>JAMJFZ010000770.1:7572500-8232500 GCA_026225945.1 Cricetomys ansorgei | reverse complement strand
AGCAGGGCGGACGTGTGTGGCACCGCCTTCTGCCTGGCACAGCGCTGACTGAGCCTGGAGGACAGGCAGCTAGGACAGCTTAATATCATGTTTGTTTAACTGAGTTTATTTTTTTGAGACAGGATCTTGATACATACAGCCCAGGATGGCCTTGTGTTTATAATCCTTCTGCCTCAGTTTCCCAAAGCTGAGATAACCCCCCTGCCCAGTCTTGGTAGTATTTTGTAATGGGTATGTGTGTGTATACACCCACACTGGTGTGCAAGCATACAGGTGTGCGTGTATATAGAAACCAGGTATCAATCTGAACTGTCATTCCTCATCTAGCTACCTTGTTTTTTGAGATAAGGTCTCTCACTGGCCTGGAACTCATCCATTAGGCCAGGCTGACTGGCCGGAGACCTCGGGATCTCCATTTTCCCAGAACTAGGGTTACAAGTATGAGCCACTACACCCAGTTTTCTTTTTATGGGAGTGCTGAGAATCAAACTCTGATCCTCCTATCTGAGCTGCCTGTCAGCCCAGAGGGTTAATTTTCTTTCGTTCTCATCTTTTTCTATAAGTGGCTAGTTTGATAGCCAGCTTATAAGAGTTCTAAAAAGCAAACCATTTGGCTCCCATGAGCATGCATAAGTGGACTCCAGGCTCCTGGGATAGACTCTTCTTCCGGGGAGTGAGCTGTTGAGGGCAGAGATCTGAGTAGCTAGCGAGACAGAGACGTTCTCCTTCCTCCTCAGTCAGCAGCAACGGGTGTCCTGGGCAACTTCAACAAACACAGGTCATCTGCATTGCAGTGTGTGATGTCAACAGCCCTGAAGGGCAGCTCAGCTGGCCAGAGCCGCAGGTGAAGGAACCCGAGAACCAAGAGGTAAACAGGATTTCAGTGCAGAGGGGAAACACAGACAGGTCGGCTTGGTGAGGGTGTGGGAAACACAACAAGCCTGACCTCTATGCTCTCCAGCCAGGTGTTCCCAGGACTTGGGAATTTCTGAGCTTTCTCCCATTGCTCCTGAATCAGGCAGGACCTTTCTAAGTCAGAGCCGAGCACACCACTAGTATGATACACGTGTGTGTGCCTCCAGAGGCCAGAAGAAGGTATCAGATCCCCTCAGAGCTGGAGTTACAGGCAATCCTGAACCACTAAATATGGGTGCTGGGAATTGAACTAGGGTCCTCTGAAAGATCAGCAAGTACTCTTAACCACCGAGCCAATTCTCCAGCCCCATGCCACCTTAGTTTTTGAGACAGGGTCTTTCATTGAACCTGTAGCTCATGAATTCATCTAGGCTGGCTGGCCATTGAGCCCAAGAGATCTACCTGTCTCTACCTGCCCAGTGCTGGGATGACACATGCACATTGCTGAATCAGACTTTTTTATATGAGTGCTGAGAATCTGAATGAAGGTCCTTGCTTGGACAGCAAGCACTTTACGAACTGAGCCACTGCCGTGATGATTTTTGAGTAGTCACTGCTGAGCTGGGCTGGGCTGCTGGCTCCATCTCACTGGTTTTGCACACTCTATGGGGCAACAGCTGGGATTTGCAGGAAGAACACTGTCTCTGGGCATCCTTTTCTTGGAACAGATACACCCAAAAGCTGGCCCACTTTGCATTGTTTAGAACTTATGTGTATGGACGTGAGTTTATGCGTACCACGTATTCGAAGGAGCCCTGAAGGCCAGAAGAGGAAATCGGATCCCCTGGGGCTGGAATTACAGGTCATTCTAAGCCACCACATGGGTGCTGGGAACAGAATCTGGGTTCTCCGCAAAAGCAGCAAGTGCTATTAACCTATGAGCCACCTCTCTATTCCCCTGCCTCACCACCTTACAGCTCACTATAGCTGTGGTAAGTGCCAGGGTGTCTCTGGACCTGATTACCTCAGAACTTTCTCCAAAGCCCAGCAGACAGGTATTTGAGATAAACCCAGTAAGTGTTTCTGTTGTTTCTTGCTGTGTAACAAACTATCACAAAGCTACAGACTATTGTACCGTTTGTCTACCAATAGCTAGGCTTGGTCCCCAGTATAACCATATCGAAGGTGATAGGATCTTTAAGAGGTGGAGTCTGCTGAGGGTGACTAAACCTTTGGGGGCATCATCCTTGAAAGAAATCTATGCGTGTTTTGTGATGGTGGATTGGTTACCCCCTGGGCAGGCTGTTAAAGATCAAATTCAGGGTCTAGGGATGTAGCTCGGTTGGCAGAGTGTTTGCCTAACATGCACAAAATCCTGAGTTCAATCCAGGCATTCTATAAACTGGTTGTGGTAGTATATAGGAGGGAGATTGAGGTAGCACAAGATCACCCTCGGCTACACAGGGAGTTCAAGACCAGCCTTAGCTAGAGACCCTGTTTCTAAAATTAAAAACCAAGCTCAGATTTCTTGTCTTGCTCTCATTTTCTCTTGGTTCTCCCCCACTTCTCTCCCCTCCCCCTCCCCCTTTCTCTCACCATGTGATCTTCCACCTTGAAGCCCTCACTAGAAGCTCATGCATCACAATGATCCGAGATCCCCCAGCACTGAAGGGAATAAACCACTTTTATTTATAAAGTACTCCACCTCAGGTATTTTGTTGTAGCAACACAAGACAGACTAAAACACGGGCTTACTACAACAACCGTCCTTTATTTGCTCATAATTCTGCAATTTATAGGGTAGCTGGCTAAGTTCCTTGTGACATCATCTAGGGCTGGGATGTTCAAGATGTGTCTCAGCTTGGCCAACCCTCTCACCACACGGCTGGAGTTGAGCTTCTCCATAGCTTGGGTCTCGCGGTACTTGGATTCCTTAAATTGTGATCACCTTTCCCCAGAGCACAGAAGCGTCAGGCCTTCCAAACATATCAGCCCTCTATTTTATAGACCGAGACATGTAGATATAGTTCAGTTCTAAAGAGTTTCTCTCCCCAGAACTGCAAAACAAACAAGCGAGTAAGAATTAGCCACGTTTAAGGGGCTCCTTTTGTTGGGGAAGTAGCCAGTTCTCGTTGCTAACAAGGCAGCCGAGGAAGATGCTTGTCTGGCATCTGGCCAGTACAGGCTGTCCCACCCACCACATGTGGAGGAAGGTGGGGGACAATTCCCATGGGGCCCTTCCAAAACACTGAAAGTGGGAACTCATGGGTGGAAGGAGTCCCCATCCTCCAGAGAAACCAGCCTGAGGGGACTGTCCTACTGAGTCATCACAGACCTGCCCCAGCAGGATGCACTCTGGCTTCTCCCAGCACGACTGGTTCAAAAGTGCATCCCCAGAATGGAAGGATGGTTCAGTAGTTAAGAACCCTTGTGGAGGTTCTGAGTTCCATTTCTAGCACCATGCTGAGTGGTTCATAACTGCCTGGGGCTCCAGCTCCTGGCCTCCAGCACCCTCTTCTGGCCTCCTCAGCCATCCACACGCATGTGGCACATGCATGCACGCGTGCACATGCACGCGCGCACACACACACACTGAGAGGGGGCACATAAATAAAAATTAAAAATAAATCTTTTTAAAAGTATATCTCTATTGCCTCTTCTCCTTTCTCCATTATCACCCCACCTCCATTTCTGCTACACCTGACCATCCCCCGGATCTTGCCTGAGGCTTTGCTCTCCTTGGCCCCAGACTAAGGCACCAGATTTCCTAGTTTGCAAAGGGCCCTTCAGTTGGGCTGTAAAACGCTGCACCTGTCTGCTTGGGCTTGTTGAGCAATCCCTCATAGGAATGGGTGTGAAAGGGCTTTGTAAACCAGGAGGCGGGACACAGTTGTGCAGGGCAAAGGCAGAGGTAAGCCAGAGACACACCGGGACTTGGGGGCCATGGGAACTCTGTTCCCCATCATCTGGAAACACTGACAGGTAAAGATGGAGAGACACACAAAAGAGTGTTGGAGCAGGAGCGCTCCCAGGTGAGGACCAATCCAGTGTGCTGTCTGCCAGTCCTGCATCTAGACTCAGGTGACTTGGCGTAAGATGAGGTGACTCACCAGGCCACCTCAGTCTGCCACAAGGTCCCTCAAGTTCATCTCTCTGGTTCTGCTGGGACTCGCCCTCGTGGAACAAGCTTTGCCCCTGGTTTGGCCTCTGCCCCAGGAACAAGGATAGAACTGCCCAAGAGGAGGGTGGGACTTGGGGGACATTCACCCTGCATTTTCCAAACAGCAGAAGGCAGAGCCCATCTCCACATAGCCAGG
This sequence comes from Cricetomys ansorgei, assembly GCA_026225945.1. Classification (NCBI taxonomy): domain Eukaryota; kingdom Metazoa; phylum Chordata; class Mammalia; order Rodentia; family Nesomyidae; genus Cricetomys; species Cricetomys ansorgei. Next base: position 8,228,328 of record JAMJFZ010000770.1, on the reverse strand, counting down.
CCCTAGTGGGAGTGCACACATAACTAATCCAGTCCTTGCTACCTCCAGTGAGTGGCTCTCTGCCAGGTGAGAGGGCACAAGAGTAGGAGACAGGAAACTTGAACAGGTCACGGCAGTTTGGACAGAGGTAGAGGGGCCACTGCCACACGGGGAAAGGCACCCAGTCCAGACTTGGAGAGGGCTGACTGGTGGCTGTGGAAAGCTTACAGAAGATAGGAGCCCCCGAGAAAGTAAAGGCAGGTGGGTCACAAATGACATGAACACTGGAGAGTCACAAACTAGCGCCTGGATCCTGGGACAGTTGAACGTGGGTTTTAAAATTGGGGATCTAGGGCCAGCAGGACAGCTCAGCAAGTAAAGGCACTTGCTGCCAAGCCTGAAGCCCTGAGTTCAAGCCCCAGAACACAGATAAGAAAGGAGATATATGTGTCCTGTAAATTGTTCTCTGACTTCCACAAGTACAGTGTGGTTGCCGTCCTCCCCAAATAAATGTTTCGTTTTTGTTTTTCAATAAGGAACTTGTTATTCAAACATGGAGAGCAGACGGGTAGAGCTGAGACCAAACCTCAGGGGTTCCTCTGAGAGAGGTTGTCTTTGCTGGAGACCTCTCCTAGAGCAACCTGCCTCACTGCCTTTCCAGACTCTGCAGTAGCCTTCAGAAACGTCCCAAGAAACCCCGGCCCTTCCTGGCCCTCGCCAGGATGAGATGTCACCCAAGCAGTTTGCTTTCTCCCTCTGCATCCGGGAATGGCCTCTGCTCAGATCTCGAGGGGAGGCAGAGAGGCAGCTGGGAGGGAGCACGTGTTGGTCTCTCTGCTTTTGGCTTCCCCTTTCCCTGAGATTGCAAGCTCCTTGGAGGTCAGAGCTCCGCCATCTCCATCAGACTTCGAGGAGTCTCCCTATTAGACTAGGGAGATTAGGGACTGCCAGAGGGCGGCGAGAGGGATGGGGTACAAGTCTGGGCAGGTGTTTCTGCCACCTCGCAGGTGTTTGAACTTGGGGAAAATTACGTTCTTCAGCTGCTTCATTTGTAAAATGAGGTTAATGACATGCTAGGATTAAAAGACATAGATAAAAGAGATCTTAAAGCTTCTAGTGCAGTAGATGGTGGTTAATGCAAGAACTCCCAACCAGTCAAAGTGCCAGGAACAAGTGTCTTGGCGTGCTCGGCCACAGCTGAGTATAACCCCGCCCCGAGGCTCAGGGAACATCACCGGAGAGGGGGCGGACAGACTGCCAGAGCCAGAGGTCAGGAGAACTGGGGCGAACAGTGTCTTCTGGACGCGACAGGACCACTGCGCTCAGGGGCTCACCGCAGCTGTGGTTGCCCGAACAAGACCTGCACATGATCAAGCCAGCTAACATTCCAGCACGGACAGGGGCCGGGCTCACCAGCCCCCATCCCTAACACAGGAGCTATGAACAACTGATGATAACAAGGGAACAGAGCTAGTTTTCTTTAAGGGTATGGCCCCCGGGAGAGCCACCACGCTCCAGTGGGTGGCCTCCCACCTAGTGTACAAATTGGACTCAATGGGTTATTTTAAAAAATGAGAATATGAAGTTGAGAGGGGAGGTGGGGGGCAAGGAATGGATCTGGGAAGAGTTATGAGAGGGAAAGGGTAAACATAAACAAAATATGTTGAATGCATGCATGGGGTTCTCAAAGAATAATAAAACGTTATACTTTTATTTTTTTTTAAAGTTCCAGGAGCTAAAGAGAAGGCTCAGCAGTTAAGAGCATGTATTGTTCTTATAGAAGACCTGAGTTCAGTTCCCAGCACCCACATGAGACAGCTCAAAGCTACCTGTAACTCCAGCTGCAAGGGATGTGGCACCCTCTCCTGGCCTCCCTGAGCACCTGCACTCATATGCACACACCCACAGACAGACACAAGTACATAATTTAAAATTAAAAAGTAACTCTCAGTGAGAAAAACAAACAGCTAGGAACTACTAAAAAAAGATGAGCATCAAGACGCATCACACCCTCTGAAAAGTAGCCTGCAATGGGGCGCAAAGACACCACTCTCACTCCGTGGACGCGGGGCCATCTGCCAGTCCCACCTAGCTGCACCGGAAGTGCCTGAACCTCGCCTAGCATAGAGCAGGTGACCAGCTAACAGGGCTGAGAGCAGTGAGCGCAGTGAGACTCATGGAGAGCGAGGAGCTACATCTTACAAGGGCAAGAAGGCTTCCGGAGGCAGCAGGGCCTGGAGGCTGCTGGGAGGGGCAGCTTCTGGAATCGGAGACACCATGGACTTCACTGAGTCTGTAGGTCTCACTCATCTGGGATACTGATCCAGGCGATGGTTAATTCGGTGGCTTCAGTGGGGGCTGTTTCTGCCCAGTGTCCAGTGATTCTGAGCCTGGGGCCTGCTCACGGCTTCCCCCATCTATATCCCAAGCCCTTGCAATAGCCTCTCTGCCCATGACCTCTCAGGAAGTTGGGGAGCCCAGAGCTCTGCTGTAGCTGCTGCCTAGCCTCTCCTACTTGTTCGGAAAGCTCCAGATTAAGCTTGGCCATGGGAGACCACAGGCTGACCATCTTCAGTATGTGTTGATAATCTGCAGTGTGTCTGCTTCAGCCATGGTCATGAAAGCCACTCCCCCAGTCCCATCTCCATTGCACAAGCAATGGTGCTGTTAGGGAAGAAGGGCCATGCTGTTTTAAATGTCAGAGGAGTTTGTGAAGCAACCTGGTGCTAAATACAGGGTGTTGGTGTTATGATGCTGTTATCTTAAGGTCAAAGTCAAACACGAAAGCCTTGGACCTGTGCATGTGTGCAGGTGGAGGGAGGACTGGAGGGAGGAGGGAGAGAGGAATGAATAAGCAGACAGGGAGGATTTCCAGGTCAACTGTACATTATTTGTGGGGAGTTGTTTCCAGGACCACTCGGGGACATCAAAATCTGAGGGTGCTTAAGTTGTGTCTGCGGACACCTGTGGACCGTACTTACCCTCGCAGATGCTCATTCCTAGATGCCTTGCTCTGGCCTCCTGAATACTGGGAATTACAGGCGTGAGTGGCCATCCCAGCTACACTTTTTAAGACTTGTGTGTGTTCATGAACATTAGCACACCTGTACAGGGAGGCCAGGACTTCTCCAGAGCCGTTCTCTCCTTCCACCCTAGTTCCTGTGGCAGGGCCCCATTATTTCTGCCAGTGTGCTCTGTATAAAAGCTTCTGCCTGATTCTGTCTCTGATCCCCATCTTACTCTAGGAATGTGGGGCTGGAATTGAACTCTAGCCACTCCATGTGGCTTCTCAAGTGTGCTCTGGGGACCAAACTGCAGGCAGGACCACTGGGTGAGTGATCTCTCCAGCTCATGTATTTTTTTAAAACAAGGTGCCCATGCCCTGGCTGTATGCTTTCTGCTTCCAAACTCCTTGAGTTGGGAAAGTTCTGATTCACCCGGCTGGAAATTCAAGGCCCTTCCAGTGATGTCAGATCCCCCACAAACCCACTAGCCATCTTCTCATCCCATCACCATGGCTGTGGACAGGTAGGAACTGTGCTGCCTAGGTTCAAAGTCAACCTCTCCATTTTTACTGTTTTACACAGCTTCGTGCCTCAGACACAGGGCTGCTGCAAGGGCGAAGGGTGTTACTTTGAGCTTTATTGGGTGTAAAGTCTGCAGGAAGGCATCTGGAAACTAGTGAGGGGCAGACTTGGCCACCACCATCCTACCCATCCTGATTAGCCTTGAATTGTCAACTTGACAAACCTGATAGGACAGCCTCCAGATCAGATTGGCCTGGAGCAAAACTGTGAGAGATTGTTTTGATCATTATCATGGAGGGCTGAGTCCACTGTGGGTAGCACCATCCTTAGCCAGGTGGCCCTCGCTGTATGAGAAACCCAGCTGAGCATGAGCCTGTGATGAGGCATAAATCAAGTCAGCAATGTTGTTCTCCACAGTTCCTGCCTCCAGGACCTCACCCTGGCTTCTCTTGACTATGGACTATGACCTGGAAGTGTGTGAGCCAAACACCTTTCCTCAGGTTGCTTTGGGGCAGAATTCTTTGTCAAGGCATCAGGTAAGTCAGAAGAACATTTCCCTTTGGCCTGCTCCTGGATGCTCTTGCTTGAGTTCTCATCCTTGATCTCCACACTTCTGCTCTACTCCAATCCCTCTGACCTACTGACACCAGCCCGTCCTGAGTCCTCCTTGCCCTCCCCCTCCCCTGCTCCCACCCCCACACACCACACAGCCAAGTGAGCTTGTTCATGTGCTTTATTGTAAAAATGTTAAAATAAATTACATCTGCCTCCACCGCCAGTACATGCATACAGTGTGGTTAGTGTGGCTCCAGGACACTCAGCTGAGGACATTTTTCACAGAAGCCAGGCTGTTCCCCCCTACTCTGAGGCTGGTGTGGCCTCTACAACCGCTTAGAGATTGGTGGAGGTATGGACACGCACCTCTCACCGTCATACTGTGTGGGGGCCCTGGCCCTGTGCGCCCCTCAGCAGAACATCCACGACAAGGGAAGCACTGAGGCAGGCTACCAGCTGAAATGGGAACTCGTGTCTCCTGCCCAGACTGCAGCGGTGTACCTCCCTAACTCTGCACAAGACCTTGGCTGACATCACCACCAAAGGACAAGCTGGGCTGGGAGGACATGAGTGCTGGACAGACATCGGTTCCACTTGCAGGGACCCTGTTCTTGACTGGCTCTGAAGCCAGTGAAAGATTCCAGGTATAAAACAACAGTTTATTAAAAACAGTAATAACAAGAACACCTAGGCCAGTGTGGGCTGGTGGGAGGCTGAGCATGAAGGACTCACACAGCAGCTAGTTCCCAGACCTCCCCAGGAACAACATCTGGTCCAGTAAGATTCACATTTTCTTTTCTCCCCAGCCCAAATACGCACGTGCCCATTGGCACCTGCACACTCTAAGTGTCGCCATACAGTGGCTGGGAAGAGAGCTCAATTCACAGTTCCACGAGCCAAGAACAAGCTGGCCTCACCCCACAGGCCCCACTAAGAGAAGAGTCCCTGGGAAAGAGATGGTGTGTTGGGAGTGTGGGTGCCCAGGCTGGGGATGGGACTTGTACTTTCACCAGGCAGGAGCTAAGGGGCCTGTGCCTCACATCGGAGCTCCCTAATCGTGTCCGGGGTCCTAGTTTCCATAGCAACCCATCTTTCTTCTGCACTCCCAGAGCATAGAAAGCCTTGGGCATGCTGTTGCTGTACAGAGGGAATCTGAGGTGGAATGTGGCTCTGGGACACACAGAAGGTACCCCCCACAGCCCTGCCCTGAGGTTTGTAGTAAGGGGCTTCCCGGGCAGTGAGGAAGGAAGGGGCAGGTGGGTCCTGCTACAGCTGGAGAACTGAGGTGCCCAAACCCCATCATATCTGTGCTTTCCCAGAACACTTGAGAACCCTACTTGCCGACCCTGGGTCTTACAAGCTCCTCCTTTCAAACATCTAGCTCAGTGCCAGGCACACAGGAGTTGCCCATTAATACTGGTGAACTCAGCTGAAGCTCCTGGCCTCAGAGAACCGTGTGACAGTCAACCAAACAATGGGGGAAGACTTGAGCAGCAGACACAGGCCTCCGGGGTAAGTGCTGCAGCCTACAGATGCTCCTGCCAGGCAGGCCCAGGACAGCGGCCTCCCCACTGGGCCACAGAACGGAGGCCTGTCCTGGGCCAACACCACATCCATGGAAGCAATCAGCCGGAGAGGACAGAAAGAAGGGAAAGCAGGTCCCTGGCTCCCCAGCTCATTTCCAGGGCCCTCTCCCCGGGGTCTGGCCATCACAGGACAGGGGAAGAAGCCACTGGAGAGCAGGTGGGGAGCCAGGCCTGCCTCATGTGCCTCTGGGGCTGTCTGCCTTGTTGTAGTCATCCATCAGCTGCTCATAAGGCACAGAGAGCTCTGATTCGGTGCTGGTGAAGGTGGACTCATCTGACGAAGGGAATTCGCCAGTGCTCAAGGGCACCTCAGGGGTGGCCCCCTGTTGAGGCTGCTCCTTTGAGGCCAGGTTGTCCTCCACGGAAGACTTGGAGGTCTCCTCATCTGAGAGGCCAGTCTCCTCATTTTCAAAGGTAATGTTGGCATTCTGGAAGATGAGCGGGTGGTAGTCCAGGGCTTCCCAGGGCTCACCCTCCTCGCTGATGCGGTCCAGCTGGTTAATAAACACTTCGGAGGTGGGGTAGCTATCTTTGGGGGCCTGTTCCCCATCCTCCGCACCGAGTGGCCTCGACACATGTCCTTTGCTTCGTAGCGTCTGCGATACCTCTTCCAAGCTGGGCACTCGGTTCTTGGAATAGACCACCAAAGGCGCCAGGGACGCGGGGATGGCGGGCAGCCCATCCCCTTGCGGTCCCAGCCCGTGTCCTGGTCCCGGGACCCTCTCCCCACCCCCGCTTGTTTTCATCGCCTTCTTCCCGATCTGTTTGATGAGGTCGTTGTAGGTCTCCTCCTTTTTGGACAGAAAGCTGAAGATGTTGACGTCCTTGGAGGCTGTACTTCCGGCCATCTGCAGAGCCTTCCGGGAGCGTGGCGAGCGCTCAAAGGATTCCTTCCGCCGCCGCCTCCTCTTCTTGATGGCTTTGTGTACTTCCACAAACATGCTCACCTTCCAGTTGACAAACAGGGACAGCCAGGCCAGCCCCAGGTAGATCCAAAGCTCCACAAAGTAGCGGTACAGGGCATGGTAGTTGGCACTGGGGTTCACACCTGTGAAGACAGGGGCACCAAAGGGTCAGCAGGGACCTACCGGCAATGGCTGAAGCCGGCTGTCTGAGCAAACACCACGCAGAGCACGGTGTCGAAAAAGGGGCCTTGGAAGACAGACGGCTCGGGAGGTGAAAGTGTCCCTAAGACAAGGACCCGCGTTCCAGCATCAGAACCTACATAAGGCCTGCAGTTGGCTCAATGGTTAAAGAGCACTGGTTGCTCTCTCAGAGGACCCAGGTTCGATTCCCAGTTCCAAGATGGCTGCTTACAACCATGTGTGACTCTAGTTCCGGAGATTGTGTGTGACGTACTCTTCCGGCCTCCGAAGGCGCGTATGTGGCACACAGACACATACACAGGAATAACACTCATATACGTTTTTTTTAAAGAATCCACATAAAAAGCCAGGTGTAATGGTGTGCAGTTGTGATCCCAGTGCTAGGTAAGGGGCTGAAGACAGGCGGGCCTGAGGCTGACTAGACAATCACCTGGACTAATAGGTGAGTTCCAGGCTAATGGTATTCTGTCTCAAAAAAACAAAAAACAAAAAACAAAAAACAACCCAAGGTGGATGGCATCTGAGCAATGACAAGATTGACATTCGAACACACACACACACACACACACACACACACACACACACACACACACACACAGACTACCTTTACCTATCTTCTTCCTGAAGGAAGAAGGACTTCCTGAAGGACTGTAATTCCAACCTAGTCTATCTGAGCCTCAGTTTCTCTAACTGTAAAAAGTCAGAACCAAGGCTACTTTAGGGATGAGGGGAGTTACAGGGGCTCTTGGGGAGTGTGTGTGTGTGTGTGTGTGTGTGTAGGGGGGACTGTTAATTTACCGCTCTTGAGTATGTATCTTTCCATTCATTTCTCTGCTCCTCCCAGCCAGTGAGTGCATTAAGGCTCAGTTAAAAACAGAATGGAAACTCGGGCATTGGGGGTGCTGGCAGCCTCTGTAATGGGGAGGGACTAGCTGATTTACTGGGAATGATGCTGGTGGTTGGGTCGAGATGACCCATGAAGCACTGACCTGGCAAGAACCACTGTGAACTGTCCTTACCCTTCTCCAAGGTGGAGCCGGCCTCCCTGCCTCTGCCCTCTTCAGAGTTCTGACTGATTGGCCTGGGTGGCTCCACCGTTCTACATACCCCTCTGTGAGGCCAGGCTCCAGAGAGTCTTTCCACCTCCACCCCACAGCTCCAGAGGTTCCTCTCCCTTCTAGAATTAGCTAAGATTTCCTTCATGATCATGGCTCAATGGCAAAGGTGCTTGCTGCCCCTGAGTTCGATCCCCAGGACACACGCATGGAGGAAGGAGAGAACCAGTTCCTGAGAACTGTCCCCTGACCTCCATGTGTACCACCCCACAACAAACAAATAATAATGCAATTTTAAATCACCCTTTGTAACTTCGTATTTGCAGCTACCATGATCTGCATCCTGCCTTCCACCATGGGAAGAGGCAGCCTCCAGCCCTGAGCAGGCCTTCCCTGGAGCAGGGCCAGAGCCCTGCTTCGGAGGTGCTCTGCTCCAAAGACAAACCCATACAGGGCTCCTGACCACAGCAGCGCCTGACAGTGGCCTCAGGATGTCACAGCCTCGTGTAGCGGATCTCTACCCTCAGCACCCAGGACTGAAGCGGATTCACGTGTGCGGTATTCCATGTGCTGGCTATTGTTACAACACTGAAGATGGGAGGACCGTCTAGTGTCTCACTGGAGCTACGTCTGTCTAAGGGTACCACTGGGCCTCCTAATACCACAAGCTTCCCCTCAGCAGGCTCTGGGCCCCTGAGACTGAACAATGATAGGGTTGTACCTCTGCATTTATGTCCAGACAGCAGGCCCCAGGAAGACGGGGTCAAGAGTGTGCCCTGTTCCCTCCACCCACCCAGCTGCTCCCTCACAGCATTCCACACAAAAGGGGGCAGAGGCTTGACCTCCACCTGCCCTCTGGGCAAAGCAGCTGGCACGATGACCTCTGGGAGCAGAGGTGGAGGTCAATAGGGAGGGCACAGGCCAGCACTGGTTCAAAAGGGTTTCAAGATTAGGAACCAGGAGGCTGTACAGGCTGCAGGCAGCAGGCTGCAAGGGTGGCTGGGGTAGGCGCAGGCCTTTACACAAAGGGGACAAAGAACCTCTTCATTGCCTGTGGGGATTTAAGCAGAGGAGGAGGAGGAGGAGAGCAGGGCTGAGGGGGCAGGGCAGTGAGGAGAAAGCCTGCCTTGTCTGGGAGCCACCCTGACTCAGCTGGGGTGTGTGTGTGTGTGAGTGTGTGTGTGTGTGTGTGTGTGTGTGTGTGTGTGTGTGTGTTTGGATCTCTCTCTGGAAAAAGGCTCAAACCCTACAGGTAGGAGGGCAAATGCAATTTAGCTGGTGAGGGAAGGGTGACATCTTCAGACTGAACCTGGAGATGGTGAATGTGGCAGAGGCCAGGGGAAGAAAGCAGGGACTCACCAGCCACAAAGTCCCCAAAGCCAATGGTGGAGATGGTGATGAAGGAATAGTAGAGGCCTTCGATGTAGTTCCATTCTTCTGTCACCATGAACACAAAGGGTGGGATCACCAGGTGGACCAGCACGCCCCACACAATGAAGATGGCTGTGCATGTGATCTGAGCCTTCCGCTGGTGGGGTGGAGAAGAATCGAGTCAGCTGTGGGAAGGGACTCCAGGATACGGAGCCCTGGGCGCACAGCAGATGCAGCAGGCCAGGAGCCGCTGTCCCAACACCTCATGGCCCCTCCCCTCCCCTCCTTAACTCTGTATCCAGGGTTAGGGACATACCAGGCTTACTCCTCTCCTCGTAAGAAACTGGCCCAGCCTCTTGGCGCGTCCCCCGAAGAACTTGCCCAGGGCACTGATCCACGTCAGGCACAGTGGTACCCCGAACAGACCATAGAAGACACAGAAGAGGCGTCCGGCTGGGGTCTTGGGAGCCACGTTGCCATAACCTGAGGGAGGGTAGAGTGAGGCCAGAGACACACCACAGTGGAGAATATGGAGCTGCCCACCACCAACCACCACCTACCACTGGGTTCTTGCCTCCTGAATGTGTGCCACACACACACACACACACACACACACACACACACACACACACACCAGCAGCTTGGGAGGGACACATTCTTTAAGATAAACATCTTTAAGATGTTCTAGTAACATCAATATATAAGTGACGTTTCCCTTGATCATGCTCCGACCCTGGTCATTTGTACAACTATTCCTACAGCAGGGGCTTTGTCCCCTTCATTGTATGGGAGCTCCATTTGGGCAGGGCCCCTGCCCTCCATCATCAGGTGCTCCGCTGGTTCATTTGGTACCTGCTATGGAAATGAGGCAGAGATGCCCTGCCCTCACCGAGTAGAGATACCCAGAAGCAGTGTGGGGGACGAACTTCAAAGATGTTTGTTAGACATCAAACTCTGCCCTTAAGCAAATGCTCATTCGTGTCAAGGTGTAGTCTATGGGTCTACGTAACAGTGACTTGGTCAGAGGGGCAGGTGAGGCCAGAAAGCCCAGTGCTGCTCCCTACTTTCACACACTGAATTGCTCACTCTGGAGCCTCGTCCTTAGGGCCCCGCTGCAGAGCCACAACACAGTGGTCCTGCGTGTCCAGCCTCGGTCAACAGTCAAGCAGTAGATAGGAGAAGCCAGCCTGGACTCCAGGCCAGTGGGGCAGCCACCGCTTACCACATGCTGGAGAGCCCACGCAAGAACTGTTGGCTGAACCTAAACAACCCCCTAAAAGGTGGAAGGTAGTAACTGCTTTAAGCCACTGACCTCTAGAGTGGTCAGCCATGTAATACAATACAGCCATACAATACTGGAGTTTTGTATAGTAAGCAGTCTATCTAACCCATGTGGCTCTGGCCATCAGGCCATGCCAGTGTTTCTGCTTCAAGAGTCCAAGGGAATTCACAACCTTGGAATCTGTGTAAAGACTGGGCGGGTGTGTGGCATGCCTATCATCCCAGCACACGAGCGGCAAAGACACGGGAGCCCTGGAGCACACGGACCAGCTAAACTAGCCGAAACGGAGAAGCTAGAGACAACGCCTCAATATACAAGGTGGAGAGCAATCAAAGAAGACTCCAGATGTCAAGCTTTGACCTCCACACACATGCATCCACGCACGTGTGCCCACAAAAATGCAAACACACATACACTGGCATGTATGCACATCACACACACATTTCCACACAGAGTCCAACTCAGGACCCGTGGAAGTAGTTACACGGGTGTGGTAAATCACCCGGGATTTTCACTAAGTCCGTCCTGATCAAAGGCCAGGGTGAAACTGTGTGACTTGATGGCCATACGGCTTCCGTCACCAAAGCTGGAACCTGTAGGTTCTGAGGACGGAGGATGTGGACATGGGCACACTGAAGGTCTAAGACAGTGGTTCTCCACCTGTGGGTCGAGATCCCTTTGGGGGTCAAACGACCCCTTCACAGGGTCACCGAAGACCATCTGCCTATCAGATATTTGCATTACAATTCATAGAAGTAACAGAATCACAGCTATGAAGAAGCAAGGAAAATATTTGTATGGTTGGGACCACACAGCGTGAGGGCCTGTCTCACAGGGCCGCAGCGTTACGAGGGCTGAGAGCCGCTCGTCTAGAGGGACTCACCGATGGTGGTGATGACTGTGGCTGCGAAGATCATGGCATTAGGCCAGTTCCAGTTGTTGAAGGTCTGGTTCCCTGTGATGGCTACACCCTGGTCTGCAGCATCAGACACCACCTAAAGAGAGCCGCAGGGAAGGTCAGGGCTGAGACATCTCTGGGTGGCAGAGATGGAGCTCAGGGGTAGAGTCCTTCTTGCCTGGCATTCGTACATACTCAGGGCTCTGTTCCCAGCTTGGCATAAACCTGGCATAGTGGCAAGTTTTGCACTTGTAATACCAACACTCAAGAGGGGGTGACGGCGGTACACGTCTTTAATCCCAGCACTTGGGAGGCAGAGGCAGGCCAGCCTGGTCTACATAGTGAGTTTCAGGATAGCCAGGGCTATACAGAGAAATCCTGGAGGGAAGAGGGGAGATCAGGATGAGGATCATCCTTTGAGGCCAGTCTGGGCTGCCTGAGACCCCGCCCAAACCAACACCACCAGCAACAACACCCCAAAGTTCTTCATTAACCATCACAATGCCAAGGTGGCTGGCAGTGCCTGTATTATATAGCTGACACATTTTATAGAGAGGACCAAGGAAGTGGAATGATCCACCCAGGTCCACACAGCTGGAGAGAGATATGACAGAAACATATTCCCAAATCACCCAGAGAGCCGAGATCTGTCCCACAGACTGCTGGGAAGGGGGCTTTTCCAAAGAATTCTGGGGCGGTGCTGGTCCAGGGACTGCATTCCAAGAGTTGCAAGACTATTCCACCTCTCTAAGAGGGCAAACACAATGCTTTGGACCTTGGAAGTCCCCTGTGCCTTCGCCCTCCATGTCCTGGGAAGGAGCCTTCAACCATTTTCTCTGTGGGATGGCCACTGAGGTCAGCTCAATATCCTCTGGAGGCCAAGGATACGTGTCCTTGAGGACATGTAAACCAGCTAACCGTCTTTCCCTGATCTGAGGATGCTCATGTGTTCCTCCCAACAGGCCTCCCTTCCCTGGATCCCTCCTTCTCTCTGCCCTGGGCTGAGCAACTGTTGGGGCAGGGACAGATCGACAAACAGGTGGTGAGTGCACTCAAGGTGATCAAATTTGTTTCCAACCCGTAGGAGGCCCCAGGCCGGCATCATCTACTCCAGGAACTACTGAGAAGTACCAAACCTGGTCCCACAGACCTCTGCCTGCCTCAGTGCCAACTTCAGCTCTACCTACTACTCAACTCAACCTACCAGAGGAACTGTACCAGCTGTCAGAGTCTGTACCCCAGAGCCCCATAAAGGGCTCTAGATCTGGGGTTCAAGTTCTGTCATTTCAAGGTCAGTCCCAGGGTGACCCATCAGACTGGAGACCAGGAAGTCAGCCAAATTTCCTATAAAACCCAAGCCAAGGACAGCAGGGAACAGAGAGGGTTGGAAACAAGGGAGAGGTGGAGAAGCCATCATTTCTAAGCCACCCGAAGCATGACTGAGGTTTGGAGGGAAGGAGGGAACGCATGGATGGTTCCGAAGGAATGCACAGTTTGCAGAAGGAGCAGAGGCTGTGTAAATGGATCTGCATACTCGGCGAAGAATTTTCCATGATGACATGCCTGCCCGACACCCCATCAGACCACAGGCCCCTTGCTGCCCTGCCTCCCACTGTCATTCCCAAGCCTTGGAAACACGGAAAACGGGCTCTCAGCTGATACTCCCCAGTTTATCCAATACACAGTTTATCCAATCTATGTAGACGGGCATCTTAGGTGCAAAAGACCATCCAACAGGTTCAGTTCTAGGGGCTTGAATCCAGGACCTCACACCTGCCGGGAGATGAGTCTTGTATCAAACCACCTCTCAGCCCCCTATTTAGCCTTTAAAAATCTCTGTCTGGAGCAGGAGAATGAGGAAATTCTAGAGCCCCCACTGTTGACATTAAACAGATGGGAGAAAAAGCAGAACCGTTTCAGCCCCTACCTGTTACCTCAGAAAGAAATCTTAAACCAGACAGCCTGAAACGGAACAGACAGGAAGAGTTTGCAAGAGTGGGGACGTGGCTCGGATGCTCAGCCAGCACTCGTGAGGCACACCTTCGACCCCAGCACCTGGGAGGTGGAAGCGGGAGGATTAGGAGTTTAAGGCCAGCCTGTGGTAGATAGAGGCTCTGCCTGTAAACTGAGGAGCTGAAAGACATGGCTCAGGGTTAGCAGCACGTATCACTCTCCAGTGGATCCACGTTTGGTTCCCAGTGCCTGCGTGGGGCTGCTCACAACTGCCTGTAACACCAGCTTCAGGGAGAGCTAATGCCTCTGGCCTCCAGGGGCACCTTCGTGCATGTGCGCATACCCACAAGCTCACACACATACAGGGTAATTGAAGCTTTAAAAAATAAGCTAAAATAAGTAATAGATCGGGTGTGGTGGTTCATGGTTTTAATCCCAGCACTCAGGAGATAGAGGGAGGTGGATTTCTAAATTTGAGGCCAGCTTGGTCTACATAGCAAATTCCAGGCCAGCTAGAGAGCTACACAGTGAGTCCCTGTCTTGAACAAACAACAACAAAAAAAAACCACAAACAAGTAAACAAGTAGAATGCCTTTACTTTGGATCTAAGATGACACTGGATTCACCTCTGACCCCGAGGAACAGAAAAGATGTCAGGGACAAGCTGAAGGGAAAAAGGAAAACTCTAGATATTTTGTTTTGGAACAGTCTCTCTGTGAAGCTCAGGCTTGTCTCAGACTCTGTGTTCTGCTTCAGTCTCCTGAGTGCTAGGATTACAGGTGCACCACCAAGTCTGACTCTTGAAACCTTCCAAATGGGGAGACCCGAACATTTGGAATGAGCTGAGAGTACATTTCCTTCACTGAAGGGCTGCAAAGCCTCGGTGTCACGTGGAAGGCCCTCAACCCAGAGTCAGGAGGGCAGCTCAGCCTGCGGCACAACACAGAAACGCAAACTGGAGATCCGTACAGTATGTGTCCATTCAGAGGCAGCTAAACATCCCTAAACAGTACTCTCATTACCAGTCCGCACAGAGGAGGTCTTCACGGTCACGCCCAAGGCCTGGCCTCTACAATGGCTTCTTTCATTTATTCAGTGGCACAGTCAGGTCACCGACAGTTTACTGCTCCCATCTATTTGCAGAAGATGCAAAATTAAGAACCAGTGCAGAAAGGGAGGAATGATCACAGCACCACAAGAGAAATATGGCCTGGAGTAATACAAACTGAGTATCTTTGCAAGTTTCAAGTCTTCACACTTTGAATCAGAAAAGGCCAGTGGAGCCGGCTGGAGAGATGGTTCAGTGAGTGTTTGCCAGGACCTGAGTTCAGATTTCCAGCACCCACAGAGAAGCTGGGTAGGCAATGTGCATCTGTAACCCAGTGCCGGAAGCAGGACATGGAGACAGGAGATCCACAGGAGCTGGTCCCAAACTAGTTTTGGGTCCACTAATTGACTCCATCCCAAACCATGAGTCAGAGGGCAACAGAAGGCACTCAGTGTGGACCTCTGGCTTCTACATGTACAGTCACATTTCACATACTTCTCTGTTCTTTGTCTCTCTGTCTCTCTGTCTCTCTCTCACACACACACACATGAAAAGCCAGTATAGGACAAAGGGGAGAGTCCTTGGTTTCAGCTGACCACAGATCAACAAACACAAGGGTAAAAAGTAAACCCCAGGGTGTGTTATCTGTCTAGAGCTGGAGATACCAATCATTGTGATTCAGGGTCAGGCTACACGTCACACACTGTTCCACTCTGTGTGTCAGGTTATACACGTTATGTTCACCAATGAGCTGAGAGTCAAGAAGAGAATCAGGAAAGCTCTTGTGGATAACAATCTGCCTCTGCCGTCATCAGTTCCTGATACTGAGGAATGGCCGATGGGGATGAGCATCATCCACCACTGTAAGATTCACAAAGAAGAGCAGGCTTCACATGGGGCCAGCTGTAGTTTCTGGAAAGCTGGGATACGGTGTTCACAGGGAGCACTGTAAGTCAGACGGGATACAGCTGTGAAGAGACAGACTCTGTCTTCTCAAAGGTTTGCTCTCAGGGATGACAAGGAGATGATTCTGGCATGAAGTGGATAGTGGGCTAAAAGAGCTAAATGCCATAGAATTCACAGGACAGCCCTACCCATGATGCCTCACTGTTCCCTTTGAGACACACTAGCTCACCAAAGGCTACCTGTGATTTGGAAATCATTGAGAAAGGCCTCGACAGCCACTTAAAACAAGAGCTGAAAAATACAGGATGGCATGGAAAGTGGCATTGCTGGGCTTCCTGCCCTCACTCACTGTGGCGTGTTCTCTGAATAACAGCTAGCAGCCTAGGCCTCAGCCTCTCCCCGGGTTATCAGGAGCCACCGCTCACCTGCTTTCCCTGTGACTTGCATGAGTTCTGAGTCATCCAAGGACAGATACAGAAAGAATTCACTCCTAAGAGCCCCAACCTCATTTAACACCACAAAGCCCTGCAATGGTGGGGAGGTACAGCACTCTAAAAACAAGGGTTGCAGGGGCAGTAGATGTGCACATGGGGTAAAGGCTTAGCACACTGGCTCCTGGGGTCTATGCAATGCCAGGCTTCTCTCCCTCCACTGCTTTAACTCCTCTGGGGCTCCCCAGTGTCCCCTCACTGCTGCTTCCCCTGCCCAGCATTCCCAAGTAGTTGGCACTGCATGGTGGGGTTGGGAGGGGACGACCACAGGCACAGGACAGCACTGCTGTGGCCAGAACCCCTCAGACTCTGACACATCCAGCGCCCACCTGGCTCTTCCTGATTCAGCCAGACGTCACTTGGCACAGAGCTGAAGTCAGATGTGAACTTGGGGAAGGCCAGCTACCCATTTTCCCACCATGTGGAGCTGAGGTTCTGGCCATGGTTGGGATTCCACAGGGCAAGGAGGAGGCCTGAACCAGTCTCCCAGAACAGAAGAGCTGACCCAGGATGGAGGGCATCCCTGGGTCAGGGGAGGGCTATGGGGGGGGAGGCAGGCAAACCCCATTAGACAAGGCGTCCTGTTCTCAGGGTTAGGGAAACAGTTTTCACGGGAGGAGGTGGCCCCTGTCCATTTGCAGTATTCTTTAACTTGGCTCCTAAATCCACAAGAGACAATATTTTCATTTTCCTCCTAAGCCTGAGGTGATGGGGAGAGAGAGTTGAGCCTGAACAATCCAGGCCAGGCTCCTGTTTGGGGACGGAATTGAGTTCCCTGCTTGTCGCCTTCATCATAAAGCCAGTGTGATTTATTGAGAGCTTACGACGTGCCAAGGGTTGTGCTCAGCATTTTACGTGCCTTTTAGCTCATTTAATGAGGACAGAATTCTGCTGGGAAGACACTATCATTTTTTCCACATTGCAAATGAGAATCTGAGGCTGAGACAGCAAGGAAGTAGCCAGAGGTCGTGGTACTGAAAGCGACAACGCTGGGACTAGAACCCAGGGCCACCTGGGTCCTAACCACAGTGATCCTGTCTCCTTCCCCCACAGAGGTCTCAGGAAGGAGGCCTATGCACACTTCACCTCTTCCCACCAGCTGAAAAAACAGTGCCCTAAAACCAGCCCTCTAGTGAGCTAACGTCCACGCCCCCTCTATGAACTATAGATCACCCACACATCACCCACAGTCAGGTAGGACTTTTCTTTGCACGGGGCAGGGGAAACTGGCGAAGGCATGGGCCTATCTGAGGGTCCCAGCTAACCGGGACCCATGCAGCTACTCGGCCTTGCCTGCAACTCCCACGGCCACTATGGCTTTGGGAACAGGGAGCCAATTCCTAGTCACTGGCCTCTGTTCTCGCCCTGAAGAACTGCAGAGCCGTAGGGCTCCAAGAACCAGAATCTTCGTGCCTCTGGATCCCTTCTTCAGTCCTCTGTACTCACACAGTCCTTCTGGCCTGGAAAGCCACCTCACCTGCCCACCGTGCCTGAGACTGCAGATGTTGAAACCATGATCAGCCTTCTCTCAGGAGCCCTTCCAGATGCCACCTCCTAACTGTGTAGCTGTGTCTGGGCACCTATGGGGACAAGTACTGGGCAAAGTACTTCACTCACTGAATGTCTGGGCCCTGTAAAGCAGGTGCCACTATTAGCCTATTTAAGAGATGAGAAAGCAGGTTCCAGTCCAAAATCAGTGGTAGAGCTGGGATGTGAACCCAGGCAGTACTGCTGTAGTTCAGAGGGAGAAGCTAGAACACAGGTTAGGCTGTTCACTGAAGTCAGGTTTGTAACACATTGCCCCAGGTAGTCACAAAGGAAATGTTAAATGTCACCAGGAAAGGCGAGTCCTCTGTAGTATAAGCTCCAAGAAGGAAGGAACTTTGTATCCTGGAGCTTAGGCCTCTGCCCAGCATACAGCAGCTTCGCTTTAATGAAGGATGTGGTACTCTGGCCTCAGCTCATCTGTCTTCTGATGCCTACATACCCTAACACCTTTGAGCACTGTTCTAGAGTTGGTTTTTAAGATAGGGACTCATTGTGTGGCCCTGGCTGGCCTGAAACTTGCTATAAAGATCAGGCTAGCCTCAAACCTGAGATCCATCTGCCCCAGCATCTCAGGGATTAAAGGCTCCCACCATCATGCCTGTCTATAATAGCTGGGTTTAAAACAATGTTTGTTTGTTTATTTTGAGACAGGGTTTCTCTGTTGTAACTCTGGCTGTCCTGGAACTCACTCTGTACACCAGGCTGGCCTGAAGCCACAGAGGTCCGCCTGCCTCTGCTTCCCCCGTGCTGGGATCAAAGGTGTGCGCCACCACTGCCCAGCTGGGTTTTAAACAATTTTATCTGCAACCAAGTAGAAGCTTTTATCCAGCAGAAAAGGTGCAGGAGCTGGGGGGAATGCAGACTCCAAGCTGAACCCTGAGGTAGGGAAGACTGACAACCACCAACCAAGAGAGTGCATCCAGCCTTAAGGGAAAGAGCCAGGCTGGAAAGGGGATGAAGTGAGGGGAGAAAAGAAATATCCAAGGAATGGCCACAAGACAGCAGAGCAAGCAACAGTTCCGCCAGGGGAATGCCCCTGGGGTGACCAGATTGTCCTTCCTGAGGAAGGACACCTGTCCCCTCCGGAAACCCTCACGGAGACAGTGGATATGGGAAGAACAGGAAAAGGAATATAGAAGTCAATGCAGACTGATGTATTTACTACCAGTTGGGCACTTCACGGGCTCTTTGCCAACCCCTCCCCTCCAGTACACTCATCCCTAGTCACAGATAGTCCCCTGTAGAGATTTCAGTCTGAGTTTTCTCAGATGCAGGCTGTCCTCACAGAACCACTAGAACCTAGCTGGGATTGAGCTGGACGGGGTCTCCCAAAGGCTAGCAACAAGCCTTGGGAAAAGCACTTGGCTGCTCTCGGCCTGTGTCTTCTGAACACATGAGGAGCATCCAGGACAGGAGACCTGGCCAAGATACCTGCCATCAACATGACAGCACAGACACTGTAGACATGTGAGATCCCAGTACAGGCCACTTGCCTACAAGGATAGACAGGAGAGAGTGGCAAAGCCTGGACAGAGCTAGAAGTTCACAGCCTATGCCTAGAAGGTGGGCCAGGAAGAAGTGACATCTGTCTATTGCTTTCTCTTCTTATCTCAGGCCACGTGTCATGGGCAGGGAGAAACTGAGGCACACATAGAGTGTCCTACCCATCCTTCAAAAGGGAACATTATCTTCTTCCTCCAGTTCTGAGCCACCCAACCTATCAGAGGTGCAGGTGCTTTGGGAGCAGGGACAGCACTGCACTCCCCAGGTCAGACGAGGCCAAGGGGGAACAGATGGTAACTTCCCTGAATTGGATTCCTATCTCCCTCCTATCTGCCCCCAACTTCACAATCAACAAACATCTGCCTGCTGCTGGCCTCAGAGACTCTCACTGTCCGTGGCCATTTGGTCTCTAACATGCCCCCCTCCAGGTGGGAAGTCAAAGGTGGATGGAGGCCCCATGGGAAATGGAGGGGTTCTCTGCCCAAAAGCAAACAGCTAGACACGAGTCTGGTAAATATTTGTAGTTTGGGCCTACTGAGTATAGCAACTGTCAATTTTTTAAAGCAGTAAAAAGGCACAGGTCAAAGGAAGGAGACCCCTGACCATCCCTCAAGGCAGTTTAGAAACCAGGGTGGAAAATGAGGCCCAGCTAATCGGCTGCCCGCTCAATCTGATAATCCCCACTGGGACTTGGGAACATATCAAAAGTACCTTGGAAGGGCTAGAGACACTTGCCAGTAAGAGCTAGTGGTGCAGGGGCAGGACCTGGCGTTTATCTGCACCACCCATGTAAAAAGCCCCGTGTGCCGACACAAGCTCGTGGTCTCAGCCCTGGGGGAGGGGCTCACTGCTTAGCCAGCCTAGCTGATCAGTGAGCCTGAAGCCCTTAGTGAGACCAGTCTCAAAAAATGAGATGGCCATCTTCTGAGGAAGAAGCACATGAGCACCCATCACAGGCATGTGCACGTGCACACGCACACACATCACACACACATCACACACACACACACACACACACACCCCTCATCTCCATCCCAGCCCAGGCCAACCCTAGATCTTGAACTATTTTCTCGGTGTTAACTAGGTGTTGGGGAAGAGGTGTTAGACTTGCTTACAGAAGATGAAATCGAGACTGACAACACAGAGCCACTGTGAGGCAGGGACACTCGAGGCTGGACTGCCCAAGGAACCATCTCAAAGTTTAAATACCAAGCCTCGTAGATAGGTGTTCACAGATTTTTTAAAAAATTCCCTCCAAAGTGAGGCATGGTGATACACACCTGCAATCTTAACGCACCAGGAAAGGCAAGAGGAGAATCTCAAGTTCAGGCCAGCCTGGGCTGTACATCAAGACCCTTTTTCAAAAACAAACACATGCCAAACCAAACCAATAACAAGAAAACAATTTTTCTCAAAGCAAAATAAAATTAAAAAAAAAAATAGCTAAAACCTTTAGCAGCTGCCTTTAGGGCAGGGTGGGAGGGAGTAGGCTCGGGCCTTCTGCCTTTCTGCTTGAGCAGGGAGCATCGGGCAAGGAGATGGAATTCCTGGTATCTTCTTCACTGCCTTCTCCCCAGCCCAGGGAGAATGGGGTGTGTCTCGGAGGGCAGCCATAGTTCAGAGCAAGGTATAGGCAAGAGTCCCGTGGTACCATCTCCTTCCCTGTGCCAGCTGGAGGACCAGCTCACAGGTCTCGCCTTACCCAGAGAAAGGGCAAGACTCCTTTGGAGCAGATGATGGGTAGCCTGGGCAGGCCACGCCATGTTGTACCCTGTGTCGGTTGTTGGGTTCCAAAGTGCTAACATGTCGTAGCATCTTCTCCACCGAGACCTGGAGACTTCCCAGGAACCTTAGTCTTCTCATAAAACAAGATCTGACCATCACGCTGTAGTCCCCTTACCGGGACAGGAAATACCTCCCTAAAATTCCAATTCTCTACTGCCCAGACTGGCACCTTTCCTCACCCCACCCTTTCTCTTCTTTAGCATGTTCAAAATTTATATTGCTTTCAGCATTGGAAATTATTGGGCACCAGCCCAGCTCCCATGTCAAGCCCACTCAAGTTTGCCTTCTGTCTTTCCCAACCCCCCACAGGCTGGAGAAGAGACCCTTCCAGTCTGTATTCATGTTTTGTCCTTGAAGGAACGTGTCCAGTGCCCCCCTAGCCTGCTGTCCCTTCCACCAAGGAAGCAAGTAGCCAGAGCACACCCCACTGTGTACAGGTGAGGTTACACACACACACACACACACACATTGCCATGGTGGCCAAACAGTGAGACTCACACCTAGATTTAATCTCTAAGCCCCAGAAACCCAGGCAGCCCATCAGGAGGGTTGGAAAGTGGCTCACTTACTCTCTGCATGCTTTAGGGGTCACTGTAGAATTGTTCCACTTACCAACATGCAGGCGCTCTACAAGACAACAGAGTAGATGCCGGAAAACAGGGAGCTAAGTATTTCTTGGACCAGTGGAACCACAACACAGTGACTAAGGGAGTCATGGGTAGGTAGTGGATACAGTGTGGATACGCTGGAGGTGAGAGGCGGTGACTCATGTCCCAGGCAGGAAGTAGCAAAGAGCGTGAAATTTTACCATGTGACTTAGTTAAAGTTCATGAATTACTTCTGGAATTTTCTGTTGAGTACTTTTGAACCACAGTTGACCATAGGTAATCAGAAATTGTAGAAAGCGAAACCACAATGGAAGATTATTGCACTGTGGCTTCTTGGCCAGGACAAGACTTTAATATGGGGGAGGGGAAGCCTTTAGCTAGGTCTAAACCTCACCGCCCTCCCCACCCCCAGAAACAGTCAGAGCTGGAATTGGAAAACTGATGCTTAAAAGCTGTTCCAGGATAGATCTAACAATTATACAGCCAATTTTCCTATGTATGCTCGGGTGCTGTGTGTATTGTGCACGAGGGGGGGTTGTGGAGTTGTGGGGGTGGGGTGTGCACTTTGTATGTATGTGTCTGTGTCAATATACATATGCTCAAGTGTCCTCTGGTGTCTTCCTCAGCTCCTCTTCACTGTAAGTTTTTTTTTTAGACAGAGTTTTTTCACTGAACCCCGAACTCACAGATTCAGTTAGGCTGGCTGGCTAGAGAGCTCCACCTGGATTTTTACTTGGGCACTGTATATGAACCCAGGTTCTCATGTTTGCTTGGCAAGCATTTTACTGACTGAACCATCCATCTACTTATCCCCTCAACCAATTTTCAAAACAGCTGCCCTTGACCCAAAGGGGTTAAGGCCTAGAAGAGTCAGCACTATGAAGGTCCTCCCTCTAGCTCTGGGATTCCCCTGCCGCCCTGCCCTCACGGGCCATCTATCAGCAGCCCCTGTGCTGTCAGAGGCACCGAAAGTCTCACGCCCTCTCAATGCCCCTGGAGCAGGCTTGTGCCAAAAGGGAGCAGCAGGGACTCAGCAGTTACTTTCACAGGCCTGGGAACCCGGTCCTCACTTGGAAAGGACAAAGACAACAAGGCAGGTGGCCCTATCCCCATTGTTCTCAGCCTGGGATGGTCACCAGCCCCATTCTGCTCCATCCCTGGCAGCCAGCACTCCCAACAAGTGCTGAGCAGTTTGGCAGGGATTGCCTGAGGCAGGAGAGCTACAGTGAAAGGCTGGAGGAGGTCTGAGCTCAGGATGAATGTCCACAAGGACACTGCACCAGGAGGGCTGGAAATCTCTGTGCATGGATGCAGTCTCTGGAGACCCAGAGCCTGTGCACAGCTGCCTGGCCAAGAACAGGCCTTGGGGAACATGACACATCAAAAGGGGCATTTTTCACCTCCCCGCAGCACCTCTGAGCCCCCAATTCGCCACCTTGCTTCCCCCCAAGTCTCCCCAAGTGGCCCAAGTCCCTGCTCCGTGCTGATGTGCTGGGCCTTGGACTTGTGACTTCAACCCTTTCCACAGCCAGAATCCAGACCCCCAAGGCCTGGCATCTCTCTGCTCTGAGCCATGCCAAGGAGGAGGACAGGGAATGGCTTCAGTTAGGCCTCACAGGCCTGCCAGGCTGAGGATGTACATTAGTAGGAAGAGAAGCTTCCTTCCAAGGGTGGAGAGAGGCCCCTGTACTGGATCTATCCGTTCCGGGCATGCAGGCCTCTTGGCCCTGTGCACTCACTCTCTATTATCAAATGTCAAACCTAGGAGCTCGCATCTTCCTCTCTCCTCTCTGAATCACAAGACTCTGCAGGGGAGACAGGGTATCTCTGGAGACCCCTCTTACCATTTAGAGGTGAGGAATATACTGATTGGGTCAGTCACAGGGTTGAAAACACATAGCAGGCTGGTGGCGGAGCCATAAGAAGTCCCAACTCCTTCTGTAGAAAGGGTACCTTTCCACAGAAAAACATGAGTATCCAGTGTCAACCCTGGGACTGTGTTGGAGAATGCTACCCAGGGCAGAGGAAGAAGGTACAGGGAACACTGTGAAAAGAGGGCCAAAGGCACGTCATAGGAATGCCAAAGTGCTGTCTTCTGGGTGTGGACAGTAGCTATGTTACCTATACAAGATATGTACAAGATCAAGCCAGTCGGTAATTGCAGAATGGATCAGGGAAGGGCTCATGAGGGTCCATCCACCCACCCTAGCTGGAGAGCCCCTGGCAGTGATGCCTGCTCGGGAAAGAGGGGTTTCCTGGTAGGCTGCCCATGTGCACATAGATAGCACTATTTAGGGAGACATGAAGGCAGGAGGTGCACGTGTTGGTGGGGATCATAGAGAACGGGGGAAAGTTGCGGTAGATATGGATGTGGCCGTACCCATACATTGTATACATGTATGGGATTGTCAGAAGTTTTTTGTAAAGCTGAAGAGGATTCTAGGTAGACAAGGGTGACTTCGAACTGTAGAAGCTATAGTCACGCATTCTGCTCTAATCTTTGACATCTTTAGGGTGAGTGTACTCTTAGGCTCCCTACTTTATTCAGTTCAGCCTGACCTGGAAGAGAGATGGAAGGAATAACCACAGGAAGCCATTCGATCAAGGTTTCTAAAAACAGCACATTGAGCAGGCTACAAAGGAGGTCACCGTGGGAACCGCTGACTAGCCGTCTGCCCTTCCATGGCAGACAACCGGGGAGAGCTGGTCCATCTGCAGCTCAGCTGCCCTGGCAAGTGCCTGCTTGCTTCCTGGCCTCCAAAGCCTAGGTCTGCACTGAACACACATGTCTTGATAGCCAAACAAGTTCACTTCAAAGCCCCGAGTGTCCAGGTGGACCCTCCCTTGGGAGCAAATCAAGGACAAAGATCCTGGCTTGGAGCAATCATATTCTGGCTCTAATCCCACAAGCAGGTCACCTGGGGC
Source organism: Cricetomys ansorgei (assembly GCA_026225945.1). Classification (NCBI taxonomy): domain Eukaryota; kingdom Metazoa; phylum Chordata; class Mammalia; order Rodentia; family Nesomyidae; genus Cricetomys; species Cricetomys ansorgei. The sequence goes on along the minus strand of JAMJFZ010000770.1, from coordinate 8,204,202 downwards.
ATGCCCTGACACCATGCCAGGCTTAAATATCTGTAAAATAGGAGGGCCACGGTTCCATAGGGCTAAGGCGGGAATCATGGTGCTGCACACAGAATGTTCTAGAAGTGGATACTGGGAAGAAAAGAGGATGTGGTTATGGTTGTTCACACAGAACAAGGGTCTGAGAGAGGTACATCTGCCCTGAGGGTTTATGACTTCTCTGTATTGACACTGCCTCTGACCACTATCACCACCCTAAAGATCAGAGACTGGGACAGTGGCCGGAGCTTGGCGGGTTTCCACTCTCGAGTTCCTGTAGGCACCTGCCCACGGGCTCATGATCCTCCTTCAGTCGGGTTTCCATCTCCACCACCCCCTTCTCCAGGAGGGCCATCCTCCCGGTCCTTCACCATACTCCATCATGCTGGCAGGCATCTGTTTATCTGACTTCCTGAGAATATCATGTCTATTGCCTAAAAGGGTCAGAGCTTGAAGGCAGACCTCATTCACACCTTTAAACCCAAAGCAGAATCCCCACTGGATAGCACTCCAGAGTCACCTATGAATGATGGTGTCTCTGGGACATCTGCCTGCTGGGCCATGATGTGAGTGCCCCCTTGGCCGAGGGAGGTGGGGCACACTACCAGTGCAGGGGGCAGCAACTGCTTCTAGGCCCCAGTGGCTTTCCCCCTCCCCAGAGCTCCTGGCCCCCATGAGTCAACTCCTTGTGGACTTTGGAACCAGATTCCAGTGGAAAGAAACAGGGTGGGTAGGGAAGGGTGGGGCCAAGAGAGGGATGCCCAAGGTGGTTGAAGGTCCACAGGTCTTTTGGTGCGTGCCATTCATTACCCTGGGCTCTCCTGGAAGGAGCAGCCCGGTTCCAGTGGCTGTCAGCCCTGTTCCACTGAGCACCACTGCCTATGCTGGGCCTCCCAGCTCCTGCCTCCCCTGCAGGAAGCTGCTCCTGACCCTGTTCACATACTGCTTCCAGGTGATACCTGCGCCCTTACAGGCGTGTGGTTGACCCTGTCCCGTTGTGTCTTTAAAGATCTCACAGATAACCTAGCAAGCTTCCCCACCCCACTGCACGGCCCGTCTTCCACCTGTGGCTGGCAGCCTGGATAATGAATAACTGACCAGCCTCAAAGGCTGTGGGGTTCTGATGATAAGGGTTATAAAGCAGCCCACTGGTTATAATCTGTTTAAGATGACCAAGTGGTTAAACTGTAAACCTCTTCACTAATTAAAAAACAAAAGCCTAGAAGGGTGGTAGGTAGTGGTATTAAACCCTCTACCTGATTGCTTGTCCCCTTCTCACCCAAATCTGGCCTCCAGGACCTGACTAGGGGCTGTCATTCATCCATGCTCCAAGCATGATCTTGTCCTGTTTTCTCCACACAGCTCTCTGCCAGATCTTTTGAAAGCCAACCACCTGTCACGAAACCCTTTTCTTTATTGTCTGACGCTAACCTAGCCCCCACCAGTACCCACCCCCCTCCGGCCCCCGGCTGTGGTCCAAGTCTATTTCCTCTACTTTAGTCACTGGCTGGAGACAGACAACAGCTGGCCTCCATCCTTTCTGGAATAAATTGTACAAGAAACTGCCAGGAGCCGGGCACAGGCACCTTGGTATGGACGATACTCCGTGGGGTGGGGGGTGCAGGGCAGTGAGGGAATGCTTTATCTGTCTCAATGGTTTCTGAAGTCCAGACTCAACACACTAGAAGAAAACTGAGTCACAGTTGAGACTATGACACCCCACAACCCCAAAGCCACTGGACAAGATGCAAGGGGACTATGAGCCTGAAGTATTGGTTCTCCCTCTTAAATCTCAGGGTTCTGTCCATAGACCCCTCCCCCAAGTTAGTGACCACAGAGACATATAGAGGAACCCCACATAGTATGGGGAAAGTGGCCCTGATACTCAGGCATGTGGGAAAGCAGAGGGGCCACCCAGAATAGCTAGCTCTGCCTTTCTAGTGCGCATGACTGGTCCCCCACCCACCTATCATCACAGGCCAAATACTGTGTGAAATGTGACCAGGTTAAGAAGCATAGAACCATTTTGTACTGAGATGATGGAAAAACACAGCACAGGCTCTTCCAGGACAGAGGGGCGAGGCTGAGGTGAGGGGTGGGGCAGGAGATGAAGAAACCTCCTAACCCTCACTAACCTGGTGCCCAGGACCAGGGACAAGCTTGGCAACAGGAAACGGAAGCTCTGCTGCTAGCACAGCAAAGAATCTTACCAGAGACAGAGGCCCACTGCCAAACTAGGGAGCAGAAGCAAGCAGGACCCTCCCTGCCCTGCTCACATACCTGTTCTCTCTTCTTCCCCAGAGGGCTGTGGATAGTTCTGTTTTTTAAAAAACTCGGTAGTATAAACTAGCCTGTGATCTGCTGCATAGTCCAGGCTAGCCACAAATTCTGTGATCCTCTTGCCTCAGTCATCTGAGTACAAACCATGCTCTTAAGTAAGAACATTCCTCTGTACGAGGCATGTGTCACAAGCATATGTCATCCCAGCACTCAAGAGACTTGAGGCAGGAGGGCCCCAAGTTCAAGACCAGACCAGGCTACATAATGAGGCCTTTTTCTCCAAACAAGTACCACAAGCAAAACCAAAAAAAAAAACCTTCTTAGCTTGTTTAAATCCTTAACTCCCTTCTCAGACCCTGGCAACCACTCAGGCTTCCTACTGAGTGAAGAACATTCAGCAGACAGCTCTGTCCAGTGCCAGCTACTGCCTAGTCACCTGAACCACAGCCTCGGATCACCTCCCCACCAGTTCACAGGATACAGTCCTCAGCGTTACAGCAAAGGGGTCTACGGCAATCATGAACCAGGCAGATGCTCCTCAGCCACAAACTTGCAGGCTATAGACATTAGGGACTGTGGGGAAAGGTGGGCTGGGTGTGGTCATGGGAGACTGAAGGAATGAAGAACAAATGCGGCTGTGTTTCCGAGTCACCGGAGGCTCAAGCAGAGAAGCAGGTGTCCTCCTGTGAGCTCAGGTTCCCAACAGCAGGAGGAAGGACTCTCCTGGAATTGCCAGAGGGTCCATCTAGCCTCACATCTACTGAAGCAGAAGTTCCTGAGCAGGACCAGCGACCACTTAAAAACTAACCTAGCAGCTGGAGAGATGGCTCAACAGTTAAGAGCACTGACTGCTCTTCCAGAGGTTCTGAGTTCAATTCCCAGCACCTACATAGTGGCTCACAACCATCTATAATGGGATCTGATACCTTTCTCTTCTGGCATGCAGGTGTTCATGCAAACAGAGCATTCATATAAATAAAATAAATCTTTAAAAAAAAAATAACCTAGAAGCTGGTGATATGTTCTGCAGTTAAGAGCACTTGCTGCTCATCCAGAAAATTCTGGTTAGATTCCCAGCACCCAGATGGCAGCTCACAACTATTTGTTTTCTGGGGGACCAGGCACACAGGTAATGCACGGACATACCTGCAGGCAAAACACCCATAGACATAAAATATTAATAATAAAACTAACCCAGCATCAGACTTCAAGATACATCTGTCCTCTTCTGGGCCTGTGACCCACCTAGTTCTAACATGAGACTTCTGGTCAATCCCAGGGAAAACAGGGTGAGACCAAAGGGAAAGATGGGAGAAGGAGGTTTTTTTCACCTTCATTCTCCCTAGAGGCCTCTGAGCCCTTTATTTCCCTCTACGGAGGGACAAAGGGGCAGCTGTGTCTAGCTGCTGCAAATGCCATGTCCAGACAAGGGCCAGCACCCCATCCATGTGCAGGGCAGCCACTCAACCAACCCCTTTAACCCAAAGAAGGTGGAACCAGAGCCACTGCTGGACATTCCCTGATCCACGCAGCTTGGAACAGAGCCAACTGACTCATGTACATCTCTGCTGAGCCACAGCCATGTGCCCAGAAAGGGGCAAAACAAAGGCAGGCAAGCCACTGCCTGCCCAGGAGGATCTGGAGCCTAAGCAGAGGTCAGGCTGGCAGACGGACGAGTTGTACAAAAAGATAACACGAGAAGACAGAGAACACGTGACCGTGAGGCTCGGCAGTCCTGGGGCCACACCTCACATCCTAACACTCGAGGCCAAAGCAGGAAGATCACTGCTCCAAAGCTAGCCTGGGCTACATGACAAGAAGCTGTCTCGAAAATAAAACAAAGCAAACCAGACAGGAATAAGCTAGGACCAAGGCAATCACTTAGGCATAGATTTCATCCACTTAAAAACAAAAAAATGCCCATCTTGCCTCCCTTTCTCTCTCCCCATCTCAGGTCTTCTGACCTTGGATGTGCTGTCATTTCAGCCCTCCCTAGGGCAAGAACACACAGGTATGTAGTATTCCCAGCACCATCAAGTTGTAGCTGAGATATGATGTGAGTGTCGTCCCATCCCGTGCCCCCCCCACACCCCACCAAGAGTTCGTGGGCTGAAATTTAATCCCCATGGTGAGATGTTAGGAGGGTGGAAATTTAATCCAATTGTGGTGTTCAGAGCTGGGCCTTAGGGAGGGGATCAGGATTGGATAAGGTCATCAGGGTGGGGCCCCTATGACTGAATCCTGGTAGCTTTATAAGAGAGCAGCCAGACACACACACACACACACACACATCACAGTCTCATACTCTGATACTTGTTTTTCAGCATGTACTGTGATCACCACCTCAGGACGCTGCCAGCAAGAAGCCCATCACCAGACAGCCCCTTGACAGTGGGCCAGAACTGAACCAAAACAAACTTCTTTTCTATGAAACTCACGAAGTCATCTGTGGTATTGCACTACCACCAACAGAAAACAGATTAGCTCAAAGTCCAGCACTAAGAAACGTGCTCTTCTGTAGTCTCATGTGGCTACTGAGCACTTGAAATATGGCCAATGACTGAGCAATGCAGCTTAATCTTTCTTCATTTATTCATTTAAACAGCTTCAACGAGCAACATCATATTAAGAAATAAAAGCATATCCAACTTGTAAAAATCTATATCAAGCATACCTTACCTGCATCTCCCCCTGGGCAGTATGTGCCTTCCCTGACTGTCAGGCCTCAGGACACTGTCCACAATAACCTACTTCATATCTTGCCTGAGCTCCTGTTTCCTAATAATCTCAAACACTGGGTAAGATTTCTTGGGCTGGAGGCATATAAGGGAGGTTAGGACCCTCACTTGTACACAGACCTCCAGAAGAGTCCTTCCCTGTGCCAGACACCAACCAATCCTGAGAACAGCCAGCTGGCTGCACAATGGAGCTATGTGCCCATCTTGGCCTATGTCAGGTCTATGTCAGGCCAGGTGACCAGTCTTAAACCGTGTGTGTGTGTGTGTGTGTGTGTGTGTGTGTGTGGTGTGGGTGTATGAGTGTACCAAAGTTGATTTTGAGTCCCTTCCTAAATCATTTTCCCTTTATTTTTTCAGATAGGGTCCCTCAATAAACCCAGAGCTCACAGATATCTAGCCTGGCTGGCCAACAAGCCCCACACATCCTCCTATCTGCCTCCTCAGACATAGAATTAGAGGCATGCACTGCTATGACTGGCTTTTCGCACAGATGCGGAAATCCGAACTCAGGTAAGACAATGGAGCCATCTCCCAGATTTAAACTTCCCCACTTGCTTCCTCCAGGCCCTGGGTCTCTAGGTGCTCAAGGCACTACTGCTCAGCAGGCTGCACAGTTCTAGAAAGTCCTTGTCCTCCTGAGCATTGACTTCCCAGCAGGTTACACTCTAGTAACTAAACTGAAAGATGGCCACTGTTCACTGACTACCGAAATGGTACTGGCTTGCAGAGAATGTTCTGTTAAAACCAGCTTTGTGTTCCCCACACATTAAAAACAACCAGCATGCAACAGGTGAACAGTGTATGCATGCATTTTAGGCCATAAAAAAAAATCAAGTTCTTTGTTGTAAACACAATACACCTGCATTACGGAAAATGTGCAAGGCAGAAAGAGAAAACACCATCAATAGTCCAGCCTCCAAGGCTTGGCCCTGCCTGGCTTCTGTTTTTAAATTGAGTTTCTGTGACTCAATGCTAAACTTACATCCCCTGGCTTGTTTTTGTGAATCTGAAGTGTGGCTTGAACCTCAAACCTGTTTTTAAAATCACTCAGTGGAAACCACCGTGTCCCAGGCGGCTCAGGCATCGGGGCTTACATACCATCTGGGTAGGGGCCACCCATGCCACAGGCTAAAGCATACCAGTGTGACTAATAAACACAGGTTAAAACTGTGGGGGCAGAGATGTGGAGCAGGTGTGTAAGAGCATGGGCACAGGTGGGCAGAGGGGGGAAGCTTAGTGCCCTGGAAATTTTAAGATATGGACACAAAGAATGACTGGGGTGGTGCTTGCTTTGTATATGCAAAAGAAACCCAAAGATACATACTGACCCCCAACAGAGCCAGCAGGAGAGATGATGACTGACACAAAGCTTCAGCTCCTGGACACTTTAAAGACAAGATTGCCAGAACACACCTCTGTTAATCTTCAGTGTACTAGGTAGCAATAGCAACCTTCTAGAATAGTACCCAAAAGTGTCCCTCCATGACTTTAAAGTTTCATCTCCTCTAGTAGGGGTGGGAGGACACTGTCAGACACCTTCACCAGCAACCTACAGCCCTGCCTCTTGGAATGAAGTGTTCTGGCCAAAAGAATGCCTCACAGATATGGGGCAGGGGAGCTGTGGGCTCCCAGAGTGCTTGCTAGACAGTCTGCCCAGACCATCTTCTGGATTGGTGTAGGCACACTGAACTTTGCCAAGGGAGGCCTTGGCAAAGTGGGACAGCACTACTTCTAGGCTTGGAGGTTGCTGATGGGCAAAGAGGCAGAAGAACAAATTAGCTTGGCTCCAGCTAATCCATTAACGGTTGTTCGTTAATGATTACCCTCCTACAGGGTCCTGGATTTCAGGTGCAACAGGGCACAAGTCAAGAGCCCTGGGGAGGGTGCAAAAGAGAGTGGACATGACAAATCCCAATGCAGTAAACTGAGAGATGGGGCTCAAAGGAAGTCAACCCCCAGACCCAGAATCACAGGGTACCCCCAAAACATTCCAACCTACATTCATTTTCTTACCAGGATCTATGGTGGCTACAACACACTCTGCTCATACCAATTTCTGAGCACTGTGTGGTAACCACCCCAACACACGCTAAGCCTCATGGCCTTCAAAGGAAGGTACATGCATCTAGTATTTCTCCTCATTCCCACAGTCCTTTAAACCAGTACTGAGCATACAACTGACACCCCCTGTTTATTTGGCCTTGTTGAGCAAGTCTTTGGCTGAGAGGTGCAATGACCTGGCCGAGTCACATAGCAAATCTTCTGAGGCTCCCCAAAACAGCCTGAGTCCAACTCATTGGGCCGGTCATTCCAATGGATCTAGGACTGGGACTAGAGTCTGAGAAAGGAGAATGGAGGTGTGTGGGAACGCTGTTAATCAGGACACTGCCCCTCTTTCTGCCACCTACCTTGGGGGTGCTGACGAGACACTCATCCCGCACTGGCCTGCCTGACTTAGCCTGCTCAGCACTTATCCCCTTGGCAGCTCCGGAGGGGGCAGGGTTGCCGGGAGGGGAAGGGCATCCTTCCAAAGCCAACACTGGCAGGATGCATTCCACAGCCCAGGGGACATGAGTTTTATTTGAACAGCAGTGATGGGGAGGAATGGGTCTGACGTTCCTTCTACTCCAGGGTCCGGGGACAGGTGCCTCCCTCCATCCTGCATGGGGGAGGGGCACAGGAGCAGCAAGAACCCCACAGTAGACACAAAGGCCACCGTGGCCAAAATAAACACCCATAAAGCTCTCTGCCCCCACCCAGCCCTCAGCAGACTACAAGCGACCTAGCTATGCCCTGGTGGCATGTGAACCACTGGACGAAAGAAAGGCTAAAGAGTCTCTCCCAAGTGCTAACCAGTGTCCTGCGGGGGAGGCGTTGACCCTAGGGAGGCCAAGTAGAGGTGCCCCTCACAAATGGAGATCGTAGCTGACAGAAGTGACAGGCGACACCTCACAACCAAGAGATGATTATGCCTCCCCTCCAACTCCTTAATTCTTTCTCACGGGGTCCTTTCTGAGGGTCCCCTGGCCCACAGTCTTGCCAAAGGATAAGACACCGAAGCGATGCACGGAGGCCAGGGCCCCTTAGGAGTGGTGGAAATAGGGGCGGGGAACAGGCCGATGCAGAGGCTCTACTGGCAGCTCCTGCAGAGCCCAGGTGACCCTGATTTAAAGGTTTTCATACTAAAATGCTAAAGTGGTAACGCAGAACAAGGCGAACTCCAAAGCTACAAAGAGCACTGCGACGGGAAATTCCTGCAAGGAGCAACCTGGGAATGTGGAGGGACCGGGTCTGAGGGGGGCTGCTGGGTTCCATGACCAGCACTGAATGAAAAGGGTCACGCTGGTGCATAAGCCTGCGATGCCAGCATTCTGGAGGTATCGGTGGGAGGATCAGGAGTTCAAGCTCATCCTTAGTTCAAGACAAGTTCAAAGCTAGCCTGAGCTACCTGACGCTCGATCAAAAAGAAAAAAAAAAAGGTATCTCAAAAAGAAGGAAGGAGGGATTTGTAACCTAGCAAGACTAAAATAAAGAGCAGCTTTGCAGCGCTCTGGCTCCAGACCATGCCTGGGTGCAAGCATATAATTAGCTAGGTGACTCTGGCTAAGGAATCCAACTTGTGTGCAAGAACCCTTATCTCATATCATTCACCGTTGCTGTGAGCGGCTGGTGCCTCTCTTTGCCATCCCTCCCGCAAGTCATCTATTAACAGTGGACCTCAAGGTCACCAGGCATGGTAGCGCATGCCTTTGATTCCAGCACTCCCGAGGCAGAGGCAGAAGGATCTCGGTGAGTTCCAGGCCAGCCAGGGCTACATAGTGAGACCCTGTCTCAAGAGAAAAGACAACATAAATCTCAGAGGTCTTTGTCAAAGTGGTGGGGACACTAGCCAACAGGCATGCAGGGCTGTGGGATACCTCTCCCCCACAGTAAGTTGACCTCAAGTTCCCTGTTTGCACCAAGGCCCACCAGGATCAGCAGAAAGAATCCTGAGATCTCAAGAGCAACAGTCCGCACTCCCAGGCCACTCCGGGGAGGAGTTGCTAGCAGCTTTTCCACTTTAGGGGCCAAAATCCAAGGCTGCTGGGATGAACAGGAGCACCATTGGCAGGTGTGGTGATCACCTTTGACTGACTGACCTGCCCTGAGGCCACTGTTCCCAAGAAGCCTTTCCTCCCTTAATTGCCTGCCCCCCAGCTCTAATTGCTCCTCATTGCAGTTCCCCACCCCTGGTAAGCACAGTTGTCTTAGACAAAGTTGTGTAACTTTCCCTAAAGGGCCGGGCCTTGGCTCCAGGAGGCTGCTTAAATAGCTACTGAGCTCCTACTAGCCTAACATTTTTAAGCTTTACAGCCAAGAGAGGTGCCCTCAGCGTGAGTCACCTCCTGCAACCTCCACCACAGGCTGAAGACACCAGCCAACAGCTCCTTAGAGGCAGATTCACCGGTAGCTCGAGTCCAGCGCTGGAGAAAGTCCCTGGGGTAGGGGGTGGGAGGGGGTCTCAGTCAGAACCCCTCTACCCCAGGCTCTAGCTTGGCCCAGATGAGCCACAGGGAGCTTCCCACAGTAGCAACATTTACCTTTTTCTCCCACCAATGTTCATCAGCAGGGAAGCTAGCCTCCCAGCTCTTAGGGAGGGGTGTGCTGAGCAGGTTAGTAATAAGAGGTGTTGCATAAGCAGGCTCTGCACCCCAAAACACATTCGATACCTTTGTGACTTAAAGACAATGTTATAAAGAGGTGAAGGGCTACAGAGATGGCTTGTGCAGATTCCTCAGTTCAGAGTCCCAGAAACCAAATCAAACCTGACAAGGTCACCTGAGGCTGTAATCTCGGCACTCTCTTCAGAGGCAGAGACAGGAGAATTCCCAGGAGTTCAAGGTCCAGCTAGCCTGCTGTGAAACAGTGAAGACCTGTCTCAAATGAGGTGAAAGGAAGACTGACCTCCAAGCTCCACCATAAAACACACACACACACACACACACACACACACACACACACAAGTGCATCAAACATGCATGCACGCACATGCATGGGCTAAAAATTATCTCTATGAAGAAAGGCCTACAGCCAGACCCTGCAAGCGGTACTGCTCAGTAAACCTGACTTGCCTCTCCACTGGAAACATCCAACCTGCAACCCGCAGGTCACATGCATCCCAGGATAGCTGTGTATATGCCCCAAAACATTTGCAGATCATGATGTCACGTGATGTCGACAGGTTGGACACCCCCGTAAGACAGTTCTGCCATTAGTTTAGTCACTCCTTACCAGGCCCTGGTTTCCAGTCCCACAAACAGATGGCATGCATTTGGCTTCAGGGGGTGGAGAGACCCCTCCCATTGTCAGGCCCATGGAGAAGGCAGAATGAAGGCATCAAATAAATGGTTCTGCAGGCTCTTAGAAAAGGCAAGGTGGTGGGTGGGGTGGGCACAAAGCCTGCATCTGCAAGCTTTTTAGAAGCCTGGGTGGGGTCACCTGGGCGCTTTAGGGAACACCCTACAAACACTCTGCTCCCTCCCTGTGTGGTAGGCCAAGGGGTGGAAAACCCAAAGCGACTATGGTCTAGATCTGTCACTCCACAGGCTCTATCAGCTGGAGGTACCTCCTCTCGTGCAAACAGTCCTGGCCTTCTCCTCCTTGCAGGGCTCTGAAATTAAACAAGGGCAGGGGCATGCACACAGACAGGTGGCCCACCACATTTGCTTTCCTGCTTTCTCCAGAACACAGCCTAAAGCATTTCCCTAAATTGCAGGGAGGACCGGGGGCTAAGCACAAGACCCTCAAAGAGATCCAGACACATAGTACAGTGTGTGCTCAGGCTTAGTCAGCCTGCACCTGCTTATCTGCTGCAGGGGGCCTGGATATTTGTACTCACAAGTTCCTTGAAAGTAGAAACCAGTCTTCCCTCTGCTAACCGCAGCACCCAGCAGAGAGCTGAAGACCAGGACCCAGCAACCACAGCCTGGCCGCCAGCATCCCAGGAAGAGTTTGGGAGAAGTTTACAAACCAAAGGGTGGCAGGGACGGGGCAGGCAGGGTGAAGTTGGGGTTGGGGGCTCCTCTGGAGATACACAGACGAGACTGGGAAAGCTGTTCACTGGTACACTCCCCATCAAAGGGGGGTGACAGCAGGGAGCTGGAGGGTGGCACTGTTGAGTTTGACAGACTGCCTTGATTCTCCCCAACCTCAAAAGGCAGAGTAACTAGGTGCTTACTATCTGACTAATGTATACAGACAGGGAAGGCAGATTAAATCCCAGGGGCTACAAGGCAGGGGACAGGATGATCAGGAGTTCAAGAACAGTTTCAAATACATAGTTAATTTAAAGCAAGCCTGGACTATATGAAAATCCTGCTTTAAAAAATATCAAATCCAACCGTCCATCCCAGAAAGGACTTAAATGCCACCCTTTGACAAGCACAGACACATGCTATCATTTATATGGAAGCCTAAAAAAATCGCTAAGATGAGAGCAACTGGATTTTGGTTGTATGTGCCTTTAAATCCAGCACCTAAGAAACCAAGGCAGGATGATCATTGCAAGTTCAAGGCCAGCCAGGGCTATACAGTAAAACCTCATCTTGGGACTGAAGAGATGGCTCGGATGTTAAGAGCTCATACTTTTCTTGCAGAGGACCCGAGTTTGTTTCCCAGCACCCATGTTGGACAGCTCACAGCTGCTGTAACTCCAGGGGCAGAAGAGAGGTCTCTGCAGGCACCTGCATACTCAAGCAGGGGCAGAAGAGAGGTCTCTGCAGGCACCTGCATACTCAAGCATGAACCCACACCATACACATAATTAAAAAACAACAGTGGAATAGCGGTCTAGGTTCCAGCGCTGTGTGGCACGTGTGTGACGAGGATTTACAGTTTAATATCAAAGGCTCCAAGTGGGAAGAAACGGTACGCATACAGAAGCACGGATCCCCTTCTCTGGCCATCACACATTACACTCACTTACTGAATTATCATACTGTATGCACACATACATACAACGTTTTTAAAAATACGAGTCTGTCCTAATCCAGTACCCCGTGATGTAGTTTGAAGAGGACGGATGGGGTGGGATTGAGAACTGTCTTAGTTAGGGTTTATATTGCTATGATAAAACACCACAATCAACAGCAATTTGGAGAAAAAGTTATTTGGCTTATACTTCTACATCACTGTCCATCATGGGAGGAAGTCAGGGCAGGAACTCAAGCAGGGCAGGAATCTAGAGGCTGGAGCTGATGCAGAGGCCATGAAAGAGTTCTGCTTACTTGCTTGTTTCCATGGCTTGCTCGGCTTGCTTTCTTACAGCACACAGGACCAGCAGTCCTGGGGTGGCACGACCCACAGTGAGCTAGGCCCTCCCACATCAACCATCAATTAAGACAATGCACCAAAGGCTTGCCCACAGGCCAATCTAGCAGGGGCATTTTTTTCAGTTGAGGTTCCCTCTTCCCAAATGACTCTAGCTTATGTAAAGTTAGCATAAAACTCGCCAGCACAGGAATAAACTCTTTTATTACATTTAAAATTTTTATTGTATATGAGTGTGTTCGAGTCGAGACACACAAGTAGAGGTCAGAGGACAACTTTCAGGAGTCAGTGCTCTCCCAGGTGGTCAGGCTTGAGAGCAAGCACCTTCACCTGCTGGACCACCTCACTATCTATACAAATTTACTCCTTTCAAAGTCTGTGAGAGACCAAGGCCAGTGAGTCCAGCTTTACCTGGCTGAAGTCATCTGGCTTTGATCATGCAAGAGGACTAGCCTCTTCCTCATCAGACAAGAGAAAGTTCACGCCACTAGGCACCTGGGCGTGACAGAACATGAAGCAAGTACTTACCTTCATAGTGGACATCTTGAGAACTGGGCCCGGTCATACAAGTCTGGAGACAAGGGGATGTCCCATGTTGGACCCTTATGGTCTAATTTAAAGGCACTCCAATCCTTCTTCAATAAATAGATGGATATAGGTTGATAAAATCTGACCAGGGTCCACACAGCACAAACCAGCATATAAGATTGAGACTCCGGTTATAATCAGCCTTTGTCTTCCCCGTCCCCAAGTATAAGCTGACTCGGACAAGTAGAGGAGCTCTGAAGTGTGCACTCCTCCAGATGAAGCTGATAGATTCCTCGTGGCCAGCCTGCAAGGTACACGATAGAGCCAAGCTAGTCCTGCCACCAACTACCCCGCATAGGTTCTCCTAGACTTGGAACAAGTACCCCCTTGCAGGAGGGACCTGGTTAACAGCTGCGATCAGATTCCAGTAGGGCACAGGATGGTAGTGACAACATCCAGAAAAGTACACAGTCTTGCCTAAATATTTCATCAGGAAGCCTAAATATTTAGACAGACGGGAGGAAAAAGAATGCCATTGCAAAGCTAATCGAAGAACCATACCACCAAGAGAACACCAAGAGTGTTGATACTGTCTTGCCTCTAGGGAGGGCCAGGATGTGGCCTCCAACCCTGCACGGTACCACCTAAGGAAGATGGTCCTGAGGCCACCTGGACCCAGGATTATCCAGGAGGAAAGACTTAACCAAGGCTTGAGACCGGAAGGGAGATGTCACATTTCCAAGCGTTGATTACACCCTCCAGGGAGTGGTTGGGCGTAATGGAAAATGGCGGGTGGCTCAAGAAGAAGGACTTGATGTGTTTTATCACCCTCCTGCCGCCAATCTCTAGGTTAAGAACTCAATGAATGTTGAGCTCTGTGGGGAGGGGGAAGGATAAGATGCCCAGAGAAAGGGGTACGGCGAGCAGCTGATACTTGGGTCACCTGTTATATGTTGTAGGCACTCTGATGGAGTACTGTGGCATCTAATGGATGAGACAGCTTGCTCAAGGTCACATCCATCAACACCCTGATAGCCCTACACGCCAAGGGTCTCTGAAGACAGCAGGCATGCATGGCATTTTCCATTTCTCAGCCTTCCTCCTTGTTTCCTCCACCAACAACACAACAGAAACGGTCCCGAGCATGAAGACTGGAGTCGATCTTCCTCATCCTCCTAATTTTGAGGCCTCAGACATGCTAATCGACCTCGGTGATTGTATGGGTGACTTTTCTTGTCGCTGTTATCAAATACCTAACAACAACCTAAGGAAGAAGGGTTTACTCTGGTCCTCACAGGTCAAGAGCATTCGGCAGGGAAGGTAGGGCCTTCTGGTCTTCCAAACTCTACCAGGATGGCCCACGAAGCTCTGCTTCCAGCAAGCATTCTGGGGCTCCTCTAGCCTGCAGCTCCAATCCTTCTTCTACAATCCTCATGGATACCAGTTCCAAAGACCTACAGGTCATGCGGTCAGGTTGATCACAGAAACTACCCCCAACTCCTGGCACCAATTTACCTTTCTCATTGCTGTGACATAAACAACTTAAGGAAGTTAGGGGCAGGGCTGGAGGGATGGCTCAGTGGTTAAGAGCACTTGTCGCTCTTGCAGAGCACCCAGGTTCAGTTCCAAGCACTGACATGGTGGCTCACAGCCATCCATAGCTACAGCTCTGGGGCATCTGAAGCCCTCTCCTGACTTCTGCGGACAGGGCATCAGACATGCACATGATACACATACATACACATACATGCAGGCAAGACATTCATACATATGAAAATTTGTACACATATAAAAATAGAAATAGTTTTTAAAAGATTTATGAGTGCTCTCTCTGTACGTGCACCTGCATGCCAGAGAAGGCATCAGATCTCACTATGGATGGTTGTGAGCCACCAGGGGTTTGGCAGGAGTAGAGCTCAGTACCTCTGGAAGAGCAGCCAGTGCTCTTAACCGCTGAGCCATCTTTCCAGCCCTAGAAATAACTGTTTTGTTTTTCTTTTTTTTTTTCTGTTGCTGTTGGTTTTTTTTGCTGTTCTTGTTTTGTTTTGTTTTTTCCCTGCCCCCCCCCCCCCAGACAGGGTTTTCTCTGTTTTATTTTGTTTTTTTCCCCGAGACAGGGTTTCTCTGTTGTAACCGGCTGTCCTGGAACTCACTCTGTAGACCAGGTTGGACTTTAACTTCCCTGCCTCTGCCTTCAAAGTGCTGGGATTAAAGGTGTGCACCACCACCGCCAGGCTTTAGAAATAAATTTTTAAAAGGAGTCTATTTTAGCTGTGTTTGAAGGTAGAGCAGGATGACAGTGCGAGGCAGCCGTTCACATGCAGAGACGGAGGCTGGCCTTCAGCTCACCTCCTCCCTTCCATCGGTCTAGACCCCAGTGTGACGCTGCTGCCTATATCCGGGTGTGTCCTCCTTGTCAGTTGAACCTTTCTGGAAACACTCTCTTAGATATACCCAGAGGTGTGTTTCCATGGTGATTCTAAAGCCAGCCGAGTTGACTATGAAGACCATCACCATGGTCTGTTCTGCTGCTTCTGCTGAAGAAAGCTGCAGGCCCAAGACTCAGTGAAACTCTGCAAGCCAGTGGTTCTTCAGCTCATGACTAAGGAAAGTCTTAATAACAGTCTCCTCCTTCCTGGGCCTGGGCTCCAGTCCCCGGCTCTACCACTCATGGGCAAGACCAGACAGACTTAGTTGACAGGAGACTACACCTCGGCCCTTTCTTGCTGTGTAGATTCAGGCCAGAAGAGCAGTAACTCCTAGACCGTAGTCCAGAGACACAGAAACGACGGCAGTCCCTGGCCTGGCACACATGGTAGGCACCCACGGACTGCCCACAGGCCTGCTAACCACACCCACTCACCACTTTCTCCCTCAAACCAGAGAATAAAAGCCCAAGTGTCCATGATGCACGAATGGGTACTCCAGGTGCGCGCACCATGCCAACCTCCTCATGGGGCCTCATCCTTCCTCCTGCAGACCAGGGTTTCCCTGAGGACAGAGTTGATTTTCCCAGGGACTCTTCTACAGGCTTCTGGGAACTGAAGCCGCCAAGGCCCCACAACCCATGTCCTCCCCTCCAGCCTTCGCCATCTGCTGCCCGTCACTCAGCACTCAGCCTGCACTTCCCCTTGCTTCACCACAGTCTGATCTCCTCTCCCCAGCAAGTCTGTGTTCAAGGGCTCAAGACTCTCCAGGTTTTTAAGCTTTCCTGCTCAGAAATGCTGGTCAGCAAGAGAGGGCCCCCTCTGTGTCCCATTGGGGTTCTTGGTGACTTGGGGATTGGGGCTAAGCCTCACAAAAGCCTATAGGCTTCAAGCAGCGGTGGAGCTCCATACTCCAGCCTTTTCCATGAAAAAACACCAAAGACAACTGGGGAAAGTCAATGGAGAATGTACGGGTAGACCACCCCGCACCTGGACCCGCATAGGGGCAGGGCCCAAAGCCTGGGGTGAAGACGGGGGCTAAGACTCTCTGGCTTTCTGGGAAAAGCCACAGTCCTTTTCACCAGAAGCTGAGAGGAAGGAGGAGGCGCCCTTATCAGACCACTCACAGGGTGAAGGGCTCAGCCTACGGAAATTTAATTTCGGGCAGAATATTCCACTGTTTGCAAGTTGTAAATGGCTGTGGAGAGAACTTTCAGTAATGCTATCCACTCCCCTCCTTGAAAATGGCAAACATCGATGGAGTTCAAATTCCTTGGCTAAACTCACGAGGCTCTGTCATCTGACCCTCACCTCCCTGGGCTGTGGCTTCAGCCCAAGCACCATCATGCAAAATTATACCTCTCTGGGGGCTATGGAAGGGGAAGAGCCAATGTACTCTCTCCCACCGCCTTTTATCTAGTTCTCTAAAATACTCAGTTGAGAGCACTGGCTGCTCTTCTAGAAGACCAGGGTTCAATTCCCAACAGCCACACAGCATCTCACAACCATCGATAACTCCAGTTCCAAGGGATCCAAGGCCCTCTTCTGGCTTCCTCATTCCATCACTGCACACACTGTGGTGCACAAACACACACAGGTAAAACACCCATACATATAAAAGGTAACAATAAAATATTCACTTGACCATTGGGATGTGGCTCAGTGGCAGGACATTTTTAGCATATGCCAGGCTTGAGGTTCCATCCTCATCATAGCCAAAAATAGAATGCAAACAAATTTGGGTTGATATGGACCCAGAAATGGGATGATCACATTATATGGCAGTGCTATTTTTAACTGTTTAAAGAACCTCCATACTGTTTTCCAATGGCTGTGCCGTATTACATACCAAAAGACAAACACCGCATGATTCAATCTACCCAGCATATTTGAGGGCACCAAAAACAGAAAGCAGAATGGTGGCTACTAGTGGCTGGGTGAAAAAGTTGGGGAGATGTGTTGATTAGAGGGAAGTTTCAGGTTTTTTTGTTTTGTTTTGTTTTTTTTTAAAAAGGCTCTCTACGCAGATCTGAATCCCAACAGTGAGAACCTTGTTAGCACACTGACCTGATACACAAAAGCTGGTATACATTTGACATTTGTTTTTATTTAAGATTTATTTTTAGTATCTTTAGTTGTGTGTGTGTGTGTGTAGTGGAGGTACCCTTGCAGGCTAGAAGAAGGCATCAAATTCCCTGGAACTGGAGTTATAGGTGGCTATGAGCTGTCCCAGGCCGGTGTTGAGAATTGAACTTGGGCCCTCTACCAGAGCAGTACTTGCTCTTAACTGCTCAGCCATCTCTCCAGACCCCATGTTTGCTTTTTATCATTAAAAGATAAACCCAGGGTCCAGAAAGAAGCTCGGTGGTATGACATATGTACCTCGCATACATGAGGTCCTGTGTGCTAGCCCCAGCACTAAATGCTCTAAAAGGGTCTTCTTGGGCCAGTAAGATGGCTCAGTGGGTAAAGACACTTGCTGCCAAGCCCAACAACCTGAGTTTGACCCCTGGGACACACATGGTAGAAGAACAAACTCAATTGTCCTTTGGCTTCAACATTGGCCACAGCGTACACACAACACATGTGCATCCACACACACACACACACAAAATAATGTACACGCCCTTTTGATTCTTTGCAATGCCATCCAGAAGTTCTCTGTGTCTGTACATGCGACACTGTGTGGCAGGAACATCTAAGAGTTACAGTCTTGAATAGGCTGGCCATCCTCTCTCTGAAAATCTAAAATGTTCCAAAATTTAGAAATTTTTAAGTACTAAAGTGATGTCACAGGTGGAAAATTTTATACCTGACCTCACATGTTGAACCTCATCGCAGGCGCACTGTGTACAGTCCGTAAGGTCACTCTCATGCTATGTACAGAGAGTTTCATGCTTTGACTTGGCCCCAGTCCTCAAGCTGGTCATGTAGCTGCAGACACCCCAAATCTGTGAAAATCCAAATCACTTCTGATCCCAAGCACCCGGTGGGACAACGGTCCCTGTGGTAGCAGCCAGCTCTTAGCAAGAATGCACTCTGGGCTACACTCTAACGTGAGCAAGCCACTTGGAATCATCGGGCACGCTGCTCACGATGACAGAGAAAGATCCCCAATGAGGGCAGCTAACTCTTACGAAGGCTACCCACCTCCTCCATCTTATTCTAGAGGGTGGGGTCGGTGCAGGGACAGGGTGAGATGGACACAGACAAGACATGGGGACTTGGGGGACTAGACCCAGTGAACGGACGGAGACAGATCTGTTCCCATGCTTCCGATGGCTACCCTCCTCACTTCTCCCTGGATCGTGCCTGCCTCAGTCCAGTTCTGGCCCGTCATCTTACATCGCCACTTAGGCACAGCACCCCAACACAAAGACTCTCTTAGGGGTTCTTTCTCAGAAGCATGGCTCCTCTATTCCCCAAAACTTTGTATTTCCCTGCTCTCCCAAACACAGCCCCCCCAAACACAACCTCACACAGAGTTCAGAGGCTGAGCCCAATTTGACAGCAAGCAGCCATGTTCAGCATGAAGGCCTTTGGCCCCAGGTCAAGGCCAGGCAAGCACAGGACCCAAAACCAGGGGATTGTGTTTCTTTTAAACACCAGCCTATGAATAGGGCAAGGTCCCAGGACAATACTGAGAAGTGACAACCATCACCTCCCTGCAGGTCCTCCTGGAAACCCTTTCCCCACTTCAACATGTGCAAGTTTCTACCCTGGGACCATTCTCCATGACTGCACTATCTAATCACCCTAAAGACTCCATTAAAACTCACAAGGCAGCTTAATAAAAATTGACTTTAACTGGTAAAACTCTAACCAGTACAGTTAACTAAGGTGGACTATGGAACTGAGATCATGGTTGGTTGGTGGTTGTTATTTTTGATTTGGGTTTTTTATTTTGTTTTTGTTTTGAAGGTTTTTGTTGTGTTTTGGGGGTTTTGCCGTGGCTTGTTTTGTTTTTGCAGCCTTCAACTTAAGCCTAAATTAAGAAAACAAGCCAACAGAAAGTTGTCTTTCTTCTCCTTCCTCTCAAATCATACGAACTTTCTGTTCCCCGCTGAGCTCAGAGAACTTTTTCTCCAAACCTTCCAAAATGCCTTGTTTTAACCATCTTGGTCAGAACTCATTATGAGAGAGTCTACGGTTTTGTTTTTTATAATTTGGGGGAGGGTTTATGTCAGAATTTCAAAACTGGGATGTGTGTTACTCCTGCTGAACACGTGTGGAGTATTTAAGGGTTTAAAAATGAAAGGAGAAGCTGGGCAGTGGTGGTGCACGCCTTTAGTCTCAGTACTTGGGAGGCAGAGGCAGGAGGGTCTCCGTGGGTTCAAGGCCAGCCTAGTCTACAGAGTGAGTTCTAGGTCAGCCAGAGTTACAACAGAGAAACCCTGACTCGAAGACAAAAACAAACAACATGATCGGAGGTGTACATGGAGACCTAGAATTAAGCTGAGAAGCCTGGAGGGCTGGGGTGTAGCTCCATGGAGGAGCGCTTGCTGAGCTGCAGGAGGCCTTCTGTGCCATCGCAAGTGTCATAACAAAAACCAACACAGATTTTGGAATTTGGATGGGAAAGTAGTCATTGGGATCCAAGAGTGTTTTAGACAGGGCCAGGTCTATCAGCTGCCCGCCCCACCATTCTCCACTCTGGCTGGAGCTCACCTCCTGAGAGCCCTTTCTAACCAGACTGGATCCCATATTAAAATGCTTTTGAGAACCCCTCTGTGGGATGCATAAGTTTGTTTAACCTTCCTAAAAACTGAGATGGGCTGTCAGCCTGTCAATTCAACTCAGTCCTCTCTCTACTTTGGGGGAGGGAGGAGGAAGAAGGGAGTCCAAAAACAGCGGTGCAGGGGAGGGAAGGGTGAACCAAGGCATAACTCCAGTGACGTAGACAGTGCCGGCTCAGCCAGGCAGCCACACCGGAGAAGACTGTGTGCCAATGCCTGTTCCAGGGGAAACAAAAAATAGAATTTCCCAGCAGTCCAAAGTCAAGCTGAACCAATTAACCCAGCTCACTTAGAGAGAGCAACAATCTGGAGTGAGCTGGCAAAGTGGATGGATAGTGCTTGGGGTCCCCAGGTTTCACCCCCAAGGCTGAAGCTCTTGTCACTGTGGCCACTTTAATTTCCCTGGGTGTCAGTAGCCTTGTCTTAATGCACGAGGTCATCACAAAGTACCTAAAACAAGTACTTGGCAGGATGCCACCCTCGGTCCTCGGGGAGCAGGGACCGCTCCATAAAACTCAATAAATGCTGGCGGCCAGAGCCTGCGTGCTCCTATTCACCTTTCCTGGAGCCTCACCAGACTGCTCATTTTGCAGATGAGGAAATGGAGGCTAAGGTAAGTTAACTGGTTTGATGAGGAAATGGCCCAGCCAGGGCACAATATCAGCTTATGTCTTCACATAGAAGGAAGATAATTTTAACCACAGTGCCCAATACAGTAGATACATTATAAATGCTAATTTCCCTTGCTGGCTAGAAAAAAAAAAAAAAAGAAGAGGAAGAAATACACTTAACAAACAGCTAGGAGAGCCAGCCATCGAGAAATCTGGGGATGGAGGCACATGCTTAAACATCAGCATCCAGGGCGCTGGGGCAGAGAATTATACTTCAAGGGCAATCTGGACTACATACCAGGACCCTATCTCAAAAACTAAAATCAGCCAAGCATGGTGGCACATAACTTTAATCCCAGCACTTGCCAGGCAGAGGCAGGTAGATCTCTGTGAATTTGAGGCCAGCCTGATCTACATGTTGAATTCCAGCCACAACTATATATATATATATATATATATATATATATATATATATATATATATATAGTGAATAAAATAGCCAGTAAGTAAATAAATATTTATTTTTAAAAAACAGTAAGGTTAGAGCTGGAGATGTATCTCCGTGTGTAGCGTGCTCGCCTAACACACAATGCCCTAGGTTCTGTCGCCAGCACTGTACCCACAGCAAGTGGCAGTTCAGAGCTGCGGCAAGAGGATCAGGAATTCATGGTCTTCAGCTACATAGTGAGTTCCAGGCCACCCTGAGCTACTTGAGACCGGACCTGAAAAAAATACAGCGAAGTGTAGTTATCACTCGAGAGATAGCTTTGAAAGCAAGGAGGGCAGCCATAGGGTCCCAGCTCGGTGGGTGCAGGGCACCTGAAAGGAAGCTTGTGTGAAGCACAGCTCAACCACAGAGTGAGCAGAGGAGGGAAGAGCTGACAGCATCTTCCCAGACTCTATGAGCACTTGACTACACAGCCCACATTTTGCAGCAGTAAACCCCACCCCCACCCAAGCAAGGCTACCTCCTGCTGCTCCCACCCCAGGAATTTTCAACTAAGGGGCTTTGTGATGACCAGGGCAACGCAGACCAGCTAAAACCCTGTACCTCAGGTGGAAAATACCCAGGCTGCGGCCAGATGGTAAGGAAGATTTTCGAGTTTTCATTTTTTCTCTTAAACCAATTTCCTGAGGCCTGAGGCAGCGCCCCAAGTCACAGATCAGAAAGCCGAGAGAGGCAGATTTTTGCAGATTAAAGCTGAGGCTGGCAAATGCTTTCACTGGTCCATTTTCATTTCTTGGGTTTTTCCTTTGAAGGGAGGGAATTTGCCTAGTTGGGAGTTGACAGGGTTTGTTTTTTTGTTTTGTTTTTTTTTTTTGGGGGGGGGGGCAGGGTTGTCCTTGTTCATTCAAGCAAACATCTAGAATCCTCTCCAAATCACACTGGTCTGATGTTGCTCAAATCCTTTTTCTAAAAGTTACCTGTCCACTATGGGGGTGGAGGTGCTGTTGACAGACAAGACCTCAAAATAAAGAGCATTTTGTTTTGTTTTGTTTTTTTTCAAACACCCTACGGAAGCTGCCTGGCTTGTAAAGCCACCACCACCAGATGTACCCGGCTGCATAACCCCTGGGCACCCCCCCCTCCTTCCCTTCTCCTTGTGTTTTGAAGTTTATTTTCCCACATTTAGCCTTGAATTCTTTCCTTCCTTCCCCTGCCATGGCGGAGGTACAGCAGGGAGGGGGGACACTTGGAGGGCAGTAAGTCTCATCATCCTCCCCTGCCCCCCTGCCCCTCTAAACAAAGTCCTGGGGCAAGCTATACAAAAACTCTCCTCCTGAGAAATTGTTTCCTCCAGGGAAATCATAAACTAACCTCCTTCTTCCCCTCAGCATACCCAGACACCCCAGGCACCCGGCAGGAGGTACTTGGATCTTTCCAGAACACCTTTGAAGAGGACCCCAGCATCACTGCCATGAACCCTCACCCCTAGAAGCTGCAGGGGGGGAGGGGCGGACAGCACAGATGACTCTACTCAAATGCAGCACCCAACTCTGGTAGTGTAAACTGTCTCACAGGCTTCCTAAGGACAAATCTCTGAGTCCATGGTCCCACCGGCACCTAAAACCCATATCTGTCTCTGTGAACGTCCATCTGAGATCTGGAGGTGAAATAGAACCAATAGGAAGTGTTCAGGTTTTCTCAAAGTTTTCAGCGTCACAAGAGTCTAGGGCAGGACAAGGATGAAGATAGGTTTGTTTCCATTTGACAAAACAGGAAACTGTGACTGGAAAATGAGAGACCCAGCAGGTGGAAAGAGAACTGGGGATCTAATGCCAATTAAATGCATCTGATCGGATCTATAACGGCTTCGACAGTCCATGGCTGCTCCAACTTAATCCTACCGCAGTTGACTGGAGGCCATGGACACAGGGATGGATGGTTGGGGCTGAGCCCTCAAGAAACAGGTAGAGAGGGACTTCTGACCCCAAGCCGGCTCAAGGTTCCAGTTGAGATGGTAAGCCAAGTTTACCATGATGAGGTCAATGCCATCCCTTGGGTGTGTGCAGCCTCAGATAAGAGACTCCATAAGCCAAGATCCAGAAAACCTCCCCTCACCCACACTCTGCTCCCTCTCTTAAAAGGGACTACTGGATTTGGTGTTCGCTTGTGAACCTGCTGCTTTGACAAAGTTTAACTCCGCGTCCTTAAGGGATGTCTCAACTTGATAAGACTTCCCGGAAGCCTGGGAGCGTCCACAGCCTTCCTCCCGGGGACTAGAGGCCAGTCCGAGCCCCCTGCCCCACTCAGAAAGCAGCGACCCGCGGGTGCTCCTGCTCACTGGGGGTCTGGGGGCCCTCCGCCGTGTGCGCGCTCTAAGGAAGGTCGAGCGGGCGCGGCAGTGGCCCTGGAGCGGGAGGTGGAGACGCGAGGGGTGGCACCCGGCTCCGCTCCCGGACTCCGGGAGCGTCTCCAAGGAAAGATAAACGCCTCTATCCGCCCCACAGCCTCCCTCTAAAGAGGGAGGCACCCGCACACCCACACTGAGACACCGCGGGGCCCAGTTCACCCTGGAGTCAACCTCAAATTCTCTCGGAACGAACCAGGTTCTGACCAAGTCTCCGCGCGTGGGGAATCCCCTCACCCCAGGACGAATGGCGCAGATCTTAGCAACCTGACACCTAATGGGGCATTTCTCCCCACCACCCGGGACGCTGCGTTGGGGCTGGGGGGTGGGGGGGGCGGTCATCTGAAGTTGTAGGAAAGGGTGTCTCCTTCAACACTGCTTAGTCCCAACAGCTTCAGGTGCATGTGGGGGTCCAGACGACCGACCGCTCACCTGTAGGATCTTGTCCAGGCCTTCTTGGCTCAGGCACGGAAACTCCTTGAGTAGATGCAGTTTCTGTGTATAGTAGTTTTTCTTGGCCTCCTTCCAGTGCGGCTCCTCCAGCACTTCGAAGATCGCCGCCCCGATGGCCAGGTAGAAAATGATGGCCGAGGTGAGCAGAGGACCCCGATCCACCATGACTCCGGAGTGGCCACCTCCTGGAGAAAGCGTCCCCTAGTTCCAGCTGCTCCGGGCCCACCCGTCCTGCAGCCCAGGACACAGCTGTTTGAATTTGGAGCTCCGCATGCGCAGTGCCCGGTACCCCCCGCGCGCCGCTCTCGGGACAGTTGCTTGGCCAAGTTGGCTCCCTGAGCGCAAGGAACTGCGCGGATCACACTCACGCAGGTCACGGTGAGCGCACACCAAAAGGGATCTGGGGGCCACCCCCAGTCTCTCGATCCTGAGGAGTGGGGTGAAACTCAGGAGCCACTCCGGGAGACACGTGTGCCGTCCCTGTGCGCGCGACACTACGCCGAGCGCGCCTCCGCACCGCTCTTTAAGCCGCGCTCAGCCCGCCCGCGCCAGACCCTGAAGAGGGCGGGGTCCATAGCCGGGCCCGCCCCCGGCCCCGCCCCGGCCCCGCCCATCGCGCGGCCGAAGCCGCTGCTACGGGCTCTTGGCTTTTCGCCCTACCGGCCCTGTGTCCAGGCCGAGACACCCAGGCGCGCCCGGACCTCCACGGCACTCTCTGTCGCAGGATTTGCTGTCTGCGATTCTCCAGTGCGTGTTAGCAATTGATGTAATTGTCTAAAAAGGCCGTGCACCTTACTGCTGAGATCAGAAAGGTATTGCTAGTGTTACTCTCAGGTCCAGGCGTTTCTTCCCTGAGAACTTAGGTTCCACATCTGAGTTCCTGGGGCTCACACACTTACCTACATGCCCGGAGTAAGGGGATTCCAGTTCAATTAGGATTACCGGGAACTAATCCCAGTCACAAATGAGTGGAAAACCCCTCCAGGTCTACTGAGTACTCAGTAGTCTGAGAGGCTGCAGGCAGCCACACCCACACCTCTAGGACCTCTTCCTTAATCCCAAACCTACTTAAAATTACAACACCTCTTCCCCCCCTTAAGCCCCACAGCTGGAATATCAACTGGAGAGGCTAGAAATGCTTCCTGCTCAATGATGCATCTATCCACAGACCTATTGCAAGTAATATACACTCAAACTAGATGTGGTGGTGATGTGCACCTTCAGTCCCAACTGGAAAGGCCATTTGAGGCCAACCTTGTCTACATAGTGAGTTCCAGGCCAGCCAAAGTTACATAGTGAGACCATGGTTCAAAAATAAAGCCAGTTGTGGTGGTGCTCACCTTTAATCCCAACACTCAAGAGGCAGAGCCAGGCAGATCTCTATGAGTTCTTAACCAGCTTCATCTACATAGAGAGTTCTAAGCCAGCCAGGGCTACATAGTGAAACTTTGTCTCAAAACACTTACACTTACAATAAGTGCAATGGAAGTGTGAGCGCATATGTCAAAACACATCTGGGTTATTTCTCACTCTGCATGCTTTTCTGAGCATCTGTAAACCCTGGACAGGCTACGTGTGTTTGCATGTAAGCAGGGTTTGTCATTAGATCCACTTCCCAGTGGAGAAATGGAAGCCCTGGCAGAGTAGTTTGTGCTGTCTCCACTTGCAAAGTCAGAGGTTGGAGGTGCTGGAACTGCAGTCCGTCCTCACCTCAGGCTCCTGTGCAGGCAGCTGCAGCAGAGGCCAGAGTCCCTAGCACTGCCCCCTTCCCAGGGCCTTCTCTTTTTGTGGGAGACAGTGATTCATCTTCGCAGGCCAAGGTTATCTGTGCATCTCCAAATCTTGCTAGAGCTGAAGGACTAAGGATGAATCTACATTGCTCGTCAATCAATCATTTTTAGACAGGGTCTTAACTATGTAGCTCTGGCTGTCCTGGAACTCACTATGGAAACCAAACTGGCCTTGAACTTGCAAAGATCCACCTGCCTCTGCTTCCCACGTGTTTGGATTAAAGATGGGTGCCACCAGGCCTGGCCTTCAATCCTTGTTTGCAGATCTTGTTTGTAGATTCTGAGCATGCCCTGAGAGAGAAGCCCGGTAGGGAGGGCAAAGAAAAACCAGGTTTCCAGAGCAGTAGAGATGATTTAGCAGTTAAGAGACCTTCTACTATTGCAGAGGACTCAGGCTCAGTTTCTAGCATGGGAGCTCACAACAGCCTATAAACCCAGTTTCAGGGGATTCAATGCCCTCTTCTCCACCCCCCTCAGAGGGCACATAAATGCATGGAGGTCAGAGGTCAGCCTCAAGTGTCATTCCTTAGGTACTCTCCAGCTTTTTCATATTATGTCTTTGTTTTTGTTCATATGTCAGCGTGGGCCTTTGTGAATTTATGTGCACTATGTCCATGCAGGAGCCCACGGAGGCCAGAAAGGACACTGGATCCACTGGAGCAAGCAGTTGTGACCTCCATGTAGGAGCTGGGAACTGAACTCAGTTCCTCTGCAAGAGCAGCCAGCACTCTCACCCTCTAAACCGTCTCTCCAGTCCCCAGTCTCACTTTTTGGGACTGAGTCTCTCATTGACCTGAAGCCTCCGATTAGGTTAGACCCGCTTGCACCGAGAACGCCTTCTCTTGACTCACCAGCACTGGGATTCAAGCGTGCTACCACCTCTCCAACTGAGAACTGTTTCTCCAGTTCCATTATTCAAAATGTTTTCACTTTTAGTTTCTCTCTCCTTCCTTTCTGTGCCTCCATCTCTTGTTGCTTTTTTCTTTCTGGCTTTCCCTGTGTCCAGGATGCTATCTGTCCATTTTCTTCTGTAGCCCCAGCCCTCACCTCTTTGCATCTCCCCACTCTTCTTCTTCTAGCTCTCTCCTCTGCGTCTCCCTCTCTTGGCTGTCTCCTCCCCACTTGAATGTATTCCTTCTCTGTTTCCACTCTCCCTCATCTCATATTCAGCTCGTGCTTTTCCCAGGAGACCAGGAGCAGACACAGCTGCATGGACATTGCTAACATGAGCTATATCTATCCTCTAAACAGCAGGGCACCCAGTAGGGGCTTTTGTCAATATCAACATGTCTAAATAAAATGAGCCTCAAGGATAGAGAAGAGAAACGTCCGTACTTGGAGGTAGAATGATAGAATATGTATTTTTAAATTTTTTCTAAATTTTAATACATTTTATTTATTTACTTATTTACTTGTGTAAGCATGTATGTTCATGCACACGTGCTTGTAATGGAGTTTGAGATCCATAGGAAAGATCTCTAGACTCAATTTAGATTATAATTAACCAAATTTATCAAAAGCACCTGCAGGACCAAA
The DNA here is from genome assembly GCA_026225945.1 of Cricetomys ansorgei. Lineage (NCBI taxonomy): Eukaryota > Metazoa > Chordata > Mammalia > Rodentia > Nesomyidae > Cricetomys > Cricetomys ansorgei. The sequence continues at coordinate 8,176,926 of JAMJFZ010000770.1, read as the reverse complement.
TCAGAGACATATCGTGAGGAAGAGGGTGAGGGAAGGGTATTTAAAGGCAAAAACCACAAGAACACCTTGACTATCTGCATGAGCAGGTTACAGAAGCCAAAATCAGTAGTCAGTCATAGCAGATGGTCACGGCTGTACATGTCTGGGTGGGGGTCAAAGAATCAGAGTTCCAGGGAACTTATCGTTCAGGAACTTGAGTCAGAGATAAACTATTATAAAATGGAGTTTCTTTAGCCATCACATGCTCACAAGCTTGTGAAGAGTTCAGAAGACCGCTTGGGGGAATTGGTTCTCTCCTTCCATCATATGGATCCCGGAGACTGACCTCAGGTCTTCAGGCTTGATAGCAAGCACCTTTCTCCACTGAGCCATCTTGCTGGCCTTCGTTGTACTGATGGTCATTTCAGAGTACTGTCTCCTGAAAGACAGACGGGTCTTGAGAATGGAGTTGAGTTAACAGCAGTTCTGATATTCCTGAGTCCCTCTTGGGGGACTAGGCAAAGGGAAGAGTCATATAGCCCAAGGTCCTGGCAGACTCTGGTCACGGAAGTATCCACGCCCAGTTTTGTTTCTTCCTCGTTACAATTAGGCAACTGGATTATCCTCTTGGTAAAACACACACTTGATAGCCCTTTCATTACTGTTCTTCAGATACCATCTCACTTACCGCAGCCCACTGGCTGAGCCCACCGTAGCCTGGAGACACCTGAAAGTAAATGTACAGCCCCTAGCCTGCAGAGCACCAGGATGGAGCACCGCAGTACTGGACAGTGGGGTAGATCTGTGCTTTCCCTTGGAGACTCAGGGTTGACAGGGCGCTGTGGCTAGCTGCGGGTCAGTACCAGGTAAAGGACTGTGAACTAAATTGGAAATGCAGATTTTACTAAATGCATGCCATCATCAGCTGAAAGAACCTGCAGATCTGACCACCGTTAGCCAGGGACCACCCATCTCTGTTTAGGAATATTGCTATGTCTATTAATTTCCCTCTGACGATCAAGTCGGATCAAAGGGGATTTAGAGAAAGACAGGAAAACATAAAGTGGTTCAGTGGCATGTTTAATTTTCCTAAAACGTCACCAAAAATTTATTTCCTTAAAAAACCAAAAACATAAAGATTTTGCTGCCAAGCCTGACAATGTAAATTCAACCCCCAGGTCCCACATGGCGAGAGGAGAGGACCCCCACCCCCTCACACACACATGCTAAAATAAAATAAACAGCAATTGATCCTTCAAAAAGAAAAAGTCTGAGGAGGTGTAGTGCTTTTGTTTTGTGTTTGTTTGTTTGCTTTTTGTCAACTTGACACAAGCTAGATTACTCTGGAAAGAGAAAGCTTAACTGAGAAAATGCCTCCATCAGATTGGCTTGAGGCCAGTCTGTGGGTTTCCTGATTGTTGATTGACGTGGGAGGACCCAGAGTGCTATGGGGTGCCACTCCTGAACCCCTGGGCAGGTGCTCCAGGGCTGTATAAGAAAGCAGGCTGAGCAAGCCATGAGAAGCAGGCCAAGGAGCAATGTTTCTCCATGGCCCTGCCTCAGCTCCTGCCTCCGAGTTCCTGCTCTGACTTCCCTTCGTGATGGACCAGAAGCTGTAAGATGAAATAAACCCTTTCCTCCCCGAGTTGTTTTTGGTCAGTACTTAATCACAGAAAGAGAAAACAGACTAGGATAGGTACTCAGCTAAGACAGGGAAATAGTAGAGTTTTAAGATAGCCTGGGCTACATAGTGAGCTCCAGGCCAGCTGGGCTGGAAAGAGACTATGTCTCAAACATACTAGGAAAACAACAGCCCTGTTACTCTCAACTCGGACGGCCAATAAGCAATACGTTTATTCTATTTTCATTCTTGTCTAATTCTGTCACTCAACAAGGCAATATTGAATGCTTTATAAACTTACTTACACTATGAAATTACCAGTTATCTTATGAACGTGCTCTATTTCTCATGGATCACTTAAAAACCTGGGGAATAGGGGCTCCTGTTAAACATTTGTGTCCCCAAGTCCCCCTTTGTCTATTAGAAAGATTTTTAGCAGTGAGTCCAGTATTCATGACCAAATCTACATTATCGAAATCCAAAACTTCTTGTTTTAGATTTATCAGGAAGAAACTCACAAATAGCAATAAGGTTGTGTTTTAAAAAAAGAAGGCCAGGTGGTGGTGGTACGCACCTTTAATCCCAGCAGAGGCAGGCAGATCTCTGTGAGTTCAAGGCCAGCCTGGTCTACAGAGTGAGTTCCAGGACAGCCAGAGTTACAACAGAGAAACCCTGTCTTGAAAAACCAAAAAGAAGAAGGAGAAGGAAGAGGAGGAGGAAGGGAGGAAGAAGAGAGAGGAGGAGGAAGAACAAAGAAAAAAAGGAAGGAAGGAGGGAGGGAGGGAGGAAAGCTACACAGGTATGGTGGCACACACTTCTAACCTGGCACTTGGGAAACGGAGACAGGAGGATGAGCACAAGGTCACCCTTGTCTATAGAATGAGTTCCCAGCTAACTCAAGCTACAGAGGTCCTGCCTCAAAAACAAACAAAACAAAATAGCAACCACACATGGGGTGCAGTCCTATAGTGTCACCACTGGGAAGGTTAAGACAGGAGATGGCAACTTTGAAGCCAGCTTGGCTCCGTAGGGAACTCTTGTCTCCAATAGCAACAACATCAAACAACACAAGTAGCAAAAAATGCTATGTGCACATAATGGAATATTGCTTAGCTTTCAAAAAAACGAGACATTAGGAAGTACTGCAATGTATCTGAACCTTGATAACCGTATCAAGTAAAATAAACCAATCCAAAAGCAAACACTGCACTATTCCTTAACTATGAAGCTTTCTTTTCCTTTTTCCTCCTCCCCCTCCTCCTCCTCCTCCTCCTCCCCCTCCTCCTCCTCCTCCTCCTCCCCCCCTCCTCCTCCCCCTCCCCGTACCCCCCCCTCCTCCTCCTCCCCCTCCTCCTCCTCCCCCCTCCTCCTCCCCCCTCCTCCTCCCCCCCTCCTCCTCCCCCCTTCCTCCTCCCTCCTCCTCCTCCTCCTCCTCCTCCCCCCTCCTCCTCCCCCCTCCTCCTCCTCCTCCCCCCCTCCTCCTCCTCCCCCTCCTCCTCCTCCTCCTCCCCCCTCCTCCTCCTCCTCCCCCTCCTCCTCCTCCTCCTCCCCCCTCCTCCTCCTCCCCCCTCCTCCTCCTCCTCCTCCCCCTCCTCCTCCTCCTCCCCCCTCCTCCTCCTCCTCCTCTCCCTCCTCCTCCTTCCCTTCCTCCTCCTCCCCCCCTCCTCCTCCTCCTCCTCCTCCTTCTTTCCTTTTTAAGTAGCCAAGCTCTTAGAGAGTAAAATGAATTGTAGTCGCCTAGGACTAGGAAGGATGGCAGAAATTGCCACAAGAGTGAGTGAGAATAAGGTTTCTTTTACAAGATGATTTGTAACCTAAATTCTAAAGATCTAAAGCTCTTGTGCATCACAAAACACAGACAAGCTGTTCTGGTGGTGGTGGTAGTTGTGTATGTGTGTGTGTGTGTGTGTGTGTGTGTATGTGTGTGTGTGTGTGTGTGTGTGTGTGTGTGTGTGTGTATGTGTGTGTGTGTGTGCGTGCGTGTACACCTGGGAACCAAACCCAGGGCCTCTCGTGTACTAAGCAAATGCTACCATTAAGCCACATCCCTAACCCAATATATGGTAAATTTTATGTTATGTATTTGTGTGTGTGTGTGTGTGTGTGTTGTATGTTTGTGTTCATGAATATACATGTGTGTTCATGTGGAGGCCAGAAGTCAACATGTGGTATCTTCCTCTACTGTTCTCTGCCTTATTTTTTGAGACAAGGATCTCTCATTGTTCCTCACCATTTAGCTAGACTATTTGGATCAGCAAGCTCCTGAGAATCCTCCTACACCCCCTTCCCACCTGCACTGTGGTTAGAGCCACAAGCTACCATGCCCAGGCTTTATGTAGATGCTGATGGGCTGAACTCTGGCCTTCGTGTTTGAGCACAGCACTGTGCCCACTGAGCCATCTCCCCAGTCCGTGTTGTATGTGTTTTAGAATCTGAAGACCTTCAAAGAAGAACTTGGGGCTGGAGAGTGGTTTAAGAGCACTGATCACTCTTCCAAAGGATCATGATTTGAATCCCAGCACCCATATGGTATCTAACAACCATCTGTAACTCCAGTTCCAAGGGATCCAACACCCTCTTCTGACTTCTGAGGATACTACATGTACATGCTGCACACACACACACACACACACACACACATAAATGTTGAAGAACTAACACCAATACTCTCCAAACTATTCATAAAATAGGAAAGGGAAGAACACTTTCAAATTCTTTTTATAAAGCCAATATATCATGATACCAAAAACAGGCAAAGATCCAACCAAAAAAAAACAAAATTATTGATCAAACTCTCTGATGAACATAGAAGCAAAAATTCTCAAAAAAGTACTTACAAACTAAATTCAAGAGCACATCAAAAAGATCATCTGCTGTAATTAAGCTGCTTCATCTGAGAGATACAGAGATGGCCTGATGTGTTAAGTGTAATCCACCACGTAAACAGACTCACAGAGACGAGCCACACAACTCTCACATTAATGCAGAAAAGGCCTTTGACGAAACCCAACACCCGTTCATGAGAAAGAATCTAGGGAGGAAGGGGGACATATCTCAACATAAAAGAAGGCTATATGCAACAAGCCAGCATCATGCTAAAAGGAAGAAAACCTTGAAGCATTGCCAATAAAACCAGGAATAAGAAAGGATGTCCACTTTCAACATTCCCATTCAATAACCACACGTTTTCAAGTAGCAGAAGAATGGACATTACGAATTCGAAGTAAGACACTGGACACTGCAGAAATCAGCCGGGCATTGAGGAGAGCAATGTGGCTAAGGGGCAGTTATTAATGAAGTAAGCATTACCTTGGCAGAGCTTCAGCTGTTCTTGGCAGCAAAGCTGCATGCCCTTTGCTCTGAAAGCCAGTCAAGCAATTACAGGCTAGGAGAGAGACAACCACGAATCCAGAAGGATTCGTGTTTGAAGATTTCACATAGGTCTCCGCTGTCAAAGCTCCCCTCCCCGTGTGTTTGCGTGTGTTGTGTGCATGTCTATATATAAGCACATTCACATATGTGGGTTCTAGTATGGAGGTCAGAGGCTGACTTGGTTGGCTTCCTCAGTCAATCCTCACTTAGTGCACTGAGGCAAGGTCTCTTGCTGAACCTGGAGCTTGCCAATTTGGCTAGTCCAGTTAGTCAGCTTGCCTCAAGGATCCCATCTCTGCCTCCCAAGAGCTGTAATTGCAGGTAGACTACAGATCCATTGGCTTTTATGGGCAGTCTAAGGATTTGAACCCTGATCCTCAACCTTACACAGCAGTCACTTAGCCTCCAATAAGCCATCTTCCAGTCCCTTAGTCGTTCCCTTATGCAGACAATACCAGAATTTCATCTACACTTTCCACTGAAACAGCAGCTGTTCCACGCTCCATCCCAGCCCCATCTGACTAATTCAGAGCCCACCTGGAGCTATCCCTATAGCATAACAGGGCATGGCTGTAGCCCAGTCCCAAAGCCTTTCTCCCCACGGGCCACTGATTTCTGAGTCCCATCATTTGATAGTCTTTTTTTTTTTTTTTTTCCATTAAAGGTTGCCTTCCTCCCGAAACCTCTTTTCAAACCCAGAAAAGGATGTAATAAGACATGACAAGTTTCGCTTCCTTGCTTGTTTTGGTGAGCGCTTCATGAATCTATGGCCGCTCCTCTGGTGGGAAAATGTACCTGTGAGCACATACATTAGAATTTTTACACCGTTTCAAAAGTCCGCAAGATTCCTCTTCTCTTCTTCCCCGCTGACCCCTTGAAAGGCTGGCTCTAACTGGAAGATTCTGTAGAGACCTCTGGTGGGGAGGAGAGCTCTGTGCTGTCTCCAGATTAGAAGTAAAGGGTGAATTCTTGGGTAAATTTGAACAGACGCGATTTGTCTGTTTCCATCATAAGGTACTTATTTAGATTTATTTTATTTCTTTTTGTGCATCTATGTTTGTATCAGCATGCCGCTCGAATGTGAGTGCTCTTGGAGGCCAGAAGAGGGCAGCAGAGCCCGGGGAGCTAGAGTTAAGGGTAGTTATGAGCTTCCTGACATGAGTGCTAGGAACCAAACTCCAGTCCCCTCCAAGAGGACTCTTAACCACTGGACCACCTTCCCAGCCCCAGTATGATGTTTTTAAAAGGATCACTGTAGCTGGATGCTTAGTAAGTATGACACAAGACCAGACAGGTTTATTTATTTATTTATTCCTTACTAATATCGTCTCATTTAACGGTAACAACAATACTGTGAGAGATTGTTAGCCTCTTTTTACAGACAAGGAAACTGAGGTTTAGGGAGCGGTATCTGTGGTGAGCCTGAAGCTCTTGGCTCCTCCATGCCAAGGATTCAGGCAAGTGTCCGCATTCCCTACTGCCCTTCCCTGTGGTCTCCCTACTTCCCTGAAGCCTCCTGTCTCCCTCAACCCACTGGCCCAGGCCCTCCCCGACTTGGCGCCAGGTGAGATGGCAATTCTTGGGAACATCTTTCCTGGATCCTGCCCTGTTGTGGGCAGCCTCTTCTGTAACTTGCATCATCTCGTTTGAAGATGGCCTCTCCCTTTCAGGACTCTGTCAACTCAGTCTCCTTGCTGGCAGCCATCAATGAGAGTAGGTGTGCTGAGGATAGGGATATGATCCGTAGGGACAGCAGTCCTTTAGGAGCAACTGTTTACAATGCCCTGCATATTTCACATATTTAAATTTTATTTTGCATATGTGATGCACACATACCATGGTGCAAGTGTGGAGGTCAGAGAAAGACTGTTGTTGTTTGTTTTTTAGGGGGACAGGGTCTCACATATGGACCAGGCTGGCCTCAGACTCACAAAGGTCCACTTACTTCTGCCTCTCTAGTGCTGGGATTAAAGGATGCACCACCACACCCAAGAGAAGACAACTTTTGAGAATCGGTCTTCAGATTGCAACTCGTTGGAAGCCAGTTTTCTCCTGTCTCTGCTGCTTCTAAGGAATCTCCAGGCTAGCTCACTTGTGAGCAACACCCTGTCTCAAAAGCCAGAAACAAAAGGGCTGGAGAGACAGCTTAGTGGTTAAGGATGATGCTCTCGTAGATGTCCTGAGTTGTGTTTCCAGCACACACATGTACGGCAGCTTACAACAGCCTGGAACTCCAGCTGCAGGGCATCAGACACCCTCCTCTGGACTCCAAAGCACTGAACACATGTGGTATATGTAACTACATACAGGTAAACACTCATACACATAAAATAAAAACACATATATCTTCTAACAAAAACAGAAAGAGCCAGGCAATGGTGGTGCACACCGTTAATCCCAGCACTGGGGAGGCAGAGGCAAGCAGATCCCCATGAGTTCTCGGCCAGCCTAATCTACAGAGCGAGTTCCAGGACAGCCAGGGCTACACAAAGAAACCCTGTCTCAAAAAACAGAACAAACAAACAAACAAAAAGCAGAGGTAAAGTATGTGAGATAATATTTTCGTTGTCAGTCTGAGTGACTTAACCCTGAGCCTTGCATGAGCTAAACCAAGTGCTTTACCAACTGAACAATGCTTAAACCTGGAAAAAAACATTTTTTGAGACAAGGTTTCGTGTATCCCAGACTAGCCTCAGCTCACTGTGTAGCTGAGGATAACCCTGAACTTGCAATTCTGCAGCCTCCATTTGAGTACTGGGATTATTGGCGTGTACCAACAGGTACACCTGGTTTATGCAGTGCTGGAAATCAAACCCAGTGATTTCTACATACTAGGCATGCACGCTACCACTGAACTACATCCCTAACTGCAGCTTGGAAATTTATGATGGCTGTGTCTCAACATGATTGGTTGCCTTTTTAACACCAGTGTATTTTATTTTGTGTCTTTACAAAACACAATACCAGCAACTGGTCTAGAGATTTCACCAGGACCGACAGATGGGGAACACATAGGAAAACTAAGTTTAAATATTCTTCCTGGAAGAGTTTCAGCAGGCAGGTGCCCTGACCACTGTAGCTTTTCAGGAATTCACCCTGACAGCGAAGGTCCTTCTACCTTCAGAAGCAAGACGAGGAGAACCAGAGGGAGGACATGAGACAGGGCCACTCAGAGAGCCTTCGTGGTGTCTTTGTCCTGTTGCTTCGTGTCGAGAGATCTACTTCTCTCCCTCTGCCTGCCTCCTGGCCCTGCAGGCCCTGGCTAACCCAGCACTCAGTGAGCCTCACTGAGTCCCACATTCAAAGCCTATGGCAACCTCATCTGACCCTAGTGTAGCCTCTCCCTAGAGATATGAGGATCCCAGAGACAATTGGCCACTTGTCTACCAAATGGGCAAAGGCCTGAGGAGTGGTTGAGAGGGGGGTGGGAAGGGGAGGAGGATGAAGGGGTGCCAAGAGGAAGGAGGAATTGAGATTCCTTGAATTTCTGCCTCCTCTGCCAACATCCATGAAGAAGCTAGGCAATAAACAGAACTTGGCGTGAGCAGGACTTTGGCCCTGGAGTCCTGAGACACATGAAAACCTCTGATCAGAAGTGGGCTTCTTTGCCAGAACTTACAAGGGAGGCTCCCTGCAATAGGAGAAAGTGCTCAGCCTTGAAGATGGTAACAAAGGACCTGGGGCCACCAAGGCCATTATGAGACCAGCAAGTCTTCCATGGATGAGCAGGGAGACCAGGCTCTCTGAAGCTTACTTGAGCTTTTACCTCCCTTTTCCTCCTAGGGTCAGAAGACCATGCATCCTGACACCCCTGGGGCGACAGTCAGTGTCCGCTGTCAATATTCACTCCATGGAAGACAGACAGGTAGATTTTACATGCACCTAAAAGAAATATCCAACACCACCCTGAAGGAAACTTGCCAAAACTGGACTTGAATCTGATCAAATCTTTGAATCCAACAATGGATGAAGTCCTAAGAGATGCAGGGTCAGAGAACTGAGTCAAATTGTACCTCCGACTCTTGATACAGATGCAGGTAAACAACCTGAGCTCCCTTCCTTCCTTCCTTCCTTCCTTCCTTCCTTCCTTCCTTCCTTCCTTCCTTCCTTCCTTCCTCCTCTCTCCCTCCCTGCCTCCCTTCCTTTCTTCTTTCCTCCCCTCCCTCCTTCCTTCCTTCCTTCCTTTCTTCCTTCCTTCCTTCCTTCCTTCCTTCCTTCCTTCCTTCCTTCCTTCCTTCCTTCCTTTCTCCCTTTCTTCTTCCTCTGTGTGTACACATTTGTGATGGCTAAAGAAACTCCATTGAATGCTAAGCATCCATCTTGGTACCTACTAGCCATTTGTCCCTGAAACATAAGTTCCCAGTAACCCTGACTCAGTGACCCCCACCCAAAAATGTATAGCTGTGATCTCTACTTGTTATGAAATGACTAACTGCTTTCTGGCTTCCGTAACCTGCTTATGCAGACCTTCAAACACCACTTTGAGGTTGTCGTGACTGCCTGATCTCGGCAAAGCCGGACGCCCCTGGCTTGCTTGTGCAGACATTCAAGGTCTTCTTGAATCTTTCCTTGTCCTACTTTGCCCAGCAATCTCAAGTCTGGCTCAGAGAGTGTTGCCTTGCTAGCAGTAATCAATACATTTTTAAATTATAGTTGGACTGAATCTGCAGTCTTCCCTTGGTGGTCCTGAACTCTGAAACACATTCATTTGTATATGTGTGCTGCCTGGTGTGTGTTGACCTAAGAAGCCAACATCAGTGTCTTCCTCAATTGCTCCCCGCCTGTTTAAGACAGGGTCTCTTATTGAACCTGAAGTTCATCAGTTTGGTTAGACTGGCTGTCAGCAAGCCCAAGAGACACTGAAAGTCCCAGCCAGGACTGGGAGTACATGGCAGGTGGCTTGAGTCCGGCTTGTCGAAGAAGGGTCTCGCTGTGAGGTTATCACCGGCTGCTTTAGCATCCCGAGTGCTGGGATTGGCCACGATGGGTGCCCTCACCCTCAGCAGTGTTGTGCTTGGTCTTAAAAGACTCTTTAAGCATTAAATAAAAAGTTTGTCCATTCTGTCTTCTCATTGGCAAGATAAAGGCCTAAGTTTGGTCTTTGACCTCAAGGCCAGGCTTTACCACCTGTCTGGTCCCACACCTCCCACAGTCTCTCCTTCAACCTTCCCAGCTCCAGGGACCTCCCTATCGGAGTCACATTCTTGATTTCATTTTACTTATCTTAGTGTGTGTGTGTGTGTGTGTGTGTGTGTGTGTGTGTCTGTGTGTGTATGTCTCTGTGTGTCTGTGTGTGTGTGTCTGTGTGTGTGTGTCTGTGTGTGTGTATGTGTGTGTCTGTGTGTGTGTGTGTGTCTGTGTGTGTGTGTTTGTGTGTGTGTGTGTATGTGTGTGTCTCTGTGTGTGTGTGAGTGTGTGTGTGTGTGTGTGTGTCTGTGTGTGTGCCCTGCTCTACAGGCACGTTCTAGGTGCTCAACAAATAGTCACCGATGAGTGACTGGTGACCCCAGGGCTTGGCGTGGATGGAGGTGGAGACCGGAGAGAGTACACATTGGGGAAAGTTGAGGGGAGGGGCCTTGTTCTAGTTAGGTTTCTACTGCTGTGGTAAACACCATGACCAAACTCATCATGATGGAAGGCAAGGCAGGAGCTGGAGGCAGGAGCTGAAGCAGAGGCCACGGAGGGGTGCTGCTCACTGGCTTGCTCCCATGGCTCAATTAGTTTGCTTTCTTATACACCCCAGGACTACCTTATCCAGGGTCTCTCAGGGCAACCGTATAGGCAACAGACTGCATCCATTACCTTCCATTACCATCCATTACCCCGAGGCTGCTGTTCACAGCCTCTGCATACCAGGCCCCGCCAGGCAAGGGAGCTGGCAGGCTTAACTGGTTGCACACAATTAAGGACTTGTTTTATTTTGCTTATTTTATCTGTATGATTATTTTGCCTACATGAGTGTGTAGTGCCCATGGAGGTCAGAAGAGGAAGTCAGATCCCTTAGAACTGGAGTTAAAGGTGGTTGTGCACCACCATCACTTGGGTGACTGGGAACTGAACTCAGGTCCTGTGTAAAAGTAGTAAGTGTTCTTAACTGCTGAGCCATTTCCCCAATTAAAGTTTTAGGTTTTTTGCTTTTGTTTTTTTTGTTTTGTTTTGTTTTAAAGTGTGACTAGCTCTTGGCTCACCTGAGAGGAACAAACACAGAGAGCAGGAATTCAGGAATCTAAAAGGACAGAATCTGGGTCAAGGTGGAGGGTCAGAAACCAGGTGGAGACTGTCTTCTCCCCTGAGAGAATCATCTTCTCTGTTCCTGACAGTCTAGAAAAATCAAGATGTTAGCTGTGTCTCTTCACAGCTCCCAGAGAGGAGGCAGCAGTTTTCCCCAGAGAAGGATGCAGGAACTGAGAGGGGGGTAGGACTGAGCTCTCTGGATGCTGGAATGGCAACAGCCATCAATTACACACAGTGAGTCACAGCCCGAGCTGAGCTTTAAGAAAACAAACAGGAACACGTAGGGGGACTGAGCAGGCTGCAATAGGACATTTTGGTGAGGCAAGAGTCACTGGCTTGAACTAATTGAGTTGTCTTTCAACTCAAGCGGAGGTTAGACCCACTTCTCATTCTGGGCATGTCCTTGCTCCACAGTGGGCATGTGATTTACTGGAAAAGAGGATTTGATTTACAAAGACTGGGTTGGACTGCACCTGGGACCAAAGAGCAGGGTGTGCCTGAAACAAGCCTTCAAAGCAGAGCAGCTGGGGTTCACCCCTGAGGCAGGACACTGCACCCACTTCTTGGAATATGACTTTGAGTGAGCACACAGCCATACCCAAGGGTCCTATTTCAAAATGTCCCTTCCACTGTAGGCTGTTCACCGCTAAGAGCTCGCAGCAAGCAAGCTTTTCAGTCCCCTTTTACCTTGAGGGTTAGGTAGGAGCTCCTGAGACACACCGGCTCCATTGGGAGAGCACACAGATCTGTAATTTGAGATGATGAGGGCAGGGGTTTCCTTTTTCTCCCTCTCCTTCTTCCTCTCCCTCTCCTCCTCCTACTCCTTCTCCCTCTTCCCCCACCTCTCCCTCTCCTTCCTCCCTTCCTTTCTACAGTTCACAGTTGAGGATGCTCTTGAACTTCTGACCCTCCTGTCTCTACTTTCCAAGTGTTGGACACCTAGCCCAGTTTATGTGATGCTGGGGATCGAACCCAGGCCCTCAGGTGTGCTGTCAACGCTACAACTGTGCTACTTTTGAACCCTGTTGGGTCGGCAAAATAGCTCAAGAAGACGCTGAGAGAAATGTGGCCATTTTAAAGCAGTTTATTTCCCACGGGATACATATTGACATGCCCTGGCTAACCAATTAAAAAAAAAACATGGCAGCCCAGGAAGCTGGCCACACGGGCCATTTAAACCAAACAAGCAGTGGCTAGGGGATCATTTTGATTGGTCAAGATCTGAATACTGGATTGGTTCGTTAAATGTTACAGGGCAAACCAAGGGCCTTCTGGGAAAGCAGAGAGGGGAGGTCAGTGCTGCTCACCACTAGGGGGTGCTATCCTCACAAAGCCCCCCTTTTTCCTCCATTAGCATACAAAAGGCTGGAGAGCTGGCTTGGTGATTAGGGGTACTGCTGATCTTACAGAGGACCTAGATCCTATTTTCAGCACCCACACAGTCACCCCTAACCATCTGTAACTCCAGTCCAGAGGATCTGATGTCTTCTTCTGACCTGTACAGGCCCTGTGTGCACGTGGTGGTGCACAGGTATACAAACAGGGAAAAGGCCCACACACATAAAAGCTTTTTAAATTAGCATACAAAATAATGAGCTTCATTGTGACACTTCCATGCATATGTGTCATTTTATTTTGTTCTAAGACAGTGGTTCTCAGCCTTATGAATGCTACGACCCTTTAATGCAGTTTTTCATGTTGTAGTGACACCAAACCATGAAAATTTCCCTGCTACTTCATAACTGTAATTTTGCTACTGTTACGAATTGTAATGTAAATATCTTGATACGTAGATGGTCTTAGGTGACTCCTGAGAAAGTGCTGTTTGACCCCCAAAGGGGTCATGACCCACAAGTTGAGAACCTCTGTTCTCTGTTGTCCTCCTCCATTGCTCCCATTTGGAGTTTATCTTTAAAGCCTAGGGCATGGAGAGGGACAGGATACAGCAAACAGGAGAGAGGGAGCTGTCCTAATGTGTGCAGGGTGTTGGGGGTGTGGGGGGCGTTAAGCAGTTTCCTTGAGAAGCGCCCATCCTCCCTCATCATGAGTACCTTCTGGGACTGTTCTCAGGGTGGCCATATGCTCAGAGATTCCACACACACACACACACTGCAGCCAAAACCCAAAAACTATTATTAGCCAGAGCCTTTCTTTTACTCTTCTGCATCTTTCAGATCTTTTGTTACAACTCAGACATATTCTTCACTGAGATAAGACACTACTGTCAGCTCAGGGAGAAAAAGCCCAGCTACAAGCCAAATGCGACTTCTTAAGGTAGCAAAACACCATAAACAACGCAGGGTTGTTTGTAAACAGTTTTATTTAGCTGGGAGCCCAAAGCCTACCAACCTAGAATCAGTCATCTGGGAAGAGAATCTTACTGAGAAATTATATAGATCAGGTTGGCCTGTGAGCATGTCTGAGGGGAAATTGCCTTGATGGCTAATTAACATGAGAAGAACCAGCCCATGGAGGGGTAGCATCATTCCCTAGGCAGGGGTCCTGAACATTATAAAAGGGAAAGAATTTCAGTTAAGAGAAAGCAAAGTTATCAAGGATCCACACGTGTGTTCTCTTTCTGCTCTTGATGTGATGTAATGTAATGTAATGTAACGTTTTAAGTTCCTGCGCTGAAATGACACAGCAATGCCTTGTCACCTGGAACTTCGAGCCAAACAATTTCTTCCCTAAGCCGCTTTATGTCAGGAGGTATTATAAGAGCTACAGAAATGAAGCCATAACACAAGGGCAGTCCCACAGTGACCTAACCACCTCCCCCTAGGCCTCACCTCTTGAAGGTCCCAATGCCTGTCAATTCAACATGCTGACAGATGCGCTTCTAATACATAACTTTTGGGGGAACAAACCACACTGGAACCTAGCACTCATCCTCTTATAGGCACAGCAACCAACTTCAACAACTTTCACAAGCAACAACAGCCCCCCCCAAAACCTCAAAGAGCTCTACAGACAGCCGCGGTCCCTGCAAGTACCTACAGGCTCTGCAAACAGCTGCACATTTTAAACAATCTTCATTTCAAAATGTAAGCTCAAATTTTTGACGAAATTATAAACATGAAGCTCTGCAAACAGGGATAGCTTCTGCAAATAATGGTGGAGTTTGAAAGACTGTAGGCTTTACAGAAAGAAAAAAAAAGTGACAGGCTCCAAAATACCTCTAGTCTGCCAGAACAGTGGTACTGCAATAGCTGAACCATCAAATATAATACGGTAGGGGCTGGGAAAAGGCTCCACTGGTAAGGCGCTCCTGCACGGGAGGGCCTGAGTTCAGATTCCCGGGCACTGACATAAACACTGAATGCAGTTGAAGGATCTATACTCCCAGGGCTGGAGGCACACAGACAGGTGGCGCCCCCGAGCTCCAAGTTTAATGAGAGACTCTGTCTCAAAACATAAGGCAGAGAGTGCTGGAAGAGGACCCCGACACTGACTTCCACATGCACACATACACGCGTGTGTACACACACCCACGTGCACGTGTGCACACACCCGCACAAACGAGTACATACAACACGCATGTACACACACACACACATCAGAATAAGAATACTGTTGAAGGTTCCAATGCCAAAAGCCAAAAATTGAAGCCGTTTATCGTTTACTCTTTTCACAAGAAAAATCTCTTAAGATAAATAAAGATGGGAAGGAATGGGAGACAGACAAGCACATCTGGACAAGCATCAGCCAGGGATAGAGCTCAGTAGCCGAGCACTTGCCTAGCATGCACGAGGTCTTGAGTCTGGACACTGAAAAACAAGTTAGGGGCTCTGCTGATATTAGAAAAAGGTCATCTAAATGAGCAAACACATAGCAAACACAGAAGGAGCTGTTTTCATGTCAGCATGCTGCAGGGCATAGTGGGAAAGGTGAAGAACCATATCCCCTATTGTGTGTGGAAATTCAAATAGCCCTGAGCTTTTTCTGTCGGCTATTCTGAATACCTGCACACAGCTTAGATTTATTCCTCTGAGTCAGGTTGCTGTGTACCTGACCAATGCCACCGGTTAGCTGTAGCAATAAAATCCATTATAAACTACCTGACTACCACATCTAAAGCTGATTGCCACTTCTGCCGAAGGTTGCTGGCATCTGGCCTGGGAACACCTTCTCTATAAGGACAGAAGCTCTGTAAGTGTGAATCCAGATTCTCAGTGGGACTGCACGCATTGTACTGTCCCAACCCAGGATCCCCACGGGCTCCTGAGTGTCCTTGTGTGTCCATGAAAACGGGAGTAAGACTGAGGCCATTGTCCATCACAGCAGAAAAACTACAACAACAAACATTAGATAGATAGATAGATAGATAGATAGACAGACAGACAGACAGGTAGTCAGACAGGTGATAACGCCAGCAATGGTTGGATAACAATGCTGAAGAAAATGATGATGCAATGGTCTAATGAAGAGCGAGTTCCTTTTTCTGAGATGCCGTGACACAGTACAGAAAGCAGGGTAGAAAGTCATCTCACAGTGTTGAAGGCCAAGGCCACGGAGTGGCAGGGTTGGTTCCTTCTGAGAGCTTCCAGGGAGACCCCATTGCCTGCTCTTGCTCTTGTTTCTGGCAGTCTTTGGCATTCTTTGGCTAGTGGACTCATCACTGATCTCTGCTTTTGTGTTTACCCATCTTCCTCAATATCCAAAATTGCCCTTTTAAATAAAGACAGCCAGCCACGTTGGATTGTTATCTCATCTCAACTTGAGTATCCATAAGGACTTTGTTTCCAAGGTCATATTCTGAGGTTCTGGGAGTTAGGATCTTCATATATTCTGAGGAGACATGACTCAGCCCTGGGACATCAGCACCAACACTGATGGTGATGGTACTAGTGTAATGACGGTGATGGTGGTGCTGGTGCTGGTGGTGGTGGTGATGGTAGTAACGGTGATGGTGATGGTGGTGGTGGTGATGGTGGTGGTGGTGGTGGTGATGGTGGTGGTGGTGGTGATGGTGGTGATGGTAGTGATGGTGGTGGTGATGGTGGTGGTGGTGGTGGTGGTGATGGTGGTGATGGTGGTGATGGTGGTGATGGTGGTGGTGATGGTGGTGGTGGTGATGGTGGTGGTGGTGGTGATGGTGGTGGTGGTGGTGATGGTGGTGGTGGTGATGGTGGTGATGGTGGTGATGGTGGTGGTGCTGGTGGTGGTGATGGTGGTGGTGATGGTGGTGGTGGTGATGGTACTTGTGTGATGATGGTGGTGGTGGTGGTGGTGATGGTGATGGTGGTGATGGTGGTGATGGTAGTAACGGTGATGGTGGTGATGGTGGTGGTGATGGTGGTGGTGGTGAGGGTACTTGTGTGATGGTGGTGGTGATGGTGGTGATGGTTGTGGTTGTGGTGATGGCAGTGGTTGTGGTGATAGTAACAATGTTGTTGGTGGTGGCGGCAATGGTGCTGGGGTGATGGTAGGGATGGAAATTGTCATGGTGATGATGGTGATGGTAGCTGTGGGATGGTGTTGGTGGTGATGCTGACGATGATTGTGATTGTGATGGAGTGGTGGTGGTATTGTAGTGATGGTGACAGGGTGGTGATGGTGTGGTGATGGTGGTGACGGGGTATTGATGGTGATATTAGTGGTATGATTTGGTCAATGAAGCTGCTGGTGATAATGGCTGTGAGGTAGAGGACGAGAAGAATATACTTCAAGTTGAAAGTCTAGTCTCACTAAAGTGCGCACTTCCAAGGCAGCAGGGACCTCAGGACCCGCTTCGTGGAAGGCCCTGACTCCCACCTCCCTTTTTCCCATTTCGTTACTTCTCTCCCTCCTTTACACTGAGCTTCAGTGCTGCATCTGCAAGAGAGACCACCGTGTCTGCCGTCTGTGGCAGCTCCTCCCTTCTGCTCACATGAGCTGGTATTGCAGCCTCCGTGGCTGTCTCTCCCGCGTGCTACCATGAGGGCACAGACCACGTCTAGCTGTCCTTTGGTTGCCTGTTTAAGTGTATATTATTGTTTAATTTATTATTTTTTAGTGTGTGCATATGTGTGTATATGTTCATATGTATGCAGGTGTTTACATGGTGTATGTGTGTTTATGTATACATATGCACATGTGTGTATGTGCATGTGGAGGCCAGATCACAACCGGGAAAGCTGTCCACTTATTTTGAGACAAGGTCTTCCATTGGTCTGGAGCTCACCAGTCACACAGACTAGGCTGGCCGGCCAGCAGATCCCAGGGACCTGTCTCTGCCTCAGCACTAGGATTTCAAGCAAACTCAGCATGCTCAGCGTTTTCGGTTGGGTTCTGGGGATCAACACGGGTATTGATGCTTGAGTGGCCCTTTCTCCAGTTCCTGGTTGTCTTTGTTTTCTGAAATAAGATCTCCCTATATAATCCAGGCTTACCCTAACTAATGATTCTCCTTTCCCAGTCTTCCCAACACTGGGATCACAGACAGGCACCACCTGTCTGGCTTTAGCATATTGTCTGCTTTGCTCTCTAAAGTATACCCAACCATTAGCACTGTGGCTAGCATACAGTTGAGGCTTATTAAATACTCATTACATTAAAAAAAAAATGAGGTGGGCTGGGTGTAGTGGCACATGCCTGTAATCCAGGCACTTGAGAGGCAGAGGCAGGAGGATCAGGAGTTCCAGGATGACCTTACCTATATATCAAGTCCAAGGCTAGCCTGGGCTATATAAAGACCCTGTCTCAATAAACTAAAACCAAAACAAATGAAGGGGTTAACAGGAAAATAGGCATGCTATGTTTCTTGAGAGAGGGCAGTGCCATATCCCTCTCTTTCCTTGTGTCTCTTTCTGAAGGTTCCAGACACAGCTGCCACCGAAAGACTGCCTGTTCATTTCTCATGGTCAGACCTCGCCCAGCGAGGCCTATAAGAAATACCTAGGTCATTGAACTGCAGTCCACCCCACACTTCAATCTGTGTCCTGTGTCCCCATTTCCAAACTGAAAACAGAGACCCACCAGGCGATGGGAACATGCAGCCAGGAAGGCAGGAAGCAAGTTACTGAAGCCAGAAGCCCTGCATGGACAATTCCCAGGGTCTGAGCAAGCAAGGCAGGAGGCCCTGTCGTTTGATACCTTCTCTGTATAAACAGCCAGCAGGGCAGTGGGTTGGTGACTGTCACGGAAGATAAGGCGTGGAGAGCCATAAAGCCTTCTGGCCGGCCTTCATTCCAGCTGAGCCTGTGTCTGGTGTTTGCTCAGGTGCGGCCCCTCCCTGGCTGCAGCACAGATTGCGGCAGTTGTTGCCCTGGGAAAGAAGGGGTTAATGTGGGGGTTGGACAATAAATCACCACACGTGCCATGGCCACTGTGCGAGCGCCCAGTCTGGAGCAATCCCACCGCTTCACTGCTGCCGTCCCAACTTCAAACCCAACTGAGAAGCACTTGGGTGCACTTATTCCCCCATCCACTCATTCATCCACTTTGTAGGTCCCACTGTGTGTAGCCCAGACTGGCCCTGATCTCACGCCCATCCTGTCTCAGTCTCTAGTGTTCTGAGATGATAGGTACGCATCACCTCGCCCAGCTTTAACTTTACCTTATAGTTCTACATTTTATTGTTAGGTGTGTGTGTGTGTGTGTGCATGTGCGTGTGTGCACGCATATTTGTGCTTGTTCCACAACAGGTGTGTGGCGGTCAGAGGACAACTTTCCGGAGCCAGTCCTCTTCTTCCATCATGTGGGTCCCGGGGCGGGAACTTGGGTCATTAGGCTTGCAGCAAGCACCTCTGCCTGATAAAAACAGTTTTCTGACTTATTTATTTGATGTTTATGAATGTTTTGCCTGCATATATGTTTGTGCACCACATGCGTGCGATTCCAGGGGAGGCCACCATATTCATGCGGGATCAAACCTGGGTTCCTCTTCAAGAGCAGCCAACGCTCTTGACTGCGGAGCCATCTTGAATGAGCAGATACCAAACCACGCTCCTAGGAGAAACACGGGATGGGTTCTTCCGACTCAGTGGTCACAATACTTTCTTCAGCTGATGGACACATAACCTCACCAATGGTTTCTACTTTAAGATCCCGTATTTAACACATCTTCTGTACGCATCATTGTGAACT
Organism: Cricetomys ansorgei; assembly: GCA_026225945.1. Taxonomy (NCBI): domain Eukaryota; kingdom Metazoa; phylum Chordata; class Mammalia; order Rodentia; family Nesomyidae; genus Cricetomys; species Cricetomys ansorgei. The sequence continues at coordinate 8,157,653 of JAMJFZ010000770.1, read as the reverse complement.
TGTGGTTGAACACCCAAATAAGGCTCAATCCAACTCATCTGCTTTCCTTTCAGGTACACCACAGGCTCCCTGTGCTCGGAAACCCCACACGGTTCCTTGGCCCTGCGTTCCAAGTCTATTTTTTAAGCTTCAAAATGACCAACCCAAAACAAAAACACACACACACACACACACACACACACACAAATGTGTCCTGAGCTGGATTCTTGAAAGGCCCCTTGTTGACGGCATGAGGGCTGCCTCACCCAGGCGGGACAGACTGTGCTCTGGGCAGCTTGGAATTTTCACAGCTTGTACATTTCCACGCATGGCTGCTAGAGAGACAGGAGCATTGGGTTTGGGGTGACAAGGAAATTCTAGTCAATATAGACTATTCCTAACACAGAACCTACCAGTGAGGAGAATCATGTGTGTGTGAGTGTGTGTGTGTGTGTGTGTGTGTGTGTGTGTCTTCATCTACGCAAAACACTCCATACACACCCCCAGTTATTTTAATGGGTATCTCTATGAGTATCTGAAACTGAGCTCTTACCTGTGCCTCTAACACCAACCTCACACTCCTCTCCAGCCCTCCCTGTTCTCTGACAGTGAGGACCTCAGCTCTCCGTGTCCTTTCTGTGTTTACTGTTTTGCTCACCTGATTCAGAGTTCCCCTCTTCTCCCGCTGCTTCCAAGCCATATCCCAACAAAGTCTGGCACTACTGCTTTTGCAGGGAACTTCTGCATCCCCGAGGCCTCACTCTTCAGTCACCCCCAAGTTGGGAATCGGGAAAGAAAAGCTAGGTGTCCCCCGCTAATCTAGTCCTGCCCTCAGATAGCCATGGGATCTCTTTTATACCAAGGTTTACACCTGAATCTCAAAACAGAAACATCTTCCTGTGCAATCCAGGCCCTGCCTCAACACTACAAAACTCCAGGCCCCACCCAGGCGATGAGGAGGGATCTCTAAGGAGGGCTGCTGAAGCGGGTTCAGTAGAAGCACTGTGGGGCACCTAATTGTGCAGCCAGGGCCAAGAACCACTGCTTGGAGCACAGGAGGGAAAACTAACTCACTCCGCTGAGCCGCCCCTGGTCAGTTCCCATCATGGCTGCACTAATTCCACCTTGAGCATGTGCTGTTGCTTGTATCTTTTGTAAGAACTGTTTTACTGGAACTGGGGCTTTGTCACCCAGTTCAAAAACCACCGTGTTTTTGAAACAGGCTTTTGCTGTGGAGCCCAAGTTGGCTAGAATTCGAAATTCTGCTCCCACCTCCAGAGTGCTGAGATAGCAAGCATATATCAATCACCATGCCTAGCTCATGTGATTTTTGGCGTGAGTTTCTTCAATTACTGTAATGTCTCAAAGAGCTAGAAGAAAAGATACAGAAAGTTTTCCCATGAAGATCCGACACATGGGTAGTGCTGGGGTGTGACTCACCGGTGGAGTGAAGCTCAGCATGTACCCATTATCATGTCGGATACGTGACCTTTGTTGGAGAGTGGTCAACCCACCAGGAGCCACGCCCTCAAAGAAAACTGACTACCTCTCCCAGCAGCTGTCAGTTGTCACTAGCTTCTGGGCTAGCGTGGGACTTCCCGCCCACCTCTCCAGGCTTTTGCCTGGCTTGAGTGTGTGCAGGCCTTGTGCGTGCTGTGACAACTGCTGTGGGTTCACATGTGTGATTGCCCTGCTGTGCCCAGCAAACGCCATTTCCCTGTAGTCATCGGGGCTCTGGCTCTCACATTCTCCCCACCCACTCTTATACAATGATCCCCCAGCCTCGGCAGGAGGGAGTGTAATGTAGATGTCTCATTTAAAGCCAAGCCTTCCACGGTCTCTTATTCTCTGCATCTGGACAGATTCTGGGTCACTGTGTTAATTGCAGGCTAAAGGAAACTTCTCAGATGAGGGTGGGGAGATGTACTGAGCTGAGTTTAACAATAGGTCATTTGGAGTGAGTTTAACACAAGGACTATTTAGCAGAGTGATGGCCAGGTTCTCCTAGGACTTGTGACCTCTCCAGCCTCAGGCTCTCCGCCCCGACAGCTGAGTGGTTGGGAAGGAGGGACTGGACTGGGAAGAGCCAGGGGAAGGGTGAACATGACCAAAAACATTGTATGACATTCTCAAAGAACCAATAAAAATGAGCAAAAAAAGCTCCAAACAAACACATTATATAATACGTACGTTTTAACATACATCTATGAAAAATCACACACGGTATTCCATTATTCACTTTTTTTTCTGAGACAGGTTTCTCTATTGATTATTTACTATTTTTATGCACTAATTAAAAATCAACCTAAGCCAGATGTGGAAGCACGTGTCTTTGATCCCAACACTCAAGAGACAGAGGCAATGGAGCTCTGTGAGTTTGAGGCTAACCTGGTCTACATAACAAGTTCCAGGCCAACCAGACTACACAGTGAGACCATATCTCAAGAGAGATGGGGGTGGGAGGGTGTCACAGATGGACCAGTTCTGAAGTGAAGAAGTGCATTTGTCCTTAGCCCTCCCCACAGCTGGGGCAGCCCCCCCACCCCCACCGCTTCCTCTGATGAGGAGAAGCTCGGCTGCCTAAGCTTTTCCCAGGAGAGGAGGGAAATTTTCTGTGTGTACATGTTTCGCTTTACACACATCCCAAAACGTGTCCTTGCTCCTGTCATAGCAGCCTCCCCAAGGAGAGCTTGTTATGCTAATGTATTGCAAGAAAGGTATACTGAGGCTCAACTACAGCTGGATCAATTCCTCAGATCCCTCTTCCTGGTAGACACTAGCTGTGATGGGCCATCTTTACCATCAAGTTGATTAGACTTAGAATTGCTATGTGTGTGTGTGTGTGTGTTTCCAGGAAGGTTTAGTTGAAGAAGGAAGATCCTTTTTTTTTTTTTTTTTTCATTTTTCCAGACAGGGTTTCTCTGCTGTAAGTCTGGCTGCCCTGGAACTCACTCTGTAGACCAGGCTGGCCTCGAACTCACAGAGATCCACTTGCCTCTGTCTCTGCCTCCCAACTGCTGGGATTAAAGGCATGTGCCACCACCGCCCGGAGGGAAGATCCACTTTAAATGTGGGTAGAACTACGCCATGTCTGGGGTTCTGCGTAAAAAGGAAAAAAATGACTTGAGAACCAGCATCTATCTCTCTGTTTCCTGACTGTAGATGTGTTGAGACCGAAATTTGCCCCTGAAGGACTGGTGAGACCACATATTCAAAAAGCAAAGGCATTTTTATTCAGAAGAAGAAACCAGGATGCTGGGGTCATCCACCAGGTGAAATGGCCTACCCTCAACAAAGGCTTACTGGCCTTTTTATAGACAGTAAGAGAGGGTTTCAACACAGGTGAGGTAGCCTGGTTTCTAATCAGGGAACAGAGATGCAGTTTACAAATGTTTAGTTTTGATTGGCTTCTGCTCAAGGGGCTAACTGTCCACATTCTTAAGCTCTATCTGGGTAGCCATTAAAGTCAAGACATAAGGTTTATGACCTTCAGGGCTATCTGGCCAGATGAGATAGGGACTGCTCTTGTATTGCTTCTTTTTTCTGATTGGTTGCTCTCAGAGTGGGGGTTCTTATGGCTTTCTCTTAGAATTTGCTAGCTTGCAGGTTCAGGCCCAGGTCAGGGGCTTGAGCAGCACACGTGGACCTGGACCAGGCCTGAGAAGAGGGACCTCGCACGTACACACAGAGAAATGGAGTTCAGGTCCTTCAGCTGCAATGTGAAGTCTCACACTCATGCAGCCATGCTTTCCCCGGCTTGATGGACTGTATCCACCCCACCGCCCACTGTGAGCCAAAATAGACCCTTCTCCCCGAGTTACTCTTAGCAGGTGTTAGGGCACAGCAAGAGAAAAGTAACTAGTAGACCCGCCTAAGCCAGTTGGTCCAAAGCTCTCTGCTTTTATTTGCTTGCTTGCATCTTGCTACTTCAGCCTGACTTGTGATCCAGTCTCAACTTAATCATTCCGTAATATACACACATATAAAAGTATAAGCTTTAACCCATAAATATATGCAATTATTTACCATCTGAAAACAAAATAAGGGTTAGGGGAAATAGTTCAGTGGTTAAGAGCATTGGCTGCCCTCCCAGAGGACCAGAGTTTGGTGCCCAGCACCCACATAAGGAGGCCCATAAATGTTTCTATCTCCAGCTCCAGGGGATTCAGTGCCCTCTATTGGCTTCTTCGGACAGAGCACCCATGTGCTCGCACATCCTCACACAGACACAGACACATAAATAAAATAAAGAAGAAGCCACACCACATCTTCCATGAGCTATACCATCTTGAGTAAGGTCCTACCACTTACAGAGACTCAGTTTACCCACCTATAAAATACAGCGGACAGCACCCACCCTAAATGCTTAGTCTTATACTTAAATCATTCATTTATTTATTTATTTTTCTCTGAGACAGAGTTTCATGGAGCCCAGGCTGGCTTCAGACTCGTTATGTAGTCAAGAATGACTTTGAACTCCTGATCCGTCTGCCTCAGCCTCTTGAGTGCTGCTGTTACAGTGTGCACCACCATAGTGATACCTGCAGTGCTTTTATATCATGAACACCCCGAGGTCCCCTTTCACCTCCCTGTCCCCTATCCTCGTGTGACTCTCCTCTCCCTCTACTGATCAAGAAAGACCACTAGACTCATCCCTGGGGGATCCTTCTGGCCCCCACACCTTCCACCACCACTGTCTTGCTTTTCAGAGTTACATTTCCCCAGACTTTTCAAATGTCTCTCCTCCAAGAGGCCCTCCTCAATTGGCTGAACCTTTATTTCCATCTTCAGGGCCATAGTGTGTGTGTGTGTGTACGGAACCTCGGGTCTTGTATATGCCAGGCAAGCTAAACACTCTGGCTCTGAGCTACATCCTCAACCGAGCCATATTTGTGCATGTGTTTGTGTCTGTGTGTGGTGGTAATGCATGTGTTTGTATATGTGTGTGTGTGCACATGTGCATGCACAAATATATGTGTGTAAATGTGGAAGTAGAGATCAATACCCAGGTTATTGCTAACATCTCCAGGATCCAAGTCCTTTCTTTTATTATTATTATTAATCATTTTTACAAATCCACTGATTCCCATCTGTGCTGCCCGTATATTTATGGGTGTGGGGCTTCCCACTGGAGCATGGCCAACCTACCAGCGACAAAACTCTGAACAAAATTGACTCTTGCCCTCCAGTAGCCATCGGCTGTAAGTAGAGTGTCAGCCCGCCCCCATCGAAGCTGCCGTGCTGACAGCTTGATCCTGTGTAGGCACCCAGCAGCTGTGAGTCATGCGTGCTGATGCTCTGCCACGTTCTGAAGACATTGTTTCTTCCTGGTTCTTCTCAAGCTCTGCTCTTAGAATCTTTCTGCCCCCTTTCCCACAGTGTTCTCTATCTACCCTTTGTGGGGAGGGGTGTGATGGAAATGTCCTATTTGTGGCTCATCTGCTTGACTTTGGAGTGTGCTTGAGTCAAAGGCCATTTCCTTTGCAATACCGCCCACCCATCGCCAGGATGTATTCCCAAAGCTTTTCATCTCTCCAAACAGAAACCCTAGCCATGATGCAACAGCTCACAACCTCCCCCGTAACCTTTAATCCACTTTCCGCTTCCCCGATCTTGATAATGCTGGGTATTTCTACTGAGTAGAATCTTACTGCATTTGTCATCTCCTGTTTGGTTCCCTTCACCAAACACGGTGTTTGCAAGGACCGTCCACGTGCGGCAAGAACCAGAATGTCATCCCTTTTCATGGCTGAGCGTTGCTCCATCACACGGGTCACACCATGTTTTGTGTATCTACTCATCTGTCAGTGGACACTCAAGCGGCTTCGGCCTTTAGATCCTGTAAATAATGTTGCCGTGAGGGACTGTGTTTGACTCTGCTTTAGGTCACGTTTTAAAGTGTGTGTGTATGGAGTTGAAGAGATCCCAATGACAGGAGAGAAAAGCAGCCATCGGTGCTCATGCAGAGGCGTATACCCCAGCCTGCAGAAACCTGCATGGCCCTTTAAAACAGCGGTTCCTGGCACACCTGTCTAGCCCCAAAAGAGGGAAAACTTCTTCAGAAGCCATGCTTCCATTTCCTCTGTCTTTGAGGATACCTTGCTCGCCAGCATTGGCTCTGCGGATAGGCTAGAGTCTTTACATACAAGCTATCAAATGACCTTCCCCCTCCCACTCTGATTAACAAGCTTTAGATCGGCTGATTAAACTATCTAATAAGCATAGACCAGTGCTATTGGGTCTCTCCCGCGTGCAATGCCCTACCTTCTCCATAAAAACCTGTTTCCCTCCACAATAAACGTATTTCCACCACAAGTGCAAATAAATGTATCTCCAGAGTCTGTTTCTTGGGTTAGTGACTCTGTCGCTGCTCACCACCTCGGAAGCTCTGCACCCACCAAAAACCTGTGCGTGTGTGCACGTGTGTGTGCATGCACGTGTGCGCCTGTGGAAGTCCTACCCGGCGCTTAGGCCTTTGATTAATACCCATGAGGAAAAAGGCAGGAAGTGGGAAAGATCTCTACATTGGAGGCTTAACTTTTTACAGTACTGAATTCTCCTGATTCAAAAGTCAGTCCCCTCTCCTTCCCTGCTTTGTCTTTCTTTTTCTTCCTGTCTTAGTTCCTGTTTCAATGCCGGTATCTTTTTGTTTTGTTTTTTGTTGTTGTGAGACAGCATCTCACTATGAAGCCCAGACTGGCCTCAAATTCACAGTGATCCTCCTGTTTCAGCCTGCCATGCACTGAGATTCAACTTTCACATGCTGTGGTACCTGCTCCTCTGAGCAAAAGGGCTTTACCTTCAACAGATCAGCTGGGTCTGCTGGGGAGAAGCCATCACAACTGGGTGGGAGAGAGTGGGGAGTACAGCTTGGGGGAGGCTAACTGGAGAGAGGCTCCATCTATGTGACTTTGGGGAAACCTTCACCCAAGCTGGCTTTTCCATACAGTTGCCGCGTTAGGGACACTCAGACACTGCCAGTCATCCTCACCAATACACCACCCGCTCTTAGAGTAAACTCTGGTTGTAGATACATGAATGTGGATACATTCATGCCGGATGTAGCCGTTGCTTCAGGTCAAAGGCTTTTATTCCTTAGTCCCGGAGCCCTGGAGCATCCTGACCTCCATACAATCCACTCTTAAGCCCAGAACTAGAAGGCTTCAACCTCCATACAATCCAGGACATTTAAGCTTCCACTGCTGACTGAGCCACCTGACTACTTCCCTCCAGACTCAGACTCTTTAGACTGCTTCTGTGTCTCTGGGAGCTCTCACTGCCCTGTTCTGCGAGCTGTAACTGACTCTTCTGTAACTGACTGACCCTGTAACTACCTCTGCTCTGAGCTGAGAGTCTGCCTTTCTAAGGTGAGAGTTGAATATTTCCTCATGCTGACTCACTCTGCTTCCTCTTCCTCTGATTAGTCACTTTGCCTTCGCTCTGACTCATGTGAGACGTCACTTCTTGTGTGACGCTGACTCTTTCAGCTACCACGCTCTGGTTCTGTTTTAGGGAATTAAAGGTGTGGACCGCCACTGCCTTCTGAATACTGGTATTAAAGATTTTGCCACCACTACTTTACCGGGGTTAAAGGTGTGTACCAACATTCTTAACATTCTTTCTACCTTTCATCTGGATCACACAGGCTTCTGAACGTGATTCCTTCATATAGACCCCTGGAATATAGACCCTTCCTAGATTTCACACATGTCTATTCCTCTACAAACCGTTTGATCTGTCATTGGACCTTGTAAGTAGGTGGCTGCCGTTGGCCTCTCCTAGGGAAGGGATTCTTCTGAGTCACCGTGCCTAGTATCCTCTTCACCCTGAAGGTGGTTCTCTCAGTATGTAAAGATTCCTTCCTGTCCTAGTTTGCTTCTCTGCTGCCGTGATAAGCACCATGACCAAAAGCAACTCAGGGAGTTTATTTCATCTTACAGTTCACTGTCCTTTTTGAAGAGAAGTCAGGGCCCGAGCTCAGAGAGGAACTTGGAGGCAGAAACTAAAGTGGAAGCCATGGAGGAATGCTGCCTACTGACCTGCACCCCATGGCTTGCTCAGCCTGCTTTCTTATATCATCAGGAGCCACCTGCCCAGGGATGGCAACTCCCACAGTCGGTGGGGCCTTTCCATATCAATGATTAATCAAGAAAATCCCCACAGATTTGCCTACAGGCCAGTCTTATGGGAGGCATTTCCTCAATTAAGATTCCTTCTTTCCAGACATGTCTACGTTTGTGCCAAGTTGACAAAAACAGCCAGCTCAACACCTAGTACCACCTGTCCAGGGGTGGCACTGCCCACAGTGGGCTGGGTCCTCTCACAACCACTAATCAAGAAAATGTCCCCACAGATTGCCTACAGACCAATCTGAAGGAAGCAATCCCTCAATTGACAATCTCTCTTCCTAGATGACGCTAGCTTGTGTCAAGTTGACAAAAAGAAAAAATAATCTAACAAGCACAGCTCCCATTTTTTTTACACAGCTGTGTAATGTTCCATTGTTAGACACATCATCATTTTGAGCCAGTGCCTTGCTGATGGGTATTTATGCTGTCTTCATCTACGGTCTGATACTTACAAGGCTTCTGTGAACAGCCTACAGGTACCATTTTGCACGGCTACTATCTGTAGGGTAAATTTGTCTCAGGACACTGAGGGGAGCGAGGGCCTTAGACACTGGTCCTGTTTGTGTTTGCTTCCGGTGGAGCTGACTCATTGTTTTCCGTGTGTCTGGGATATTCCTGACCTTTATGGCTCAGTGGTTCTTAAGAAGGGACGGTGAGGTGACTTAGGAAAGCAGGAGCTCTTGGAGGAAACTCTGATGAAGGGACAAAGTACTGGGTCAGGAACGGGCTGGTAGTGGAAAGGGGTGAGGTTGGACAGCTGCATACTCAGAAGTCTGGTGCTCAGAAAGGAGGCAGCCAAGTCCCAGGCCTGATTCAACCAACTTGATGAGGCTGAGGTCAGGGAAGGAGCTTCTCACTTTTACATTGCTTGGACTGACTCAGAGCAGGTCACTGGAAGGTCCCTGGAGTGGACTTTGCTCTCTTGGCCCACGCAGCCTCTTCTAGACATCTGTGGAGTGGACAGAGCTGTGGGGTGGCTACTCACTCTTCAGTTCAGAGCCGAGTCTTCCTTTGTAATGTGTGTGTTGTGTGATGTCTCTGCGAGCACACCTGTGCAGGCACGCACACACCAAGGAACACACACAGAAATCACAGGGCAGCCTCGGGTGCCTCCACCTTGTCAGTATTAATCCCAAGAACTGGGATTAAAGGCGTGTGCCACCACTGCCCACCCTTACATAAAGAAATTTTACTCATCCATTAAAAAAGAAAAAAAACCTAAAAACAAAATTCACAGGTAAATGGATGGAACTAGAAAAATCATTCTGAGTAAGGTAACCCGGATCCAGAAAGACAAATATGGTGTGTAGTCATGGGTATATATATATATATATATATATATATGTTAGTTGTAAGGCAAAATGATGACCGAGCCACAATCCATAAAACCGCAAGATTAGTTATACAGAAAGGACTAGGCGAAAGGGATAGATCTCCCTAGGAAGGGGAAATAGAATAGAGTTATAGATGAACACTGGGTTGGGACTGGAATGGGAGGATCAAACAGGGAGAGGAGGGAAGAGGGGAACAAGGTAAGGGATACTGGGACAGACAGCTAAAATACCTGGAAAGGGTTACATCTAGTTGAATTGTTGACCAAAGGGGTGGCATGGGAACCCCCAAACAACCCAGGCTATTGTCAAAGTTATAAAAAAATAAATAAAAAATAAAAACATTCTCACGAACTGACAGCAGGATCCTATGGCTGAAGACAACACCTACACAAGTCACTGAAAACAGAGAAATCAAGCTGGTGCCTACTAGAGCCTTTACTCACCCCTATAGGCTAGTGTTATTGGGACCAGAAGGTACTCTGCAGTTACCAAAGGACAAAGGTAAACAGCAACCCAGCTAGCTACAAACTCTGATCTACAATGGTGTTCTGCCTGCAAGATATGCTAGTGCAATGGTGGCACAAATCTTCTGGGAGTAATTATGAAGTCCAGCGCCCCCTAGTGGTGGAGGTGGAGGCACTGACCTCACCTCTCTGCTTAATGTCAAGTACTTGCTTTCCCAGAAACCCTTGTTTCCTCGCGACATTTAATGAGCCAATCCAGTACTGAGGTTGTGACCAATCAGAGAGATCCCCTGTTTCCTTTTAAAACCCAGCTTTCTGGGTAGCCGTCTTGGCAAGTGGCTGACCCGTACTTTTAGGTTCTTTTTTCTTTTAGGAAATAAATGCACCTTTGCTGACTGCACTTGTGGGTAGTGGTCTCTGTGTGGCGATTTCAGATTTAACGGTAGCCAACCAATATCTGGTTTGACTTCAGGTCCACTCTATGAGCTGGAACCCATACCTAAAGCTGCTTGGACGACCGAAAACTTGAGAACAGATAGCCTAGGGACCGAGGATAAAACCAAATACTACTGCTCTTAAAAAGAAAAAAAGATAATAAAATAGCTCCTCAAGACACTCCGTTATATTCCTTGTTGGTTTTTGTTTTTAAAGATGTATTATTTTTTATTTTATGTGTGTCGGTGTTCTGCCTACATGTAAGTGTACCTCCAATTTCCCCGTAGGAGAGCAGGGATTACAGACGCCTGGCTGCATCCAGCTTTTTTTTTTTTTTCAATTTTTAAAATTTAACTTTATGTGCATTGGGTATGGGGGTGTCAGGTCCCCTGGAACTGGGGTTACAGACAGTTGTGAGCTGCCATGCGGGTGCTGGGAACTGAACCCAGGTCCTCTGGAAGAGCAGCCAGTGCTCTTTACCACTGAGCCATCTCTCCAGCCCTCTCCACACTTTTACATGGGTGCTGGGGATCTGAACTCCTGCAGATACCTTACCCACTGAACCATCCCGCTCGTTCCTGTGTCTGTGCTTCCTGCACATGTATATCGTGTTCCCTGCCCTTTGGCTCCACCAATAACTATTCTCTACTGCCATCCTCAATTCTTAATCATTTGCCAGAGCTGGTCAGATGGGAGTCCAGGCACTGATAACTGTAAGAATCACATGGTCCATGGAGCAGACGCCAACAGAGATCTCAGTGCTCTCTCCTCTCGCCTCTGCGGCCCTCTTGTCTGGGCTCCTTCCCAGGCGCCACCCACCTTTGCTTCTCAGCCTCATTTTGTTCTGTTTTGAGATTCTCACTAGCCTTCAGCGGTTCATCTGGGCCTTGCTATATAACTCAGGCTATTCCTGAACTCTGAATCTCCTGCCTCTACTTCCCCAGTGCTGTGATTTCAGGCCTGAATCACCATACTAGGTGTGGTGTCTGAACCTCTTTGTCTACAAATCCCCCAGATTTGTCTTTAAAACACAGAGGAAATGATCTTTAATGTCATTACTTGGGAGGCAGAGGCAGGCAGAGTTCAAGGCCAGCCTGGCCTATATAGGGAATGGGTGGGGCAGTGGAGGGGAGGGCAGGAGTTGCTAACCACATGCTAGCTGACATGACCTAGGGACACACATAGGGACAGGTCGGTCACACACAACCTGAGTATGGTCTCGTGAGAGTGGCACAAGCCTCTCTGGAGCTCGGTGTTCTTATCTGTGAAGTGGGACTAACTAGATGATAGATAGACAAACAGATACTGGAAGTTTTTCAAGATTCAAATGAGCATTCAAGTATTTATAAATTTATGAGAGGAAACAGAGACTATATCTGTAAGAGATTTTTGCTTTCTTACAGCATCCATCAGGAGCTCCTCATGAATCTGTGTCCGGGCATCTCCAGTCCTGGCAAGAATGGCAGGGTTTACAGTAGGTACAGTGCGTGCCTGGCATGCATGAAGCCTGGGTTCAGTCCCTACCACTGCATCGACTGGTCATGGTGGTGGTCGTGGTGGTACACGCCTATAACCGCAGCATCAGGAGGTAGAGGCAGGAGGAAAACAACTAAAGGTCATCCTCAGCTACACTGTGAGCTTGAGGCCAGCCTGGGCTCCATGTCTCAGAATGGATGAATGAATGGACAAGAGAGAAAATGATGTGGGATGAGCCTGAGTAGCACTTCTCACCAGGAGCCAGCAATGGTCCTGTGATGCTCCCATTCCACATCTGGGACTTGTGGTTGAGGGAAGCAGAGCGAGCATCTAGTGGTGCTGACCCCTGCAGGCCAGTGCCTTGGCCACTTCCTGTTGGTTCCAGATGGAGAAACAGGTACCCCAGGTTGTGGGGTGGGCCAGGGCCTTGGGAACCCAGTGGGTAGGGGAGGGAGATATCCATGAGTGAGAATTAACCAGCATTATTATAGCAAGGTGTGTGTAGTGGGGACTGGGGGGCAGGAAGGAAGATGGCAGAATGTTCTGGAAACAAGGAGAAAGGGAACAGTGCCCAATCCACAGATCCTCGCCTTCCTTATCCTCTTGCTTTCCAGGGTTCCCAACCAGCAAGTCTTTCCAGATTGTCAGCAGAGCTGGGCCACACCTTAACCCTGCAACCCCTTGGAATTTACCGACCAACACAGTTAGCTGCAGTGTTTACTTTGCTGTTTTATTACCCACCCCTCCCCAGGAGCTCTCTGTTCCCTTATAGTTGTTACCTGTCAAACAGCAGTTGGGGTCAGAGGATTTGAATTTTAGGCTTCACAGGCAGTCAGACAATCTTGGTGGGTTTGACGGAAGCAGAGATGGCAGAAGCACCTGCAGAGATGTCTCCCCACTTTTCTCCTGTAACTGAAGAACAAAATCACTGAACACTTCAAAACACTTCCATCTGGGGCTGGAACAATGGCTCAGTGGTTAAGAGAGATTGCTGCTCTCAAAGAGGACTGGAGTTTGGATTCCAGCAGCCAAGTTGGACAGCTCAAAACCACTCATACTTCGAGCTCCAGGGCACCTGAGGCCCTCTCCTGGCCTCCTCAGGACCTGCACTCACATGTGCACACACATGCACACAATTAAAAATAAAATAATAAAATCTTTAAAATGTTTCATTCCGAAGATCTAGTCGTCGAGATTTCTGTCTCCGTCAGATTGTCCTTTGACTTTCCAACTCCTGACTCAACACTAGTCTTCTGTTATCAGTCTTCTTTCCACGTGTGCATGGAGGAACATGCATGTTAGAGTGGAAAGGTCCGTGGTGTGGGCTGGTCAGATGGCTCAGTGGGTAAAAGTGCTGTCAAGCCTGAAATTCTGTCTTTGATTCCCAGGACTCATAAGGTAGAAAGAGAGAGCCAACTCCAGAAAGTCATCCTCTGACCTCCACATGTGGCACAACACACGCACACAATTAATTAATTAACTAATTAATTAATCAAATGGGAATTTTAAAAAAGGTGTGTGGCCATTTGAGGAATACATCTTCTCTGAAGTTGAGTACCTATTTGCTTGAGGACATGGTGAGTCCTGTGGCTGCTGACTGTGAGACCGTTCGCAAGCTTACGAAAGCCTGGGTTTTTGGGGGGAGGCACTGGAAACATCCCAATGAGAATGGGAAAATAACCTTACTATATAACAATGGGAAGAAAAATGCAGCCAAGTGTGATGGTACATGCCCGTGTGAGAGATAAATCATGATGCCCCATTTTCAATATAAAGTGTTCTTAGAGCTCATCAAAGAGCCCCAGGTAAGCAGGAGGCACTGGGCCTCTCTGCCCGCAAGCTGGTGGCTGGAACAGGCTTGTCTCAAAACTCTGAGAGCTGGAAAGTTACAGACGTCTGCTACACATTGCTCCCAGGATCAGAAAGGGAGGCAGTCTCAAGACCGGGAGCCCTCATTAGCTAAGGCTTTTCATCTTGATCCAATAGGATGGAGAACTTGGGAAGGGGACTCTCCAGAAAAACCCCAAGATTGTGACTCTCTAAAGTCCCAGCCTATGGAAAAAAAGAGGAAAGGTCAGGGATTTTAAAAGCCATAGTCTTGCACCAAATGAGTTCACCAGACGTTTTTGCCTGTTCTCTGTGCTGATGCCCTTTCTGCAGAACTGTATATTTAAAACTGCTTCATTCTCCCTAGCCTCTTTTTTTTTCTTTTACAGCATAAAATCTCATTTCCCACATCTGTAATCCCAGCTCTTGGGAGGCTGAGGTTAGGAGGGTAATGAGTTCCCAGCTAGCCTGGGCTACACAGAGAATCCATGTCTCTAAAACAAATTATCACCTCACCACACACAAGCCAAAAACAAAAGAAAAGAAAGAAAAGAGCAATTATAGTAAATTACTATGTGCAATAATTAGGAAGACACTCAAAACCATGCGGAATTAAGAAACCACATTGCATTCAAGACATACTTGTGACATGCTGATATCAAGTTCTCACACAGCAGGGTTACTCTTAGCCCTTGGTATTAGGACGGTTGCCATTAACAGAAGGGTAATGATGGGGGCAGGCCAAGGAGAGCTGTGTGCCACGTGCTTTTGGTCCCAATTTGGGCTCAGGACTCTGAAGGGCAGGGCACTTTGAGCCTGTCCAAGACCTACAGTGTGCCATCGTTGAACACCAGGAAAGCAAGAGTGGGCCATGCAACTCGTGGCAGCCATTGAGTTTCCGAGAAGCAGAAAGAACTTGGGAGGCCCAGAATGGCTTGACGGTGGGACTCCCCACTTGGCCTAAGCTGAGACAGGCTGAGACAGGCTGGCAAGGAGTCTAAGTTTCCTGTTTAGTGTCACAGCACCAAAACACCTGCTCTGGCCACGCTTAGGCATAATTGCTTTGGGATCTAAGGTCTGTGGAGCTCACCGCCATCTTGGGAGAGAGATGTGAAAGGGAGATAAACAGGAACACAATGCCTACGGAAGCCCTGCGAAGCAAGCAGGCATCAGAAGTGAGCTGGGCAGATGACACCACACCGGAAAGGGAGGAACTAGGAGACTGGCCAGGTGTTGCCAGTGGGTAGCACGCCTTCTTAGACTCGGGGGTAGGAAAGAGCTGGGTACTTTGAGGAACTGCTTTGGTTTTTATCTGGAACTCAAGCTTGTGCAGTGGGGTTGGGGAAGACTGCAGTGGCAGAGCACTTTCCTAGTGTATGTTCCACCCCCAGCATAGGAAACAAAGCAAGGAAATAAAAGGCTCCTGCCCTGGAGGGATGCATAGGGGTGCTCCACCATGCTCCAACATGGGTGCTCCAACATGGGTGCTCCAGCACAGGTGCTCCACTATGCTCCAGCATGGGTGCTCCAGCATGGGTGCTCCAGCACAGGTGCTCCACCATGCTCCAGCATGGGTGCTCCAGCACTGGTGCTCCACCATGCTCCAGCACGGGTGCTCCAGTATGGCAAAGGATTGGATTGGGGAGGGGGAGCCCTGAGGACATTATACAAAGAGCTATCTAAATGTCATCCCCTCTGATCCAATGGGTGCTTCTCCTGTAGCTCACAGCATGGCATCCCTGTGCCCCCTGCCCCGGGCTCACAGTCCCCACCTTCCACTCCCCAGCCTGCTCCTGTCCAAAAGGCTCTTCCCAATCCTGGTCCTTGTTGGTCTTTGGGTTTTCTTCATCATCTGTTTCCCTTCTTTCTCTTTCTCTCCCTCTCTCTCCCTCCCCCCCTCTCTTTCTCCCTCCACCCTCTTGTTCTCAAGGAAGCAGGGTTTTTTTGTTTGTTTGTTTGTTTGTTTGTTTGTTTTTCTTGCTAGCCAGGAGCCCAGCTGCGCAGCACAGGATTGTGTGAGCCTGTCTCACTCTCTGGCACACTCAGAATGTGTGGGAAAGTCCCCCGAAACACCACAAGCCACAGGACGCATGCTCCCTTTCTTGCGTCCAGAGTGTGTACCTGAAAAGCAGCCCACCGCACACCTCCGTGTGACTTTTTTCTTGTGCTAGGGATGGAATCCAGGGCTCTGTGCAAGGTAGCCATGTGATCTACCTGAGTGCCACACCTGCAGCTCCCTTCAGGAGCCCCTCGATTCTGCATGAGGGTGTACCCCCACCCCCTTATGAGGACACACAGAGTGTTAGGGTCTGATTTACACAGGTCAGTCATGACATTTGCCCAAACACTGCAGTTCATCACAGGGCCAAACAGAGAGGCCAGGCTGTGGGCCTGGTCCCCTTCTGGAGCCTGGCACAGGAGGTTCTCAGAATTCAGCAGACAAGGGGACAAGCCAAGCTTCTTGGTCACCCACAGAAACACAGGTTTAAGGAACCTTCCAGCTCATTTACATATGTTAATTCTTCAGAGAAGGGATAGGCTTCAGGCAGGGTTGGGGATGTGGGGGCTGGTGTGGACATCTTGAGAGCCTCAGGTTGCGCCAGGGTGAGAGAAGAGGGTCCCAGGTCATAGAATATAACAAAGGTTATATATATAACATATATATAATCATATGTCCCCCGGTCTGAGGGACATGTAAAGGCCTTCCATTTCACGTCCTGGCCTCACAGCTTCTCTCTGTAGCGCCATACTGATTTCCATAGTGACCCTGTTTGCACCAGCAGTGAAGGATTGCTTTCAGCAGAGGCTTTAGAGACCGGCAAGGTCTCTGGAACGCAGCATCCAAGGGCAGGAAGATGACTCGGGCTCATCAGCAGGCTGGACCTTGTGCGGTCCAGAACCCTGGCTACTGTAGGCTCAGCAATACTCACGACGAGCTGGGACACAGGAGCCTTTCTATCCTCGGACATCACAGAACCGGGAAAGAGGAAGGCTATGACTTTTTAACTGTCTTGCCAGATAGTTGTAGGCAAATCAGCTTACATCCCTGTGCCTCAGTTTCACTGTCTATAAAGTGGTATCTAAGAACACCCTGGGATATGCCTGCAAAAGTTAAAAAACATGGAAAGGAAAGGAATGAACAGTCCCTAGCCCGGAGTGAGTGGCAGCTACTGTTTAACCATTTTTAGAAGAGGGAATCTCTGTTACCCAAGCTGGCCTTAAACTTTTGAAGTTCCCAGCTTCCCAAATAGCCAGCTACTATTAATAATATACCAAGTTCTTAATCTGTGCAGAGAGACCTGCTGGACCCTGGAGTCAACGGGGCATAAGTGGCACAGACGGCTTTCTTGGTAAAGGCTGAACGGCCTTAGGTGGGTCAGTTAGACAGAAACTGTGCATCAGGGTCCTTTTGAGATTATTGTTCAGGTGGAAGGTTCTGTTTTTGAGCCCACAACAAAGGCAGCTGCCTGGAGAGAGGCCAGGGGGGTGGATTGGAGCTCAGAGAGAACCCATAGTTCCCAGCACCCAGCCTGTCTTGGGCAGAGCTCCGTGATGTACCTGGAAGCTGGAGGGCTGCCTATCCCGGTTCCAAGGTTACTCATGTAAATAAGCCTAAAGGATTAATATATGCAAATGAGCTTGTAACCAGACCTCCCTAGGTCCACAGATCTGACCAGGTTTTTTTCTGGGTGCCCAAGGTACTTCACAGCAAGGGGACTGCTGCAGTGGTTCATACCTGTGATTTCTGTACTTGGAAGGTTAAGGCGGGAAATCTGTGACTTTCTCAGGAAAAACAAAACAAAAAACCAAAGAGGTGGGGAGAGAGGGAGAGTACATTCAAGGATATTCATCAAAGTGTTAGCTGTAGTTCACTCAAGGAATAAAATAATGGCTGTCTAAATGTCTCTCCTTTATAGTTCATTGGTTTGTTTTCTCTGGCTTTGTGCCCTTGGCATAGGTGGATGTTATGGGTGGATGGAGGGGCAAGTGGGTGTCAACAAAAATTAACAAAAACAAAAAGATACAAGTTTAGTTCGTTCCCTTGGGAATGAAGCCCAAACACTTTCACAGAGAGCAGGAATCCCTACTAAAGCTTAGGGCATCTAAAAACATGAACCAGTTATTCAGTGAGACTCCCGACCTGTCTTGTTTTCTTTATTCTTGTGTGTGTGTGTGTGTGTGTGTGTGTGTGTGTGTGTGTGTGTGTGTGTATGCATGCTTGAGTGTGTGCACGCATACTTATGTGTGTGTCTGTGCACACACCTCCACACTGAGGTTGGAAGACAACCCTGATGTCATTTTGCACCTGTGTTTTAAGTCAAGGTCTCTCATCAGCCTGGAGCTTGCTGATGAGGCCGGCAAGCCAGAGAGTCCCGGGTCTGCCATCTCTACCTCCTCAGCGCTAGGATTACAGCTGTGCGCTACTGAGATCAGCTTTTTTATGTGAGTTCTGGGGATTGAACTCCGGTCTTCATGCTTTCAAGGTGACCATCTGTCCCCAGTATATTTCAGAGAAGTGGGGGGGGCTGTAACCCCAGTAACCCCAGACCTACAGTAACCTACAGTAACCTCAGACCCAGCTCCCAACCCCAGGAAGGAGGGATAGTCTGATGAAGTTTTCATTTGACTTTCTCACCATTCACCTGAGTTCTCTACCTGCTTTCAAACTGTCTGGCCCTCACTGGACGATGGTCGCACACACCTGTAATCCCAGCACTCGGGAGGCAGAGGCAGGCGGATCTCTGTGAGTTCAAGGCCAGCCTGGTCTCCAGAGTGAGTTCCAGGACAGCCAGGGCTACAACAGAGAAACCCTGTCTCGGAAAAAAAAAAAAAATTGTCTATTCCTCCATTGCTTTTTGGCTCTTTGTTTGTTTGTTTGCTTTTTGGAGACAGGGTTTCTCTGTCGTATCTCTGGCTGTCCAGGAACTCACTCTGTAGACCAGGCTGGCCTTGAATTTACAGACATCTGCCTGCCTCTGCCTGCCTCTGCCTCCCGAGTGCTGGGATTAAAGGCGTCTGGTGCTGTAGCTGTAGCCGCCGCCACCACCACCACCACCACCGGCTTTTGTTGGCCTGCTCCTGGCCCTAAACCCTGTATGTTCCCCAATTATTCCTTCTCAACTCTTCCACATTTCCCTCACTATCCTGTTCTTTGTTGAATTTTTCTAAGCATGCTGACCACTAGTTCACACTGCAATGCAAAGGTTACCCAATGTGCATTAACGTTCACAAACAAAATACTTAGAAAAGAAGGTTAACAATGGCTTTAGCAATTCACCTTCTTGGTGCTATAGCTTGAATCTGAAGCGTTCTTCAAATCCGAAGTGCCAAAGGCTTGGTTCCCAGCCAGATTGGTACTGAGAGAGAGCAGGAACTTAAGCGTCCTCCGGCAGGTGCTCTGTAATGAAGCACTGTGCTGACACAGGCCCAAAGCAGCAGGCAAATCATGATGAATTGAACCCTCGGAGGCCGTGAACCACACTAAACCTTTCTTCTTTATAAGTTGATCTACATCAAGCATTCCATTGCAGTCAGGCAGACTGACTGGGAGGTCAGACTGAAGGAGGCAGGATCATGCTAGAATTATAAAATCAGGCTTCAGTCTTGAATTTTAAATCCTTGGTTGACCTTGAACAAGTCACTTTTTTTTTTTTTTATGTTTTGTTTTGTGGGCCGTTCTGGGAATACTGAAGGATACCAGCTCAGCCTCCATGTGTTGTGCAGACACATCAAGATGGGTAGGCCACCCTGACTAACATCATGAGACAAGTCAGTAGAAGGTGTTAGTGTTGTCATGGGGGTCCCTAAGGACAGCATTGGGCAGGATACATCCAGGGGGCCTTGGTAACCCCCAGTCAGGCTGTCCCTGTAATCTCCTAGGTGCCAGTATCCTCTTTTTGCAAGTAGCTAGCCCAAGGCTGGCACCAAGTGTTAGCTCCCGTTCCTCTCAACAGGGCAGCCAGGTAAAGAGGAGATCCCAAGCAGACATTTCTGTTGTGGCCAAGTGAAGGGTCCTGCCCCACCCCTGGCACTTGCAGCCACTGTAACTTATCTGGAAGGTCTGGCTCCTATGCCCAGTGTCCAAGTGTCCTTCTTGCTTGAGGATGAGGGGTGCAGCAGCATCTGGGTCCTTGGCAATGAAAAGCAAGGACTGGGAGCAGAAGTCTCAGCTCCACCAGGTACTGACCACCTGGGCCGGCCACTGTCTTCTCAGACCCAGTGTCTTTTTTTTTTTTTTTTTGGTTTTACAACACAGGGTTTATTTATGTAGCCCTGGCTGTCCTGGAATTTGCTTTGTAGACCAGGCTGCCCTTGAATTCACTTGACTCTGTCTCCTGAGTGTTGGGATTAAAGGCATGCACCACCACCTGGCAGGCCCCAATGTCTTAATCCTGTACAACAATGGCAATAATTATAACCACCTCACTGTGTCACAGGGGCTTAATGACCACCTAGATAACCTGTAATGATATTTTTTATCACCTATGAATAATATCAAAGATGGGGACAATGGGGACATCTGGGTAGAACCCCTACCAGGATGTTTCATGCCTGGACACCAGCTCTGAATGATCCCAGGGCTACCGCAGCGGGAGAGAGGTAACCTGGGCCTTTTTCACCCTGCTGTCCAGGACAGACTGTCCTAGAGACTTATCTAAGAGCCAGCATGGGAATCTAGTTCAGGGTTTGCAAAGCTCACTTTCCCTTGAGTTTCAGCAGCTGCCAGCCCTGGCCAGACCTTCTAGTGATGAAATGTGCCCACCCTGGGTGGAACCCGTCAGCCACTGCCACGGCCAACAGCCCTGCCCCACCCCACCCCACCCCACTCCACCCCACTGGAGAAGCATAGAACGACATGTCTCCTTATGGGTTTTAGCCTGGCCCAGAGCCCAGGGTCCAGGTGCAAGGGTGAAGGGTCAAGCAAAGGAGGGAGCCAGGGAACTCCAATGAACCTCAACCCTGCTCCCGACAGCCTTTGCGACCTTAGACAACCCTTCCCGACCAGAGCTTTGTTTCTAGGTGGGTGCAAAGATCTCATGCGTCTTAGAGAAGCTCCTCCTCTCACAGTCCTAGGGAAAGCACAGGTCTGGTACCCTGTTCACTGCCTGCCTACTTTCTGCTAAGAAAATTGGAAGTTTGGACCCTGTTTTTCTCTTGTCCTTCCTCTCCTCTCCCTGCACACCTCAGGGTTTCCTGTATCCCAGGAAGGCTACTATCTAGAATGACCATGAACTTCTGATCCTCCTTCCTTCATCTTCCCAGTTCTGGGCTCACCACCATGCCCAGTTGACGACTCCTGCTGGGGATCCATTGGACCCGTTCCCGTGCCTGCTAGGCAAACACTGAACCGAGTCACACCTCCAGTATCCCTCCTGATTTCTCCAGAGCCCGGTCCAGTCTGCTCCTGGCGACACCTGTTCTTGAGGTCTAGGGGTTCAGATGAGAACATTAAACACTCACAAATATCACAGCTCAGACTACAGTGTGATGGCAGCTCTGAGGAGGTCAGGTGTGTCCGACCAGAGCAGAACCCCGAACTGAGAGGGACCCCGCATGAGTCTCTGCCCGTGTATGTATGTTCCCAGAGGGTGGCCTGCAGTGAGGTTTCTTGTGGACTGGGTGTCTGCTAGCCCCAGCTCATCTCGTTGCTTCTGGCAGTGGCTCCAGCGGCTGCGGGGACCAGCTGAACAAGGCCCAGCAGCCGCCCAGACTGTCAACAGATCCTCACTCATACCCTCCCTTCCAGTTCGCGCCTCAAGCTCCCTGGGCTCACTCCAGAGCAGTGATTTTCCTACGGCTGAGTCACCTACAGAGAGACAATAAAAGAGGTGATTAAAACGTGCTTCAGCTCCGGGATTTCCCACCTCTGTTTACAGGAATCCAGAGCAAAGACCCAAGTTCCTGGGGTGATTGAGACAGGAATCTCAGAGTAGGGAGTCCAGAGGGCCTGGCCAGGGTCTTCCTGTCAGAGTGGTGCTCCCCGAGGGCAGGCCACATCACCCTCAGACTGGGGCTCCCTGAGAATAAGCTGTGTCTCCCTCATGCTGAGCTTCCAGGGGAACGAGTCCAGCTCTAATTTTCTGTTCCAAGCCCACTGAGTAAGAGGGGCTCCCGTGTCCCTGCAGTGCCACTTGACTACACATGGCTTGTCTTTATATCAGGAAAGTCAAAAGTCCATGAGCTTCTTCGTTTTCCCCTGTGCACTCTCTTGTCTCTTTTTCTTAGTAGGACCACAGGAGGCTGTAGCCTTTGCCTCCAGCCCTTCCCCCATCCGGCATGTGTGCTCCTTGGCAGTCCTTTGTCCAGAACCACTAGTACTCATTGACAGGGGCAAAGGGCAAAGGGCAAAGGCGGTAGACTTGGGCAGCGCAGGGAAAACCAAAGCCAAAACAGACTGGTCAGGACAAGGTCTGGATGCCCCCTACCATGTCCTCTCCTGCTGACTGCTGACCAAAGTCCAGTGGGGCTGGCTCCGGCCCGGTGGGAATGGAGGACATACAACCATAGGGAGCAATAACAGGAAGGGTTCCAGGAAGAGCCCTTTTGGAGCAGTTACCATCCCCAGCATCTGCAGTCACTATGGAGCACAGCAAGGTGACTTCTACGCGGCCTGCAGCTCCTTTAACACATAGAAGCAGCCATGTTCAGGGGCACTCTGGGCTGGTGATGAAATCTGTGGTGATTCTCCAACTTCTCCACCAACATCTAAGAGGCCAGGCCACATTTCGGAAAGGGCTTGGCTCCACACAACCAACCCCGAATCCCTATGACAGTGGTTCCAAGTCCTCGTTCACCGAAAGCCCACAGATCGCTTCTGCATTCTGGGGCATCACGTGGTTTTCACATAGCAGGACACATTTCTATTATCTACGTTTTTCATTTATTTTTCGTTTTGTGGATGTGCGTGTGTGTGGTTATGTACACAGGAGCGCAGGTGCCTGGGAAGGCCAGAGGTGTCGGACTCCTTGGAGCTGGAGCCGCCAGCGGTTGTGAGCTGCCCAGTGTGAGTGCTAGGAGCTGATCCGGGTCCTTCAAACGAACAGCGAATGCTCTTAGTCACCGTTTGTCTCTCTAGACCCTATTACCAACCTTACTGTTGCTGTTATTATTATTATTATTATTATTATTATTATTTATTATATGGTTATTACCATTACTACTGTTATTTGAGACATGGCCTCATGTATCTCAGGCCCCCCACACCCAGCTCGGGCAGTGCAGAGGACAGAACTCAGGGGTTTGTGCCTTCTAGGCAAGTCCTCTACCAACTGAGCTACAGTCCCAGCTCGAAATAATGCTCCTACAGAATAATATATCCCTCACGTTCTTTGAGTCAAATAGCTACGCAATGTGTCTCATCCTTTATGTCTCTTCTTTCCCTTTTTCTGAGACAAAAATCACATACAATCCAGACTGGGCTCCAGCTCATTATGTATCCCAGCATGATCTTAAACTACCGGTTCTGTGCGGAGGGAGTCAGCCTTTCCCACAAACGGGTTCACGGAAACTCTACGCAGGAGGGAGTACGAGTGCAGGAAAAATGAGGAATGGCGAATGAACAGAGTAGTTCGTTCTTTTATGGGACCCAAGGAGATGACACGCACGATCGCGCTTTGAAATGTCACGTGGAACACGCTTTAGAAGTAAAACGCAGGAGCGTTTTTAATGGGGGAATTAACAGTGTACGTATTAAGAAAAGACAGGGGCAAGAGAGAGACTGACAATGCGCCTTGTCAGTGGAAAAACCACACCAAGAAGAAGAGAAGGAGGGAGAGACTGACAATGTACATTACCAGGGGGAGGGGCCACACCAGAAAGAGAGAGAATTGCTCTGGCAAGAAGTTTAAAAAGCCAAGTACAGTTTTTTGGTATGCAGATGTTGCTCGGGCCTTCAGAGGAACCAGTTTCATATGTAGATGTAGTCACGCCCACGGGGGAGGAGCCGGGTGTCCTTCCTCCTGCAACTTACAAACTTCGAGGTTATCTTGTTTGCTATGCAAGAACATTTGACTCAATAACCCATAATTGGTTGAATGTTACTGTTAGCTGAATAATATCTACTATCAATATGAATAGATAGCTCTACACATGCCAGGACTTAGAAGCCCACAAGATATTTTACAATGACAATTACTTTTGAGTAAAAAATGGCTGCTTCTCCTTCTCAGCTAACATCGGCCAGCTAAGGTATTACTAGGTCATGCAGACATAATGAAAGGCTTTTGTCACCATTACAGCAAAGAGGAGAAAGGGCTGGTAAGCCAAAATTCCTAGCCGGGGAGTCTGGAACCTTGTCGACAGACTTCAACCACATTACCAGGGTACTGGGGCTCCAGCATTTCTGCCTTGAGCTGCTGACTGCCAGAACCACGGTTCTACACCACCACTTTGGTCCTTCAGCGGGGCTGCCTGGACATGGTGGTGTCAACTAGGGCACCCAGACCAAGGGGCTCAGAGAGCCTCGGCTTTGGTCCCAGAATGGAACTGTCCCCACTTCGTCCCCCTCCCTGGTATTCCTGCTGGAGACACTAAAGGCAGAATGGGTCACAGCTCTCTGGGAGAGCAGATTCAGAAGAGTAGGGGTGAAGGATTGTGTCTCCCGTCTTCATGACTTCTTCCTCCTCAGCATCCACCAGGCCCCTGACCCCATCTTTGCTGGCTGAGAAGCTCTTCTGTCGAAGGCCGCCTGGCTTTGCTACCAAGAAATTTGCTCATGGCTTAGACTCACAATAAGGACACAGACACTCAGGAGGTCATTTGGTTTTTTATTTTTGTTTGGGTTTTTGTTTTTCTTTGTTTATTGTTTGTTTTGTTTGAGACAGGTTCTTACTATATAGCCCTGGCTATCTTGAACTCACTATGTAGACCAGGGTGGCCCCCCAGGTGCTGGGATTCAAAGTGCACACCATTACGACGTCTACAAGCCTAGGAGATCCTGACAAGGCCATGGGCATGCATGTGAGGGTGTGATGGCTCCTACAGTGGCTTGCAGGGATTTGCCTGTCAAAATGTGGATAAATCCCAGGAAGGACGTGACCTGAAAGCCAAGGCAGCTGCCCCCCCCCACTCTCCCATTGCCACTGACACCCATGTTTTTTGTCTCCCAAATGCTTCTCAAATCTGTTTCATGTAACACAAAGTCATCTTTGTACAGAGCGAAGTTCACCTTCTTCTCTTGCTTTGATCCTTGCCACAGACTCCGTGTGAAGTCCAGCTGGTGGTGCCTGTCCCTGCCTGCCATCGGTCCTCTGTCAGTGTCTTCTGTGGTCTGCACACGCTGCCCCTTCTCAGTACTCTACTTCCGGGTTTGATTCTTGCTCCTGCTGGTGTCTCCTTCCTCCTCATCAGGGCTTCTCCACCTCTCAGGTCAGCATGACTCTCGGTGTTTAGCCTCTGTCCGAGGAACTGTGAGATGCTGACCCCTCTCAGATATGATCAGGCAGGAACCAAAAAGGCTCCAATCTTGGTGAACTAAAATTCCCAGGCCTATAGAAAGATGAGAGGTTGAGGCCATCCACCTATGAAAGACACAAAAACAGGTAAACAGGATGTTTTCATTTAAATTACCTTTTCTTCACCATACTCTTTTCTAGAAACTTCCATCTAGAGATGGCTGCTTCCTCACCCCTACTGGAACTGGCTGGGCCAGCTGGAGAGAATGAGAAGGTGTCACTGAGTGGCCTCAGCCTTGGTTGTAAGCATCAGGACTGTGTCTTTCTCTCAATACTCACCCTTGAGGAACAGCTGCCATATTGTGAGGAGGCCCTAGGCACAGGAAGAGGTCACACAGACTTGCGCTGAAGGTCTCAGTCAACAGCCACCATAAAAAAGGAGTGAGATGATCCTACGCTGAGTTTTCCGGAAGCACTGCTGACGTGAGGAGACACAAGCATGTCCCCACTGAGGCCTGACTGCTGAGGTTCAAACTGCTGGGCAAAATAAAATGGCATTTCACTCTACTATATTTTATAGTATTTTGTTACATAATTGCATTAGACACTTGTCTCATTGTGGTACCTAATTACTGACAGAAGCCACTTAAGGAAGGAAGAATTTATTTGGCTCACAGTTCTAGGGAATACAGTCCACCATGGGGTGGGAAGACATGGTAGCAGGAAGTGGCTGGTCACACTGTGTATACAGTCAAGGAGCAGAGAGAGGTGAAAGCTGGTGCTTAGCTCACTCTGTCCTTTTTGTCCAGTCAGGGTCCCTAGCCCATGGGATGGTTCCACCCACATTCAGGGTGAGTCTTCCCAATCTAGTAGTGCCCTAACAGACATGGCCAGAGATTTGCTTCCATACTGATTCTAAATCCCATCAAGTTGATCGAGATCAGCCATTACAATGACTAAAGCCCTTCTCCTTCCTACCCAAATCACTTGCTTGGCTTGAAAACTTTTTTCTGGGCTAGAAGAAAGAAGAGACTAAAAGCATTGGTTTTTGTCCCTGAAATGGGTCCTTATTTCCTGTTAGAATTGTGGAACAACTAACAGGATAAAGCACCAACTGATCAGTGAGGGAGATTTTAGTGGAAGGTGAATCATAAAATAGCCTCTCTACCTTTGCAGTTCAGGAGACTATAGACAGGGTGACACATGGAAGAAGGAAGGCTGGGAGATGGACTTGCTGCTTTCAGAGGGCTTTACTTTGCTTCCCAACAGCTACATGGTGGCTCACAACCACCCATCACTCCAGGTCAAGGAGATCCAAAACCCTCTTCTGGCCTCCACAAGAACTGCACCCACATGGTGCACATAGATATGCAGACAAACACCCATGCACATGACATAAAAGTAACTCTTTTTTTTTTTTTAATGAGAGAAAGGTTGGACTAATGAAAAGGAGGAATATTTATGTATGTTCTGAGAATGGGACATTTTCTAGGAATGTGTATGCCACCTCCTTTTAATCCTTTTATGGATCTTTTTAGATGTTGGCATGACAACGGTCAAGCGTCATGGCACTGAAGAATATGTCACTCAGCCCAATAATGTAATTACAATGAAGTCAGAGGTTGTCTGGGGTGAGCTTGGCAGCCATCTTATACCTGGCTAGTTTCATCTAGCCCAGTTGAGGAGGAACCACTGGCTTACAGGCACTTCATTCTCCAAGATAAACAAGGTTAGGGTGGGGTAAGAATTCAGCTGGGTCACCTAGTCTGTACTCAGAGTGACAAAACGAGATGGGGGAAGAAGAGATGACAAATCATCTTCTTTCCACATCATTTTAGGCAGCACTTCAAATACAGCTTGCATTGTAAAGAAATAAAGACTATTCCAGAATGTAGGCGGAGACCTCGCCTTCCACACACAGACCTGGGATTGTGTGGGATGTGTCCGTTACTGTTCGAATCACAGAGACCAAAACTTGACAGAAACAACTTAAGGAGGAAGAAATTTCTTTTGACTCACTCTGTCAGGGGATATGTTCATCATGGTGGCTGACATGACGCCGTCTGTGGTGGCAGAGCTTTGCAGCATGGCTTGTTCACATCATGGTAAATAATCTCAGGCAAGAAGTGGGGTTGGGTCACTCCCCTCAAGGCTGTTAGGCAATTAACTTAATTTCTTCTAAGTTAAAACATTCCTTCTTAGAGAGAAGCTATTTAAGACTTGGGAAATTTTAAGGGAGGTTTATGAAGATTGAGGAAGTAAACAACTCACAAGTCTTAGGAAGTCCCTGAAACTGAAATGTACAAGGTTCATCCTTTCTCTAAGTTATATAAGCAGTAAGGTGTTCTGGGATATTTCATAGTTATGGATAATATTCCTAAATGTTGTAAAAGTGGACAGGTATTTTCTGATGCCTTGCAACAAGTAGGGGAACCACTTCCTACCTGATAAACAATGGAGCTGCCACCCAGCTCTCCATATGAATGGGCCATTCCTTAACCTTAAGGCAGATGAAGGTTAGGCTCCATTCATTTGTATATCAGAGGGCTGGGTGGATACAGGGAGATTTTGGAAGGAAAAAGCACCTAGGGCTAGGACAGAGGAGGAGAAGAAGGAAGGAGAGAACCGAAAGGGAGAACGAGGTGAGAAGCAATGGAGTGAGCTCTGCCTAAGTTGTCTAGGTATGGACCCCTGAGACTTCTCATGGCTTATAATTAATAAATAACATGAAAATATCAACCGTGGACTTTTATTAACAGTAAGGACCTCTGAGGCTGCTCTCAGATCATTGGAACTACTTGGAAGAGGCTGAGATCTGGCAACTACCTAGAAGACACACTCCATCCAGCCTGTTGCAATGCAGGCAAGTCATGCAGAGAGCTCCAGTGTCCCAGCTTTCCTAAGCTGACACCCCATGCTGGGCTGGGATTTCTATTGCAGTTGTCTTTGAGTCACTTCTGTTCCTGTAAGTAGCTAAATCCCTCACCCATAATCCTGTAAGGAATCTCAATAAAACTCACTGGTTACCAAGTTGGACTTTGGTGTTGTCCTTACTTCAGTTTGAGATTGGCTTGTTCTCATCTCCCAGGAATAGTCACACTGCAAAGGCCTCCCTCCAGCAGCCTACATCTGCTACGCTCTGGATCTGAAAGGTTCCATAATGTCCTCTAACAATGCTAGCAGGCAGGAAAGGAGAATTCCAACATTGAACCTGCAGGAGACATTTTCATCCAAACGACAGCAACACATGTGTACCCTTCAAACCCATCCTGTGTCCTAAGCTGGCTGTGCCAACCATGACTCCTCAGACATAAACCAGGCCTGCTACGGAGAGAAATTCAATAAATCTATGGTGAGGAAGGGACCAGTGAACTGTAAATGAGGGCACCCTCAAGTCCTTCCACGATGTACTCCTCACAAAATTCTTGATCATGAAGTAAAAGAATATGCTTACAGCGTTCTGGGAAAGAGACAAGAGCCATTGCTATCATAATCCCCGTTATCCAGGACACTGTCAGCCGGGCAGTACCTTCCCTTTAGGGAACAGTAGAGGCAACTGGGGGCCCCATGGGCTGGGGCCTAGGACCAGAAGGAGGTGATAGCATGCAGAGGAAAGTCTGGCACTTTTCTGTAAACATTTGCTGAGTTCAGTTGAGTGGAAATCCACATGTTAAGTATGACATCACCCTGTAACATGGACCAAATGTGTCTTGAAGGAAGGTTGGGAGACTTGGAGGCATTGAGAGGATCCTCTGAAGGGGTGGCTAGGACCCACACCATAGGGTAAAGGGTGGTGAGAGGTAGGAGTGTGGCCTGCAGACCTCTAGGTAGAGAGATGAGGGCTTGCCTGTGGTGCCAGGTAAGCCCTTCCAGGACAACTGCCCAGAGGGCACAGGCAGTGGGAGACAGCAATGGAGAAGATCGCTGGCTGTGGGCCCATTGCCAGGATCGGGATGCCATCTGTCTTTGGTGGCTTTGATTATTTGTTAAAAGCAGTGAGAAATCACTGAGGTGATTTGCACAGCATGAAAGATCCAGATGGAGTATGTGTGTGTGTGTGTGTGTGTGTGTGTGTGTCTGTATGCCTGTGTGTGTCTGTGTTTGTGTGTGTGTCTGTGTGTGTGTCCCTGTGTGTGTGTCTGTGTGCATCAGTGTGTATCTGTGTGTGTGTGTTTGTGTCTGTGTGCCTGTCTGTGTCTGTGTGTACGTGTACATGTCTGTGTGTGTGTGTGTCCGTATGTGTGTGTGTCTCTGTGTCTGTGTGTCTGTAGGTGTGTGTGTGTGTGTTTATAGGCAAGTAGAAGCCAGAGAACAACCTCAGCTGTCATTCTTCAGGAGCTAGCCATCCTTTTTTTTTTTTAAGACAGATGTTTTTCACTGGCCTAGAACTTGACAAGTGGGAGAGACAGACTAGCAGCAAGGCCTGGGGATCCATGGCTTCGACCTCCTCGGCATAGACTTCAAACACAGGCCATGGCACACAGCTTTTCACGTATGTTCCAGAGACCGAACTCAGGTCTTCATCTCCTGCCTCCTCAGCCTACTCATCCCGGGGCCCCAGGTGGCGAAGGGACAGCGAGGACATGAGAGGGCATCAGGTACTCGTGAGGTAGAGAAGCTGGGCGACTGGGCTTGTCTGGTGGCAGTGGGGCTGGGAAGAAGTCACTGTGAGAGCACAGTCAGTGGGAGCTAGTAACAAACTGGCCATGGTAAGAGTGGAGAGGAAGAGGCCAAGTGTATTGCGGGGAGGCCACTGTGTGCAGGGACTGTGAGATAAGACAGAGGCAGGCTACACATTCAGTCTTCCAGAAAGTTCTGAAGACAATCCCGAGATATAATCCACGTACCACACAGTCAGTCATTGTAAGGCTGCAGTCCAGTGGCTTTTATCTACTCGTGGACAAGTGTGACCATCACCATAGCTCTTTCTAGAATATTCTCATCACCTCCAGAACACCAAGTCCTTAAGCCTTTGCCTCCTTCCATCATCCTAAGCAACAACTGAACTACTTTGTATGTGAGCTGCCTGTATGTAGGTGTCCCTGTGTGTGTGTGTGTGTGAGAGAGAGAGAGAGAGAGAGAGAGCTGTTGTTGGTTGTCAGCCTGACTACACCTGGAATTAACTAAAACCCAAGTGGCTGGGCACACTCATGAGGGATTATTTTCTTAATTAAATTGTGTGAAGGGGAAGACCCACTTTTGATCCAGATCTTCTGAGGTGGGAAGATCCACCTTTAATCTAGGCCACACCTTCTGCTGTCAGCCTACATAAAGGATGTGGAAGGAGGAAGCTCTTTACTCTCTCCTGCTTGTTCTTGCTCTCACTGGCAAGCCCATTCCTTCATTAGAGCCTTCTTCAGGACTCTGATGCATACTGAAGACCATCTGAGACATCCAGCCTCGGGACTGAACAACTACTGGGCTCTTGAACTTTCCATTGGTAGACAGCCATTGTTGAACTAGCTGGGCCACAGTCTGCAAGCCATTCTAATAAATCCCCTTTACATGTGTATGGATTCGCTCTGTAAATTCTATTTCTCTAGAGAACCCTGACTCGTACACTGTGGGTGCACACATGTGCCCATGCATGTTTGTACATGTGAACAACCTCAGGTGTCATTCTTCAGGAGCTGTCTTCCTTATCTGTGTGGTTTTTAAACATTTTTTTTTTCCACGCTTGTGAAACAAAGTGTCTGCATATATGTATGTGCACCATGTGTAGGCAGAGTATGCAGTGCCAGTATAGGCCAGCAGAGGGCGTTGGATCTCCTGGAACTGGAGCTATAGACAGTTGTGAGCTGTCATGTGGGTGTTGCAAACTGAGGTCCTCTCTGAGAAAAGCCAGTGCTCTCAACCACTAAGCCATCTCTCCATGCTTTGGTTTTGAGTCAAGATCTCCTAGTCCCAGGAACTTGCCTCCTAGGCTGGGGAGCCGGGGTTCTTCCTGCAACCTCTTCCTAGTGCTATATTAACATGTGCCTGCACACAGGCTTTATATGGGCTCTGGGTATTGAACCCAGGTCTCCACACATTCATGGCAACCACCCCCACACTGAACGGGCTCCTCGGCCCGAGCTGATCTACCTTCTATTTGTGTCTGTCCCACTCTGGACTTCCACAGGGGCCAGACCTCAGTCTGAGACTTGGTGGCTGGCTTCTTGGAACATTTGTTCGGGGCCCATTCATGTCACAGTACCAAACTGTGTGCTCCATCCCCCCCCTTTTTTTTGACAAAGTCTCGTGTAGGCCAGGCTAGTCCCTAACCATGTCTGAAGATGACTTTGACCCTCCCGCCTTCACCTCCTGAGTGCTGAGCTACAGACATGCACCACCGTGCCTGTTAGCTATGAAACCACGGCTTCTTACACGCTAGGTGAGCACTCTATCAACCTCATTTTTGGCCCTTTAATGAAGCTGTCTGGGCAACCAGGAACACAGTGGTTGCCGATGCCAGGACAGAGACCTGTGCTGGGTCTGTTGACGTCTCTGGACATTGCGGTAGAAACTTCTGGTATTTTTCAAGCCTTCTTTTTAGTCTTTTATAATTGGGTGCTTCGTCAAGTAGCTAGAAGACTACGTTTCCCAGTTCTTGCAGTGAAACATTCCAGCGTAGTGAAATATAAGAAGTCCAAAGGGGGGTGTGGAGTGTGGTATATATTTTTCTCTTTTTGGATGCAGACAAAATGGCTGGAGCTCAAACAGCCACCATGAGCCATAAGAAGAGACAGAAAGGGGATAATCCCTGCTCAGAATTGAAAAGTGGAGAGACATCAGATTTAGTCGGCTGCAGGAACGTAGGCAGACACTGACCACAGCTGAGCTGAGTGGCACCTGAGTGGCAGGTATGACTCCTGAACTGGAGTTGCAGCCTCCTCAGCCCACACAGGAGCCCCAGTGCCGGACTCGGAGACCTCTGATCTAAAGCTGTCAGGATTCCTAGGGGTTTACGCAAATCCCCAAGACTAAATGTGAACACTGCGTCAGAGGACTGGAACCTCTGTCCCCAATCTCTCTGTCCTCGAGGCAACAGGCCACTGTCTATCTAAGCATCTCCAGGGCTTCAGGCAAACAGGTCAGCCTTCCACAAACTCAGAGCAAATTCTGCCAGAGTGTCCTGTGTGTAAATAGCTTCTCCAGCCATGGTCCTAGGTTCCACAGAGAAGATATACTGTCATGGGAAGGAGGAAGGGAGGGGAGAAGGAGGGCAGGAAGGGAGGGAGGGCAGGAAGGAAAAAAGAGGTTAGTCTAAAATGCTCTCATGGCTGTGGTCAAGGAGAGGGTGGAGTGCTGTGGCTCACGCTATAAGTCCAGAGGATCTCTGTGAGTTCCAGGCCAGCCTGGTCTACACAATGAGTTCCAGGCCAGCCTGGTCTACAAGCGAGTTCCAGGCCAGCCTGGTCTACACAGTGAGTTCCAGGCCAGCCTGGTCTACACAGTGAGTTCCAGGGCAGCCTGGTCTACTCAGTGAGTTCCAGGGCAGCCAGGGCTACTCAGTGAGTTCCAGGGCAGCCTGGTCTACACAGTGAGTTCCAGGGCAGCCTGGTCTACACAGTGAGTTCCAGGGCAGCCAGGGCTACACAGTGAGTTCCAGGGCAGCCTGGTCTACACAGTGAGTTCCAGGCCAGCCAGGGCTACATAGTAAGATTTTTGTCTCAGAAAAGAAACAAAAGCAAAAAGAGAAGACAGAGATTGGTTGACTGATTCTGAATTCTCCGGGCTTCTCATGCCGTCCTTGACTCCCCTTTCCTTTTCTTGGCTTAGCCCTTCCCGCGGCCAAGCCTGGCCAGTGAGCGTGGGAGAGCAACTCAGAGCGGCTTGGCAATGCAAGGATGTGTCTGTCACGGACCTGCTTTATCCTTTCTTTCTTTTTTTCTTTCTTTCTTTCTTTCTTTTGATTTACTTATTCATGTACGCGAGCTCTATCTGCCTGTACACCTGCATGCCAGAAGAGGGCATCAGACCCCATTACAGATGGTTGTGAGCTGCCATGTGGTCGCTGAGAACTGAACTCAGGACCTCTGGAAAAGAAGCCAGTGCTCTAAACAGCTGAGCCATCTCTCCAGCCCTTGGTCCACTTTTTAATGTAGAACTTGTGCCTCCTGATCCAAGAATGCTGTTGAAATATCAGCCATCACATTCTAACAAATGGAAGAACCAGAGTCCAGAAGAGAGGGTGACTCTGCTCTCCCTGCTTGCACACCTCCGTCTCTGTGACAGGTCTGCTAGGAACAAACTAAGGGAGGAAGAGCTTACCTTCCTCGGGGCTTCAGGGGGGTCAGATCCTGGGTCTCACGGCCCCATCCTCTTGGGAAGAACATCATGGCATTGGGAGGGTGGTGGGGAGGATATTCACTCCTTGGCAGACAGGATGGGGATGTGGGGGGGATACAGGAAGGTGTGGGAGCAAGACACATGGCCCCAGTGACCTACTTCTTCTAAGTAGGCCCCACTCCCTGCCAATAACACCCTGTGACTTCAGCAAAGGGTGAGCCCTTCATCCAGTTGGTCCCTCGGGATCTAATTGTTCCTGGAAATGTCCACAATCACTCCCGGGTATGTTTGATTCGTTCCCTAAGTTATTTCTTTTTAAAATGATTTGGTTTTTTTTATTATTAATTATGTATAAGTTTATGTCTATGTGGAAATGTGTACATGTGAGGGTCATGACTTCAGAATCCAAAAGAGAGTGTCAGATCCCCCCAAAGCTGCAGTTACAGGCAGCTGTGAACTGCCCAACGTGAATGCTGGGATCAGAACCACTTCTGTGGTCCCCTTAACCACTGAGCCACCTCTTCAGCCCACTAGGCATTTCCAATAAGGTTGACCAGCAAAATGAACGGTGATGAAATTTATAATTGGCCAGCCTTTTCTGTTTGTCTTCTTTCTTTGAGACAAGGTCTCATCTAGCCCAGGCTACTCTCAAACTCATTATGTAGCTGAGGCTAGTCTGAATCCCTGATCCTCCTGCCTCAACCTCTTGAGTGTGTGCCACTATTTATATGGTACCTGGGATCAGATCCAGGGCCTTGTGTAAAGCTAGTCAGCTTCTCTACCAACTGAGCTCTGTCACCAGCCCACTCTGGGCCACTCTTACTGTCTCTTCTCTCAGCCCTGAAGCAGCTGCTTCACGTGAGACGTGGGCTATCTGCAGTACCACCACAGAGCCAATGAGCTGCAAACAGAAAGAAGGCTCTAAGTTCCGTGCTGGTGTGTGTGCGTGTGTGTGTGTGTGTGTTCAAGTAGGCAGGAGGAGGAGAGCCAGAGAAGCTACTGTTCTCCTTTTCAGAGCCCTGCTATGAAATGAGCTCACACATCACGCTTGTGGTTCCCTGGAAAATAACACACTCCCACGAACAGTCAAAACAACATTTGTGTGGCTTGGTATTAACTGCTGGCCTACTCCCTCCTGGCTATACCTGGCCCAGGGCTGGATTCTCATCCCCTCCGAGGACTCCTTCCTTCAACGCTCTGGCTCCTGGCCTAGAACCTTCACCCTGTGAAGCCTCCTGACCTCTGCTCCGGATGCGACCCAGCCTTCCTCCGACCTCTGTAACCTCCAGAACAGAAGAGGTCTGGCTTTTCTTCAGCCCTAGATGGAAGAGGGAGATTTTTTTTTTTTCAGTTTTTTGCCATGCTGCGGTTGGAAGCCAGGGCCCTATGCTTGCTGGGCAAGCTCTCTACCTCTGGGTCAAAACCCCAGCCCTCCCTCCCTCTCCCCCCTCTTCTCTCCCCTCACCCCTCCGTCTCTCCCTTCATCCCTCCCTCTCTCCCTTCCTTTCATCTTTCTGTTTCTGAAATAGGGTCTCATGTAGCCCAGGAAGGCCTCCAACTCACCCCTGATTCTCCTGACTCTCGTATCTTCAGATCCCCAGTGCTGGGGACACAGGCACGGGCCACCACATCTGGCTGTTCACCTTTTCCCCTGCCTCAGGCTCGTTTCTTCCCTCCACACTTCCTGCTACTTCCATCCACCCCATTTTCTTTTTTCTGCTCCCTTCACTCTCTTTTCTTGCTTAGGCCTCCCACTCTCGATCATTTCTTCATCTCTGTCTCAGCTTTCCAGGGTTCTTCTGGTTTACCAGGCACGCGTGAGCACAAGCGTGCACACACATAAACACACACACACACACACACACACACAGCCTCTCCCACTCGCCTGGGGCCCCTCCCACACCTAGGCAGGCATTCCCTCTGGATGATGCCCGCAGTGCTCAGGGTCCACCATCCCTGTGTGCTCTGCAGGCCTCCAGGCCACAGGGCTGGGAGTCAGCACTTCTGCACTCCCTGAGAAGACTGTTTCTTGCCCCTCAAAAGCTTCCTTAGGAGGCATGCTTCCCCAGGCTTACAGAAATCTCCCCTGTAGCTGAAATGAAACCTTTGCTGCCTGTGAGGTCCTGGAGGCAGGCCTGCTCTTAGCACTAGGCTGCTGTGTGGGGGAGGGCCAGGACATCTGCCCCGAGGACTAAGAGGGGTCTTGGGTGTGGTGTTTTCCTGGAATGATCCCAGAAAACTTGAGATGAGTTGGTCACTCCACGGACAGGTGACTGGCCCAAGGGCACATAGATTGGAACCATACAATACTAGGAGAGGACCAAGGTAAGATTGGGAGGCACAATTTAGCAAGATTTCTCCAGTTCTTTGATATGAGTGTCTTCCTGCTAGAAGGCCGAAGAATCACACTGTGAATTTCTAGGCCTTTCCATGACAACAAGGTATCATAAGACCAGGCATTCCAGGAAACTCTTCCCTTCCCTCTTGTCACCGTCCTCAACAGGACAGATGCAGGCCCAGGTGACTTGTCTCTCGGGCACCTGGTAGTCTGATAGGACTTCTATTATCTTGACATTGTCCTATCCAGGGCTGGAGTGACTCTGGGGCCTGGGTGACTGTGTGTCACCTTCCACGGAATTAGTTCCTGCTTAAGCCTGATGCTCTGGGTAATGGACCTGGCAGATCCTTACAGGAAGCAGCTGACGCTTTCCCCAGGGTGCATTAAGGGGACACAATGCAGAGGCAATGTCTAGTGGGGTTTCAGTTCTGAGGATGACACAGCTTCCAGCAGTAGCAACAGTAGGCGGTCTAAAGCTGGGGCCAGAGGGACAAGGGAAGACCCAGTTCTCAGCAACCTGCCCAGGCACCACACTGGGGGAAGGACCGCCCAGATGGACACTGTGTCCTTAAACCAGGTGAGCAGGCCCCGCTCAAACCAGAGTCTGCAGGGAGGAGGATGAATGGCCTCCTCTTGTCTGCAGGGGGGATACATTCCCAGACCCCAGTGGGCACTCAAGACTGCAAAGCCCTGATCAGGATCTTCATGGCACCTGCACAGCCTATTCAGTAACCATGCCAGTGACCAAGTGACTCACAGGCTGGTGGCAGCTGCAGAGCAGATACACCTGGCCCAGGAAGGACTCCTGTGCAGGTGGGCCAGAGGATGGTATAGGGAGGGGTTAGAATGGCTTTGTTTGTGGCGTGGGAAAGGGACAGATCCCCTCTCTGGGTGGACACCAGAGCCAGGCCTCAGGCTGGCTGGGATTGAACTGGGGGATGTCTTTGTGTCCCCAAGGGAGATTTTACTCAGGAATTTGGCCAGTCAAGGGCGAAGGAAGGCAGGAGACAGGCGCCAGCCATGTGTTGGGGCAGGGAGGGAGGCTGAAGCAGTGTGGGTGGGTGGGGATCAGCCATGTGGGTGGCCTGATGAGGGTGGAGGTCAGCAAACCTACTTAAGGACATGGCCGGGAGCCCAGGGTGGGGATCTGGTGAGATAAGGGCCCAGGGGCCCTGGGGATGGGAGTCTCAGCATGCAGTTGGCTCAGTCCTAGTTCATAGGCTTCTGCAGGGTCAAGTACTTCTGTGGCTGGCTCCTGGCAGTATTGGATACCCTCTTCCAGGCTGGGGACCTGAGAAGTGGGGGGCAAGGGGGGGCCGAGGTCTAGTGAACTTAGGCCTGATGGACACGGCAGTCTTCCTTTCTCTGTGTGTGTGTGAGAGAGAGAGACACAGAGAGAGAGAGAGACAGAAAGAAAGACAGAGACAGAAAGGGACAGAGAGGGAGGGAGAGATTGTTAACTGGCTGGGTAGGGTGGGTAACCCTCCTTGGGATGAGGGGACTGATACGAAAGCAAAGGCCCCAAAGGCCCGGAGCCAACTCTACTTTCACAGGTGGGGAGGAGACGCTTCCCTTGTAGGACCTGAAGTCTCTCCTGCCTACCCAGAAGGAGTATTTTATATTTGCTATTGTTCTCAGAACCCAGGGCTTCTGTACACACAGGGCAAACATTACACCACTAAGCTACATTTCCAGCCCTCTTTTCACTTTTAATTTTGAGACAGGGTCTTGACAAGTTGCCTAGGCTGCCCTTGAACTCACTCCATAGCTAGGCTGGTTTTGAATTTGCAATCTTTCTGTCTCAGCCTCCTAAGTAGCTGAGATTACAGATCTGCACCACTATGCCTGGCTTGGCTAGAATTTATTTATTTATTATTTGTGTTTGGGAGCAGTGCTTATGTCCCACGGCACGCATGTGGAAGTCAGAGGACACTTATGCAGTTGGTTCTCTCCCTCCTACTCGTGGGTCCTGGGGACCAGTTCAGGTCATCAGGCTTGGTGACAAGTGCTTTTACTCACTAAACCATCTTGCTGACTATTTTTTAAAGACAGGATCTCACTATGTATCTCTGGCTGGCCTGGAACTTGATGTGTAGACCAGGCTGGCCTCAGACTCACTAAGATCTGCCTACCTCTGCCTCCCAAGTTCTGGGATTAAAGTTGTGTGTCACTATGCCCAGCAATACGTTCTCAATGGCTGGACTTCTTGTCTCTACAGAAGACTGAGCCAGTGCTCCTGATCATGTATAGTGGTGCCTATTTTTAATCCTAACACATGGGAGGTAGAGGCAGGAAAATTAGGAGTTCAGGATCATCCTTAACTATACAGTTTGTTCAAGACCAGCCTGGTCCTCATGAGACCTGATCTCTAAAACTTAAAATCAAACTTAAGCAAAACAAGATATGGATAATGATAAAGATGTCTTAAAGAGGAATATACATGTGTTTGGGCTGTGCCGGAGGCCAGGACAGCAAGTGCTGGAGGGACTAAAGAGCAAGGCCTGACTGCAGGAAGCATCTTGGAGCTGCTGTGGCTGGTCCCTGGGCCACATCTGCACACTTGGCTGCATTTCTTGGCCTCTGCCTGTACACTCCCCCCATGAGTCACACATGTCCAGAGCCCCTCATCCAGACCAGCACGCGATAGTGTCAGCGGGGAGCCCCCCAGGGGCAGAGCCCAGATCAGCAGTGGTTACTGCTTGCTCCGGAGTCCGGGGAGTGGCCAACGAGGTGCCACGTCCTCTGGAGCCTGTGAACAGTGGCTCCTCCTGCCCTGGTCCCTGGACTGGGAAGGCATGCGCATTTGCAGGGGCTGACACATTGCTTACAGTTCTTCTCAAGCCTTAGTCATCAATTCTGGGAGATTTTATCTGTGTTACAGAGGGAAACTGATGTTCACCCCTGAGCTTGCCTGGGGTAACAGAGCCTGACAGGGCAGGACCAGGGCTCCCACCCAGGAAGATGAGCTGCAGACCTGGCCCCCAAAGGGCCTACTTCAGAACATCCTTCCAGTCTGTGGACAGTAGGAGGCCACGTCTGATCCTGCTAGGAAGGCAGGCCACTGGTCCTCCTGCAGACACTTAGTTGAACCTAGCCTTTCTGATTGGCCTCTCCTTACTTTTCCTCCCTCCCTCTATGAACCCTTCTCAGTGGTGATTTTTTCTTCTTTCTTTCTTTTTTTTTTTTTTTTTTTTTCTTATTTGGTTTTTGAGACAGGCTAGCCTCAAGCTCACAGTGTAGCCGTGGATAACCAGGAACTGCTGATCCTTCTGCTTTCACCTTCCCCAGTGCTGGGAATCCAGGCGTGGCTTGCCACGCTGGCTGCTATCTGGGCAGATTTGGAGGGCAGAACTTCAACAATTCTTCCCATTGGTGCACAAGTGTAAGGATCTGGCCAATCAGTAGCCTTCCCTAGGACACCCTCCCTAAATTGTCTCCTGGAAGCAAGTACTTCAGAGCACAAGGGTCCCGGTGAGGGATGGGAAAGAGACTTGCTGGGGGAGAGTCGTGCTCATCCAAGAAGGCCTGGCAGGGTTACAAGAAGCAGAAGCCAGCTAGAGACTGGCCCGCGTTCCTTCTGAGCACTGAACTGCCAGGTCCTATCTGTGGAGGGTATATATCTCTGTCTCATCCTTGCTTCCTCTGTTCAGACCCAAGGTCCTTGGAAGAAGCCTGGGCCCTGGCCTTTACTCTGGTCTGACTCTGGACCTGCCTGGCCTTGGCCCACCTAGGAGCAGATCAGATGGCACAAACAGGTTGCTGTTACAGCCTTGCAGGCTTCCTTGACCAAAAAGCCATCACTGACCCAGTTCCAGGAGGCCCTGGGCCTGAGGATTCAGTGCCAAAAGGCAAAACTCTCTATAGGAGGGATGGAGGGGACAGAGTCACAGGTGCCTGCTAAGGCCAAGAACCTCAGTGGCTCAGGGGAATCCAGGGTCTGCCTGTGCCTGGGGAGTCTGTGTACACATGGTTGAGTTGCAGAGACTGGTAGGCAGCTCTGTGTTGCTGTGGTTGCAGTCCCAGAGGAGAGACAGGACAACTGCAGATGGGGGTGGGGTGCTGCAAACAGATGTGCTCTGTAGACACAGCCTTCTAAGGCAAAGGATTGAGGGGAGGCAGGATGGGTCATTGGTCCAGCCATGCTTCTTGGTGGCTTGAGGGAACCGGAGAGCAAGGAAGGATCCAGTAACTGGCTGGGTTCTTGCTATACCTGCTGGCTGGATCAGCCCTGGGAATCAACAGAAAGTCCTGTGAATTGCTCGGTGTGGTCTGAGGGTGGAGAGACCAGAAATCTCCCATCCCCTCTGCCCATCCCTCTATTAACCCTGGATAAGCATTGCCCCCCTCTCTAGCTTACAGTCTCAATTGTTGTCTGTTTCTGGATATGTGTGTAAAAATTTGAATTTACGTTTTATTGTGTGAGAAACACCCAAATAATAGCTTCAAATATGACATTTACTGCTTTCACATGAACCAAGTCAAATGGAATGCAGTGCCAGTTTGTTAACAATGGTGGTGTGATGAACAGAAGTCCAAGCTTCTATTACTGTGCAACCAACTTAATCATCACGGTCTTTA
The DNA here is from genome assembly GCA_026225945.1 of Cricetomys ansorgei. NCBI lineage: Eukaryota > Metazoa > Chordata > Mammalia > Rodentia > Nesomyidae > Cricetomys > Cricetomys ansorgei. The sequence continues at coordinate 8,117,429 of JAMJFZ010000770.1, read as the reverse complement.
CTTCATGGTGCAATGTGGATGCTGGAGTTCCAGCCACCATGTCAACTTTGCAAAAGGCAAGAAGAAAGAAGTGAGGGGAGAGAGGCATCCATTTCCAAGGTCACATCCTGTAAACTGCACAGGAAGCAACCTATGGATATACTTGAACCATCTAGCTGTACCTAGCTGGAAAGAGAGATGGAAGCGATTGCTTGAAACCAGAGGCCTGGGAAGGAAGAGCCGGCAACTGTGGAATACAGCTAGTTGTCTTTGTCCTGGTTCATCACCTGAGCAGAAGGCTCCAGGTGCTGTTTGACTCCCTTAGGCCCCTTGAAGCAGCACCCTGGCCCCGGGGACTGGACCCCACGTTCCCCTTCTCGGCCTGGCCTCCAGTCTCGGGCCTTGAAGTTCCCCTTGGAGCGGGGTGAGCAGGGTGAGCAGGTGCCCACATCCCCCGGCGTCTCGAACTGGAACAGGATCAGCTTGATGATCAGAGCCAGCCAGGCCATCCCAAAGAGGATCCACAGGGACACGATATTCTTGTACCACAGAGGGTACTTTCGAGAAGGGTCCATGCCTAGGGAAAGGTGATGTCAGAGAAGGGTGCCCTATGGGGGTCAGACAAAGACTGGGATCCCTGAGTGATCAACTGAGTGGGGTGTTTTTTGTTTTTTCCCAAAAAACTTTAAGGTTAATTTTTATGTGTCTGAGTGTTTTGCCTGAATGTGAATGTCTGTGTACCCTGTGCATGCCTGGTGTACTCGGAGGCCAGAAGAGGGTGTCAGATTCCCCTGGAACTGGAACTACAGATAGCTGTGAGCTACCATGTGAGTGCTAGGCACTAAACTTAGGTCCTCTACAAGAGCAGCAAGTAATCTTAACCACTGAGCCATTTTTCACTGAGTCCCCGTTTGATCATTTTTTGAGACAGGGTCTCACATAGCCCAGAGAATGACCTTGAACTTCTGACCCTCCTTGCCTCCGCATCCTGAGTGCTAGAATTATAGGTGTGTGCCACCACACCCAGTTATATGATGCTGAGGATGGAACCCAGGTACCCAAGCGTGCTGGGGGAGTGCGCTACCCACTCAGCTACATCTCCACTCCATGTGTTCTGCTTTTGTTTTGGCTGGAATGGGGCAGGTAGTGGGAGCCAGGGAGCTCAGGAAGAACCGCAGCGCTGTTGGAGAAGTGCCCTGCCTCTGTTCCAAGCAGCTATGACTGCCCCAGGACCCCACACCTATAACAAGGAAGGACATCTTCCTGCTTGGATGTAGAAACCACCTTGGGTCCTGGCTTCCAGGCCCTCTATAGCTTCTGCAGCATGCTTGGCTTCTCTTTCCCTGTCTCTTTTTTTTTAATCCTTCTTTCTGCCTCAGGATCCTTGCAGCCGCTGCTCCTACAGCTCTTCATTTCCAGTTGCTCTCGGCCTGCGATCTTTCGCCTCATCCTTGAGTCTTTTCTCAGACATTCCTCCTCAGAGATCAGCGTCCGCACTCTCAAAGTCCCAGAGTCTTTGCTGTGACAAAAGAACCCTTTTCCACGACTGTGATCTCTGAGATCATGTATCCTAAAACCACTGGGTGCCACATACTCTCAAGATCTGGAGCTGCTCATCCAGTGCTTACCCATGACGCCCTGACACAACGGGCCAGCAATGTCCCAGAAAAAGGGACACAAGCGACCCTGAGACTTAGCTGACTCCTGTCCCAGGCCTCCTCTATAACATGTCCCCTTCTCTCTATATGCTTCCTGGGAGCCTGACCTGCCTCCATCAAACTGGGATCCTGTGCAGGGTGGAGGTCCCCCCCTAAGGCCCCCACAGCCTCTTCTGTCTTGGCCCATCCCCCATCCTGTCTTGCTGATCCTGCATCAAACCTGGTCGGTGTCTCGGGCCAGGCTGGCAGCTTGGATTAAGCTGATAGGGTCACGCACCTAGCTGATTTCTCTGCCGGTACCAAGTGAGACCAGTGGACCCAGCGCCGGACCCAGGCTCCAGCTCCTGACCACAGGAGTGGGGGAGGTGCTTCCTTCCTTGATTTCATTCTTTGGCAGGGGAGTTGGCAGCTGGCAAGGCGCTCCACTGAGCAGCTAAAGCAATTGTAGATGAGGGCTGTGGAAGGAGCTGCTGGCTGGAGTCCAGGGTGACTCTGGCTACTGGCTTCAGGCAGGGACAATGACACCCCATGCCAGGCGTGTGTGTGTGTGTGTGTGTGTGTGTGTGTGCGTGTGTGTGTGTGTGTGTGTAGGAGATCAGCATTCCCACCCAAGAAAGAGTTTGAACCATCCCTAAAGGACCAAGAGAGCTGAGGTATGGAAGAGGTATGGAAATTTCCAGAACACTATGGTTTGGGAATCCATCCTAGATTCTCTGACTTGCCTCCTGGGACCTTAGACAACTCCCAGCCCTTCTCCAGGCCTCAGTTTCTCCATGTACATAAGCAAGTGCCCTTGCAGATAAAGCAGCCTGGGGCTCTCGGCAAGGTCCTAGACAGCTGAGGTGCTAGACAGCTGAAGAGGACCACAGTGGGCCATGCAGCTCTCACAGCAGCCTCTCTGGCATCCAGGACTTTGGACTGAACTCAGGGAAGGGATATGTAGCACAAGAAGCTGAGCAGGTTGTCCTGCTTTCCACAGAGTAGCTTCCTGGGCAGAGAGACCCTGTGGTCCTTCACCCTACAGTCATGGGCGATGGCTTCATGTCCCTGCCCCACCCAAGAGGCTGGCTGATGCCTCTGCCTAATTTCCAAGTGCGGTGTCTAGAGATGCTGCCACACTGGGAGATTTTCCTCTCTTTTGTTTTTGAGACAGGATCTCATGATGTAGACAAGGCTGTCTTTGAACTCATGCTCCTCTTGCTTTTGTCTTCTTCAATGCTGGGATGACAGGAGTGAGCCACACCTGGATTTAGCTGTAGGATCTGAGTTCCATCCTAAGACTATGGGAAAACCCTGAAGGTCTTCAAAGGGGCTAAGCATGATATACGATCCTAATGCTACAGGAACAAGAAAAGAGAGTTGCTAAGCATCATTACTGGGTGGATGGGAACCCTCTGGGCTGTGCAGCTGCCCAACCTGTGCAGCTTTGTGCAATGGTCCTGACCCAACAGGGGAACAGCAGTGAGAAGAGAGAAGAGCTTCCAGGAGTGTCTCCTGAGCTGGGAGGGCAAGCCTTACCTTCCATACTGCTGCAGCTCTCCTCAGATCCCCACTCTCCACTAGGAGGATGGAAGCTAGCACCTGACCCAGCCAGGAACCTGTCCAAGTCACTTCTTCCTGAGCCACAGGATGGGGAAGACCAGGCTGGGATAGTAGGGGCCTGATATGAGACCCTCCTCTCAGGGGAAGAGAGACCCAAGGACCTTGAACCCCGAGACCAGGAGAGGGTTCTAGAGACATCTTAAGTGTGGAATCAAACAGATCAGAAGTTGTATTTCACTGTGCTGTCTCAGGCAGACAGGTTATCCTCTTTGAATTTCAGCTTCCTCGTTGTTAAAATGGTGGTGACACTCACTCTGGGCTGTGGGTTGAATGGCTTGTCATCCTGACAGAGCCTCATCTCAACTGTCCACTGAAAAATTACAGGGAGGGCTCTGTTGTACAGGACTACCATCCAATTCAAATTGCAGCTGGACCCATTGAGCTTGTGGATTGCTGACATTCCCTCATAGAAGACGGGGCTGGGAGAATTGCTGGGCCTCACCTGAGCATACAGCATATGATACATACTGTATAGTATATAGGCTGGGAAGGGCGAGCGGAGGGGGTGCCATCTATGTAGCCATGGGAGAGTCATCATCCATGATGGGTGAAAGCCTCCCAGTGCAACACCTTGGGGTTACCCACACTCCTGCCTGTAACCTCTTTCCTGTGCTCTGCAAGTAAGCCCCATAAACTAAGTTTCCCAGGGGAAATTTTGATGGAATCAAACTTTGGTTTGTCTTTGGAACCTCAGAAACAGAGGGATAGGTATTGCTCCCAACCCAGGAGAAAATTCTCATGACAGACCAGATGCCCCTCTGGGGAACTGGTCTACTGAGCGTGTGCCATCCCCAAGGCCAGCCTGGTGGTGGAGGAACCTGTGACCTTCACTCCTAGGGGACTCTTCAGGCTTGGCAGTGGGGTGCTGAGGCTGGCTGCTGGGACAGGGACTGTCCATCCACTGCCATCAGCTGGAATTTGCCTCCACTGTTTACAGCAAAGTCAGCTGCTTCTGGGGTGCCTACATAGCCCTGTAACAGCGCTGATGGACTTCATTTTGGGCCTTCTTAGCTGGCTCACACCTTGGCTGTTGTTTCCCCTGGGGCTCAGAAGAGACTGGGGTGTCCTGAGTCCCTGACTATTTTGCCTGGATCCTTGCCTGGGGCTAAGGGGTGGGATGCATGGGGAAGAGATCAGGTAGGAGGGAGACTGGGTTCCCTGTTCCTCTGGGGTACTGATCTACAGGCAAGCCCATAGCCTTGAATAACCAATACTACACTGGCCAGGAAGAGGGAGGGACGTTAGCCCATTGTGCTGGGAAAGGGTAGAGCCTGTTTAGGCTAGAAGCTCTGTGTCCCAAGTTCACCAAGCCACCCACGTGGGATACCAACCAGACACCCAAGGTGGATGCCTAGGCCTGGAAGAAGCAGGTAGCTGAGTCCCAATTTTACAAGCCCCAAGCCTCTCACCGATCACGTAGTCGCCGAAGCCCACGGTGCTAAGTGTGATGACAGCGAAATAGAAGCTCTCCAGGTAGCTCCAGCCTTCCATGTGAGAAAAGAGAAGCGGAGGCAGCAACAGGAAGAGCAGGAGGCCGGAGAGCAACACCGCTGAGCCTGTCAGCCATGGTGCCCTTGCGGGGTCCTGCAGCGCACAGCAATGACCTGTGGCTCTGCCCGAAGGAGCCAGACCGGGGTGCTCCATGCCCACCTCTCTAGTTTTGTGTTCCCCTCACATTTCCTGCCAAGAGCCTATGGTGGCTTTAATACCTGCCATCCTTCTCATTCCCAATCGAAGAGCGCATTCTGAACTTTGTTTCCCTCTAATTTTCCCCATCTCCCCACTCCAGTCCTGCACCTCATTTCCTCCACAGTCCCTCTTCTGGAGGTGACTCATCCCAGTTCCCGGCCACTCCCTTACCTGGCAGCTGCCCCCTAGCCGGTGGGCACATCTGTGTACCCCACGCTTCATGAGGTGACCCAGCCGGTTGAGCACCACGAGGTTGAGTGGAATCCCAAAGAGAGCAAAGAATATGCAGAAGAGACGGGCAGCCATGGTCTGCGGGCTCAGGTTGCCATAGCCTTAGGCAAGAGAGGAGCACTTGAAGGAACTCTTGCCCTGGCTCTGCACACGGCCCTCTTTCTCTGGAACCCCCATCCTCTCCCTTATTGCTTTATTTTGTTTGCCTTAAAAAGGCCAAGCATAATGGTGCATGCCTTTAATTCCAGTGCCTGGGAGGCAGAAGCAGGCAGATCTCTGTGAGTTCAAAGCCAGCAATCTACATAGGGAGTTCCAGGACAGTTAGAGCTACATAATAGAGACCCTGTCTCAGAACAAAAAAATAAAAAATAAATAATAAATAAAAAAATTTTTTAAATTAAAAAAAAAGAAAGGCTCAGTCAGTAAAGTGCCTGCTTAACAAGCACAGAGACCTGTGTGCTGTGTGGGCAGGTGCTGATGGCCCACGCTTTTAATCCCAGCACTCAGGAGGCAGAGAGGAAGGCGGATCTCTGTGAGCTGGAGACCAACCTGGTCTACAGAGTGAGTTCCCAGGAAAGCCAGAGCTACAGCAGAGGAACCCTGTCTCGAAAAACCAAAAGAAAAGAAAAGAAGAAAAGCTGGGCGTGGTAGCATGCACTTGTAATCTCAGTATGGGGAGGCAGAGACAGGAAGATCCTTGGTGCTCTCCAGCCCGCTAGCTCAGCCGATTTGGTGAGTCCTAGGTCCCAGTGAGAGACCCTGTCTCAAAAAAAAAAAAAAGGTAAATGGCTTCGGAGGAAAAATATACAAAATTGGAGCGCTACACGCACACGGCGTAGAAAACACCAAGAGGGCCAGTTGGTCCTTCCAGGGTCTCCGGGAGCTCCATGATGACAAAGGGACCTTCCACATACATTTGTCTCAAAGATTGCTCGTGCTCCCTAGAGTCTTCAGAGCCCCCTCCCAGTAGTGGCCGAACAAAATTGCATAGTGCAATCCCCTGCTCTCTTGGGAGGGAGGACAAGGCAAGGATGCAGGTAACGGAAGGGGGTTGAGTCACGGGTGGTGTGAGCCTGCCACCTGGTGGTACACCCTGGGCCATGCAGGGGATGACAAGAGCGTTAGGGCCCCTGACTGGCATTGCTCGGTGGGATTCAGGGATGCCGGAACCCAGGGTTTTTGACCCACACTGTTTCCACACAACAGTCCCCAGGGGCCCTTTGGGGCCAGGTTCCACCTCATTTTGACTCTGGAGAATGGTGATAGGGATGAAAGCTGAGGGTGGGCTAAGAGGGACTGTGGAAGTGGAGCAACCAACCCTAGGTCAACCCTAGGTCAGTAGTACCCAAACTTGAAAATCCGTACAGTCCCGCGGTGCCTGCTGAAATGCAGAAACCTTGTCTCTATGGGTCCTGAGGCAGGAGGCGCTGCTTATAGGAGAGTGGGGGCGTAGGGTATAACGGACTGCTTTACAGGTTGGACATCTGAATTAGCCCCCTCAAATGCCACCACCAGATTCATTACCCCTCGGGGAGGCTCCACTGACCCTCAGAGAGAAGCCACCTCTCCAGCCCCACCAGACTGCCTCTGCCCTGCCCTTACCGATAGTGGTGATGGTGGACACAGAAAAGAAGAAAGAGCCCACAAACTCCCAGCGCCCCATGCTGGTGGTGTTGCCCAGAAGGCCGGCTCCATCTTTGTATGCTTGGATGATGTCCTGGGAAAGAAGCCGAAGTGACCAATGGGATCTTAGGAGGGGGGCTGGGCCCCTGCACCCCAAGACATCCACAAACGCACACCTATACCCACACCTACACTCACTCCTGCAGTCCACGCATTGTAGAGATAATCTCTGCAAAGTGAAACACTTCTTCCAGCGGGGTGACACTCATAGGACTTACTGTTAGGTCTCAAACTCAGGACAAATGGTTAACTGAGGTGCTATTAACATATCAAAGCAGATGCTGTCCACCAGCCTCTCTCAGCATATGCCAGACATCCTGGCTGGCATACCCCACCCTCTACCCTAAACCAGGGACTGGGCCCCTCCCCCTAGCTTCTCTTCCCTGTTATAATCCAGCAGTTTTGGCTATGCCAGTCTCTTGGTCTCTTGGCTGCTGCTCTCCTGGCCTCTTAGTTTCTGGCTCTCTCCTCTCCTGTCTCCCCTGGTTCAGTCTGCCAGCCATGTTCAGTCTGGACCTTCCAGATGCCTCTGCCTACGCTTTCCCTCACATCTACAATAAACCTTCTCCTCAACCCATACCTACAAGTGTCATGTCTTCATTTTTTTCATTCGCTTACAAGGCTCTAAGACTCAGAAAGTTACGGGATCCGCAAGTCAAGTCCCCTCCTCCACGCTACAGACACAGTAACAATTTGCCAAGGAGAGCGGGCTGCTCAGTGTGGCTGCCTGAAAGTTGTGTAGTGAGCTCTGGGGCTACAGCATCTGCGAGGTGTCAGCCCTCCCGGGGTGGGCTTTTCAGGGATAGGCGTGGGTTGGATTGTTCCTTTGGTTATTAATTGCTGCCCTAACTGGGATGAAGAGACTTTTGTTCACATATCCCCAGAAAACTCACACAATATCTCATTCTTTACTCCAAGCCTGGCCAGAGCAGCCAAGGCTTCCCAGAGGCAGGGATCGTGAGGGCAGCTCCTTCCGCTCCATTTCCTAGAGCTGGGTCAGGAGGGATTCTGGGTTATGTCAGGCTTATCTATTCATTACTGCCCGACTGAGCCCTAATCTTGTAGGAAGCAGTAAGCTGGGTGTCCCTGGAAGATGACGGAGACACGCCCTCAGCCCTCTGTGGGACAGAGGAAAGCTGGATTAACTCTGGCGCAGGCTGTGAAGAGGTTGCTCAGTTTCTACACACCTCAGTTTTCCTTACCTGTAAAATATTAGTACTAACAGCGGCTAATCCTTTGTGAGCAGGTTAAATCTGTGGAGCATGGCTGGGGATTCTGGGAAACACCCACATACACAGGTGTACACAGAAGCAGCTGCCGGCAGTCAATGGCTTCAGCTCTTGGCTGTGCAGCCTTGCATTCATACTAACCTTCTCTGAGCCTTGGTTCATCTCTAAACGGGGATGATAGTTTCTGTTAGTGGGACTCGTGAGGAGATGGGGTGCTGAACAAGGGAAGGGCTGCAACAGGAATATTTAACTGGTGGTAGCGGCGGCGGCAGCGGTGGCGATGGCGGTGGTGGGCAGACACGGTCCCCACCTTACCTAGCTCCAGATCCGGCCCAAGTGGCCTGTCTACACGTTTGGAAGTCTATGTCCACTCAGCTGACTGCCTGTCCCACCCTAACCATTTCCTTTTCCATTCCAGTATCTGGCTTCAGCTTAGAGACTTGGAACAGAGAAACCATTGCAAGAGTATGAAGATTCTGCACCCAGGCATGTGGGTCTAAGCTCTGTTGCTGAGCTCTTGGCAGAGGGATATGGAGCAGGATATTAATGCAAACACTGATTTGCTCAGCTGCTGTTGTTCCAAGCAGGCCAAAAGTGGAAGGGCCTCCATGAGAAGCCCTGCCAGGATGAACCATCTGCCTCCCTGCCCTGCAGCAGCTGAGGAGCCTCTGGCTCCGTGATCTCTGCACCTTCCCCTGCCCATCCCTTTCTTCCCTGCCTGCAAGTGAGGCAGGGTGTCCTCCAGTAAAGTGGTCTCAACCCTGGCTCCAGCCCAGCTCCGATCACTCTCAGACCCTCTCTCATTCGGTCCTGCCCCGGCAAGCACACTTTGACCCTATTTTACCCACACCTATTGGCTGCACATTTTCCCAAGTGTCCTGGGTTCTGTCCCTCCTTAGAGCCCAGATGAGCCCCAAAGACTCCTACCCACCACCACCCACCTTGGAAAAGGCCTTCTATCTTTCACCCTCGGTCCCAATAAGTTCTACACAGGGCTGCCACCACGTCAAATGCTACCTGACCCTGTCTGGACACAGCCCTGCAACTTGTAACACAGGGAGACACACCTTCTGTATTCCTTATTTCCAAATGTAAGATGGGCATGTTCCTACAAGGGTAGCCATGCCCTCTCACTTCCTTAAGGATGGGGACCTTTTCCGCTGCTGTCCAGCCCACCTGTTGTCACCCACCCAACTGCACAGCCTGCAGTTCCTGTGCCTTCTGCCTCTCCATGGGATAACAGCTCCCAGCACTTCACTGTCCCGCGCCCCCTGCCCCACCCCTTCTTTCCCAGGCTGGCCCCTAACCCGGATCAGCAGGTCTAGCGCTGGACCATCCAGACACGTGTAGTTCTGTAGCAGCTCCCACTTGTCCCGCTGGAAGCTGCGGCTGGAGTTCCTGGCTGCGCGACCCTCCAACGCCCAGAACACGCCAGCACCCAGCACCAAGTAAGCCAGATAGGAGAGCAGCAGGAGACCGGTGCCCCGAACCCTAAGGCTCACAGCCCACCAAGGCATTTCAGGAGATGCAGGAGATGTGGGATATCGCAGTCCACAGGTGATGGAGAAGTGGGAGCCTGTGAGCGCTAACATGATGGAGAGACCAGAGCTGGGGAGAGCTATGGTGGACAGGAACTAGGCTGGGCAGGAAGAGCCAGGAGGGGCCTCTTTTCTAAGCAAATGCCTGCCTGTTTCTCTGTCAGGAGTCCTGCCCACCCTCCAGGATCCAATCCCTGGGACAAAAGAGATGGCTCCCAGAAGGGTATGGAGTTCTCACCCCCGACATCAGAGGGAAGGAGAGGGGTACCAGGTAGCCACAGGCAGGGGAGGGAAGGGCCCAGAGCTCCCTACCACTAGCCCTGCCCCCAAACTCCCCTGCAGTAGGAGAGACTCCTGCAATCCACTGTGCAGAGGAGAAACAGCAGCCAGATTTATGGTCACAAGACTCCTGCCTGAGTTGAGGGGCCAGGACTTCCTCCAGGTGCTTGCATAACCCTAGATCTCTCTACAGCCAGTACACTCAGATAAATAAAAGGGGCCCCAGCTGGGTATGGTTTGTCTGTGTGTTGGAGCAGAGGCAAGAGAATTGGGGACCTGAGCTTGTCCCTTGCTGCTTTGGAGGGAAGTCCCTGTGTCTCCATCCATCCAGAACAGAAGCAGAGTCCAGCATGTACAGAGGTGTGGAGAACTTCGGATTTCAATCTTTTTCCTGGGTGTCAGTAAAAGCCTGGGTGCGAGGAAGCCTCTGGCAATGTGGGTCCTTCCCTGGGATTCCCCTCAGCCTCCTGGGCTCACAGTCCCATCTCCCACCCCTAACGCTATAAAGAGGATACAGAGCTTAGGGACCCCATCGCCACTGAAGAGGTAGAGGAAGTCCAACCAAAATTAATCCCTAATCTTGTGTGACTGGGCCAAACCTCTCCTTCCTTCAGCCCACAGTGTTGAAATCTGGCAGAAAGACCAGGCCTGGGTGGAGAGCGCCCAGGAGTCCAAGCCGCCAGGGAACTCATCCTGTAGGGCTCCTGGGATCTGCTGTCCCTCCAGCTTCTCAGGGTGTGTGGGGGTAATGAGGTCTAAGGGTGCTCTGAGGGGCAGAGGAAGTCGTGCTCAGGAAAGTAGCGGGACAAGTGTTGTTCCAGGGCACGGCTCCACCCGTGAGCGAGGAGAGCTGGAGGCTCTGACAGCAGCCTTCCTGCTCCTTAGCTGTGACTCCTGAGGCAGCTTCCTGTGAGTGCTGAATGCGTGAGCCTAGCTCCCCTCCTCCACTCACCGCCCTGAATGCTCATTCCCCACCCCTTGCTTGTTCCCCTCTGTGGGTGCTGCCCTGGGACTCCTTCAAGACTGAAGACGTGGTGAAGGTAGAAACCGTCACTCCCAGCAGGCATACATAGTAGGGGCTTGTTAAGAGCCTATCACAAACATAGCAAATAATGCAAAAATCAAGTCCACTTTTGCTTGTGCCTAAGAGCACAAGGTGGCAGTAGTGATTGATCACCATCATCCATGTTGAGTTTGACTTTCCCCATCTTCTCTGGGAGACAGAGGAAAGAGCTCCGAGCCCAGCCTGCTCATATCCATCCACACCGGTCTTTGATTTTTTCCCTATATCTCCCCTCAGTTACTTTGTAGGCATACTTGTCTCCTTTTTTTTCTCTGGAGAGTGGCTGAGCACACCATCTGGGCAGTGTGGGGGACGAGAAGGAAGGAGAAAGGCAGGGAATGGCATGGGTTTGGGGAGAGCGGGACATTTGGGTTTCATGCAGAGATGGGAATTTTCTGTGGTCTGGAGTCAGAGTCAGGGGCTGCTCCATCCTTGAGGCCCAGGCCTCTTCTGAGCAGCCAGAGCTAGGAGCACCTGTGCAGAAGCAGGGATCCCAGGTTGAGGACCACTGACAGCCACGCCAGCCCTAGAAAGATCCATAGAGCTGCCAGGCTCCGGTACTCTGTGATGTAACGCTTGCTGGGGTCTGTGCCTGCCAGGGAAGGTGATGGCTGGTGTCTGAGGGCCCAGCTTCCAAAGGAATGCTCTCTCCCTGTTCCTCATACCAAGGACTAGTGATGGAGGAAGCAATTGATGGGTACCAGAGACTTCTGAGGGTGTCACCAAGAGTCCACAGTGGCCCCAAAAGTATCCAACCTCAGCTGGTGCCTCCCCGTTTCCCATCGTCCTAGTATGTGCCCACCAGGATAACCTGCTTATCCCATTCTCATACAACGTAGTCTCTGAAGCCAATGGTGCTGAGGGTGATGAAGGCAAAGTAGAAGCCCTCACGGAGGCTCCAGCCCTCCACATAGCTGAAGAACATGGGCGGAAAGATGAGAATGCCCAGGGTCCCCAGGATCAGGAACAAGAGCCAGGCCTACAACCTGCAGGAGCTGAGGGGAGAACCTGTCCTTGAGACCTCTTGGAAGGCTCAGGAAGTATATGGGGAAGGTCTGGGGAAAGTTGGGTGTGGGCAAGGCGATATCTAAGTCCCCCTACCCACTTCTCCACTGCAGACTTCTGGGTAGAGCTGCACCCATGGGCAAGTGACATGTATGTGCCCAGCTTCCCTGGGCAAGGGGGCCTGTCAGTGGGTCAAGAAAGGAGCCAAAGACCCTTTTGAACTTGAGAATCACACTTGAGCAGGCTTATCCCAGGGCACTCAGATCTGGGATAAGACTATTGTCACCCACCAAACTGTTCCAGGTCCCTCTGCTGGCATGCTGGGTAGCCTGGAAACTATGTTCTGGACCATGTGAAAGAATGTTGGATGCCTGTGATGAGCACAGTGAGCTGATGGAATGCTCATACTCTACCAAAGGATGCTGCATAGAGCTGCCTAGCACATAGTCCTCCAGGGAAGTCATACCCAGTGCCTGACCCTCAAACCCTTGCAGGTAGACTCCACAGTCACACGTCTGCAAAGCCCTTTGAGGTCATGCCCTGTTCAGCTTGCAACACCTTTCTACTCCTCTCTCTTCCCAGCCTGCAGCTGTCCACGCTATCTCTCAGCTGTCAGCACTTAAGCACGTGTACCCAAGCCCACCTCCTAATTTCCAGCTATCTGCTCCCAAGGGCCTGGAGGAGAGGGAGGACTCTACCTTACCTGGGAATGCCTGGAATGGTCCTCCCACCTGTCCAGTGTGGTCAGGTGGGCAGGAAGCACTGGGCCCAGGTGCTTGATGAAGACCATATTGAGCGGGATGCCCATCAGAGCATAGAGGACACAGAAGACTTGCCCTGCCTCCCTGCCAGGCGTGATCCCCTGAGATGTTTTGTGTCATTTCTATCTGATTACCCACGTTGCCCCCTATAATTATAGCAATTTAATCCCTCTTTGGTGGACTGGAATCTCTGAAGGCAAAGCTTGGAACAGATCCAAGTCTGTATCTCCACCCCTTCTCCAGGCTTGCCAAGGAGGATGGATGGGATTGGATTTGGGCTTAACCAGATGGCAGGGAGGCCTGTGAGAGAGACGCCTGAGGTTCGCTGGGGGGTGAGTAGAGTGGGCTTTCTGTTGGTACCCCATCTCCTAGGGACACTGGGCTTTTACCTACCACCTTGAGGAACAGTCCCTGCACACAAATGCTCTCTTTCCCCACCCCCTCTCTTTCCCCAGAGAACGTTCTAGTCCCAAGTGTGAGCGTGGTGTGGTCAGGTGCACAGTACTGTCATGTTAGCACGCCAGGACCAGCCACCTGCCGGGAAGACTGCCGTCCACAGGAGGACGGGCCCTCGCTCCTGCCCTTACACAGCCATGCTGGGGAAGGGGTCCGCCTAGCCCGCTTGCGGCAGGCGGTGGGAGCCCAGGGAAGCAAACACAGCCCCACACAGTTGCAGCCAGCCTGGCTGCCTTCCTTTCTCACGGGTCTCACCCACCCACTTCCTGACCTGTGCTTTATGTGCCCAGTCCCTGAATAAACTGTATCCTCGTCCCAGTGATGGCTTTTGGAAGGGATCCCAAGAGGCCCTTCCTCCTCACCCCTTTACCTATGATGGCGACCACAGTGCTTGCCAAGAAGAAACTGCTCCCGAAGTCCCAGTTGTGGGGGTTTGGTGGAGTTGCCTTTGGGGTTTACGCCTTTCACCCAGGCCTCCAGGATGACCTGTGGAAGTGGCAGGGTCAGCAGCAGGATCAGCAGCCACTGAGGCAATGTCACCAAGATTCCACATCTCGTAGATAGCACCATTCCCACGTCACGGAAAAGGACATGAAGGCTCTGAGTGGCTGAGACACGTGCTAGGTGGCTAGAGGCTGACTGAGATGTATGTTCTAATGAGCCAGTGGAGAGCCAAGGGCCTAAGGAGGTTGGTGGAGGTGCTCCTGATAAGTAGGCAAAACACTCACACACACACACACATACACACACACACACACACACACACACACACACACGCATGCACGATGGGGGTGGGGTAGGACAAGTTGGGTTTTGTGTTAGCTGCTTCTGGAAGGCTCTGCTGGGCAAAGTGGCATCTGGGCTGCCTTCCCATGGGGCAGGTAGTGGGAGCAAGAGCTGGGCATGGGGACCGGAGGGGGACAAGCCTTGTTCTCTGGCAACCTCTAGTGAGTTGCCTGCAGGAGAAATTCCATCAAAGACACTCACAAGAGGGTGTGTGTGTGTGGTTTTCCTAGTTATTAAGAGCTTCTCCACACACACACAAGTGGTGTGTGGACTGCATGTACTGTGTAGTGCTGTATGTTGCTTGTATGTGTACTTTATATGACTGTGTTTTGTGTTTCTAGAACAGGAATCTTAACAGGCTGGAGCCTGCACCCTCAACCTCTCATGGGGAATCGGCAGGGGCCCCCTCCCTAGACTCTAGCTCTCTCCCCTTTAGCTGGGAACTTGTCCCAGGGTGGTGGCAGCTCAGCCTTGGTATCTGGCAGTGCCCCAAAGGCAGCGGAGCCACTGGGAAATATGGCTGCTCCTGTTTCCCCTTCCTGTAGGAACTGAGTTTCATCCGGCAGGATGGAGGCTTCCTGGCCCTCACTTGGACAGGAACTAACCTCTTAAGATGTAGACTTCGGCCTCCTCTTTCTCACTAGCCCTGAGAGCTGGGTCAGACATTTCAGAGCATGTCCCCTCCCTTGAGACTTTTATATTTGGGGACAGCATTTTCCCATATCCCTGACTGTCCCCACTGAACCTCTGAGCCCTCTGATGGTTCTGAGTGTGGCCTCAGGGGCCACAATTAAGGAGGAAGGGACTGATGTACAAGCTTGCTTCCTCATGGAGTCATGTGTGAAGCGTGTGAGGTCCCCAGGGACTGCCCCCTCCAAATCTTACCTCCAAGCTCCACCTACCCTGGAATGTAAGTGTCTGTCCTGAGACTGAGGACCTTTGGGGCAGTGAGAGGTCCTCTCCCATCTTTCCTAGTGAATCCTGAGCTGAGCACTGGCCCCCTTGGGGTGCAGCCAGATCTAGTCCACCCCTGCTCAAGCCTCGCCAGCTGTCTGCCCACTCCTCATTCCCAGGGCAGGAGGAGGTTTTGGGTGTCCCTATCTTGCTCACTCCTAGGATATTGAGGGGCCTGAAGGTGAGTGCCATCCCTGAGAACTCTGTATGTGGAGTGTGTCCTGGAACACAGGGTCAGTCCCCGCTGCTTACATCTCATCTTGTAGGCCTCTCACAGCCTGACCTCACCAGTCACCTGGTGACTTCACCTGGAGCTCCTGAGTCAGCAGGTTTGTGGCTCTGGCACTCGCCGCGGGTGGGGGAGGGGCTCGGGCCCTGTCTAAGGACCCTGCCCTCAGCACTCAGCTGACTGCTGTGCTGAAGAATGACTCCCCAGAAAGAAGCTTGAGTGTATGCTCTGCCTCAGCCAGTGACAGCCTAGGCCCACACTCTGTACCTCCCTGAGTCTCACCTCCCACCTGCGGGCTGAAGGTACTGGTTGCAGGAAGCAACAGGGAGAAAACACCTGTGGGGTGCTGAGCCCAGGGGCCGAGTCACAGTGGAACAGAGCCCAGGTCCCTCCCCTGTGATAGCCTTCACTGTGCCGACTGTGCCTGTTGTTTGCCAGTGACAGATACCACTTGTTCTGCCATCTTCTCGCCAAAGGTGAACATCTTTGCCCATAATACCTAGTTTTGCCTTGTTTCTGGAAGAGGGGGAGACAGGAGGGGTCCAGGCAGCGGGTGAGAGTATCCAGGGGTGCGGTTCTGGCACAGCCCACCCACCCGGCTGCTGTCCACCACTCCAGCTGGTCCTTACACTGTCTGTGTTTCCATACAGGGTTGTAAGCTGGGAGTTAGAAGATGGGGCAGCGGTGAGAAGTGAGGGAGTGTGGGAGGGAAATTTCTAGAGTGTGGACAACTGACAGTTCATGTTCATGAAGCAATGGCGGCACAGAAGGGGCTTGTAATCTGCTGTCAAAGGTTTAGACCACAGACATGTATTTTCTTTGTGTATGTATATGTGTATTCATATTTTTGTGTGTGCAGATAGTTGTGCACATATATATGTGTGCATATGGCCAGAGGTCAACCTCAGGTGTCATTCCTCAGAGCCATTAGTCTTGTTTGGTTTTGCCTTGAGACTAGAAGCTTGGCCTTTTTGGTTAGGATGGCCTGGCCTGACCAATGAGCTCTTTGGATCCACTTGTTTCCTCAACCCACCACACAATGCCGGGGTCACAGGTACTTGAGGCCATACCCAGCGTTATACAGGGATGCTTGGGGTTCAAACTCATTCAAACTTATAAAGAAAGTGCTGTTCCTACTGAGCCATCTCTCTAGCTTTCCACCTTTTTTGTTTTTGTTTTTTTTTTTTTTAGACAGGCTTTCTCAGTGACCCTGGGCTTGCCCACTTGGCAAGGCTGGCTGGCCAGACAGCCCTTGGGATCTGCCCATTTGGGCTGTCCAGCTCTGGTATTACAATGCCTGGCTTTTTTAAAACCACATTTCAATTAGTGCATAACACAGTGTGTGTGTGTGTGTGTGTGTGTGTGTGTGTGTGTGTGTGTGTGTGTGTACATGTGTGTCAAGATCAGAGGACAGCTTCAAGGAGTGGCTCTCGTCATGTAGGCTTTGGGAATTGAACTCAGGTCACCAGGCTCGGTGCCAAGCACCTTTACTCACTGAGCCATCATACCTGCCCCACACCTGGCTTTTAATGTGGGTTCCAGTCATAGAACTCAGGTCCTCATAATTATTTGGCAGACGCTGAACCGACTGAGGCACTCCCCAACCCCGGGTATGCTTTCTCTTTTCATCTTACTGATAAGGACATTTAGGTTAAGTGACTTGATCAAGATCAGGGCCCTGGATTAGATCCACCCAAGTTTCCATTTGCTCTGCCCTCTGTTCCCAAACAGGGAATTCTTTAGGTGGTAACTCTGCACCTGCCACTGGCCCCCTCCACCCAGCTCCCCACTCTTTCTGTCCCACCCTTCCTCACTTCCTCACCTGTATGAACTGCTCCAGGGCCTGCCGGTCCAGGCAGGTGTAGTTCTCTAAGAAGCGCAGCTTCTCTAGCTGGAACTGGTTCCTCAACTGAGCTTCTGCCTGCTTCTCCAGCAGCTGGAAGATGGTGGCTCCGAGCAGCAGGTAGCAGATATAGGCCAGAAACAGGGGCAATACCTGACCACCCCAGCAGCTGCAGAGTCCAACATGGGGCATGGTGTGGCCAGGACTCTACAGCAGCTGTCAGGGAGGCTATGGAGAAAGGAGAAGAGAGGTGAGAGCCCCTGCCCCGTCCTCCACTGCACAGGTGTCTGTGGCAGGGGAGTCTGTTTGAACAGTGCAGTATGCAAACAGGCTGCCACACCCCCCCCCACCCAGCCTTGTTTTTCCATGGACAGCAGCAAGGCAGCAAATGCATGAGCCCCTCAGGGTAGCCACAGGCTTCTCCTGAGCTCTGGTCTCATCCTCTACTTCCAAGTGAGGCTGAGGCATCTGCGAGACACCTGATCGGGAGCCCATTCTGCTGTGTCTGAAGAAGCTCTTGGCAGCTTCAGATTTTCCCCTGGCTCAAATCACACTAGTCTCATAAGGGTGTGGGTTGGCCTTGCTTACAGAACGGAATAGGGAGGGTTGACCTGCCTGTTGGGGGACGCTGAAGATGAGTAAACTGAAGCAAATCAGAGCAAAGTAGACAGACAGATGACAGTCTTGCTTAGCAGCACTATCCGTCGGTGCGACTGATACTCCCGAGGCCCTGGCCACCTCCAGGCATCCCTTCTGCCAATGGCTGGTCTTGCTTGAGACCCTTGAGTAGGTATTCTAGAGCTTAGGGGACAGAAGCTGGAGAAGTCAGAGCCAGAAGTGAGTCTCCCCTTGCACGGCGCTCAGTGGCTCCTCCTTTCGCAGGTGGACCCAGTGCCTCAGTTGATCTTAGTTGGGGATGATAGTTTTACTGCCGTTATACAATAGTTCCCCTGAATACTGTGCATGCATGTACTTACTTATTGATTTTTTTTTTTGGTTGTTAGCTTAGCCTTTAACAGCTAAGCCATCACACCAGCCCTATCGATCAATCTATTTATCTACCTTGTTGTTTTTGTTTGTTTTGTTTTCAATGTAATTCTCACTGGCCCGGAACACGCTATGTAGACCCACAGAGATCTACTGTCTCCTGAATGCTGGTATTAAAGGCATGTACCACCATGACTAGTTATCCCATTTTATTCGTTTTTTTAAAAAGATCTATTTAGTTTTATTTTATGTGTATGAGCGTTTTGCCTGCATGTATGTCTAGGCACCAGGTGAAGGCCAGAAGAAGGTGTCAGGTGGTTGTGAGTTGCTCTGTGGGTGCTGGGAATTGAACCTGGGTCCTCTGTAAGAGAAGATAGTGCTCTTAACCACTGAGCCATCTCTTCAGCCCTATTTATTTATTTAAGATTTATTTTTATATATGCATGTGTTTCTGTGTGTGTGTGTGTGTGTGTGTGTGCCACATTATGTGAATACCCAGAGTCCCAGAGGGTGTAGGATCCCTGAGGCTGGAGTTACAGGCAGTTATGAGCTGTGGGTGCTAAGCTTCTAAGTACTGAACTGTCTCTCCAGCCCCCCACCTTTTGTTCTTTTGAGACTAGGTCTCCTCTAGCCCAGGGTGATCTCAAACTTGGCATGCAGCTGAGGATGACTTGAACTGATCCTCTTGGTCCCCGCCCTTTGGGGATGGGATACCAAGTGTGCACTACCATGCTTGCTTAAGGACAGCTGGGATCTAACCGAGAGGTTTGTGCATGCCCGGCAAGCACTCTACCAACTGAGCCCCAGCCCCAGCTGGTAAGTTCATTGTCTGGGGCACTTAGCACCGTGCTAACGCTTGCACATCTTGCTTGAATGCCTCTCTCTTTTTTGAGACACCCAACTTGGATGCTGGGAACTGAACCTCAAGTCCTCTGGTAAAACAGGAAGTGCTCTTGATTGCTGAGCTATCCCCCAGATATGTTTAATTATATTTATAGGTAAATAAATATAGTGTTAAAGACAAACAGCTTTAAAACACCTTCAGGATCAGTGGCTAAAAGCACTAGCTGCTCTTTCAGAGAGCCTGGTTGGGTTCCCAGCACTCACATGGCAGCTTACCACACTCTAACTCCAATCCCAGGGGATCCGACACTCTCTTTGGGCCTCCTCAGGCACTGGATACGTGTGGTGCACAGACAAATACACTCAAACAGAAACACATTCACATTGTTAGGGTTCTGCAACAAGCAGAGTCCACAGCAGAGCTCTGTGCTGGAGAGCTCTGCCCCCTACCTCTGACCACAGACAGACATAACCCACAACCCAGGGCTCCCTCTGGGGGGTTCTGCCCCCACCCCAATCTACAGCATGGGGCTCCCACTTCCCAGACACACCCTGCGGGTTCCCCCTTGGGGGGAGCTCTGACACGCCTTTCCATATTCATCTATGATCAGCCTCCACAGCCCTGTGAAGCAAGCTCTGCCTTAGCTCCGCCCCCTTGCCAGGCCCAACCCCTAGCTGGCTAACTGTCAAACCGAATGAGGACCTGATTGAGGACTGCACTCCTGGATGACCCGCCCCAAATGGAACCTCATGGCCATCTGCACTCCTGGCTACACCCCCTCTCCTTCCAAGATGGACCCTCACAGCCATCTGTGTTTCTTCCAGGAAGCAAAGTTAACTTTACCAGCAAACCTAGCCTCTCCTACTTTCCAACTGCTATTCAAGACTAATGCTTGCCTCCCTCGCCACCCTGCTGGGGACTCTGGGGGCCCAGCCACCATTCCTTGTGCCCACCAGGAACCCCAAATGGTGCCAAGGACCACTGAGGAGCCAGCATATTTCCCTTTTGGGGGAGTCTAGCTCTGCAAGGCTGGGGAGCTCTGGGACTTGAAACCCCTCATAAGAAAGCTCCCCCCGGGACTATCAGGGACCCCACTGCCAGCTGGTTGTGGGGTCCCCCAACCTGACAGAACAGCACAGAAGTGGTCCCAACTAACACAAATGATCATGAGCTAGGACACCCCCCCCAATCCCTCTCTGGACTGAGAATTCCACCAATCACAGGCCAAATAAATTCCACCAATCACAGGCCAAAGAAATTCCACCAATCGCAGGCCATGTTGATAACTCCACCCCCTCCAGAACCCTTTAAGAAGGACTGAGCAACCCTCAGTTTTTGCTGTTTCTCCTTGGAACGTAACTAGTCACTGGTCTTCTGAGATCATCGGACAGAAGAAAGAAGAACAGCTCACCTGGGATATTTCCCTACAGAGCTGCAACACCGGGGACACCTGGCCAGAAGCTCCTTGATCCTGTTGGGAAACTCTCCCTTCAGGACTGCATCATCTCCAGGAGGTGAGGCAAGGCAAGATGAGGCGAAGCAGAGCAGGACACTTCATCTCAGCTCTGCTTAGTCCTGTTGTGAAATTCTCCCTTCAGGACCGCACCACCTCTACAGGAAGGTTTCTCTCTTTGTGTGGTCCCCGGTCCATCACAAAAGAGCTCCACTTCTCCATCTGTCTTCTATCTCTGTTCTCTTTCCATCTGATCCACCTTACATAAAATTAAAAAACCCTTTTCAACACACATAAAAGGAAACTTAGAAAAAGCAACCCTCCCATCTCTGTACCTCTAGATTCCTGCCCTGTTTGTTTTCTCAGTGGTAGGCTTACTTTGGTGGGTATATTTTATTGTTTTAATGACTTCATTTATTCCCGTTGCTCTTTTAAGTTGACTTATGACGTGAAAGGTTTAATTGTGACATTTCCATCCATAGACATCACTATACTTTGTTCTTATTCATCGCTCCGTTACTGCTCTACCGCACTGTTCTAACTTCATTTCTGTCACTGTAATAAAATACCCTGACAGAGGGCATCTTATGGGTGTACAGAGTGTATTTGGATTATGATTCCAGTCTTTGGGGGAAGTCAAGGCAGGAACTCAAGCAGCCAATCAAGAGCAGAGAGAAAATAAGCATAGGTCATCACTTGCTTGCTCTTGATCTGCTCAGTTTCTCCATCATACTGTTCAGGAACCCCTAGCTCGGGATGGTGCTGCCCACAGCAGTCAATGTCTTCATCAGTTAACAATCAAGATAGTTCCCCACAGGCATGCCACTGTAGAGAATTCCTCATGAAGACTCTCTTCCCAAGGGACACTAGTCTGTGTTAAGTTGATGGTTAAGACTAATGAGAACAGCCACTCCCACTCTGACTGCCCTGTCTCTGGTCACCGTCTTCACCTGGTGTGTGTGTGTGTGTGTCCCATTACCCTCCTCTATCCCTACTTTAAGGGCTTTTCTTCCTTTCTCAAGGCCCCTTTATTTCTATGTAGAATTGTGCATGTGTAGCCGTGCGCACATACACAGACACACACACGCTTAAATTTATATTCTGTTTATGAGAGACAACACGTAGTATTTGCCATTCTGAGTCTGGATAATTCCATTGAACATAATAATCTGCAGTTCTGTGCATTTTCCTGCCAATGTTCTGATTTTAATTTTTTATGGCCAAGTAGAATTCCATTGTGGATAGATACCACATCCTCTTCGTTTATCCATCTGTCATTGGTTCCTTGGCAGGTATATTTCAGTGAATATTTCTTGCACACCCATGTTGTAGAAGTTGATTTTTAGTTATGTATAAAATAATTGTTTTGTGCACTGTTAGGTAAAGGGCTGCCTAGGTCTTGGTATTTTGTATTGTCTGCAGGTGTTGGATCTATGTGGAGGATGTTTGATTGCTTGTGATCTGCACATGCTATCAGAACACCAAGGAGTTCTGGATCAACAAAAACACCTGAGCTCAGACACTCAGGGTTCCACTGTCCAGTATGGCACTGGCCAGGAGAGCGGTTCCCTCTGAAGAGGTCTGGAAGTGTTGGCACCTATGAATATGCCTCCGTGTCTTCCTTGGTGAGCCACCACAATGCCTAACTACTGCACACCCACATTGAAAGTAGCCAGTCTCACAGTGTACTAGCTAATTTTCTCATTGTTGAGAAAACACCGACAAAAGCAACGTGAGGAAGAAAGAGTTTATCCTGGCTCATAGTGTGGGGTATAGTTCATCACAACAAGGAAAGGCATGGCTGCAGGAGCACGAGGCAGATGGTCGTAGTGTATCCACAGTCAGAAAGCAACGAGAGATGAGTGCTGGTGGTCAGTGTCCTCTTTAATTCGGCCTGGCACTCCGGCCATTGGGTGATGCTGCTCGCATTTAGCAAGGATCTTCCCACCTCAGCAAAGTCAGTCTAGAAACTCCCTCACAGAGGTTTGTGCCACACACAGTTTTGTCTCCTAGGTGACTTTAGCTCCTGCCGAGCTGACAGTCACACAGTTTGTACTATGTAACCGTTGAGTTAGTTATAAGACCACACCACTATCAATGATTGATTCAAAGAGGAACTCCTCCCCCCATTAGCTATTACTCTCTCTTCACCCACGCCGGGACCCTCAGCCTATGGGAGCCTGTTTTCTGTCTCTAATAGATTTCCCTATTCTGGAAATTTCTTATGCAAGGAAATGCCATGAGGAAAGATGAGCTCCAGGTCCGCATCTCGGCGTCTGATGGCCCCGGCTGCATAGCCCTCTGCCTTTCTCTCAGTATTTCTTGGCTCTGATATCATGTGGGAGGGCAGAGTGTCCGTGAGAACATTTACTCGGTGGTCATTTCACAGGTGTTCAGCACCAGATAGGACATCTTTGGGTCAAGGAGTTAAGCAGGCAGGATTCTTGAATTGAGCTGTCCCCATCAAAGAGGGTGTGGGCATCCCAGGTACGGGTATCACCTAGGAGAAGCTGTGGTGTGTAGGTGCTGTGCCTAGCCTGTCAGGATGAACAACCGCGATGCCTTCTGTAATGAGGTGAAGATGAGAGAGTATGTGTGTTGGTGGTAGAGGAGTGTGGTGGTTTGAAGAAAAACTCCCCCCGCCCACAGGATCATATGTTTAAATGCTTGGTCCCCAGCTGGTGGAACTGTAGGAAGTGTGGCCTTGTTGGAAGAGGTGTGTCTCTGCGGGCGGGCTTTGAGCTTTCAAAAGCCCAGGTCAGGCCCAGTTAGCGCTCTCTCTGCCTAGTGCTTGTGGATCAAGATGTAAACTCTGGGCTGCTATTCCAGTGCCATGTCTGCCTGCCTGCCTGCTGCATGCTCCCTTCTATGATGATTAAGGACTCACCCTCTGAAACTGTAAGCAAGGCCCCAGTAAACCCTTCTGTAAGTTTTCCTGGTCATAGTAACTCTTAATAACATTAGAAAAGTAACTAAGACAAGAGGCCTTACAGAAAAACAAAGCAAGGGGGAGAATTTTTATGATTTTCAAGTATACAAGAGGGGGAGGTAACAGAGGGTTTCCCTCTGCTGCAAGGCCCGACATAGAACACAGCCCGTCACCGGAACGAGGTGAGGCAGGAGCATGACTGCTTGGTATTAAGAGCAAAAGCAGGTGAGGTCCTTTCTGGAGGAGTGAGCAAGGCTGGGGAGTCTCTTTTCTGAAATCTCTGCTGGTCTGGTTTTCTGGTGCATCCAGGATGCGGTCTCTCTTAAGAACACATCCATGTGGTTGAGGAACTTTTGAAAACTCATGGTTGTTGTTTTGAGACAGTGTCTTATGTAGCCCTGGTTGGCCTAGAACTCACAGTGTAGCCCAGGCCAACCTCAAACTCACAGAGATCCATCTGCCTCTGCCTCCTGAGGACTAGAATTACAAGCATGTACTACCACACCCGGCTGATTTCTAAAAACTCTTCGACCATAAAACCCACAGGGATTGAGACACAAAGGTGAAACGTGAGTGAGAACAACTCACGGGGTCCCCAAAACCCTCTGTACCATTGATCTCATCCCCTCACAAGATTCAGGAAGCTCAGAAATTTACGAGAGTCACAAAGCCATCCCAAAGGCTAGATAGGCAGTAAATACTTCCTAGAAAGAGGGGACTCTTCTGTGAAGCTGCTTCCATTTGTGCAGATAGCTCCAGGGATGCACCTGAGGTTGTCACCCATGCTGGGATGGGCTTTGCAGGGATGCAGCTGCATTTGAGTCACTCATGCTCCTGTAAATGACCCCAGTGAGCTCATGGTTCACCAAACTGGTCTTGTGTGAGGGGTTTCTTAGGTCTGCAGTGCATGCCCTGTCTGTAGTGAACAAACAATTCTTACATCTCCACAGGGAAAACCGAACAACTGTCCCTCCCTTCTCCCTTCCTTCCTTCTTTCCTTCCTTCCTTCTTCCTCCCTCCCTCCCTCCCTCCCTTCCTTCCTTCCTTCCTTCTTTCCTTCTGTCCTTCTACACATCCAAAGTGAGTGTCCTTTATGTGTTGGGATTTGTTACCCTTCTGTTTCTGGACTATCAGATCCTCCCCATCTCCAGTACACATCCCGCCTCCTAGACCAGCATCTCCCTATGTGGCTACTGTTCCACTGTGAGTGAGGGCCAGACACAAGACATTATTGATAACCCCTTTCAGGGAATTATTACTGCTAACGGGCAGAGCCAATCTGTGCTTCCCTAGTGGGGAAGGCAAACTCAATTAATGACAAATGTAAAATGACCAGGCAGGAATGATGGCAGAGTGTGGCCTAACATCTGGAGGTGATAAGAGACTTTCTGAAGCTGAACTAACAGGGAGATTGGAGGAGGGGGAAACCTGATCAAACTCGTGTACAATGTGCAGAGAATCCAGAGTAAACAGTAAACAGAGTAGCTGGCTTGGGCTTCCTTCCATCTGAATGAGCCCTGAAATAAGAAAAAGGAAGGCTGCCCACCTGCCTACCCAACATAATTTGCTTATGCATTCATCCAACATGTCTGCACAGAGGTGAAAGACACTTTCCAAACAGGAGCCCAGGGGAGAGGATGAGGTCCACATGCCCCAGGTTTGTGTCCTGTGTGACAAAAAGCAAGACAGAGGAGGGGCCACCCTGGTGGTCCATGTCATAGAACAAGTGGCTGAAGGGACAAGTTGTAAGCAAAGATGCTGGGGTCTCTTGGAAGTGGTACAGTGGTACTGTAGCAGAAGGTCCCATGAGGGGCATCCGGTTCAGGTCTGCGTGGGCCATTGTCTGTCTGAGAGGGTGATCTCAGAGGAGATCCGGCTGTGACAGAAGTAAGGGTGTGTGATGCTGAGGGATGATTTGAGGAGCAGCCATGTCTGATGTTGATTTTTTAAAGATTTATTTACTGTATTATTTTATGTGCATAAATGATTTGCTTGGATGAATGTATGTGTACTATGTGTGTGCCTGGCGCTGGAAGAGGGTGCTGGATGCCCTAGGACTGGATGGAGTTACAGATGGTTGCAAGCCCTGTGCTAGACAGTTTATGTCAACTTGACACAATCTATAATCATGAGAGGAGGGAACCCCAATTAAGAAAATGCCTCCATAAGATGGAGCTCTAGGCAAGCCTGTAGGGCATTTTCTTAATTAGTGATTGGTGGAGGAGGACCCAGACCATTGTACATAGTGCCAGCCCTGGGTTCTGTAAGAAATCAGGATGAGCAAGACCTGTGGAGCAAGCCAGTAAGCAGCACCCCTCCATGGCCCCCGCACCACCTCTTATCTCCAGATTCCTGCCCAGTTTGAGTTCCTATCTTGACTTTCTTCAGTGATGAACACCAATGTGGAAGTATAAGCCAAATAAACCCTTTCCACTCCAAGTTGCTTTTGGTCATGGTGTGTTCCTACGCAATAGTAACTCTGACTAAAACAACCATCATGTGGGTGCTGGGAAGTGAACCCAGGTCTCTACAAGAGCAGCCAATTCTCTTAACCACAAAGCCTTCTCTCTGGCCCCCTGATATTGATCTTGCTCAATCATTGCTTCTGTTTCTTCTGGAAGGAGCAGGGTGATGCTGTCTCTTTCTCTCTCTCTCTCTCTCCCTCTCCCTCCCCCCCCCACCTCTCTCTGTTTAACATAGAATCCAAGCCTTGACTGGAAGCATTTTCCACAGCCAAAGGCTCTCATTTTCTCACTGAACAGCCTCACATCCACAATTCTTAAACAGATGCCCTGGCCAACACTGGACCTAGGACCGGATGTAAGATGGTGTGAAATTGTTCATCTGGCAAGTGATCCCAGAAGTCATGGCAGAGGATTCAGAGGGAGGCAGGGACAAGTGTGTAGATAATCAGGGGACTGCTGTAGACACTGGGGCTTGACCACAGTGGGACACCTGGGAGACTGTAGATTGTTTACAGAGGCTTAGGAATCTGGGTGCTCACCCACTACCTCTGTGCCTTACTGGATAGAGATTGCACCAGAGAAGCTGTTCTAATTTGCTTTCCATTGCTGTGATAACACCACAACAAAAGACAACTTAGGGGGAGAATAGGTTTGTTTCAGTTTACTGGTTACAGAGCATCATGAAGAGAAGCCAAAGCAGGAACCTGGAGGTAGAAACAGCAGTCCATGGAGGAGTGCTGCTTACTGGCTTGCTCCCAGGGGCCGAGGTCCTGGATCCAGGGAAAATGAGAGCAGCAGCATCCAGCACACTCTGCTGCCTAACTGCAGATGTGTGAGCAGCTGCCTCAAGTTCCTGCTTCCCCACCACAGTGAACTGTCGCTCCTGAAAACTGCAAGTTAAAACAGATTCCTCTTTATGTGTCTTTTTGGCTGTGAGCCTAGCCTTTAAAAACTGAGCCATTTCTCCAGCCCAAATTCCTCCTTCCTTAAGATCCTTTTGTCAGGTATTCTATCATATCAATGTCATGTAGCTAACACAGTGGATATTGGTATTCTTATACAAACTAATGAGTTCTTCTGTGATATTTCCACACATGCACATAATGCACTTTGAGGATATCCACCTGCTACCCACTCTTGCCTTCACTCTTCCCTTGTCCCTTAATAGTACCATTTCTACTTGCAAGTTTTGAAAATATTTTGTAGTCTCTTGTGTCTACCAAGTTTGCTGAAAAAAAAAATACAGTGCCAAACTCAGAAGCTCATGTGAGGTTGGTGATCCATTTGTGCACAATTAGAGCAATGGTAGAAAAGAAGTACTTACAGATTTATTCGTTATATAATCAGTTCACAGGAAGGCAGGTTTTGTCCCTTTGGGACATCTGGTCAACCTCACACTTCAAAGGTGTGCCTCACACATTTCCTTCAGTGGAAAAAACAAAACTGAGGCTCATATGGAACCTCTTCTGGGCCACGGATGGTTCCTATAGATGTTGCCATTTGTCATGGCTGTTCTTGACACCAGAGGGACACTTAGCTGTCTAGCAAAGCACCTCAAAGTGCATGGAATAGAGCTGAAGGCAGACATATTTGCTTTTCACTAAAAGCAATGATGAAAAAGGCAAACTGATAAGATATTTTAATGAAATGATGACAGCACCCAGGGCCAGAGAGGCAGTGGTCTAGCCTGGGAAAGGGCTAGCTTCTTGAGATAAGGAGTGGAGGAAATGGAGCAAGAAACCTGCTGTCTGTTCTTTGCTCTCTTTAAAGCTGCTCAACCTGCTGGCTGGCCTTGAGCCATGGAAACCTGAAACAAATTAGGGAGTCCCACTGTGTCTTAGCATCTCCTTATATGCCTTCTGTGATTTATCCAGGTAAAGGCTACTATCCACTCAGATAGAACTGTATTCAAGGAAACCCTACCCTCTCTCACATTTCACACATACATGTTCAATTTCTAACATTTAAGGTCAACTCTTCTCTATAACATACCATGCCTTAAAATTCTGGAAACCCCTGGACATGCATCACAGAGCACTATCCTTTTGTATTCTCATATGGCCTAAATCCTAACAAATCCCTTGTATCCCTACTCCATGACCCCCATGCCTCCTCATATCAGGGGACGCCTAACCTGCTGTCCTTTCCTATACCTTCCTCTCCACATCACATTCCTGTGCTCACATTCTTACCTGCTTTGACAACAGGTTCAACCTTTCCTAACCTACCCCACCTATTTCCATCAGATTTCCCTGTGCATTTGTTTATATTATGCCCCTCATTATAATGTAAGGTCCTGCACTTGCTCTGGCTTGATCACCCACCCTGGTCATGGAGGATAGTCTTGTCTTTGCTAAAAGAATGACCAGATGAGTGAACCAAGTTCACATGTAAAGAACTGAAAAGGAGATCTCTGCCTATATTGCAAACACGGATATGTTTGTTGCATTAAAGAAAGTCCTTGTCTGCTTATTGTGTCATCAGTGTCATTTCTTGAGGCTGCTTCAATAGTTTTATATCGTTCTGATGTATCTTATAGATCAGTAATCTTTCATTCATCCAGGGCCACATGCAGAAGCCACCTGTCACACATCAAAAGCATCAAGGAAGTGCCAAGGGTATTCAAGGAGCCCTGCTCCTCTCCCACATTTTATGCATGCAAGTGGGAAGGAAGTGTTGATTCTACATTACTGGATGTTATATATTTTTAAGCTCCTTTACTGGTGTGTATGTGTGTGTGTGTTGAGTACTAAGCCTTAAAAGTGACATCTATATCAACTCTCCCACACACACATACACACATATACATAAAGGCTAAAAGAGCACTGATGAGAAGAAGATGTGGAAAAAGTGTAAGAGCAGGAGAACGGGGACAAGTTTTTATGAAACGCTGTCTTCTGATCATGATACAGTCGTTGCAGTTGTGAACTTACTGCAGCTATGGCTCCTGCACAAGACCTACACAAAGTCAAGCTGACAAGATCAGCCAACATTCAAGGTCTTGAGGGTGGGAGAGGTGTATGCTGTAGGGTATCTGAGGAGAGTGAAAGGAGAAGCTGAGGTGACTATGCTCAAGATACATTGTACACATGTCTGGAATTAAGTTTAGTTTGTTTTTTTTTTAAATAAAAACAAAAAAAACCCTTTAATAGTCTGTGTGTTCATGTGTTCCACACATGCACATAATGCACTTTGAGGATATCCACCTGCTACCCACTCTTGCTTTCACTCTTCCCTTGTCCCTTAATAGTACCATTTCTACTTGCAAGTTTTGAAAATATTTTGTAGTCTCTTGTGTCTACCAAGTTTGCTGGAAAAAAAAAAAATACAGTGCCAAACTCAGAAGCTCATGTGAGGTTGGTGATCCATTTGTGCACAATTAGAGCAATGGTAGAAAAGAAGTACTTACAGATTTATTCGTTATATAATCAGTTCACGGGAAGGCAGGTCCACACCAAAGGCCCAGCATCCACTGAGAGATTTCAGGTAGATTGACTGCACTGACCCACAGCAGGACCCCAGTGGCCCTGGGTGCCTAGCAGGCTGTGTTCCTTTCTTCATTTCTTCCTCCCCTGCCTGGGTGACTGCTTCACACCTGTGTGGGGCTGTGCCACACCTTTTAGTCAATAAGATAATATCTCAGCAGGAAGTCAACAGACCCCAGCAGCTCTAGGAGATGGAGGCATCAAAGTATTCCAGGGACACAGACACCAATCATGAAGGATTCTAGCGAGTTCTGTGCTATCTCCAAGACTCTGAGTGTATATTTGTATGTATCTGTAGTTACATCCTGTGGGGTCTTGAGGAGCCTTCTAGAATCAGGTTGTAAGGGTTGTGTTTGGTCTTACCTAGTACTACAGGCTTTCTTAGGGACTTAACTATGAGTGGTCGGGCTCAGAGGACCATAAGTGGCCCCCTCCCCAATGGGACTTAATCGTTAATCTACAGGGAGGTAGAGGACTGACACCAGCCCGAGAAGTAGGGATGGATTCTGGCTGAGTCACTCATAATGGAGGGACTATGTATTAAGCACTGGTCTGTGCTGGGGACATAGCAAGGAGCCAGGAAACAGGCCCTAGCTGTTACAGAACCTTATACCTTAAGGTCTGTGGCAGCTCAGAAAGCCAATGGTGGAAAGGCAAGGCCGGTCTGCCCTGCTCATCGGGTTCCTAATGATAAGAGCCTGTCTAGCTTTAAGACGCCCAAAAGGGAGAAAAGGAAGAAAGAAAGAAAAAAAAAAAAGCCCGCGTCATGGTGTCTCCCCTTGTCCTCTCCCCAGGGTCACCAGTCCTTATACTTACGAAGCAGACACCCGGGGAGCCTGGGAAGGTATTTTTGCTCAGTTGTCATATTTCCCGGCACTTATCTCTTCTACTTCACCAGCCTTGCTCAGCACTAGCTGGGTTGCGATCCCAACACCGGCAGCTGCTAACTGTGACCCCTCCATTCTCCGTCCAGTTAGTCTATATCACAGAGCCAGGGGGTAGAGTGCTGGGAGAGCCACTGAGGCAAGACCACTGGGCAGCTACGTTCTCCCTGTGGGGACAGGAGCCTCAGTCTTAATTCTGCAGCACCCCATGCAACTAGGTGGAGTGAGGACCCAAGCACTGATGGCTGCAGGGTACGTAGCTCCCTGGAGACAAAGCAAGAGAAGGTCCTGCCTACAGGTCACCCAGGCCATGAGGGTGATGGTGAAGGACACTGGCCATCAAAGTGCCCTACATTCTACTCTCTTATCTGAGGCTCTAAAACCCTGCCTGGCCTGCCAGGCCATTCCTGGACTTCTCAGTGAGGGGTAGGCTGGAGCAGCCGGCGTGGTGGCCTGCACTTGTAATCCCAGAATTGGGGAGGCAGAGACAGGCAGATCCCTGGGACTTGATGGCCAGCCAGCATAGCCTACTTGGAGATTTTCAGGCTGAGAGATCTTGCCTCAAAAGCCCATGTGGTCAGTGCCTGAGGGATAATGCCCAAGGTTGTCCAACGGCGTACACACATGAGAGTGCTAACTCATCCCCCATTAAAATCAAAGTGGCTTGTCGATTTACGAGATCTGCTCTTCCTGCCCTAGTAATCTGGATACATATTAACTACATTCAGGATTTAGTAGCCTCTGTCCCCTACAGTCTAACTGCCAGTCAAAGATTTCTTTAAAATGTAAGTCTAGTCCACTCTGCTTAAGCCCTTCAGTGACATTCCCTTGCTCTCAGAATAAGAGGCAGAACATTACAATGGCTTTATAAGAACTTAGCACTCACGAGGCTCTGTGAGGTCGCATGCCTGTCTACTTTGGCCTCATCTCGAATACCATGATCTGTCCTAGCTTTCTTCCTTGCTTTACTTTTCGTTCTTCTGTGTATGGTTTTGCCTGCACATAGGTCTGTGTACCACATTTGAGCAGTGCCCTCAGAGGCCACAAGAGGGCCTCAGATCCCTTGGAACTAGAGTTCCACAAGGTTGAAAACTGTCATATTGGGACTGGGAATTGAACCCAGATCCTCTGGAAGAACAGCCAGGGTTTTAAACCATTGTGCCATCTCTCCAGGTGAGTCCTAGCCATTTTGTGAACCTGCTTGGCACATTTTCACCCCCGAGCCTTTGCATGCACTCATTTTATTCTGTCTACAAGTTTCTCCCCATGAATCCTAACTTGGCTAACCTGCCACCTCCCTCGAGCTCTCTACTCAAACATTGCCCTGGCAACGAGGCTCACTCTCCTGTGTAAAGTAGCACGTTTTTACCTACTCCCAGCACTTACAACTGTCCGCGTTACTTCCTTTCTTGTTTCCTCCCATAGGATTTGGTTTACACATGTAAATTTTTTGTGTATTCTGTGCTCTTAAGATCCAAAAATGATCTTATGCTCATTAATCATATTTTGAGGAGCTAGGGAAATGTCTCAGTGATTAAGAACACTGGCTTCTCTTCCAGAGAGGCTGCCTTGAGTAGTTTTACTTGCTGTGAGTCAGATGTTGATTGATCAAGGTAAGAATCTTACCAAAAGCTTGTATATACCTGAGCACAGTCTTCTCTTACTTATTTCAAGACAGTCTTCACTCCTGGATAACTTGCAACCCATTATGTGCACCAGGCTGGTTTCAAATTCAGAAAGCTCTGCCTGTTTCCTGGGATTAAAGGCAGGCCTAGAACTCCTAGCCTTAAAATAAAAATTTTTTTGCATGTGTATGTGTGTGTGCATATGTATATGTGGGTTCATGTGCATAGACACATGTGTGGGGGGGTCACGATGAGTGTGTGAGTGGAGAGGGTGAAGTTGACATTGAATGTCTTCCTCCATGGCTCTCTGTGTACTGAGGCAGGGTCTCACTTAACCTGGAGCTCACCAGTTCAGCTAAGCAACAGCTAAATAACACCTCCAGCCCAGAAGATCTGGGAACTGTGAGAACTGTAACTCTAGGAACACCATGCATTGTTCCCACCATGGAATACACTATTTCGGGCAAACCTACTGTGTTTCCCTGAGACACAGTCATGCGAATGGCTTCAAAAGCATCTCCAGTCCCCTCTGAAGCTAGGGTTTAGCCTCCAGACCAGCTTGAGACAGATGCAGTAACTATCAAGTGGGGAACATACGCCACCGTGTGGCAGCAGACTGCCACTGCGGAGGCAGGCAACTTCATGGAGTTTCCTTCATGGTTGTCCTCTGATCCCTTCTGCCCCAGCCATGATACTCATGGCTGGGGCAGAAGGGTTTAGAGAATTCATTAAAGGACCTTTCTGGACACGTGGTGAGCCTCTTCTTGCTGTCCTGAGAATCTCCCTTCTTCTGACCATGCTCAATCGCACCCTCACCAGTGTGTCCATCCTTCTGCTGAGCCCCAGGGTCCTCTTGATTAAATCCATGAACCCCTTCCTGTTCTTTCCATGGTACTTTCTGCTTACAATAACTTGTGTCTGATTCTACTCTTTGCATTTTTCCACAGGGCAAGATCCAGGAGCCCTCCACCATTACAGGTCAGTATCAGCTTTTTAACTTACAGGAGCTGGTCTCTGCAGGGGTCACCAATGTGGATGTTGGAACTTCTGGAAAGGTAGCCACATATAGCAGCTAGCATCTAGATGCTGAGTACTGAATCCAGGCCCCTGCAAGGTCACACAGGCATCATAAATGCTTGGAGGTTATCTTGCAGGAAATAATTCTCCCATTGGATGCCAGCACATCTCCAACTTCTGATTCCATCATTGTTTGAAAGAAGGTCTGCCATGCTTGGGGACACAGCCTGTCACCGAAAGACAGAGTGACTGAGGCTGAAGGGTGGAATGTTTGTGCAGAGAACTAGGAATGATCCTGACTCACAAATTTAAAAACAAAAGAATAGAAAAGAAAAAAAGAAAAGAAAAGAAAAGAAAAAAGGAAGAGAAGTTTCAGATTCTACCTCTACAGTATTCACAAAGTCTTGAGTTTGATTCTGAACACACAACCACTTAAACCAAAGTTTCTAACAGGGCCTGTTCATATAGGACAACAAATCTCATGCTGAGGGGCTCAACCAATTTGGAGCTTGAAGGAATCTGTCCTAGGGTTTGAATATGAACTGCTGCATTTCAGACATTTGCATTAAGTTTGATAGAAGTAGCTTTGCAAAACAACAGTTACAAGTTAGCAACAGAATAATTTCATTGTTGGGATTCTCACAACTGGAGGAACTGTCTTGAAGTGTGGCAATCTGAGGAAGGTTGAGAACCACTGTGTAGAAATATGTCACACCTGAGTGAATCTTGCTCGATAGCAGATCATGATCAGACCTTAGTGATTGTGGAGAGTTGGTATATTGTCGGTCCTGAATCAAATATTATAGGATCACTTTGGACTTGTAAACAGCCACTTTGGCCATTTTTCTTTATGACCCCTTTTGCCATGAACAGATGTCAATGTTCTTTCCACCCCAACGCTGATCCCCTCAGGATGTGGTGTTCATTTCTGACCTTGTCCTTAGGGTTCTGATGGTTTTCATTATAAACTTTGACAAACGTGGTTAACTTTTCAATTCAAGGTCACATCGTAGTGCTTGGAACTTGAACTACAGTTCCCAGAGTGCAGCCTAAATGTCTTGGTGAATGCTGGGAAGTGTGGCGGAAGTTCCCCCTCCCCTTCTTCCAATTATAGTTACTGTCTCGAGCTCAGCGATTAAATTACATTTCCCAGAGTGCATCTTCAAGAGGTTTCTGGGAGGAGTGGCAGAAGCACCAGTGGTCCCACTGGGAAGGGAAAAGGGGAACCATTTGAACTTGAACGTTTGGAGCTTCCCGGGGTTTGCAGACTGTTGGGGCTTAGAAGGCACCCCGCCAAGAATTCAGAGTGAGTACAGTGAAAGGAACCCTGTCCCAAGTGCAGCAGGATGTAATAAGGAGCCACAGTCAAAACCTGGCAGGCGGTCTCGGTTACAGCGTTTGACAGTTTTGACCGAGTCTTTCTAATCTCGAGAAACGGGACCGTTTTGCACTGAACACTGAGTACCTCTGATTATTTTCTGAAACACTTTTGGAGAGCTATAAGGAATTTTCCAATTTCTCACCTTTTCTCCTAATTTTTGAAGTGATGGGGAATCTTTTAGAAGTAAACCATAAAGTTTTTCATATAACCAGGGGCACCAAGACCGTGAAGCCTGCATCACGGTGGCTCCTCAGCTTCGCATCCTTCCCAGCCCCATCGAAGTCCACGGTGGAGCGGGTGTTCCCAGGACTCTCCCAACGGAGAGAGCACCCGTGCCGATGCGGGATAAACGCTTTGTCACGCTTTATGCCTTATAAGGCATTCCTTCCGGAAAGACGAACAGGGTGAGAAATGTGTGCGTGGGTTTCAAAGAAGCTGCTAGTTCCTAAAGGTTCTTCCTGCCTTAGCTTTTATTAGTTTGAGGTAAAAACAGTGGTTACCTTTCATCTCATCTATAATTCTTTGTACACACACACACACACACACACACACACACACACACGGTTGGGGGTGCTCTGTGACAAAATCCTGAGCTTGCAGGTCATGATAGTTTGCAGTTGGCTGAAATTAATTTGGTAGCAGAAATTGGGCAAGACACCAGGCAGCCATACAGTGAGCCACAGAGAATAGCGAGTAGTCACAGCCACAACGAAGGATCCACGAACCTGGCCAGTGGAATTCCAGTGGCCTAGAAATAATCTCCTTCAGCCGCTAGTCCCGGGAACTGCTATTTTTGTTATACCTTCTTGAATCTTAAAAAGAATATTGCATGACCCTAAGTTTTTTAAAGGTAGCCGAGCGTTGTGTCTCAAGGCCTATAATCCCTTCTGTGGAAACAAAGCAGTGGCATGAGGTCAGCCTGGGCTACAGAGTAAGACCTGGACTCGAATATAAATAGATAAATAATCAGTAAAAAATAAATACATTTAAGTCGGAGCTGGGAAGATGGCTTGGCAGGTAAAGAGCTTGCTGAGATTTGTGTCTCCAGGACCCATGTAAAGCTGGGTGCAATAACACACACTGTAATCCCAGTACCTACAGTAAACCGAGAGGCAGAGGAGACTCCCTGGAACTCACAGGCTAACCAGCCCAGTGTACTCGGTGACAAACAGCAGAAACAGCTTGTCTCAAAATAAGGTGGAGGGTGAGGACCAACACTAGAGATTGTCTTCCATCTGTACGTGTCCTGTGGCATGTGCGTGTCTACAGTCTCTCTCTCTCACACACACACACACACACACACACAGAGGCACCAAATACGTACACAAGCATCATACACACACACACATGCATTACAAACACATAGTCACAAACATACACACATGCATCATACACAAACACATGCAGTCACACACTCAGGCACCAAACACATACACACAAGCATCATACACACACACACAAGTGTAAGTGCAAAAATGAACAATTTAATTGCATGCACCCCCTCTCAACCCTCATCATCTACCCTTTCTCCTACACTAGCCACTGTCTATAGTTTGGTATACATACTTTTAGTCATCTGAAAAATATAAATGCCTAGCTACAATCCCAGCATTCAGTGGATGGTAGCCGGAGGATCAGTGAGTTCAAGGCCAGCCTGGGTTATGTGAGAACCTCTCAAAAACAAACAAACAAACCAAGCAACAATAACAAATCCTCATAAGTTCAGATGAGTTAAGTGTCATACACTTGTAACCACAGCACTTTAGAGTCAGAGGCAGGAGGATTGCCATGAGTTCAAGGCCAGCGTGGGCTGCATAGTTATTTCCTGGCCCACCTAAGCTAAGACACAATCTCTAACAAAAAACCAAAACAAAACAAAATTAATTTAATATAATTTATGTATACTGGAATGTTCATCTGTTCTCTCATTATAAATGAATTAAGTAATGAGGACCCACCAAATATTACTTGTCTTTTCCACCTGTCTGGCTGAAGTAAAGCTGGGCATGATGGCTTCTGTCTGTTATCTTAGCACTTGGGGCTGATACAGGAGGATTGCCTCTGGTTCAAGGCCAGCCTAGGCTACATTGTGAGTTCCAGGCCAGACGCATCTTAAAAAGCAACCATAATAATAATAAATTGATAAAAAATATATATTTACAATATAATGTGTTTGATATTTGCTAATATATCTATCACCTCACATATTTATGTTAATTGTGGTGAGAATATTTAAGATCTCTTAGTAGTTTTCAAGTGTCTTTCAGTATATCTATGGTGACTGTCAGTACTACAGATCTGCAGAACATACATGTCATATCCTGTCCAAGTGACACTGTCTCTATATACCCTTTGACCATCGTCTCCCCATTGCCTCCTGGGCATTTCTTACTTAATAATTTATTATGAATACTCCTTCCTGTTACTACACAGATCATTCTCTATTTAGAAGCTATTTGTTATTCTATTTAATCATAATTTGGGGGGTTGCTGAGGATCAAACTTGGGTCTTGTGCATATTAGGTAAGTAGTCTACTACTGAGCTACATCCCAGATTATATCATAACCTTTTTATTTCATTAGTGTTGTGTGTGTGTGGTGCATGTGCATGCAGATGCAGGCATGCTTTAGCATGCATGTGGAGCCAGCGGACAACTCTGGGGCGTCAGTTCTCTCCTTCCACCCTGGGCTCCAGGAATCAAACTCGGGTCATCAGACTCGCACAGCAAGTGCTCTCAGTGGCTGAGCCACCTTGCTGACTGCCATTTGCATAACTTAAAAAAATAGTATTTATTTATTTTATGTGTATTTGTGTATGTCTGTATACCACGTGTGTGCCTGGTACCTCTGGAGGCCAGAAGAGGGCACTGGATCCCGTGGGACTGGAGTTACAGACAGCTGTGAGTTGCCATGTGGGTACTGGGAACTGAACAGGTCCTCTGGAAGAGCACCCAGCATCTTTACATGCTGAGTTATCTCCAGCCCCTGTAATTTTTTTATTAATATTCTTAAACATATTCTTTCCTCCCTAGTATAAATTCTTAGAAGTAGAATTTTTAGGTAAAAGAAAGTTTATTTAACACATTAACACTCATTCCTAAATTAATCTTAAAATATTGAAGCACTGTTCACTTCTGAGTTATATACGAGCTAGTAAAGTTGACCTTAAACATACACCTTTAGACAGTTAACCTTTATACCTTTAACACCATCTCAGAGTGCTTTGTAACCCATAGAGCACATAGCACGTTTGTGAACATAATTCACACTTAAGTTTTTGCTTCTTAAGCGACCGTAAGTAATATCAGCCCCTAATATTTTGTTGACTCTCATTTGCTAAATATATTTTGCCCTTGCCTAGATCATAAATCACAACCAAAACTATTCAAGGATTAGTCATCAGTGGCTCATAATTGTGCAACCAATAAGCAGGTCTGGACTCTAAACGTTTCTCAGTAGGCTGGTGTCAAAGCTTGCTTCCCATGGGCACAGTTAAAAGGCGGTTGGTGCTTTAACTGAACTAATGGTCTTACTTCCTCAGTGGATTTCCTTGATATCTTCACTACTAATATGAAAGGTGCCTTGTGCAGGGAAGACAATACAGATTCACAGTTTAAAAAGAAACTTTAGGCTGGGATGTAGCCCAGTGGTGGAGTGTTTGCTTCGGGTGCAGAAGGAGAGCCTTCAGATGCGTGAGGCCCTGGGCTCAATCCCCAGGAATGCAAAAACAGTCAAATAAGCACAGTTCCGAAAAAGGATTTTTGAGAGACAGAATATACTACAAAAATAAAAATTAACTTGAATTCCTGTGAATTTGAAGAGCTACCTATTGAAATATTTTCCTAATGACCATGATTTTAATTTTCTTTTAATCTACAGGATTTTCCCATACTTCATTCTCTAAGAGATGTTGGATTTTTAAGTGTTTATCACATTTTACATTTATTTATTTTGTGTGTACGTGTGTAGGCCGTGGTGCGTGTGTGGAAGTCAAAGGACAACTGTGGGAACTGATTCTTTCATCGTGTGGGTCCTGGGGACTGAACTCGTTTGCCAGGCTTGGCGGCATGCGCCTTTACCCGCTGAGTCCCTCCAGTCTGGAATGCTGTTTTTCATGAATGGGAAACTGGGATTCAGGAGTCTGCAAATATCACAGAGTTGTCATTTCTTCTATTGGGATAATGCTGATAGCCATAGTAATTTTCAGGAGCAAGGAGACTAGGGATTAGCTCAGTGGTGGGATACATGGCTTGCATGTGCCAGAGCCTGCACTCAGTCCCCAGAACCAAAATAAAATGAAAATTTTTAGCTTCCTAATATGGTAGAAACCATTTTTCTTTTTAAGAATTCCTTTCTATTACTATCACTCACAGATGTAGGGGCTGAACCCAGAACCTTGGGCATGCTATGAAGTGTTCTATCATGGCCCAGCCCCACCCCTACCCAATGCGGTCGAAATTCATTTCTTACAGGTGGTCCATTGCAGAAGAATTTTGGTTGGTGGGGAGGTTTTCTGCACATGTGAACCAAGATTCCAAGATACTCGACCTAATGACTCTACCTTTCCCGTTGGACTCTCCCAAGCGAAGGAGAAATGAGGGCGTAGAAGCCACTTTCACTGCTGACTGCTTCATCCTAGAACGGATGCACATCATTTCCACACACACCATATTGTTAAGATCCAGGCATGGCCCTACCTAGGAACAAGGAAGGGGAGAGATACAGTTGGCTTTGCAACCACCTCCCAGCAACTGCTCCATAGTACAAAGGAAGAACACACATTATTTATACTAATTAGCTGACTCATAACTTACAGGCTCAGCAGAACGGTTTCAATTTTGTATACTAGAAAATAAGCCCTGGGAATTTGAGATCCCATACCTAGTTAGTGATAAAATGCATGAGGGCCAGGGGTGGTGTTGCACATGTAAATTCCAGGCACTCAGGAGGTAGAGGCAGGTAGATCTCCGGGAGTTTGAGGCGAGCCAGGGCTACATAGTGAGGCCCTATCTTAAAAACAAAAACAAACAAACAAACAAAAACAGTGTGGAAGCCTGTTTACCTGAGTCCTTTTCTCCCCCTTGATATTGCAAAGTGATTCTGTCTGGGCGTAAACTATGACTCTTTTGTTGACTTATTACCTATTACATACTATGACCTTAAAAAACTCCATTTTTCTCTAGGAACGCAACAATGTCTCTGTATTATGGAACAGTTTGCAGGAGGAAATATTTTTGGTGTCACAGGCTGCTGTCAACCTATGTCACTAAGACACGGTGAGTTCTGACCAACCTGATTATTTTTAGCCTACTAAGTACCAAAATCCAAACTCTTAAAAAATCCCATATTAAGAATTAAATGTGTACAGAAAATACACAAATAATGTCCACTGTAAACTGTTTACAATCGAAAGCCGTTTAATACTAAATTTCCAATATTAGAAATATCTAAAATGTTTCATGCTCTTGACTGTAAGTTCTACTCAAATAAGACATTGTCCTTTTGGCCAAGAGTTGAGATGCACATCTGTAATCCTGGCATGTAAATGGCGGAGACAGGAGGGTCAGGAATTCAAGAATTTGAGGCTAGCTCAGACTACTACATGAAACACTCTTGCAAAAGAAAAAAATAAAGAGAGAGAGATGGTGAGGGAGGGAGGAAGGAAGGAAAGAAGGAAGAAAGGAAGGAAGGAAGGAAAGAAGAAAGGAAGGAAGGAAGGAAGGACTGACTTTGTCCTTGTTGTTATTTTGAGACAGGGTCTAGCTGTATGTTTTTCATGTGTGTGTAATATTTATGGCTGCACATGTGGAGGAGGAAGGATGTGCATGGATGTGCATATACATATGGAGGCAGAAGTTGGCCAGATAGCTGTCTTCCTCAGTCACTTCTCCACCTTACTGGGTTGTTTTTTTAAGTTTTATGTGTATGGGTATCTGTGTACCCTGCATGCCGTTGTGTACCAGGTGTATGCAGTGTCCACAGACACCAGAAGGGAGTCAGAGCCTCTGGAACTGATATAAATGCTTCTGAACTGCCATGTAGGTGCTGCGAACTGAACCCAGGTCCTCTGGAAGAGCAGTGAGTGGTGTCAACTACAGAACTATCTCTTTAGTCCTCCGCCTTATCTTTTGAGATGGGGTCTCTCATTGAACCTAGAGCTCACTGACTGACTAGCCAGCAAGCCTCAGGGGTCCTCTTGTCTCTGCCTCCCTGGCACTGGGATTAGAGCATTCTGCCCAGCATGTTTGTGTGGGTTTTACAGATCCAAACTCCGGTCTTTAGTTGTATAGCAAGCTCATCCCTGACTGAGTCATCTCCAAGCTCCTATTTGCTTTTTGAGGTAGGGTCTTACTATATAGTCAGGCTGGCCTTGACTAATTGTTCCTCTAGAGGCTTCATCTTCCCAAGTGCTGGGACTGCCTGTGTGTCTCACCGCACCCAGCTAAGACTTTGACTTTTCTCCGTGGTATCATGTGGCTTGCAATGGTGTCTCACATCTCCAGGCACTGTAATATTGTTAGGTGGGTGCACAGGACCCGTTTACTGGAATTTTTAACAAACCTAGTCTAAGTTATATTTTTGTTTCCTGAAACAAGGGTAACCCCAAGACCCTCACTCCCTCAAAAGAGATTCGCTTCGGTGGAAGGTAGAACAGAAGGAAAAAAAGAGGCTGGAGCAAAGGCTCAGCAGTTAAGAGCCCCTGCTGCTCTTGCAGAAGACTCAGATTTGGCTGCCAGCACCTGCAGGCAGCTCAATCATCTTCAACTCTAGTTCCAAGGGAGCCAACACCGTTTTCTGATTCTGAGGCACAGGCATACAGTCATACATATATCCATGCAGGCGAAACATGCATTCGCGTAAAGAAAACTAGATAAATCTTTGAAGAAAATACCC
This sequence comes from Cricetomys ansorgei, assembly GCA_026225945.1. Classification (NCBI taxonomy): domain Eukaryota; kingdom Metazoa; phylum Chordata; class Mammalia; order Rodentia; family Nesomyidae; genus Cricetomys; species Cricetomys ansorgei. The sequence continues at coordinate 8,076,480 of JAMJFZ010000770.1, read as the reverse complement.
ACAACAAAAGGCTGCAGATGGGTTGTATGGTTGGCTCCATGTCCACCCACATACTATTCTGCATATACCTGTGTTCTTTTCACTGTATGTTGATACACAATTACACAATACTGTTTAGACAATTCTAGAATTCCAAACATGGATCATATCTGATTGTGGGATTTTATTTTTTCGGGACAGGGTCTCCCTGTGTAGCCCTGGCTGTCCTGAAACTCACTCTGTAGACCAGGCTGGCCTCAAACTCAGAGATCCGCCTGCCTCTGCCTCCCAAGTGCTGGGATTAGAGGTGTGTGCGCTACCACTAACCCTTGGCTTGATCGGTGGGATTATTGATGGTTTCCCTTTTTTTAAAAAAAAATAGTAATAGTAGTATTTTCTTATTTTTTTAAAGAATGACTACTTTTTTATTCTTATAAGAAAAATCAGATAAATCTTAAAAATAACTATTTTCAGCCTTGACAGGCAGTATAATGGTTTCCATAGTAATTATGAGAAAGGGAGAAACTGAATGAATTTTACTGAGAAGATTTATGAACTTTTGGATCTCACCAGATCTAGTGAGGCCGTTAGTTAGAGACCTTCGCATCAGCGTTTTGCTTTCAGGGGTCATTAGGGCAAAGTGAAGGCTCCCCCACTCTTACTGTCTTTGAAGGCAGCGTGGTCTGTGCTGTGTATTTGGTAATTCTGGACTGGCACTTTCCTTTGACATACATCGACTCCTTATCCCAGGAAGCTACAGTCACTTAAAATAAGTTTTAAAATATCACAATATCCGGAGGCAGAGGCTGGCGATCTCTGTGAGTTTGAGGCCAGCCTGGTCTACAGTGAGTTCCAGGACAGCCAGAGTTACAACAGAGAAACCTTGTCTTGAAAAACAAAACAAAACAAAAACCAAAAACAAACAAATAAAGATCAGGTTTCTTTTGTCTCTGTTTCTGAAGAGCTCATTGTAACTCCTTTTACCAGTGAATGAGGCTTCTAACATGGCTGCTGTGGTGTTTGTTCTTTTGCTGTGTTTTAATGTTGTGCCAGCTCTGCTTGTTGCTTTTACTGGTATTTCCAGATCTTACAGAAAACATGTTTCCAACTTACTTGTCAAAATATGGTATAAACGTGAGAGTCTGTTTTAGGACTCTTTTTTTTATCCTTCTGTCCTTCTGGGGACCAAACCCAGGGCCTTTCACTTGCCAGGCAAGCACTCTACCACTGAGATACATCCCCAGTTTTAGGGTTTTAACAGGCAAAAATGGTTAATAATTACACCTCCGAGAGAATGCTCATTCAGTTACCACTGACTGTGAAGAACACGGATTCAATCTGTAAAGCTTGTGGGCAAACTCCGCCCGCCCCAAGTGAAGGTACTAGAAAAACATAGAAAAGCTTCATTATTATCTCTTTTTGAGAAACCAGGAAGTTTTTTGTCTATCTATCTATCTATCTATCTATCTATCTATCTATCTATCATCTATCTATTTATCTATCTTCTGAGACACAGTCTCTCTACATAGCCCTCACTGTCCTGGAACTCACAGAGATCCTCCTGTCTCTGCCTCCAGAGTGCTGGGATTAAAGGTGTGCACCACCATGCCTGGCCCAGTAAACTTTTTTAATCCACATTTTTATTTTGGCAACTGAAAATATTATCATTATGAATTAGGTAGGGCAAGACGGGCTTTACCACTGGTCTCTCTGGTACACCGAAGGAGCTACAGGAGTTCCTGTCTGAAACAAGCACGCACTGACCGTCCAGTGTGCGCCTGTCTTCACCAGATTGAAGGAGGATGCCTAGAGATCCGGCGTCGGCTCTCTGCAGCAGTGCAGCCTGCCCCGTCTGTGGCTCTTCTGTGCTGATACTCTTATCGTCGTACTCATTTTACTTTCGGTCTATTGCCTGCAAATTCTAGCCTCACTGTGTGACACTGACAAAGTTCCTTACGGTTTAATTCAGTAAGTATTGCCCTTGAGGTTCAAGCTGATAAATACTTACTGAACAAAGCCACTTAGTATGCTAATTACTGAGGTGAAGAGCCAAGAATAGCAGACCCTGTTCTTCAAGTCTTCTTGGGAAGACAGGCAATGAACAAATGGTGCAGTGGTACACAGTAGGACGGACAGGAGAGCAGTACAGCGGTACACAGTAGGACAGACAGGGGAGCAGTACAGTGGTACACAGTAGGACGGACAGACGGAGGAGCAGTGCAGTGGTACACAGTAGGACAGACAGGGGAGCAGTGCAGTGGTACACAGTAGGACAGACAGGGGAGCTGTGCAGTGGTACACAGTAGGACGGACAGACGGAGGAGCAGTGCAGTGGTACACAGTAGGACAGACAGGGGGCAGCAGTGCAGTGGTACACAGTAGGACAGACGGGGGGGGGGCAGCAGTGCAGTGGTGCACAGTAGGACAAACGGGAGCAGTGCAGTGGTACACAGTAGGACAGACGGGGAAGCAGTGCAGTGGTACACAGTAGGACAGACAGGGGAGCTGTGCAGTGGTACACAGTAAGACGGACAGACAGAGGAGCAGTGCAGTGGTACACAGTAGGACAGACGGGGGGCAGCAGTGCAGTGGTACACAGTAGGACAGACGGGGGGGCAGCAGTGCAGTGGTGCACAGTAGGACAAACAAGAGCAGTGCAGTGGTACACAGTAGGACAGATGGGGAAGTAGTGCAGTCGTAAACAGATGGATGGACAGACGGGGGAGCAGCAGGACCAAGAACAGAACACATTGCCTGGAGCCACCTCAACTTTAGAGCAAACTGGGATGAAAATAAATGAACGGAACTTGGCATGATGGCACAGACCTGTGATCTCAGCTACTCTAGAAGCTGAGGCAGGAGGATTATATTCAAAGCCTGGCTGGACTGCAGAGCGAGTTCAAGACCAGCTAGGGCAACTTAGTGATAAAAGAGACTCGAGCATACAGCTCGCCTTGCATGTCTCTGCCCCTGGGTTCAGGCCCCACAACCACAATGCATATATACAAAAAACTGAAGGAGAGTTAAGGAGAACTCACCTAAATGAAACAGAGACAAACCATGGTGGTCTGTTTAAGTCTGCTTGTTTATCTAACTTGGGCCGTCTCTGTATAGCACGGCATGCATGTGGAGGTTAGGGGGTAACTCGGGGGTGTTCTCTCCTTCCACCGCGTGGGCTCTGGAGATTGAACTCGGGTTGCCAGGCTTGGCAGCAGGCACTTTCACCTGCTGAGACATCTCGCCAGCCCCTAAGTGTGGTCTTACTCATCTTCCAAATACAGATATCTATTCGAATTGAAGGAAGATGATGAGGCCTGCCGAAAAGCTCAGCAGACGGGAGTGTTTTACCTCTTTCACGACCTGGCTCCTTTGCTGCAGGCATCGGAACATCAATACGTGGTCCCCAGACTTAGCCGAGCAGGTAAGGTTCAAGTGTACAGTGAGCCAGCAAGTCTTGGGCCACCAGGTAGGATCCAGGTCACACTGAAGCTCCAGGAAATGGCCTTGCCTTTTAAAGTTCAGATTTCTTAACCAGCTCTCGTGCCCCGGGCTTACGTATCTGTTCCTGCTAACTAATGATTCGTTAGATTCAGTTAGATAGTCGTGGTGGTGATACGAACCATGAGGGCCATAAAGCAGAGGTCCAGCCGCTGCTGTCCAAGAGGGATAGGCCTGCTGCTCGTGTTGTAAGTTACATCGTCACACAGCCGCACCAGTTCCTTGGCGAACTGTGTGCAGATGTTCTGATGCTACGATGACAATTGAGTGCTCACAGCAGACTATGATACAAACTCTAAAACATCTGCCGTCTCCTTACAGAGAAAGTCTGCCAGCCTTGCCTCAGGCCAGTGATTCCAGTCTCAGGGAATTGCACCGTTACATCATTAAGATTTGCATCCTAACTTGATTTTGACTAGGTCAAAATTGAATAAAAAGTAATTTTGAGACCCCTCTCAGTACACGCAACTAGATATCTAAACCTCTGGATTTGGAGGATAAATTTTGAAAACTGAGGGTTGAAAATATTTTTTAAAACTCTGACCGCTAGGGTGTGTGATTCTGTGGTAGCACACTCGCCCAGCATACACGAGTGTCTTAGTTCCCTTTCTGTTGCTGTGATAAAGCATCACAGCCAAGGCAGCTTACAGAAGTGTGTGTTTCAGGCTTACGGTCTCAGAGGGTCAGAGTCCGTGACCACTATGGCGGGGTGTGGCAGCAGACAGGCATGGCAGCAGGCAAGCATGGCAGCAGGCAGGCACGGCAGCAGGCAGGCACGGCAGCAGGCAGGCACGGCAGCAGGCAGGCATGGCCCTGGAGCAGTAGCTGAGAGCTCACACCTTGAGATCAGGAAGCATCTCTGCTTCCTGGAAATGGTGCAGACTTTTGAAACCTCACAGTTCTACACCTCCCCCACCCACTCTACACCCTCTACCCCTGCCACCGCCAACAAGGCCACACCTTCCCAAACAGTTCTACCAACTGGGGACCAAGTACCAAACATAGCCTACAAAGGCCATTCTTCCTCAGACCTCCATAATGAGGCTCCTAGGTTCAATCCCAGGAGCAGCAGAAGAAAAATATCCTGTAGCCATTGAGCTGAGGGTAAATAACAATAAAAAAATATGATATACTAAACATGACCAGATGCTCACTCTTGTCGTTGTCCCCTAATCAGCAGTATAGAACAGCTGTGTACATAGCTGCATTGTTATTTGATATCTCAAGCAACCAAAAGCTACTTAAAGTATTAGCAAATACTACCTTATTTTACATAAGGGATTGAGCACATACAAATTTTGGTATGTGGGAGGTAGTCTGCCGCAGACTGATCTGAGGGAGCAACTGTATACTCTAAGCACAAGTGCTCCCTGTAGGCTTCACGGGCTGTAGTAATGTGACTAGAATCTGTGTTTCAGTTTTTCTCTCCCTCTTCTCTTTTGTTGTTTAGAGTTGGAAAGGCTGCTGGGTAAGTTTGGGCAGGATTCACAAAGAATAGAAGATTCGGTGCTGATTGGATGCTCCAGCCAGCATGAGGCGTGGTTTGCTTTGGATCTAGGTCTTAATAGCACGCCCTCCAGCCATGGTAAGTAACCTTTTTCTGATAGGTGCTTCCCTGCCGTTCTCAAGCTGTAGGGTTTTGTACAATACCATTCCAAAGAACATTCTATACATACAAAAACATTATCAGCTCCTCTCTTTAACTAAGGATATAGAAACACCGTTGTCCACTGTCATTACTGAGAAGAGAGTAAGAAAAGACCTGCTAGGAAGCTTTAGCTGGCTCAGAACTTGCTATATGACCCAGGCTGGCCTCAAATCCAGTCCTTCTGCCTTAGCTTCTCATGTGCTAGGAAAACAGACACACAACACTTACCTGGCTGAAAATCAAGGGCACTGTAATGATTTGTATTACACACTTATAGTATTCCCCACGCATTTATATATTTTATATCTTAACCATTTAATAAGTATTTTTAAATTAATGCCTTCAAAACTGGGTATGGCAGCCTGTAATCCCAGTACTTGGGAGAGGCTAAGGCCAAAGAATTTTGAGTTTTAGGCCAGCTAAGCCTATATAATGAGTTCCCCTCTAAAAGAAACCAGAGCAAAAGCTTGGCCTGGTGGTACATACCTGTTGTAGAGGAAGAGGTCCATGTGATAGCTGGGAAGGGATCCAATCTAAGGGTCTATATGGAGGGTTCAAATCCAAGAATCTATATGAAGGGATCAAATCCAAGGGTCTACATAAAGGAATCATATCCAGGGGTTCTATATGAAGGGATCGAATTCAGAGGCCTGTGTGGTCCAGACGGAATGTAGAAGGAATGTTGGTACATACCTTTAATCCTAGTATCCAGAAGACAGTGATGGTGTGTGCTTTTAACCCCAGCACTTGGAAGAACTCAGAAGGAGTCAGTGTCAGAAAGGCGTGATGTGTGAGAAGAGTCAGAGTGAAGGCTAGGAAAAGTGAAGAATCAGAGGAAGAGTTGGCAGAGTGAGTCAGAGGACAGGCTCAACTCTGACAATAGAAAAGCAGGCTCTCAGCTCTGACTGAGGATAAGGAGAGAAGCAGAGGGGCTGGCTCAGGCAGAATGGGGCAGTGAGAGCTCACAGAGACACAAAAGCAGTCTGAGGAGTCTGAGCCGGAGAGCAGCTCAGCAGAATCAGTAGCAGATGGGAAAAATGAGTTAATTTGAAGCCAAGCAGAGCAGTTCAGTCTGTGGCAGTCAGAGAATCTGCCAGAGTCAGAAACAGTAGCCAGCTCAGTAGATCAGCTGAATGATCTTGGAGAAGAGTTTGAGCCAGCACAGCGAGTGCGTTGAACCAGAAGAGTTGGATCAGGAGGAACTAGTCAGAGTGGCTCGGTCAGCAGGGAGTCTCAAGGTTGATTAGATCGTGTGGAGGCTGAAACGCTCCAGAGCTCCAGGACTAGAGCCAGTAACTGAATCAGGCAAAAGAAAAAATCATCCTTCGCCCCGAATCAGCGTCTACAGCTGTAATCACTGCAACTGAGGAGTTAGACAGACTCTCAAGTTCAAGACCATCCTTATCTACACAGAGTGAGACCAGCCTGGCTGCACAACACTGTCTGAAAAAACGAACAAAACCGTGATGTCATTTCTCACAGAAGCGTTACCATGGAGTAGCTCTGGGTCCTCAGCCCTGCGCTTCAGAGTCAGTTGACTCTAGGTTCATGGGCCCTACTGTGCTTTCCTTGTCTCACCAGTGACTGGGGTGTGCATGTAATGCTGGCGGCATGAGTATAGACATCCCGTTTTATCTTTTCCAAGGACAGGTATTGTTAATCCAGCAGGCTGATTGCTCTGAAAACGATCTTGAGAAACACTGTGCCCTACTGTTTCCCAAACCAAGAATCACCTGTATCTGTTTAATTGTTTTTTTACATCTTCCAAAATTCAGATCTGGGGACCCAGAGAAGCTGTTCACGGTGACACAGCACTTTTGTGCAGGCACATGCATATACATTCCACATTCTCTCTCTCTCTGTCTCTCTATCTCTTTGCCTCTCTGTCTCTGTCTCTCTGTCTCCCTCTCTCTCTGTCTCTCTATCTCTTTGCCTCTCTGTCTCTGTCTCTCTGTCTCCCTCTCTCTCTGTCTCTCTGCCTCCCTGTCTCCCTCTCTCTCTCTCTCTCTCTCTCTCTGCCTCCGCCTCTCTCCCTGTCTATCTCTCTCCCTCTTTCTCTGCCTCACCCTCCCTCTCCCCCTCCCCCCAGTCTCTCTCCAGTCAGAAGCTTGGGACCTGTGTAATTTCCCAAATCCCTAGATGAGTCTTGCAGGCAAGTCTGGGAAGGACCGACAGGACAGTGTGGAGACAAAGCTGGATATCTGTCTCATCACATCCCTTTTTCTCATTTTCTAGCCTCCTTGCCAAAATCTGAAATGGAGGCAGAGCTCAGAGGCTCTTTCGTCAAGCTGAGGCAGGCTCTTTTTCAGCTGAACGCGACGGATTCCTCCTTGCTGTTCACGGTAGCTCTGGCTTCTCGGTATAATAGTGTGTACGGGGCAGATACACGTGTGCGTACGATCCTGAGGGGACATGGGGCTTCTCACAGATCACAGACCTTCCTATACCTTGGCGGCGCGCAGTCTACTGCGAAAGATCGCTCGCTGATCCTTGTTTTGCCTTTACCAGAGCTGCTGTGAAGAATGTGCCCCTAAGAACATGGTCGATCCGTCTCATAAATGCATTTAAGATTTTATTCTCAGTTGTGTGTGCATGTGTGTCTGAGTGTAGGCGGCGTCAGAGGCCGGGAGGGAACACCGGCTTCCCGGGGCTGGAGTTGCAAGTGGCTGTGAGTGGCAGTTGTAGGTCGCAGGTGCTGGGCACTGAACTCTGGTCTTCTGCAAGGGCATAAACACTCTTAACCACTGAGCCATCCTTCCAGCCCGACCTCAGACATATTTTTTAAATCCATAGCACGATACACATTATGGTTTTATTCACATGAGAGATAATTTTACATCGCCTTAAGAACTCGTTCTTACAGCTTTAGATTTCAATTGTTATTTTTATTGTTGGTTGGTTTATTTAAAAATTTTTTTTGAAACAGGATCTTATCTACCTCAGGCTGGCCTTGAACTCACTATGTAGCTGAAGATAACCTTGAACTTGTGATCCTTCTGCTTCTACTACTGGATCACCAGGATTCTAAGCATGCCCTTGAACGCCTGGTACTAGGATTGAACTCGGAGTTGCCTACATGTTAGATGTATTAGTCACTTTTCCAACTGCTGTGATAACATATGTTGGCAAAAGCAACTCAAAAGAAAAAGGGTTCATAGAGCTCAGAGTTGGAGGGTAAAAATTGGAGTATTTTAATGATTTCTTTCAAGTGGTAGGAACACTTATAGTATTCCCATACATTTATGTATTTTATATCTTAACTATTTAATAAGTATTTTAAAATCAATGTCCTCAAAACTGGGTATGGCAGCCTGTAATCCCAGTACTTAGGAGGAGCTGAGGGCAAAGAATTTTGAGTTTTAGGCCAGCTTAGCCCACATAGTGAGTCCCCCTCTAAAAGAAACCAGAGCAAAAGCTTGGCGTGGTGGTATCTGGCAGGGAAGTCATGGTGGCTTGAGGTCAGGGTCACACTGTATCCACAGCCAGGAGGCAGAGCGACGAATGATCAGCTTGGCTTCTCCTTTTTATTCCATCCAGGACCCCAGTCCACGAGGCGGTGCCAGACACTTCCGTGGATTTATCTAGATAAGATTTCCCAGACATGCCCAGAGATTTGTTTCCATGGGGATTCTAAAGCCTCTCAAATTGACAAGATTTATCACCATACTAGCCTTTAATATTTTAATTATTTGTTTTAAAGACAGGATGTCATGTCCTTCAATGTACTATATAGCTGAGGCTGGCCTTGAACTCCTGGTCCTCTGGTCTCCATTTCTGCAGTGCTGGGATTACAGGCACCTGCACACAGGCACCAACACACCTGGCTGCTATTGTGTTTTATTGTCTGTTCTAAATTGAAGAGAAACTCCTAAGTCTTTTTTAGCTGGGGAAATGGCTCAGTGGGAGAAAGCACTTGCTATACAAACCTGAACAGACTTCCATCCCAGGAACCCATGTAAAAATCAGATGCTGTGGCAAGCCTCTGAGTCCCAGCAGTCCTATGGCAAGACCTCAGGCAGAGGCAGGAGAGTGGCTGAAAGTTCAGGGGCCGCTATCCTGGAGTACACTGCACAGCAAAGTCAATGAGACCCTCATCAAGGTGGAAGGCAAGAACTAGTCCCCAAAGTTGTCCTCTGACCTCTACACTTGTACAATTTTTCAGAAAATCACAGCTTCATTGAGGGGGAAGTAAATATAAATGAAATGTTTAACTATAATGGAAATTGAATGTTTTCTTTTTAAGCTGGGTCATGTTTTAAGGGTATGTGCACTATATTGTTATACATTTTTATGCTTTAAGCAATTCATAATGCATTTCCAAGTATCTTTTAGGCTAGGGACATAGCTCAGAGGAAGATTACTGTCTAGTGTATATGAAGCTGTAGATTCCCAGCACTCCAAAAAATAAGCAAATAAAAAGCACATAAAATATGTATTCTCTTAGATTTTTGATGCTAGGAAAATATATTTAGGTCATTTCCTAATTTTACAGGTTACAGTCACCTGAAGTAGGTGAGCTAGGAACAGTGGGTGCCTCGGCAGGTAAAGATGCCTGCTGCGCAAGCCTGTGGCCTAGGATGACCCTGTAAAGGTGGAAGGGGAGACCTGCTCCACAGAGCTCTCCTCTGACCCATCCACGCACCATGGCATGAGTACCCTCTCCCCCGCCATTAATAATACAACTTAATGACTTCTTTGAAATAAGTGAGCTAGAAGAAGATCCCCCATGAATTGTCCTGATACCTTTCTCTAAAGCCAGGCCACCTGTGTGTCTCCAGGCGCAGGCTCTGCTCCGCTGGCACGATGGTCATCGGTTCTGCAGCAAGAGTGGGCAGCCCACCGAGAAGAACGTGGCTGGCAGCAAGCGAGTGTGTCCTTCCAACAACATCATCTATTACCCACAGGTGGAGCACCGTGGGGGTGGGACCCAGCAGTAACCCCAGCCCTGGGACGTGAAAGCAGCCTGTGCCACATGAGATACTCCCACAAAAAACAAAACGGGCTGGAGAGATAGCTCAGCAGTTAAGAGCACTGGCTGCTCTTCCAGAGGATCCAGGTTTGACTCCCAGCGCCCACAGGGCAGCTCACAAGTCTCTTTAAGTCCATTTCCAGGGGGGTCCTCTTCTGGCCTCCTTGGGTACCAGGCATGCATGTGGTCCACTTACATATATGCAGGCAAAACAGTCATACAGATGAAATAAGAATAAACAGCCAGGCGTTGTGGTCAGCACTTGGGAGGCAGAGATGGGCAGATGTCTGTGAGTTTGAGGGCAGCCTGGTCTCCATAGTGAGCTCCAGGACAGCCAGAGTTACATAGTGAGGCTCTGTCTCAAAAAAAAAAAAAAAAAATTTAATCTAAAAAAAATATTTCTGAGACAGGATCCCTCTCTGTAGCCCTGGCTGCCTAAAGCTATGGAAAACAAAAAGGAAAGAAAAAGAAAATTGAGGGCACTGGTCCAAGAAGGTGTCGCTGCTCCTCACGGGGAAGGCTCCCATGGCTGCCCACGCCTTTGCCTGCGGGGCTCCAGGGGCAGCGCCTCCATCTCCATCCTCCTTTCCCAGATGGCTCCCGTGGTGATCACACTGGTGTCAGACGGCCCCCGATGCCTGCTCGCCCGCCAGAGCTCCTTTCCCCGGGGATTATATTCCGCCTTGGCGGGCTTCTGTGACATAGGTAAGGAGTTTGGGGGAGGAGGCGCAGGTGACCGTGAGATAAAACACCGACTCGTGTAAGTGTGTGTCCCGTTGCCACCATGCTTCTAGTCACAAGCATCCGTCCCTCTCGTGTCAGGAGACACAGCGTAGCTGGGGAGTACGCGGCGGGCGCCCCACCCGCCGCCCCAGTCCGGTACCCCTCGCCACACTTTGCTCACACATGCACCGTGCAGCTGGCTGCCCCGCCCTCAGCCTTATTTTCTGTGAACAAACTGCGGACATTAGTGTCTTTCAGCACACACAGTGCTAACCAGAATTCCATGCTTACTTAATAGTTTTCTTGAGATTGCCTTCTCTTTTGGTTTTCCGGGTAGAGCCTACAGACGGCGAAAAGTGACGCTTTGTGCAGCCGCGGCAGCAGCAAGCTCTGCCGTTGCCGCACTGGCCTGCATTGTAACCCGCTGGACTTGAGCTTGCCGTACCCGGGGTCTGATTCCTAGTGCTGGGAACCGAGGCTTGGGATGCTCCCAGAGCAGCACACTGAGATCCTTCACACAAGGGCCATCATGATGCAGATGGATAACACAGGCTTCTCCTGCTCCGAGGATGTCTAGAATTACTCTGAGTACTTGCAGGTGAAAGCGTGGAAGAGGCTGTCCGGCAAGAGGTTGCAGAAGAGGTGGGCCTGGAAGTGGAAAACCTGCAGTACTTGTCGTCTCAGCACTGGCCCTATCCCAACAGCTCGCTCATGATTGCTTGTCATGCAGCTGTGAAACCAGGGCAGACAGAGGTAAGGTCTTTTTTTGTTCATTTGGTTGGTTGGTTGGTTGGTCCGTTGGTTTTTCCAGATAGGGGTCTCCTGTTGTAACTCTGGCTGTCCTGAAACTCACTCTGTAGACCAGGCTGGCCTTGAACTTTCAGAGATCTGCCAGCCTCTGCTTCTACGTCCCGTTGTTGAGGAATTAAAGGCATGCGCTACTACCACCCAGCTCAGAGGTAAATTCTTAACTCTGTTTCAGCTGTGATGTGCCCTTCACCAGCCAGGAAGTACTTTCTGAGCATTTGTCTTAAGGAGAACTATTTGGATTATACAGTGATATATAAGATAATCAGCAGCCTGAAGGAATATGCATTTGAGAATGGAAACGAATAATCACTCTCCCCTGCATAGATCACAGTTATGGAACAACTTTCCTTTGAGCTGTTTTGTTGAAGTATAATTAACACAGAGAGAGACTACTGATAGACTGGAGGTATAGCTCAGTTGATAGAGTGCTAGCTTAACATACACAAATCCAGTAGTTCAGTCTTCAGCACCATGTAAACCTAGTCTGGTAGTACCCAATTATAATCCCAACAGTCAGGAGGTGGAGGCAGGAGAATCAGAAGTTTGAGGCCAGCCTAGACTGTGTTTTTTAAAAGACATGTCTACAGACATCTAATGCATCTAACTTGCCTTGCTGGGTTTGGAGATAAGCATGTATCAGGAACCACTGAGCAGTCCTCACTATCAGGAATCTGCAATCAGATGTCAGTCTCAGTGTCATAAGCTTACCCATCATTTTCTGTCCTCCCTGGTCCTCTGTGCTAAGAGCAATTAACATAAGCCTCATTTTAATGTATCTGACACATTCTTGCTAACTGTAGGTGCTGTGCAGGTCTCTAGAACTTATAAAGTATAATTCAATCTTCATATCCTTTAACCACTACGTCCCCATTTCCCCCTCCTTCCAGGCCTTGGGAACAAGCATTCTACCCTTCTATGTGTTTGGCTATTTTAAAGTCCCCACGCAGCTGAGACCATGCAGGATTTGCATCAAGCTTATTCTACTTAGTATGTCTTCCAGGCCTGCCCCCTTATTATAAGTGTACAATTTCCTCTATTTTAAAAATTCAGTAATGCCAACCAAGGTGGCAATGCCTGTTACCTCTGTGAAGGTAGGGAAGAGCAGGAGACCAAGGTTGACATAGCAAGTCGGAGACAACCTCGGATTACATTAGACCCTCTCGAAAACAACAAGTAATCAAACAAAACTCAATACCAGTTCATGATATGTATTTGTCACACTTTCTTCACTGACAGACTGTTTTCATATCATGGATGTTGTGAACTGTGTCACAGTGACAACAGTAACACAGAGGTACCTCTGAGACCCAGATTTCAGTTCACTTGGACATATGCTCGGAACTGGGATTGCCGGATCAAATGATAGTTCTACTTTTAAAGTTGTGTTTTGAGATACTATTTCACTGTGTATGCCTGGATGGCCTGGAGCTCACTCTGTAGACCAGGCTGGCCTCAAACTCCCAGAGATCCACCTGCCTCTGCCTCCCCAACGCTGGGATCAAAGGCGAGCACCACCTTTTTATTTTCTGTAGAACCTCCATAGTGGTTGCACCAATTTACATTTCTGCCAATAGTCTATATAGTGGTCCCTATTCTCAGATCCTTGCCAACATTTGTTGTCCATTTGTCCATTTTTGAGGCAGGGTCTTACTATGTGTAGCCCAGGCTGGCCTTCAACTTACTGTGTCACTCTGGCTCGCCTCAGACTTTGGGTCTTCCTGCTTCAGCTTCCCAAGTGCTGGGATTACAGCTGTGTTCCATCATGCCAGGCCTCTTTGGTTTTTTGTTTGTTTGTTTTTCTTTTGTTTTGGTTTTGGTAGTAGCTCTCTGACTTGGTTACTTTTCTATAGATGTGAAAAGACACCAAGGCAAAGAAAGCATTTAATTGGGCTTCCTTAAGAATCTCAGAGGATGAGTCCATGACCATCTGGGAGGAAGCACGGCAGCAGGCAGCCATAGTGTCAAAGAAGTAGTTATGTACAAGCAGGAAGGGGGGAGAGGCCAGAGAGAGAGAGAGAGAGAGAGAGAGAGAGAGAGAGCGCTAACTGGAAATAGCATGGGCTTCTGAAACTTTAAAGCCCACCCGCCAGTGACATACTTTCTCTAACAAGGACACACCTTCTAACCCTTCCCAAATACTTCCACCAACTGGGGACCAACAGTCAAACACGTGAGCCTATGGAGGCCATTCTCATCCAAATCACCACGCCGTCTTAGGAGGTACGCAGTGATTTCTCATTATGGCTTTGGTCTGCATTTCCCTGATTAGTGACACTCGGTATTTTTTTTTTTTCACATACCTGTTGGCCATACGTATTTCTTCTTTGAAGAATCATCTATTCAGGTGTTTTTCTTTTTTTCTTTTTTTAACACCAGGGATTGAACGCAGGGCCTCACAGGTGCACGCTGCCACTGAGCTCCGACACATCCCACCTCTGCTGTTGAGCTGCAAGGGATCCTAACATATTTTGGATATTAATTCTTTGTATTTGTTCTACAGACATTCTCTCACATCACATGGGGTGCTTTTTCACTTTGCATTTCCTTTGCTATATAAAGCGTTTTACTTTTGACTCTGACTGCATCCTGTCTACTTTAGCTTTTCCTGCCTTTGCTCTTAATGTCACATGTAAGAAAAGTCAGTGTCCAGTCCAGGATCACGGAGCATAGTAAGTTCCTTCTGAGGGTTTGTGTCTGGTCCTACGTGTACATTTAATTTTTAATCTGTGTTTGTTTTCAGTATAAAGGGTCGTTTCACTCTTCTACGTGTGTATCCAGTGTGTCAACACCTTTTATGCTGTGATTTATGCTGTGATTTTTCACCTTCATTTTTTAACAGTACCTTATTTAGAGACAATGCACACACCTCACTTAACGATTTGGGGATTGGTCTCACTGCTCAAGGAATTCAGGATATTGGGGACTAATTGTGTGGAACTACAGGAACTTCTAGGTGAAAGGGACTTTGATGTCTTACCTAAATTCACCTTGCTTGTCTGTAGCATGTCTGACAGATGGGAGTCACTGAAGGCCCTGCCAATAGTTTGCTGACTCAGTCCTCTGATTTTTTATGGGGTCTCTATAATCTACTTCCACTTCCTGGGACAGTCTCTGATTACTTTGCTTCTTGCTTTTAGCTATTATTAAGCTTTATCCCTTAAAGAGAAAGTAACATTTGTACAAATGTTTATTCTTAAAAAATTATATTTGTGTGTACATATGTGGAAATCAGAGATGAGCTGTGGGAATCTGTTCTGTCCTCTCATCATGTGAGCCCTAGGGACCAAGCTCAGGTCGTCAGGCTTGGCAGCAAGTGCCTTTGCCTGTGGCGCCATCTCACTGACGCTGTAGCTCCTTTTTTAAATGAGAGAGTTGTATAATTGATGCGGACACAATCATAACCTACAACTCAGTATTTCAGTGTCTATACTTTGGGATTTTATGAATATATGCACTGGGGACTGAAACCGGGCTTAACAAACGCTAGTAGCCTTGTACGAATGGGACTCATCTGTTTTTAGAACAATTTTAAAAATACACTTAATTCTCTATGTGTTTCTGGACAATATCTAGAATTGATTTTTAACACAGTCCATCGATCCCAGATGTTATCTTCTAAGAGTGCATAGTTCTATATGAATTTTCTCACTTTTGGTCATAGTATTTAAAATTTTGTACTTCCCAATTTTACCCCCACCCTACACGCCTTCTTTGTCTCTCAGATCCAGGTGAACCAGAGAGAACTAGAAGCAGCTGCCTGGTTCAGTCTTGACGAGGTGGCCGCAGCCCTGATGAGAAAGGGCCCTTTTATCCAGCAACAGAGTGAGACTCTCCCATTGTTGCTGCCTCCCAACTTAGCTGTTGCCCACCACATGATTAAGAAGTGGGTGGAAGAACAGACCTGTCCTTCCTTGGCTGCTTAGCTCAAATCAAGCTTCTATCCTTCCTGGGCACTGCTGAAGGCCAAGCCAGGGGTCTACTGTAAAGAGGAGACAAGGCCAGCTCCAGGTCAGCCTCCTAAGGCAGAGGAGCTCTGAGACGTTCCTACTAACGGACAACCAAATCGTATAAGCTGGATAGAGGAGCAGCTTGTACCTGTACTTGTCCCAGCTACTTTGGAGGCTGAAGCAGGAGTATCACTTTTGCCCAGGACAGCCTGGGAAACACATTGAGACTCTTAAAACAAAAACTATAAGGAGAAAAGTTGATTGGTGAGACGCGATGGAGAGCTGAGGGAAGGGTGCCATTTGTTTGGATGAGGGCATTTTCTCCAAGGCTGCAGGAGCAAACATCTTCTGACACGTGGCTTATGGTTGCATTCACAGAACTGCCAGATGTGCCTCAGTGATTTATTTTAGTATCTGAACTACTAACAAGCTCAACTCATGTTTAAGTTGCTTCTGTCCTCACAGAAAATACTATAGTATAATGATTTTGAATTTATCTGTAGGTATATTCTTTTTTAAATTTTATTTTATTATTATCTGTATAAGTGTTTGCCTGCATGTATGTCTCTGCACAACATGCATGCCTAGTTCCTGTGGAGGCCAGAAGAGGGTGGTGGAATCCCTGAACTGGAGTTGATGGTGAGCTGCCATGGGGTGCTGGGAATCAGACCTGGGTCTTCTGGGTGAGCAGCCACCGAGCCATCTCTCCAGCCCCTATAAGTATTTTCCTATATGTGGTAGTTAAATAAAAGTTAACATTGTAATCGCTGTTGCTGGAGATGGAATCCAGGGCTTTATACATGGCAGGCATACCCTCGGCCCAAAAGTTACAGTTTTGGTTTGGTTTTAAGCCTTCTGAAGGGATGAGGAAAGTGGGAGCAAGTCTTCCAGAGTACTCTGCAGGCAATCAGAGGCGGTGCTTCTCTGAAGTAGCTACATCTCAGAAGGGCTCTCAGTGACTTAAGACTGTTGTCTTCCCATCTCATTTGCTCAGTTTGTGACCCAGGGAAGACTAAACATAAAACGGTTCTGGAATCTGCACACCCAGAGTGCTGCTTCAACTAGGGGAGTAGTTGAAGCACCAAGCCTGAGTCAGGATTCCTTCCCACACATGAGCCTGATTCCATACCCATGGTGCTAGAGACTGAACTCAGGCCCTCATGTATCCAAGCAAGCCTGCCACTGAGCTGTATCCCAGTCCCCTGTGTGTCATCTGTATCTTGCCGCTGTAATGGAGATGTTTCTCTGGAGGAAATAAATATTCATGCCTTTATTCAGACTTATTTTTTTTCTGTTGTATGACTCAGTTTTGAGAAAATGTGAATGGGGCAGAGATGGGAAAGATCATTGTGTATGACAGTAAAATGTTTAAGTCTAGGCCACACAACTGGGGAAATGTGCAGAAGAAACTACCAGACCAGTTGGGAAGAGTGGCTGGGGCAAATCCTAGCTTCGGATAACTTCACTAATTGATAGCTAAAAGACAAAAGGCCCAGCAGCCCTAAGCCCACTCACACATTAGAGGCCCGTAGCACTAGGCAAAAGATTCGGAAGTAGGAAAGTTGAAGCTCTGAGTTTCCTTTTGAGCCCAAGAGGTCAGCTGGAAAACCCTTGTGCCTTCACCTAGAATTCTAGAAGGATAATACTGGCTGTGATTGTAGCTTGCCCTCACCCAAGATGACTCACCAGTTCAGAAGAGCACTTAGGAAAGGGGCCTGAGATTTCTTCATTCTGTAGTCAGAAATAGCTCAGGGTCCATGTACATTACTGTCTGTCCCTGTCATGAAGGGTGTGTGCACGTGTCCTAGTCTGAAAACACTGATAGAAAGAGGGGTGCTCAGGGTTTGTTTTTCATGAATCTGCATGTTTTTGGTTTGATTTTTGATATTTTTAAAAGATGGGGGTAACCAACAGAAGAAACTGCAACGCTGCATACAACCCCAGCACAAGTTGGTTAGAGGGGCCTTGCTACAAAACTCCAAGGTTATTTGGAAGATAGGGCTTGGGGTACTGAGATGGCAGGTAAGTTGGCAAAGGGCACATGCACGCACACAGACACGCACCAACGGATTACAGAAGTGCTAAGGATAGAGTGGCACACAGCTAGATTAGCAAACACCAGGCAAACCTTTTAACATGTATTTGTCTCCAAAGGAAGTCTGGCTCAAGGTCAGGCCGCTTTGGTAGCCCCCGCATGCCTTTATCTGTTTCCTCTTCCTCAACATTTGGTCCTCAATGAAGATACAGTTAACATACATAAATGCACTGTGGAAAAACCTTTTTCTCATCATCAAGCTGGGACAGAATCCTAATGTGGGGGCTGAATATCAAAATAAAATAAAGATGTATTCACTCTTTTTTGTGTATTTGTTCACTTTTGTTATTTTTGTTTTTGTTTTTTCGAGGCAGGGTTTCTCTGCTGTAACTCTGGCTGACCTAGAACTCACTCTGTAGACAAGGCTGGCCTCAAATTCACAGAGATCTGCCTGCCTCTGCCTCCCAAGTGCTGGGATTAAAGGCGTGCATCACCACCGCCCAGCTGCATCTATTCTTAGCATTTTTAAGATGTTGCCCAATAAAAAGAAACATTTTATCTGATGCTTGTTTAGTACACATGTGCACACATGCAGACACGTGTCATGTATGGAGGCCAGAAGTCAACCTCAGGTGTCATCCACATGTTTTTTTAGAAAGGGTCTCACCAGCCTGGAGCTTGCTGATTAGGCTAGGCTAGCTGATCAGCAAGCTATAGATATACCTGTCTGCCTACCCAGTGCTAGGATTACAAGCATTTGCTACAATTCCTCATTTTTTGAAGCGGAACTGAAAGGTGTAGCAAGCATTTCCTTGACAAGACTGATGCTTTTCTTAATTTTTTATATGTATATGTTTTGTCTACATGTATGTAAACTGCATGCATGCAGTGCCCACAGAAGCCAGAAGAGGGCATCAGAAACCCCTGGAACTGGAGTTACAGGTGGTTCTGAGCCACTATGTGGGTCTGGGAATGGAACCCCAGACCTCTGCCAGAGCAGCAAGCACTCTCAACTACTGAGCCATTTCTCCAGCCCCTAGTATTTGACTTTCACAGGACTATATACAGTAACTGCATACAGTAAGAGTAAAGGAAGGTCGGGGTGTGATGCCCACACCTGTAATTCTGGGACTTAGGAGGTAGAAATAGGAAGATCAAGGAACTGTCAATAAAATGAACATTATCAGAAAGCAAAAGTCTAAATTTTCAATGAAAAAAATTAATTTCCTTCACGTGCCCCATTAACAGTCTTCAGGTATGTAGAAACTTGAGGCCACTCTGGCTACATGAGATTGTCTCAATAAACTAAAAAACAAAAGTAATGGGACATGGAAACAGAAAGAGTTAATGGGGAGGGTGCACGAGGGCAATGGAGACAGCACAAAGGCACACATTCCCCTGCTAGGTGGGATAAAGACGTACATGTACATGTATGTAAGACAGGAGGCAGAGCAGTGAGTAGGGAGACAAAGGAGGCCAAGCATCATGCCCAGGTAGGAAATGTCTCAGTGGGACCCACTCTGTGCTAACGTTTTAATCAGTCATTAAAAAGTTATTTTTCATATAATACCTTTATTAATAATTTGAGTTTCACACAATGTATCTCAACAACATCCTCTTATCATTCCTTCCTGTTCCACCCTCCCACCCTGTGCCCTCAAAAAAGAAAAAAGAAAGACAAGAAAAAAACAAAATCAAGTTGTGCTTGTGTGGCAACAGCATGGGTAACTGGCATCACCATGGTCTTTGGAGGCTAAGGCTGCTCTGATCATGGACAATCACCTTGCCCATACTAGCCCAAGACAGAGTTCAACCTGAAGTTGGGCTCACCACCCAAACCCTGACATGGAGCAGGCTCCCTGGAATCCTACAAGCACTGGGGCATTCTGCAGGCTCCCCAACATCTCACAGGGACCAGGGCCTCCCACAGGCACCCAGACATTCCGCGGGGACCCGGATATCCTGCGAGCACCCAGACATCCCATAGGCACCAGGGCCTCCTGCAGGCATCAGGGATCCTGCAGGCACCCAGGCATCACACAGGCCTCCCAGGCAACCCAGAGACATCCAGACATCATGCAGGCACCTGTGGACATCTGGTCTTCCCACAGTCACCTGGACATTCCACAGACACAACCAGGGCCACCTGCAGGCACCAGAGCATCCCACAAGTGCCCAGAAACAATAAGTTCTTTATCTTGAATTAGGAGCACATGTACATAATGTCCCAGACTGAACACTTTAAATTTTAGCACTTTATATCTCACTTAAAAGTGAATTAAATGGGATTACCAACTTAGAATTCTGACCTGAGAAGGAATATACCTAAGAGAGAAACTAAATATTCAGAATTACACCAAGGGTGCATTGTGTTTTTACTAAACTACTACTAAAAATGTCTTGGGAAAATTCAAACCAAACCAAACCAAACAAGTTCATGAATAGCTGTGTAGGATTTGTGCAGAGGGTGGTACTGAGACCTGAAACCTGCAAGGGAGACATTCTTTAAGTTGACTAGAAATGGACACACTTGGACTCACTGTTTATTCAGTGAGAAGGGCAGATGATGTGTAGGCTAATCCTTCACTGGCTCAATTGGGGGTTGTGATCAGCGTTGTCGGGCAGCCGCACACCCATGCTGTGTAGCAGGTTGGAAGCAGGTCCTGCCAGCCCAGCTTGGGAACTGTAGGATTCCAGTATATTTGAAACCAGGTTCAGGTCTACATCTACTGCTTCAACAACATGATCTGAACCAGAATCTTCCTCATCTGAATTGTTATTTGTAGTCTGGGTTGTAGGTTCCTTGTTCTAAAGAAAGAGAGAGAAGAGAACACAACATGAGATAGTGATCCTTTAGGTTGGATGTTGGTTACAGTAAAATGCAATAACTTAGCAATAATATGTGTTTGAATTCCAAATTAAAAATGAAATGTCCACTCCTTGGTAACATAAAATGAGTTCTAATAATGTGATTTAATGCATATTTAATGGCACATGCTTGTAATCCCAGCACTTGGGAGGTAGACGCCGAAGGATCATAAGTTCAAAGTCGTCCTCAGATAGATAAGGAGTTTAAGGACATTCTGGACTAGAAATCTTGTCTTAAAACTAAACAAACTTGGTTCTGAAGATTACAACACATTTCTGTCTCAAAAGAAGTCCTACAAATGGAACATGCTTGTCTCTACTCAGGAAATAAACCAAGAGATACCTAGCATTAAAGAGGTACATTTATAGCCTGCACTAATATCAATACACTAATAAAAGACAAAAATCTAAATTTTCTTACAAATGAATAAAGTTAGGACTTTTTTGTTCTCTGACCACAATGTTTAAAGTGATGTCTAACTACAAAGCATCCAGTCTGTTACTTGGGTCTCTGATTTCACAGGCTGGGAGGAGAAAAAGATCTGAAAAATTGCACCTTGACCTATAGACCTTTATATCTCTGTCACTCAAACTGTGGTCCATGGACTAACAACAGTCTGCATTTCTCAGGATTTCCAAAAACAGTAAATTTCAGCTCTTTGTCCATTTTGCTTAATAAAGGTTTACTATAACAGGATCCTTGGGTGATATTTCTTCACGATTAAATCTAACAAATAATTTCTATTAGGTTGGAAGCAATGACAGTTTTAAGTGTCATTTAGATGGTTAAAGCAAAGAGTTCATGTTAACCATGAGCTCTCACGGTTTTCCTGTTCTCATACTGCTTCTATGACACGAGGACTACATTTTAGTTAAGACAATGCACAGTAGATGGCTGAGCTACAGCCCAAACTCTGATCCACGACACTCTATTGTCTGTGCTCTTCCCATAATGCCTCCTACTGGCTGAACGGTGTTGGCAAAACACAAGGAGGAATATGTGAATGAGAGAGGAATTCTAAATTTGACTCTAAACTAGGGAAACACAAAACAATTAAGATTAAAGTTATTTAGATATTTAAGTTCCTCTTAGTTCTCTCTAAATTTTTTAAAGACTTATTTATCCACCCCATCCTACCCCATATGGTGTGTGTGTGTGTGTGTGTGTGTGTGTGTGTGTGTGTGTGTGTGTGTGTTTGGTATATGCAGGGTACTTTGCAGTCAGAGGTCAATTTGAAGAGTTAGAAGCACTGGCTGATCTAGAAGACCCAGGTTTGATTACCAGCACAATTCCCAGAACCCACATAGTGGCTCACAACTGTATGTAATTCCACTCCCATCTGTAACTTCAGTCCCAGAAGATCTGATGCCCTCTTCTGGCCTCTGTGGGCACCAAAGATGCACACAGTGCAGACATACATTCACAAAAAACACCCATAGATATAACAAAACACGCATATATATATTTTTTAAGAAATTAAATATTCTGGGCTTTTGGTAAGATTTATTTATGTATGTGTATGAATGTTTTGCTTGCATGTATATATGTGCACTAAGTGCAAGCCTGGTGCTTTCAGAGGTCAGAAGTTGGCATCGGATCTGGAGTTAGGATGGTTGTGAGCCACCCTTCTGAACTCAGGTCCTCTGTAAGAGCAGCAAGTGCTCTAAATGGCTGAGCCATCTCCAGGCCCCTGCCCCCTTTAAGAATATAATTGTAAGCAGGCATGGTTATAAGTCCAAGCATGCCTATAGCCCCAGCTACTCGGGAGGCTAAGGTAGTAGGATCACTTGAGCCCAGGAATTTATTACCACTTTTAGCCAGTAGTAAACACACTAAAGTGAAGGAAAGGAAGGGGTGGTACATAGAAAGGGAAGGGAGAGGAAGAAGCAGTCATTAAGCTTGTATTTAGACTCAGCCAAAGGCTTTGTGCATGTCAGACACCTGCTCTACCACTGCACTACACTTTCAGTATCTGCCCCTCCTTCACAGTTTCAGCATGTTTTCCTCGTGTGCCTCAAACTCCTGGCCCTAAGCAACCTTCCCTCCTCAACCTCTTCAGTAGCTGTGAATGATAGGCACATGTCATTGTACCTAACCCCGTAACCTCTCATTATACCAATGTTAGAGGAAAACTAGCATTCTTGGGGTTGGGAATATAGCTTAGTGATGAGCTATGTGTTTAGCATGTACCCCAGGCTCGGGGGTCAATTCTTAGCACCAATCAATCAGTGGATAAAATTAGCATTCATTTATTTCAAACCTCACAAATCACAAGGAAAGGAAAACACAGGTGAAATATGGCTGTC
This sequence comes from Cricetomys ansorgei, assembly GCA_026225945.1. Lineage (NCBI taxonomy): Eukaryota > Metazoa > Chordata > Mammalia > Rodentia > Nesomyidae > Cricetomys > Cricetomys ansorgei. The sequence goes on along the minus strand of JAMJFZ010000770.1, from coordinate 8,053,696 downwards.
ACTCTCCTACACATACTTGGAGAAGGAGAAGTTAAAAAACACTTACCGCTTGCTTCCGGGTACTGAAGCTTTTGCCTATGCTGGTGTGCGCCAGCTCCTGGTCCATCTGGGCCATGTAGGACTTTAGACTGCCAAGAGCTCCTTTCAGAGATTCAGGGTCCTGAGTTTCAAAACCCAAGTCATCATCACTGTCTAAACACTCGAAGTCATCTCCGTCTAGATCATCAGAGTCTGACTCTTGAGGTTTCATCCCTATATTGACCACGACACAGAAAGAGGCACTTGGTAAAACTGTTTGAGCAAGGTTACACTTCTCAAAAGGATTAGAATGTTCCACAAGGACCAAATGAGTTAGCCCAAGTACTCTGTAAAAATTCTTTCCCAAATGGTGATTCAGGGGGACATTATAGGACTATAAACAGGCTAAGCCAAGAGAATCAACTTTAGGTTTTGTTTTGTTTTTTGAGTGAATTTGATTAATTCAAAGTTTTTTCTTATAAAGATAAAAACTGGGCTGTTGAGATGGCTCCCAAGGACAGGTGCTTGCTTTGCAACCTGGTGACCTGAGTTAGAACCCCAGAACAACCATGATGTTACAAATACACCACCCACCTACCCACCCATACACAAAGCATGCATATATATGGAGAGAAGGGGGGCTGGGAGTATAACTCAGTGGTAGAGAACTTGCCTAGCATGTATGAGACCCTGGGTTTGATCCTCAGCACCATAAAAATACAGATAAAAATCTGGGGGCTGTAAAGATGGCACCTGTTATCTTGCAGAGAATCTACGTTTCTTAGCACCCATGTGGCAGCTCACAATCATCTGGAACTCTGCTTATAGGGTATCCAACACCTTCTTCTGGCCTCCTGAGGCACCAGGCACATAAATACACATAGGCAAATATTCATACATAAAATAAATCCTTAAAAAATATAGACACAGGGGCTGGAGAGATGGCTCAGCACTTAACAGCACTGGCTATTCTTCCAGAGGACTCAGGTTCAATTCCCAGCACACATATGGCTGCTCACACTGTCTGTAGCTCCACTTCCGGATGATCTAACACCCACACACAAGTATACACGTAGGTAAAACACCAATGTGCATGAAATAAAATGAATAAAAATTTTTAATGCAAATACAAATTTTTAAAAATTTAAAATTAAAAAACTACATAAATACACACTGATGTCAACATTTAGCCACACGGAGACAGTTTCCTAGCTCACTGTCTTCTCTGAGACATCTTTGAACAATTGGCTGGGGTCCAGGTGTCAGATGTAATGGATACAGCTCTGTGCACAGGCATATGCAAATACAGGCTTTTCTTCCTGTAAAGACTTATTTTCATTTTTGTGTATATACATATGCCCATGTGTGTAAGGAACCCATATCAGCCAAAAGCAGGCATCAGAGCCCCTGAAGCTGGAGTTATAAGAAGCTGGGAGCTGCCTGACACAGGTGCTCTGAACCAAACTCCAGTCCCTTGAAAGATCAACAAGCCAGCCCCATGATTCTCTTTCTTAATTTGGATGTGCTCACATCTATGGCCTGCTTTTCTACATACTATGTCTTATAAGCCTTACTGCAGAATATACAGCTGATTTCATACTCTATCATGGCTGTCAAATTCATAATACAGTGATTTATTTACCACTTCTCTCCTGGTGGTCATTAGAATTTTGGTACTACAAAAGCACTACAGTGACCATCAGTGACCATTCATCTCTTTCATAGAGTAAATCCCTGAAGTGAAATTGCTAAGTCAAAAATTATAGGCTTTCTAGATTCTAAAACTTATACTTCTTATACTTATCCTTCTTCCCACAGAGTTTGATGGTGTTCATTTCTCCAACCCTTAAAATAGCTGATTATAGCTGGGTGGTGGTGGCGAGCACCTTTAACCCCAGCACTCGAGAAGCAGAGGCGGGGGATCTCTGCGTTTGAGGCCAGCCTTGGTCTACAGAGTGAGTTCCAGGACAGCCAAGGCCACACACAGAGAAACCCTGTCTCAAAAAACAAACAAGTAAACATGTAAATAAAAATAAAAATAACAGCTGATCAGTAATTTTTCAATAAGGTGAGAAAAAAATGTTTTTATTTTGCATTTGTTTGCTTACTAGGAAGAATTAACTATTTTCAAACGTTTATTGGTTATTTTTCTGTGTACAGCCTACTCTTACCCTGTGTTTCTGTTTTGTGTATGTGGAGTGCATTCGGAGGTCTGAAGCTAATACCTGGTGTCTTCTTCAATCACGCTTCACCTTGTATTTTGACACAGAGTCTCTCCACTGAGCCAGGAGCTCACCAGCAAGCTCCAGGGACAGGCCTATCTCTCTCTGCCCCTTCGTTACTGGAAACCAGAGGCCTATGCATCTGTCCCTGGCTTGTCATGTGAGTGCCAGTGATCTAAACTCAGGTGCTCACGCTCCTATGCAGCAAGCACTTTACAAACTGAGCCATCCACCTAGCCCTCTGTGTTATTTTTCAATTTCTTATTGATTTCTAAAGCATTAAGAAAAACAAAAATGTAATATGGAAGCCACGTTAAAACCCTTTCAAGACATTAAAGGTTCATGCGCTCAGATAGCCGAGGAGCAGCTAGGGCGTCAAGAACTGATGAGACTGTCTCTGTAAGTGATTCAGCAGGGCAGTGATTTATGGTTAAAAACAACTCAAAACTATCAAGAGTAAGTACCCAGTGCTCTAGCAACAGTGATGCCCCCTTTACAGCTTCGAAATAAAAGTAAATACCATGCTATAACTCACCGAAAATCTTGTCAAAATAATTAAGAAAAGAATCTGCATCAAAAGTGACTGGAGCTTCGGATGGGTCTCTGAAAGATTAAAGGGAAAGGCACGTAATTTACCCTGACCACAGTTCTTTGAGGCATTTTTTAAGACGGTGCTATGCTTAGAGAAGCTACCAGAAATATCCAAGAAAGGAACAGCAAGGGAAATTGTAGTTTAAATAGGTAAGAAAGTTTTGTTATGCTTGTCAGCCTGTGAGTGGCGCAGAAATACAGAAAAGTGAAACTACGCCTCGTTCCCACACATTCAAGAGCGTGCGCCGCTGGCCTGTGTGTCCCCTCTCCCTGCAAGATGCAGAGTAAAGGCAACGATTTACCTGGGTTCATTACATAATGCCTATTCTTATAGGGCACCAAGCTCATGCTCTAACCCGAGCACCTGGGGTGTCGTCAGGAAGATCATGATTTCAAGTGAGTTTAAAGCAAGAGAAACAACAACAAAAATCAAAGCTTAACAAGTTGATAAAATTTCACCTTCCCTTATTTCTTCCTTAAAGACAAATAATGAACATGCACTTCTATTTTTTCTTACAGTTCAGGAATCTAACACCGGCAAAGGCTCGCTGGGCTGGGGAAGGAGCTCAGCAAGGTGCACTTGTTAGTGTGCACAGCCTCTAGGTCAACCCCATTACCTCCAAAAAGAAAAGGAGAGAGATATTTGCTATGCAGATAACAATTCTAACTACCCTTTTCCTAGTTACTTGCCACATAAAACTTCATAGTTCAGTGATTGCTTCTGCCTCTGAGGAGTTCCTTTAATCCCTCTCTTTGAGTTTCAAAATTGCAATCCGCTCGTGCAGTAAAAGATCAGAAGCCTGAGCTTGTTGAGAGCTGCATGATAACGTCTACAGGTGATGAATACGAGTCGAGTCTAAAGAAGCCGGGCGAGGGAGCTCACACCATTATTATACCAGTACCCTGAGGCAGAGGCAGGCGATATCTGTCATTTTGAGGCCAGCCTGGTCTACACAGTGAGTTCCAGGACAGTCAGGGCTATGTAGAGAGACCCTCTCTCAAACACAAACAAATTAAGAAACCACAAAGAGTGAAAAAATGCCATGGCTCTGGTGGTGGCTATTAAACCTGCTGAGTTTCCTGGTTTACTCACTGAAATCTGACCTCAGATAGGAAGGTGGCACTACGTCCAGCACCCACAAAGGAAAACAAAGCAGTACAAGTAACTTGCTCAAAAATAAAAAAAACAGAGGCAGGAGAGACAGCTCAGGGGTTAAGAACACCAGCTGCTCTTCAGAAGACCTGGGTTCAATTTCTAGCACCCACATGGCAGTTCACAACTGTTCCAGGGGATCCGACTCCCTCACACAGACATACATGCAGGCAAAGCACCAATGTACATAAAATAAAAATAAATAAATAAAATGAAAACAATAATCACATACATACAAGAAAGAAAAAAAGAGGGGGGAGAGGAAAACAAAACCAAAACAATACCAGGTGTGGTGGCGTGTGGCTATGGTTAATCTGCTCAGAGGGATGAGACAGAGAGATCACTTAAGCCCAGGACTTTGAGACCAGATCAACACAGTCAGACTCCATCTCAAACAAAAGAAAACAGAACAGAAGAAAAATCAAAGTGGCAATGACACTTTCCACTGACAGTGACTTCAGCATCTGGATACAACTGGAAGTTCTGCTTTAGCGTAAGTTACCTTGGCAGCTCTGCCCCCTTGTGGGTTGAGACTTTAGAGAGGAAAGCCTTCATGCTGTCTGAGACCTGCGCTACATCATAGTTCTGCTCCTCCTCCAGGGGAACTGGCTGTGATTCTTTTTTGCCGGCAGCGTCCTGCAACAGCTGGTCCAGCTGGTCTGGTGAGAGGTTTAGCCACTGGTCATCTGACAAAGAAAGCAGGTCCGCCATGTCACAGGAGAGGCCTTTCCAGAAAGTTCTTTCTGACCTTCCTGATCTGCTCTTGGCCCGTCACTCACCGTCCTCAGGAAGAAGATCAGCTTCTTCTTTCTTGAGCTCTTCAACATCAAATGACAGTGTCTGTAACATGGTTAAGATTTCTTCACCTGGGCTCATAGCAAGTGAACTATAAAAGATGAAAGACACGAGCATTTCTTTGTGATGGCGGTATGATTTAGCAACTACATTGATTGAACTATCTGAACTATTTGGAGCAGCGGTTCGCAGCCTTCCTAAGGCTATGACCCTTCAATACAGCTCTTCATGTTGTGGTGACCCCCAGCCATTATTTTCATTGTTACATCTTAACTGTAATTTTGTTTCTGTTTGAATTGTAACGTAGATATCTGATATGCAGATGCTCTTAGGTGACCCCTGTGTAAGTGTCATTTGGTCTCCAAAGGCGTTGTGTAGAGGAACACTTGGAAAAAGTTGTTGTTATTTTGGTTTCTTTAAAAATGGCATTTGGTTAGGTTTGTGTTCCCACCGAGCTGTGGTGTAGTTGTTTATGAGTTGGATTTGGAATGCTTGGTGCAGGTGGCTCTAATTTAGTTAGGTGCAGTCATTCTGGCACCTGTAGCTTGTTTTTGGGATTGGGTGTCGCATGGGTTTATGGGAACTTTTGGTTTAGGTATAAAAGGTCTTGAAGCCCTGAGAGTTGAGGTGGGCATTGGTTGGTGGTTCGTTGGTTGGGTTGCTGTGTGATAATTCCTAAAAGACCAATGTTGGAGAAACTGAGTTTATAGACCGTAGGCTGAGACACTAGCCTGACTCACTGTCAGTCCTCTTCAAGCTTAGGACAGCCTAAAAAGAGGCTGTGAAGATCCCTACCTTTCTCTCTTTCTATATTAAGGCTGACTGTAAAATTGGTGAAGATTTCTTTATATCCTTCCTTTCTCTTTTCCTCTTTCCTCTTTTCCTTTTCCTCTTTTCCTAAATAGAGGGTAAAAGATTGTAGTGTACTGCTACAGGTTGCAACCCACAGGTTAAGAACCATTGATTTAGATAAATTCAGTGAACAGCTGGATATCTTGAAAAATCACATGAGTAATAAATTACCCTACCCTATGTTATGCAAACATTACTGGGCAAGGAAAAAATAATCATAATAAATGGCAAAACATGGGTGTGGTAGTGCATGTCTGTACTCCAGCTCCTGAAAGGCTGAGGCAGGAGGAACAGGACTTCAAAACCAGTCTCAGCTATACAAAAGGTTTGAGGCCAGCCTGTGCTTAAAAAAAAAAAAAAAAAAAATGAAAATCAACCAACAAAACCAAACCATAAAAATGATTTTTTTAAAAATCAAATTGGCAAAATACAATCGTTTGAGAACAGTAAATTCTAAAGAAACATGGAAGAAGGCAATTAATTACTTTTATTGAGGGGCAGACAATTTTTAAAAATATTTTTTTAATTTATTTTATGAACACTGGCGCTCTGCCTACATGTATGTCTGTCTGAGGGTGTCAGATCCCCTGGAACAGGAGTTACAGGCAGTTGTGAGTTGCCGTGTGGGTGTTGGGAACTGAACCTGGGTCCTCCGGATAGCAGCCAGTGCTCTTAACCACTGAGCCTTATCTCCAGGCCCGGAAAGTTTTCTTTAAAAGAAGAGACAGAGCCTGAAACATGGCTCAGTAGGGAAAGGCACCTGCTACCGAACGTGATGACCTGAGCTGAGCCTCAGGACTCACACAGTGGAGAGGACACTGACTCCTGCAGGCTGACCTCTGGCTCCACAAGTGTGCTGTGGCTCACGTGCACCCACAACACTCACAGCGCACTCTACTTTCTAAGTACATCATCGAGTACATGAGGTAATACACATTTACTTAGTTGTAGCCATTCTGCAGTAGATGTACACTTTAAAGCACCACATTGTACCTAAAGACACGTGCACAATTTTATCTATCACTTAAAAAAAATAAATCTGAAAAAATTACACCGTAATTCATTTATCCATTTTGGATGGATACTTCAGGTACCTGCCAATTTTCATTATTATGATCTCCAATAAATTTTAGGAGATGGGAGAGTAGCATAGTCAGAGATATATTTTCCTGGCTCTAAGGGCTGAATTGAAAGAAAAGAGTCACTAGAGGTTGGGAGCAAAGCTTAGGTATGGGCACAGTTGAAGAAGTAAGTGCCTAGCATGTGGCAGGACAGAAAGCAATTAGAGTAAAAGACACAGCTAATAAATACAATCTACAGACTGGACCCAAGGACAATGAGGATGACAGTGGTGTTAGTAAAAGATTACGAGATTAGCTTGTAAAGAAGCATTGCCTTGGGAAGTTAAGATAGGAGATCAGAAGTTCAAGCTTAACCTCAGCTACATAGTAAACTCAAGGCTAACCTGGGCTACATAAGACCCTGTCTCAAAACAAAGACAAAAAGTCATGAACCCCATTATTAAAAAGCTCTAAGGTCTGGAGAGCTTCCTCAGTGGAACTTAGCCAGGTGGTGGTAGCTCATGCCTTTAATCCCAGCATTTGGGAGGCAGAGGCAGGCGGATCTCTGTGGATTTCAGTCAGCCTGGTCTACAGAGTGAGTTCCAGGAGAACAACAGAGAAACCCTGTCTCAAAAAACCAAAAACAAACAAACAAACCCACTTAACTCTTGCAGAGTTTTATTCCCCAATGCCCAAACAATAGCTCACAATCACTGGTAACTCCAGTTCCAAGGAGTCTGATTTCCTCTTCTGACCTCTGAGAGCACCAGGCACAAACAGAGTACATGAACATACACGCAGACAAAACACTCATAACACAAAATGAAATAAATCTAAAGAAATGACGACAGAAGAAGCTATCTAAGCACTAGGATTCAACAACAGGTTTGGAGGGAAGACAGCAGTTTGGTTTGTAATAGTTTAATGGCCAGGCACGGCGGCTCATATTCTGATTCCAGAATGTGGAAGGCAGAGGCAAGAGGCCTACACAGTGAGACTCTGACTCAAATATTAAAAGACCAAACCAAAAGCAAATCAAAATAAAAACTGTTGAAAAATGCCTAGTGTGAGACATGAGTCTCTTTTCAAAATTTCTAATTCTGGTTGTTTTGTTTCTTGAGTCAAGATCTCTCTTTGGGCCACATTGGCCTAGAAACTATATAGCCTAGCTAGCCTCAAATTCATAGTGATCCTCCTGCTTCAGCCTCCTGAGTGTTAGGATTACAGCCAAGAACAACTACACCTAGATTAAAATATTAGATGTTTAAGCACTTGTATATTTTCCTCAGAAGCGAAAACAGCTATGTACCTTATGGTACATTCATTTCCTTAAATATTGTGTTATAAAGAACTGTAGAGGGCTGGAGAGATGGCTCAGAGGTCAAGAGCACTGGTTGCTTTTCCAGAGGACCTGGGTTCAGTTCCCAGCACCCACATGGCAGTTCTCAACTACCTGTGACCCAGCTCCTGGGAACCTGACATCATCCTCTGGCTTCCTTAGGGCGCCAGGCAAACATGTGGTGCAGAGACATGCATACAGGTAAAATACTCATATACATAAAAACAATACATGCATTAAAGAGAATTATACCCATAGAAAAATGAGTAAAAGTAAGATTATAATACAAATACAAACAGGAAAAGTCTCCAGAAGGAATAAATCAACATAACGGTGTCCAACTTGTCATATGTCCTTCTCATGTCCTCCTCTGGTTATTCTAGAGTATCTGTGCTATCTTCATAACAACAACAAAAATCTTACTTGCGTAGGCAAGATGCCCATGGAAGCCTGATAACCTGAGTTTGATCCCCAGAGTATCCACAGAGGAAGGAGAAAACTTACTTTCAAAGTTGTCCTCTAACCTACACACACACACAACCATGGCTTACTCATGTCTGCATTCATATACACACATTACATGTACAACCATGATAAATAGGTTTTTTTAAAATATACTATTTAAAAAGAACTAAACAGCCAGGTGGTGGCGCACGCCTTTGATCCCAGAACTGGGGAAGCAGAGGCTGATGGATCTCTGTGAGTTCGAGGCCAGCCTGGTCTATAGAGTGAGCTCCAGGACAGCCAGGGTTACAACAGAGAACTCTGTCTCGAAAAACTAAAAAAGAAAAAAAATTTAAAACAAAGAACTATCCAACTGCCAGCCTGTCTTATTCTGTGGTGAGTCCTAGCTATATCTCACCTTTCTGGCCGGTGTATGGAGAGCTGGAAGTAGTTCTTCGCCATTTCTAGTCTTTCCTGGTACTGAGCAGAACCTTCTATCAGTCCCTTGAAAACACAATACCATCCATTAGAACAGCACTCCCACTAGTAACTTTGATAGAAGCAGTGTGTGGCTCAGGAAATCAGAGGCCCCAGGCCTGACGTGTGTTTTGTCAACAGTTTATATGTATGGACTCTAGTTTCTTCAAAGCAAGTAAGGTACTAGAATAGATGCATTCTTAGTTTGATATTGTTGTTGTCTGGTTTCTTTGACAACAGGTTTCACTATATGTGCAGTCCTGGGTGGCCTGGGATCCGTATGTAGAACAGGTCAGCCTCAGAACCACAGAGATCTGAATTCATCTGGTGGGAGTAAAGGCATGCCCAAACTTAACATTTTACCATTCTCAGAGGCTCTAGTCTGTAAGGTTTTCTATCAGTCAGTCAGTCAGTCAGTCAGTAAGTTAATTAGTTAGTTTGTTTATAATTGACTAATTAGTAACTAATTTCTAAAACAAAGTTGGCCAAACAGAACTAGAAGTAATACAACTCCACCATAACTTCACTTCTGTTTCTGAACACTCTTTCACTTTTTGGTGGTATCATACCTACCATTTTACACGCCTTAGAAACATACCACACTCTGCCATACTTTTGCATATGGCCACAGAATCCTTATAAACATATTCTTACAGGTTTTTTTCTACACCTTAGATGTTTCTAATACAGGATGATTTAAAAAATGGAAGTGCTGAGTGAAACTCCTGTAGTTTCTGGAACACATTCTCAGCCCAATTTTTTTTTTTTTTTTTGTTGAGACAGGGTTTCTTTGTTGTAGCCCTGGCTGTCCTGAACTCACTCCGTAGACCAGGCTGGCCCTGAACTCACAGAGATCCACCTGCCTCTGCCTCCCGAGTGCTGGGATTAAAGGCACATGACCACCGCCCAGCCTCCCAGCCCAATTTTATTATTATTTGAAACTTGGTCATGGAAGTGGCTCAATGGCCTTGAACTTAGAATTTCCTGAGCCTCCCGTCAGCTAGGATCACATGTACCACCACATTTAGCCACAAATTCCACTGTTTTTTAGTGTTTCATTAGCATATGTTAATCATATATAATAATGGGCTTGATTTTGACATTTTCATACATATATTTAATGCATTTTGATCACATTCACCCCATTACACTTTCAAATTGCTTTCAGCTAAGAGTCTGTCAATGACAGTGCTAGCAGCAATGTATAGGAACATTCGTTTTTAAATCATCTTCCGTATGCCCATATGCTTACACGACCTGCGATGGTGATTTTGTTGTTATTTGCTTTATTTCTTTGAGACATGGTCAGCCTGGAACTCCTTAGACAGATGAACATGACTTTGAACTGATCTGCCTGCCTCCAGTTCCCACATGCTAGGATTATAGGCGTGAGCCACCACACTCTTAGCTTTGAAAATAAGCATTTTTAGAGAAATTTACTGTTCATCTTCTCGTGATTTTTTTTCTTCCTCTTTTATTTTTGTTTTTTCTTGATTGTTTAGGTTAGGGTCTTGATATTTAGCTTTAGCTGCCTGGAACTTTCAATGTAAACCAGGCTGGCCTTGAACTCTGGTTCTCATGCCTCAGTCTCCTGAGTGCTGGAATTACAAGCATGTGTCACCACACCTGGCTTGTTATTTTTTTTTAGTTGAGAATTTCATACATGCATATAAGTGTTCTGATCAGATCCACCACTACCCTTTTCACATCCCTTCAATTTCTCGGTCCTCTCTATCTCTTCCCTCCTATTTCATGTCTGTTTGTCTTTAAACCCACTGAGTCTAGTTCATGCCACTGTGTGCATGGGTGTAGAGCCACATGCTGGATCATGAGCAGTCTGTCAGGGGCCACATCTTCAAGAAAGCTGCTCTCCTTCTGCCAGCAGCCACCAGCTGTCCTCAGCTAGGGGAAGGACTTTGTGACCACACCCCTCTTCCATGCTGGGATTGTGGTCTGGCTTGATCACAACTGCTGTGGGATCATGTGTGCAGCAGTTGTCTGTATCTCTGGTTCTCACAACCTGGAGATGATCCCTGAGCCTTGGGAGGGGTGTATGAAACGGATGCCCCACACAGCGGGGAGCACTCTGCAGTCTCTCGTCCTCTCCACGTAGACCAGCTGTGCTTCATAATTTTTAAAAGTGCATATCTTTGCTAACTTTCCTGTCTAATATCATGCTTTTTCTATTTTTATAAGTTGTTCATTAGATACAAGTAATAAATTTTATCACCTGACAAGCTCAGCAAGCAGCACTGCCAAGCCTGATGGCCTGGTCCAACCTGGGAACCCACATGGAGACCTGGTCCAACCTGGGAACCACGTGGAAAACCGGCTCTCACAAGCGGTCCTTTGACCTCCACGCCTGTAGGATGTGCATGCCCCTCAACTACATAAATAATGCTATTCAAGAGATATTTTAAAAATAAAGCTGGGTGTGGTAGACTCTTAGCACTTGGGAGGCAGAGGCAGGAGGATCTCTGAGTTTGAGGCCAGTCTGGTCTACGTAACGAACTCTACACCTTTGCTTGATACACCTGTCTCAAACAAAAAAAACAAAAACCAACTACAACAAAAGTTTAAAAATAATTTTCTAATATCATAAATACTAAATAAATACCGTCTCATTGCTTACTTCCCATGTCTGAATGTCACTGAGGTGTTCTTGTATTTGAACTTCTACAATTATATACTTCTTTTAGATATTCACAACTCGATTTTCGGTGGGTTGTAGACTTTAAAATTGAACACTGTGCAAGCATACACTTGTGTTTGAATCCCCAGACCCACATTAGAAAAAAACAAAACAGGCATGTGTGATGGAACACACCTATGACCCCAGAGCTGGGAGGGAGAGAATCCTGGAACCTTGGCCAGCTGGAGAGCCAACTGGTAAGCTCTGTTCACTGGGAGGAAGACGCCTTCCACCCACCTCTGCTCTCCACACATGAACACACACACAAATTCGAAGAAACAAGTACCACAAGTCTCACCTTGAAGTAGTCATTCCTTTTCAGACTTTCAAGGAAGCTGGCCCAGAGTGGTGAAGTAGTCACAAGGGATTTCCTGGAGTCAGAGAAATGTGGGCTACATTTGGAGCACAAAATCTCAAATCCATGAGCCTAGATGGGATAGAATTTTTATTACGTCACCTTTTACTCTTTTTTCCTTTATCATCTTAAATTAATTTCTTCCTGTTTAGCCTCACTTGAGAACTAAGTGACCTGACACAAGAACATGCAAACACTTAGAACACTTTGTTTTGTGGTTTTTTTTTAGACAGAATCTTACTATGTAGGTCTGAGTAGCCTGGAAATCAGTATGTAGGCCAGGCTGGTCTCAGAGATCCACCTGCCTCTGCCCCTGAGTGCTAGGATCAAGGTGTGTACCACTGTATCCAGCTTCACTTAGAACATTTTTTAAATCTTACAAAAAGTCAGAACTTATTTCTGAGCTGGCAAGATGGCTCAGTGGATAAGGAAGCCTGCCACCAAGCCCAACAACCTGTGTTCAGCCCCTGGAACCCACATGGCAGGAGAGAATCGACTCACAAGTCATTCTCTGACCCGCACTGTGCACCGTAGCAGCTCTCCCCTTGTCATGCACACAAAATAAAATCACAAATGTGAAAATGAATAAGTTTATCATATTCTCAGACACAGGAAAGAAGAGAATGATTTCATTTTAAGATCCTTTGGTAAAAAATTTTGAAGAAAATATGGCACAAAAATTCAAACGGATTATTGCCAGCATCTAGAATCTCTCTTCAGAAGTCATCTGTGAGCTCAAGGAGCTATCCGCGATCTCTTTCTACACTCTTTCATCACCCAACGGCAGTGCACGCTAGTCTGCACGTCGCTGAGTGCTGTGGAGAGAATTTCCCATCGGCACACATCACAGACAGGCTGTGGTTTACCTACTCTCCCACTACAGGCGCTTAAGCGCCTTCTTAGCTTTCTCTAGTTCAATGGACACTGTCTTGAGTATGCTTCTATGTGTCTTCTGCACCTGGAAAATACACTTCTGTGAGAATGATCAAGTGCCAGTATTAAAGGCGTGCACCACCGCTTCCAATCCGACCTTTGTCTCTATTAACGTTAGCGTATCTTTTTCCTTTACATATTCTTATAAATTCCTACCAACTCAGCACATCGTCTCATATTTTTTATACTTGCTGATCTAGTGGTTAAAGAGCACTATTTTGTAGATTTAAATTATACTAATTTTTAAGAACAGAGATCAACGTTTCCATTTTTAAATTAAAATCATTTGAACGTCCTTTTCTGTGAACTATCTGTTCAGCTTCTGAACATTTAAAATTAGTATTCTATAGGAATAGCTAACATTCCTTCTCCAGGTTTTCTGATATCTTTTGAGTTCATGACATTCTTCTTTTCCATGCAGTTCTTCTCTTTTTCCATTTATTGCTGTGTTGTTGTTTGAGAAAGTTTTGCTACGCTGTCATCCATGCTGAGTTCTGATTCCTGGATTCTAATTGGGACCACAGATGTACACTGTGCTTGGCTAGAAATTTTCACATAATCTAATTAATCAACCTTTTATTGGTTATGCTTATGATGGCCTTTCCTAGTCAGATAATTATCCTAAATTTTCTAATTTTATAGTTTCAATTTTTATATTTAATTATTTAATCTAAGTAGAATTTACTTTGCTCAACTTTAATTCTCAGCTGTTTCATAGCTGTGGATCACTATTTACTGACTAATTCACTTGAGGCTCTGACTTTAAATGATGCGTTGTACTACAGTCTTACAAAAGCAGGACTTATTTCTAGAGTCCCTGTGCTGTGTCATTGGTTACCTCGGGTGAAAATGACAAAACAAAAAAATTGGAGAAATTTAAATGTTGATGGATAGTGAAAAATTGTTGCCTACAGGGATTGAATCAATTTATATCTCCACCACTAATGTTTTAGAGTATATTTCACTGTGTAGTCTTTTTAGAAAATGTGGTGAGCCCCCCAGATTCTGGGCCTAGATTCTGTTGTGAGCCTCTGGCTGTATGCCTATTTTGTTATTGGGAAATATTCTGGGCAAAACTGAGTCACAAAACAAGTTGCCCGAGGGTTAGTTTCAGGGCTAGTTTCGAGGAAGTCAAAGATTATCTAAGGCAATATTCCTTCTCTGGCTAGCATCTAACTCCACTGAGAGGTTATCTCCCTGGGTAAACATCCTGCCCCAGAAGGGAAGATGTTTTGTTCTGTTACTTATCTTGGCTTCAGGATGTTTTTACCTATGTACTGTCTCACCCTGTAATTAACACCTTTTTCATAATCCCTGTAGCTGCATGTAACCCCTTGAGGAAAGGGGTATAAGATTGGAGACAAAAAAAATAAAATTTAAGCTCTTCTCCACCTGAGCAAAATGATGCTGTGTGTGCCTGGTCTATTCCCTTCCCTTCTCATCTCTTTTCCCCTCTCCTCATAATGCCTTCAGTCCCGCCCTCCATTCAGGTACTTTCCGACTTGTCAGGCCGGACCTGTATGTATGTGTGTATGTATGTATGTATTTGTGTGTATGTGTGTGTGTGTGTGTGTGTGTAGATGGAGATGTACATGTGAATGCAGGCACTCATAGAGGCCTGAAGCCCGGGAACCCCCTGGAACTGGAATTACAGGCTGTTGTGAGCCATATGATATGGATGCTGGCAATCAAACTTGGGTCCTCTGCAAGAGCAGTATGTACTTTTATCCACTGAGCCATTTCTCCAGTCCTTATTTCATATTAGAGAGAGGAAGGGAAGGAAGGGAGAGAGGGAGGAGGGGTGGGGAAGGAAGGGAGGGAGGAAGGGAGGGAGGAAGGGAAGTTAGGTAGTTTTCTTGTTCAACATACCAACTTCATGCCCAATTCATGAGCTCGGTACTGGGGATGAGATGGAGGTGGCAGCCCATATCCACTCCGCCGGTCTGGCACAAACTTCTGCTGTACCAGCTGTGCATACAGACATTTAGTGAAAGTAACCTGGCATTGGGATACAAGATGTCAAGCCTTCTACTACAACTGAATTTTGAGTATCATTTCATAGTTAAATCCAACAACTAGTCCACTCAGGAGCCTCACACTCATCTGTCCATATGTAAAAGCAGAGCGGATCTAGCCTGTTCACATCATGCTTGTTTTCAGAAACAGCTTGATACACAATCACATGCTGTGAATGTGCCCCGCCGCCCACGTTAGCGTTGTCACTAGTGTAATCACACTGTGACATTTAGGAGGCGGTGGAAGATAATAGTTCTTAAGAGATGAGATGTTTTGCTGTTAAGAAGGAAATAGCTACAGAAGTAGAAAAATATGGTCAAAAGTAAGTAGGACATACTAAGCTACAAAATGAGGAATCTCTTAATCCCCCCACGCCTACGTAAAAGGAAGGAAGGAAGGAGCGAGCACCAACTGTCTAAGAGAACTATTAAAAATGTAAGAAAACTAAATGACAAGAAAGACATCTTACAGAAGCCATTATTCGTGTTTCAGGTAAAAATGTCTTGAAAATGCGACAGGCTCTCAGGTCAATGGGGTCCCGTAGGTAGAAGGCCTGGACTGCTGCAGACACCAGTCTGGGTCGTTGTCTGAGCACTGCCACAATGCCAGCTGGAAGGAAGCAGTGTGCTCGATGCAGGGAGGATTCAAGTTTTTCTGGGTACCTGTGACAGACAGCATAGTTTTTATTTTGTATGAAAATATTGAGTTTTGTTTTCAGGGTCTCACTGGGTACCTTCTACCTAGCTGGAACTTGTTTTGTAGACTAGGCTGGCCTGGACCTCACAGAGATCCTCTGGCCTCTGCCTCCATAGTGCTAGGATTAAAGGTGTGAGTTAGCACACCCAGCTTAAAAAAGAATTTTAGTATCATTAAGACAGTATGCTGAGCTAAAGTGCTATTAGGACTTCTCTTCTCTTCAAAATGAAGCCTAAAGGGTTCCACATAGGTCAAAGGGTCACACAGAAGCCTAAAGGGTTCCACATACATCAAAGGGTCACACAGAAACCTAAAGGGTTCCACATACATCAAAGCCCCAGAACCACAAAACAACAAAAAGCCAAATGTACTGCAGTCTTCTTAATGTTTTCATCTTTAAAACTTTCAATTATTACTTTATTTGTTAAAATGTATTGTTTTGTGCATATGAATGTTTTGCCTGCATGTATGCCTATGCACCACATGCACGCTTGGTGCCCACTGAGGCTGAAGACCATGTTGTACTTCCTGGGACTGGAGCTCCAGACTGGTATGAGTAGACATATGTGGGTGCTAGGGATTGAATCAAGGTCTCTGAGAAGGGCAGTCAGTGTGTTTAATCATGGGCCATCTCTTCAGCCTCAATCTCAAATTTTCATAGATAATACTTTGCTCTGACACCTAAGTGGATAAAAAAGAAGATACTTTTGAATGGGAAGAAATACATCTACGTCAGGCACGCCTGGCATCACAGCTGATGCTCAGGAGGCCGTGGTAAGAGGTTAGCTTGAGCCGAGGGTTCAAAGTCAGTCTGCACAGCATAGCAAGACCAATCTCAACCACCCAATCCATCTGTTTTCTGAATTTAAATTCCATATATTTAAGTGTCAATTTCATGAACAGTGACACCAATAAGAGGAGCATTAATCTAGGTGGAAGGCACTCTCTATGCAAATAAAAACCTGTGCTGCGTATCAAAACGTTCTCAGCTAACAGCATCAGTGTTCTCCCACCCCCCCTTCCTTTCTTTCTTTCTGTTTTTTTTTGAGGCAGGGTTTCTCTGATGTAAATCTGATGTCCAGAAACTCACTCTGTAGATAAGGCTGGCCTCGAACTCACAGAAATTCCCCTGCCTCTGCCTCTCAAGTGCTGGGACTAATGGCATTTGTCACCACTGTCTGGCCAGTGTTCTCTTTCTTACCCTCTGATGCGTCTGTTCACAGCAGCTTGTACAGATTCTGAAGCTAAAACAACTTCCGGGTGTGCTGAGATTATACTCAAAGCCTGTTGGATAGTTGGGGGTGTGGTGGGTAACCAGGATATTCTTTCAGACTTCCTTGGCACAGGAATAATGCACAGCTCCCCATGATAGAAAAACACCTGCAAAACAGCACATCTTGGTCTCCTCATGGGCTCTGGGAAGTTCTAGGCATGCAGGAAATAACGCAGCATGGTTCCACCTCTGTATTCTCTCAGCCTGAGTATACGTACCCTGTTGGCACTATTCTCAGGATCCAGCCACTTCGGGAGAAAGTCAGCAGCTTCTATTAACAAGAACTCACCGTCATTGTCTTCAACCCTAATGAAAGAGAAGATTTTCATATTTGCAGAGCACGAAAAGCTTTAATCAAACACATTTTCCTTTCTCAGAAAATACTTGAGTATGTTCTATGTACAGATTGTCAAAAAAAAGATAAATTTTAAAATACAGTAAAACAGGGGTGGGAGGCGGCTCAGCAGTTAAGAGCATGCACTGCTCTTGCCAAGGACCCGAGCTTGGTTCTAGCACCTACATAAGGCAGCTCACAAACACCTGTAAATTCAGCTCCAGGGCACTTGTTTTCCCGGCTCCCACCAGCACCTCCATTCACATGAACACACACACACACACACATAATTAAAAACAATAAAAAGTCCAATCTGGCAGGGACAGACAGCAAGTGTTTGTCTTTTTAAATTTAAAACATAAAACCAAAAACATTTGACATGGAAGTAGGTGTCTAGTATTTACAGAGCTTTGTAGACCTAGTATGTAATAGGAACCATCTTTTTTTGAATATTTACAATCTATAAAAATAAAAAAGTATTGCCCCTCTTTATATCCCTTTATATCCCTTTATATATAAAAGCTATAACTAGAAAAATATATCATAATCTTAAGAGTATATTACTGTAAATAATTTTTATGTGTGGAAAGAGCAAACATTTAACATATTTCTTACTGTTCTTATACAGCAAAGCGACTATAGTTAATAACAATGCATTATGTTCCTTAAAGCTAGTGGGAGTTTCAATTTTTTTATTTTGTGTATATGAATGTGTTGCCTGCATGCATGTCTGTGCGCCACATGCATGCCTGTTGCTGCGGAGGTCAGAAGAAGGAATTGGATGCCCTGGTACTGGAGCTAAGGGTGTTTGGGAGCTGCCATGTGGGTGCTAGAAACCAAACCCAGATATTCTGCAAGAGCAACAAGTGTTCTTAACTGCTGAGCCATCTCTCTCCAGCTCCTGTTGAAAGAATTTTTTTAATTAAAAAATAAAATCAAATAAAGGCTAGGGAGATAGCTCAGTCAGTAAACTGCTTGACATACAAGTGTAAAAACCTAAGGTAGCGCTCCAGATCCCACGTGAAAAAGCCTTGTGAGAAAGGGTTTTGTGTGCTTGTAATCTCAGCACTGAGGAGAGAGACAGGAGTTCCAGGTTCTGTGAGAGACCTTGTCTAAAAGGCAAGGCAGGGCAAGGGAAACGGCTGAGAGGAAAAGTGCTTGCAATGCAACCATTAGGACTTGAGGGGTCCCAGAACCCACAGAGCAGCCAGGTTTGGCAGCAAATGCCTGTAACCCCGTGCTGGGGCCGACAGACATCCTGCAGGCTCACAGGCCAGCCAGCCGGCCTACACAGCGAGCTTCCGGGTCCCACAGCAGAGGGGGAGAAGCAAATGACAGCCCGTGGCAACCGTGAAGCTCCAGACACACCTGCACGTTGAGTGCATACATGAATACCCACGTACACAAAGGAAGGAAAGGGAGACAAAGATGGACGTCCTGAGGCTCCGACACCTGCGGCTGTCTGCTAACTTCCACACATGCACACAAGATATGGATGGCAATGCACATGTTAATAAGCTCAATTCAGCCACAGTGTTTACATATTTCAAAACACACATTACATAATAAATGCATGTAATTTTTAATTGTCAATCAAAAACCAATGTGAAGTTCAGAAAGTAAAAATGAGCTGAGAACATTACACAACTGTAGTCCCCACTACGAGGAGGCTCAAGTGGGAATATGACTTAACCCTCGGAGTTCCGAACCAGCCTGTGCAACAGGGCAAGATGCCATCTCAAAACCTAAATGAATCCATGTAAAGAATTATCTATGAGATTTATAACTTTATAATCTGAATTAATTAAAAGACAAACACAACACTGGATATTTACTTCAAAATACTCTTTCTGTGTATGGAGTAGGATCAGAAACAGATGAAATAGTAGTGCTGGTAACTTGATTGTTGAAGTTGGATGATGGGTACATGTAAGGTCATTTTTCTCTACTCTTACGTATGTTCTACATTTCAACAATAAAACATTTTCCAACTTTTTACCCTCTTCTCTTTTGTTGTGCCGGAGAAAGGATTTCTGGGCACAGTATCTGATTTGATTTGGGCTTCTAGAAAAACCAGAGTCAAAAATCACAAGTGTGTGCAGTGCCCTCCGCTGGCACTGGCAGGTAACTACAGAGAACTATCCCCCTTTAAAACAGAATTAGAACACCTTTGGCTCTCCATATTGATTTCTCTTAAATTTCTGTGTATGCTTTCTCGAAAATTCTATCACTGGCCTATAGAAGAGAAAATATTACAGAAATCTATGAAATACATATTATTGAGGGCTTCGTGTCAGCAGATCTTCCATACAGAGACTGGCTGCACATGAGATTCAAGCTAAGAATATTTTACACAAAGATTCTTGATTTTTTTTTTTAAATCGAGTTTTTATAATCCAATAAACTCAGAACACAGTAAATACACAGGATAGATTAAAAATGGAAATCTGAGCGTTGTTAACGTGGAACCAGATGTGAAAAAATGAGAAGAGCTGGTTTTCAGGTAGCTGAGCAGAGTGGCTTCGGACTGAATGAGCTGAGTCTGCAAGAAACGTGTCACAGCAGAAACCAAAGGAGCCATTCGTGGATCAGCTTTCCTGAATGGCTGATATACATCTCCCTTAAGTATCCATGATGGGTGTTGCTAAAACTGTGTCTGTATTGCTGACATTTTAGAATAAAAAAAATTTGGGAGACTTGATAAATATATGCATATATATACATATATAAATATATATATGTATATTATATGTGTATGTACACACACACACACACACACACACACACACACATATTAAAGGCTCTCACTGTATAGTTCTGGCTGGCCTGGAACTTGACATGCAGATCAAACTAGCATTCAACTCAAAGACCCATCTGCCTCTGCCCACTAAGTACTGAGATTAAAGGTGTGAACCACCAAGTCAGAACTTTTTTTTATCCATGTTAAAAGTTAATGATAAGCTGGGCATGGTGGCACACGCCTTTAAATCCCAGCATTCGGGAGGCAGGCAGGAGGACCTATCTCTGAGTTCAAGGCCAACCTTGACCAGCCAGGACTACACAGAGAAACCCTGTCTTGAAAAAACAAAATGAAACAAAACAAACAAATCAACAACAATGAAAATTAATGATGATAACTTCTGGGAAACCACCAGCACCATACCACATTTTATGCTGTTTCAAATTTTGTTTACCACAAGGATCTGTTCTCTCATGATTAGAACTTATTGTTGCTTTAAAGCGTAAGCCAGCTTTCCTGAAACCCGCAATGCTTCCTCCTAACCACTGGCACTACCACTGTCTATGCCAGGCCATAATTAGAATTTAAAATATTTGAACCATTTGAGTTGAACTCTCCAGTATTTTTCTTAAGATAATGAAGTCACAGAGCCTAGAAAGAGAACAGTTTTTCATTCTGCCACAGATTTGAACAATTTCTACCAGACCTCAAACAAAACGGGTAAAATATAATCACTTACGCTGTAAAATGAGAATTCCTTTAGAATAATTAAGATAACAACAATACCTTGCTACTATGTCTGGAAATGCCTTTGTAATCTGCTTTATTACATAAACAATAAACCATTCATCCTCAATGTTATCTCCAAACTTCGTCATGCCATACATATGAGCGGGAACACCTCCTACAAACAAGAGAGAGGTAATCATAAACCAGATAAGTCTGTCACTACAAAGAAAAATACACATAAGCATTCCACAACTAGCCACTGACTAAGTTCCAAGAATTATTCTGGGAGCTGAGGCTGCAATTCTGAACAAGATATAGAATGTTTATTTCTGAGGAGCTTGGGTCTAAAACAAGGAACAGATAAAACAAATTGTCTTTAAAAGCATACTAAAGGTCACGTGAGGGTAAAGAAGGCTCCTGCTTCGCTGTCTGGAGGAGTGACGGCTGCAGAATAACCAGAGCTGAACTTTCCAGAAAGAAGGAACCGCATGGCCAAAGGCAGAATTACAGTAGATAAGGGAGTATCCTGTGGGTATAAGGACTTTGCTTTTGGAAGAGTAGAACATGTGAGTTAAGTGCACCATCCATTATCCAGACATAAACATCACACTCTTCTTTTGTTTTTCAAGACAGGGTTTCTCTGTGTAGCTCTGGCTGTCTTGGAACTCACTCTGCAGACCAGGCTGGCATTGAACTCAAGAAATCTGCCTGCCTCTGCCTCCAGAATGGTGGGATTAAAGGCGTGCGCCACCACCATGACCACCCAGCAAACATCACACTCTTAAACAACCAAAAGTCAAAAAGGAAATAATGAGAAGTGACATTATCTTGGGACAAACGAAAATGAAAGCACCACATATGAAAACTCATAACATTTAGCAAAAATAGTGAAATTGACAGTTTACAATTACGTAAGACCTCAAACCAGCACTCCAACTTTATACTTTAAGAAAGCAGAAAAGCAACAAACAAATCATAAATCTAGCAGGAGAAACAAGACAATAACAGCAGAGAGAAATTAAACAAACTGAGGATGTTTGTTTTGTTTGCGTTGTCTTTATGGGGTTGAGGTCAACAAAATTGACAGGCCATTAACAAGAATGAGAATAAGAAGAAACTAATAAAATTGGATATGAAAGCAGTGACATTATACTCTTTCTACAGAATATAAAGGATTATAAGGGAATCTATGAATACTTTATACCAAGAAATTGGGTCTGGAGAGATGGCTCAAAGATTAGGAGCACTGGCTGTTCTTCCAGAGGACCTGGGTGTCATTCCTTGCTCTCATTTGGTGGCTCACAAGGCTCTGTATCTCCAATTCCAAGGGATCCAACACCCTCCTCTGGCCTCTGAGGGCACTGAATGAACATGGAGCCAGACATACAACCAAACATCCATGCACATAAAATAAATAAAGATTTAAGAGATCAACACTGTAATGAATCACATAACAGAACAGAGATCAAACAAATGCAACACAGGGTCTACCAGAGCAATCACCGCAAAAACAAAACAAACAAACAAACACAGGTGAGATGAGGGCCTGCTCAGCTCCTCTGCTCACTCCAAATGACCCTTATCCCTCCAGTTAGAGAAGCTCTGACCATTTTCATCTACGTTACATAAAAACCTCCCACTGCAGCAACAGGAAATGAAGGAGGTGAAGCCGGAGGTGACACAATCTAATCCGTTTTACAAAGGTAATTGCCAACAGTGTGGGGAGCTTAAGAGACTGGAACTTGAGAAGTTGCCAGGTGAAAGAATAAACAGTACCCTCACTGAGATCAAATAGATGTGGAAAGGGCGCATATTTTGGAAGCGCTCACACGAGGCCTTCCTGGCTGACCCAATATAGTGAAGTGATGAGTATAACGTGAAACACTAACTAGCTTGGGTAACTGGTCAGCAGGCCATTAGATAGGTGAGAAAACACAGGGTAAACACGGTTTTCTAAAAGAGAATAGGTTGCTTTTGCTTTAAAACTGGGCCTTATATGTAATGTATTCTAAAAAATAAGAGTTCAATAATATGAGGGTTGGGGAAATAGGTCAGCAGTAGACCAGTTGCTTAGAAATGCACAAGGCCCCAGGTTCAATGCTCAGTAATAAAATTAATAGCAACGGAGAAATTTAGCAGTTGCTAGCCAATTATAACAGATTAGCACTAAACCATGAGCCAGAATGGCAGGGCCAAGATACTGGGCTCCTGATCCTAAACAGACTCTGCTTACGTCACTGTGTAAACAGCCTAGGTCAACTGTTATTCATTTTCATAAAGTTAGAAGAAATTACAGAACAAACGACTCTATTTTGTGAGAGTTGACTGGAAACTCTGATGCCACAGGGAAGCAGAAGACATTCAAAACGTTTCCAGATGGCAACAGTGACAAAACCCATCTAGTTGTCTTTATTAACCAGACAAGTCCCTCTTTGATCCTCACCAATACAACTAAGTGAAACAAGGCAACCTACTAAAAGCATCAAGATAGGCACTGAGTAGTAAAAAGGAACTATGATCAAAGACACAGGGCAGCCCTGGACCTGGGCAGCACAGTCACTAACATCATGGTGCAGCAATTAAAGCTCAGAACAGCAGCCACAGTCCCCACATTCGTATCAATATAGTTCTGGACTGATATTTTTAAATTTAGGGACTTAAATGGATATGGGCAAACATCACTGTTTTAAAAATTGTGGGCATAAATCTCTCTCAGATAACACTGAATGAAGTAAGAATTACTTTACCTTTTGCGGCTTTATATTTGAGATTGAAAGGCTGATTCTGCCAGATGTAAGGGACCAGTATAGGTGCAAACTGGGTCATTATCCTTTCGATATGCTCCTGAAGAATCTCTTTGGCATCTTCTGCGTCTTTTGCTTTATCTGGTACCAGGAACAAGTGATACTCCACAGCATCTTCTACCATTGAAAGCTTCATACTGTCCTCCATTCTTCTTCGAAAATGACATTCAAATTTTCAGTTTCATAAGGCACACAGGAGAAAGAACGGCATTCCCAAAACTCTTCTAGGTGACTGCATTATTTCCCAAAACTTTGATATGCACCTCCCATCATCATGGTTTATGCCTTTATCAGACACTACTTGACCTAATATTATTCTTTGAATGACTTTTACACATAAAACTATGTTCCTTTTACTTAAACTGTGTTAAATCAGCAGTTCTCAACTTGTGGGTCTTAACCCCTGGGAGGGTTGAACAAACCCTTCACGGAGGCCGCCTTAGGCCACCTACACATCAGATATTTACATTATGATTCATAACAGCAGCAAATTACAGTTACGAAGTAGCAATGAAAATAATCTAAGGTTGGGGTCACCATAACGAGGACCTGCGTTAAGAAGGTTGAGAACCCTGTGTTAAATGGAAACCGTGACACAAAGAGTGAAGGGAGAGCCAACAACGCAATTCCCAATTGCCAAATAAGGATGTAAAAATAATAATTAAAAATAGCTACTGCCCCCGGCAGTGGTGGCACACACCTTTCGTCCCAGCACTCAGGAGGCAGAGGCAGGCAGATCTCTGTGAGTTCGAGGTCTACAGAGTGAGTTTCAGGAGAGCCAGAGTTACAACATAGAAACCCTGTCTCAAAATAAATAAATAAATAAATGAATGAATGAATAAATAAATAGGTGCAATTTTGGGTCCAGGAGTTCAAGGCTAGCCTAGGTAACACAGCACGACCCTATCTCACAAATTAAATGCTTTTCCTTACATTAGTAGCACTGTGCATAGCAGTTTGAAAAACATTACATTACTATCCACTATTTTCTCTCAAAACTTCCCAACTGTGCTTCTAATTAGTTGCATACTCTAGACATTTTTTTTCTTTCTTGAGTTTCTCATTGTGGAATGGAAGTCTTATTCTGTCATCTCTAAAACACTTCATTACTTTAAAATTGTGTTATCAAGTGAGTTAAAAAACAACGTATCTTGCTCTACAGATTTTTAGTCTATAGAAGCTTTCACTGCAAACACTGTGTTTCTGTTTCGTCCCAAAATAATCTGCCATGGTTCCAGAGGTTCACCTAATGTAACAATCTGATTCTTAAGCTTGCTTGCTTTGCAATGAGCCAATAAGGAACCTGCATCTTCTATGCAACTACCCACTCACCACAGTAAATGCTGCTTTTCAACCCAGAGGGTCGAGTAAAATTCCTACCCACTGTCCCCCAAACCCAAGCACGACTCCTTACGTAGAATTTACAGAGTCAGACGTGAACTTGAGATCATTCGTGTTAAGGATTCACTACACAATGACAAACCTGAGAGAGAGCACGAAAGAAGCGGCTGAGGGGCCCGGGCCTGGCGCGGCTAGCGTTCTGCCATCAGACTAGACTCCCTTCTTCCAAAGGCGATTCCTTTTGCGGCTCCAGGCCCGCTTTCGTGGCCTCTGCTGTGGCACCTTTCCTTGGCCGCCTGTTCCACTAGACTTGGTCAGTGGCTACAGTCAGCTGTCCACGCCCAGCCCACGCCGGGTCCTCACATCCGCTCCGGCCCTGCCGTTCCTCTGAAAGCTTGGAAGCCGTGAGTCTCCGGAACCTTGGGTGCGGTCACTAATGTGCATCGGAGCCAGCTACTGAAGACACTGTGTTCCTCCGTCACTTCCGCCCGGGAGAGGAAGGAGGCGGGTCGGAAAACTATAGAGAGGGAACTCTGGGAGGTGGCGGTCCGGAATCTAGGCGACGGGGCGAGACGGGGCGAGACGGGGCCGGTAGGTGGCAGGAGGGGGCCGGGCCGGAGCCGGCGGGAGGGCCAGTCCCCGAGGCCCCCGCCCTGGCTTGCCCACCCTGGCCGCGGAAGAGAAAGCGGAGGATGATCTCCAGATACACTCGGAAGGCCGTGCCGCAGAGCGTGGAGCTGTGAGTGGATTGTTGAGCTCGCCCAGCCTGGGCCGCGGGAGCTCCGGGAACCCTGCTTGCCCAGTCCTCCTCTCCTTTCCGCCCCCAGGGCTGGAAAGAGGAAGTATTATCCCGAGTTCTTCCCTCCCTGCCCTGGAGGAAGTCACCTTTTGACCGTGGGTCACCGGTTGAGAGTGTGTCATCCGTGCTATCCTAAAAATGTCTTTTGGGCCCTTACTGCCTGCGTTCAGGGAGTGGATCTCCAGAAGCATTTACTGTTCCGTGCATCTGGCCCCACTGAAAATAATAGCTGAATGCTACAATAAAGTTGGACTTGTCTGATTCTAAACAACATGCAAAGCTGTTTGCTTGGGTGCATTAGCAGAATCAGATTTAGACTGACTTCGCACATCCCACAGATAAAGATCACAGATCTAAAGATTGTATCGAGAAGGTAGTGCAAACTAAGAAGTACAGACCAAGTGTCAGTCCGACTCTAAAGACTGTGGTCAAGCCATTCCTCTCATTGCCTTCACACACCCTGCAAATAAGGATCAGTCTTGTTTGTAAACTAGAAAGGAGGCACTTGCAGCCTAGAGACCCGCTTTGACCCTTAGTAAAATGCTGTAGCTTGGCAGGTAGTGATAATGCTTTACATTTACTGGCATGTTGCCATTTCAAAAGTACCTTCTCTCTCTTGATCCTTTCAACAATCCTGAAAGATGGCTATAACTAGCTTCTGCTTCTCACATGAAAGTAGAAGCGTTCCGCATCTTAAGCCAATAGAGTCTGAACTTTTAAAGAAACCAAGCCCCGTTGTTCTCCCTCATTGAACTAAGTAATTTCAGCAGCCATACACTTATTAAATATTAGCTATGCGTGCTAATAACATTCATTTAAAGTCACACTTGGGATTGGTGGGCACTTTTCTTGCCATGTAGCTTTTAGGCAAATTACTAAATCTGAGACTTCCTGTCTCTATATATAAATAAGATCTACAAGCATACCTAAAATGATGGTATAAGGCTGGCACATAGTAGGTCCACAATAAGTGGTAATACTTTCTTTGCTTCCTCCCACCTTACTTGGTGCGAGAACCATAAAAAGAAAAGAACCTCTCCTTGGTTTTCAGAAGCATGCTGTCTATTAAGGAATATGTTATCTATACAACAGCAAATCAGACATTAAACTCTTTAGGGAATAAGACTAAGAGACAGCCATTTCCCAAAAGTGAGAAGGTTTTGATTTAATCTAAGAAACAGCCATTTCCCAAAAGTGAGAAAGATTTGATTTAATCTGCTTTTAATTTTTAAAATTCCATTTTGTGTTACACACATACACACACACCACAGCACACATAATAAAGGTCAGAAGACAGCTTACGAGAGTCACTCCTTCCATCATGTGAGTCTTGGGGATTGAACTCAGGTCATGAAGCTTGGTGGCAAGTCCCTTTACCCACTGAGCCATTACACCAGCCCCACATTTGATTTTATAATCAACCTCAACCAGAGAAGTTAAAAAATAAATTTTGTATGAAGAAACTCTAGGTATGCATGTTATGTGCTGGAATTACTGAGCCTGTGTAGCTAAACTACTTGTTCTTGATTCTGTTTTGATAGTTCCTAAAAATAACCTTTCCAAAAGGGAATCATAGCGAACAACGAAGATTAAATGATTATAAACAATAATAAATTGAAAAATTATTTTACGTTAGATGTTAAGTGATAATCCATTTTGAAGCAGGAGCCTTTTATAACAGTTACTAATTATAGATGTTGAAAAGAGTTTAGCAAAAGTGATTTTTTTCTGCATACACCCTCACACCCCCACACCCTTTTTGCGATGCTTGGAACTGAACTTAATGCCTCAGAGGTGCTAGGAAGCCCTACCACTGAGCTACATTCCCAGCCTTGGCCTACCGTTTTTTAATGAAAAAAATTAAGCAAAACATATAAGCCAGGTGTGTTGGCTTGGTTTTTTTTTTCAATGTGACCACCTGAAAATATAAAACGACATTCATAGTTTTTGTTTGTTTGTTTTATATGTCTGCCGGACACTGCTCCCCTGGAATCTATTTTCTGCTGAACTTGTCCACTGGAGTAAACTATACGTCAGTATATCTTCCAGACCTAATTATCTACAACAGACACCATTTCCCCACAAAATTCTCTAATCAGATATATTTAGGAGGCATGGTAGGTTAGACAGAGTTTTACAGGTTTCTTCCCAAGGTCTTTAATAGGCAAATGCACATCATAAATCCCTAGTACACGTATTTCCCTTAAAGCACAGGACTAAGTGACTGCTTCTGATATTATGATTAGTAAGTGACGGAGTCAGTGTGCAAATCTAAGTGTCCGGCGCCAAGGCTTCTCAGAGGAAGTAAACAGTTTAATATGTTAGTGAATTGTACCACATTTGTATATAAAGCTAAGATCCCAGTTAGTGGGACATACGCTTTTAATCTTTTTCTCTGATGGTGGACATAGTTAAAAATATATTTGAGGGCTGGAGAGATGGCTCAGAAGTTAAGAGTACTTACTGTCCTTGCAGAGGACCTGAGCTCAGTTCCAGAACCCATATCAGGCAGCTCACAGTAACTCAAGTTCCAGGAAATCCAGCACCATGCATGGCCATGGTGCACACAAACTCACACAGGCACAGACACACACATAAATTTAAAAGCAATTTTTAAGTACTTTTTTCTTCGGACTGACAAGGTGGCTCATGTAAAAGCACTTGCCACCAAGGCTGCCGAGCCTCAGTTCCTGGGACTCACGTGGCGGAAGGAGAGAAGCGGTTCTCACAAGTCAGTCCCACTCTTCACATGCACATCACAGCATGCACATGTATACAGAGAGTAATAAGCAATTGTAAGCCAATGACTTTCTTTATAGGAAATACGAAATGTAAAGAAAAGACTGCTTTATCTTTTGCAGGAAAGGAATAACAAAGCATGCTCTTAACCATCATCCCCTTCCAGAGCAACTGGATGACATTTCCTCTACCAATGACAGCCATGAAAAAGATACCAGTTCTCAAAGGTACAAGCACAAAGCATACTTTCTTATTGTACTTGCTAATGGCAAGGATTTTGTTAATTGGGATCACACCTATGCTAGTGAAGCAAAACAAGAATTTTTATGTCTATGAGAGCTTTACGCAGAAAAGGCTTGCTGGAGCTCAGAATTGCAAAGTCAGCCTGTGTGTGTACACTTACCCCCCTTGAGAACATTTAATTTGCATTCTGGAATGGCTACTGGAAACAATATCACACTTATTTTTATAACCTTCCAGAAATAGCAATATGAAATTAATTAATTATTTATTTATTTATTTATTTATTTTTCCAGGCAGAGTTTCTCTGTTGTAACTCTGGCTGTCCTGGAACTCACTCTGTAGACCAGGCTGGCTTCAGAGGTCCACCTACCTCTGCCTCCCAAGTGCTGGGATTAAAGGTGTGCACCAGCACTGCCCAGCTGAAATTTACTTTTTAATTATGTACATGTATGTGTGAGTTTGCACAGATGACTGCAGGTGCCGACAGGCTGCAGCTCAGGTCCTGTGTGAGCTGCGAGGCAGGAGCGCTGAGAACTGACTCGGGTCCTCTCGACGAGCAGTACACACTCTTAACTTGAGCCTCCCTCCAGCCCCAGACGTAACATCATGTAGCTGTTCAGTAATTAGGTTCAAAAGGGACAGATATTTTAATTCTGTTCCTGATATTTATTAGCTAAGTAACATTAGGCAAAAATGAGTTACTTGATAATGAAGTAGAAAAACCACAATCAGAAGTTGCTTCTTTGGAAACTAGTCAGTAAAGCTGACAAATCTTTAGTTGGTTTGACCAAGAGAAAAAAAGACATATCAACATCTCTTTATAGTCGTGTGAACATAGATCAGATAAACATGTAAAACTTCTCAGTGTCCGCCATACGGCGAACACTGAGCAAATAGTAGCTGCAGTCACTGAAGGAGAGCGAGGAGACTAGCCTCAGGGGCTCCGGGAGACAGTGTGCTGTCACGGGAACTATAAAGTCAAACTCTGTTTTCAAACTCGGAGATAAAACTGAAATCCCTTGACTTTTAAGAGCTAGTTGAGCCTGCCTCGGCAGGCTGTATGATAGGAGGGTCAAGCGGAATGGGTATCAGTGAATGCGCCTGAAGGACCACACCCTGAAACACCTCAGGGGAAGAGCGCACGCTGCAGGCGGGTGCGGGTCGTCACAGCTGACGCGCATGAGTCAGCATGGCTGCTGTCAGTCCTGTGGAGGCTAGGTAGGGTTTTCCACTGGGCGTGAATTCCAAGCTTTATGTTTACTTTGCCTTGTATACATGCTTACCACCTGATAAGTTACTGAGGAAACATGAGAATTTTCTTTTTTTTTCTCTCTTTCTCTCAAATTATACATTCAGTGAGTCTGACATCACCCAGGAATCACCTTTTACATCAACTGACACCGGGAATTCACGCTCTGCTTTTCCAAGCTATGCAGGCACAGGGATGTCTACAGAAGGCAGCTCCGACTTTTCTTGGGGATATGGTGTGAGTTGTCTGCTAATCAGTCTGCTGCAGTTCTAGGAAGACTCTCTTGGAAGTGAGGAATTGCCACTCCTTCACTCTTCTGCACTGTCTATGTGTATGTGTGTGCATGCTTGTGTGTTTGGTGTGGTGTGTAGTGTAGGAGTGTGCTTGCCTTGTAAACGTGTAGAGGCCAAAGGTCAACATTAGGTGTTTTCCTTGATCACTTTCCACCTTATTTACTTATTTATTGGATTTTTGAGACAAGGCAGTTTTGTGTATGTTAAGCTCTCCTGGAACTCACTATGTAGACCAGGCTGGCCTCAAACCCACAGATTGACCTGCCTCTGTCTCCTGAGAGCTAGAATAAAAGGCATGTTCTTCCATGCCCAGCCATTTTATTTGTTGTTGTTTTGATACAAGGTCCCACTAAATAGCTGGCCTGTAACTTGCTATGGTGACCAGGCTGGCCTCAAACTTATAAAGACCCTCCAGTCTCTGTCTCCTGGGTGCTGAGATTAAAATCATGTGCCACCACTCCTGGCTTATTTGTTTTTTAATTTAATTTAAGAAAATTGTGTGTGCATGCATGCATGTTATGTGTTGCTGCTGGGACGGTGGTCCATATACGGAAGTCATAGGACAACCTTGTGAAGTTGTTTCTCTAATTCCATCTTTACATAGGTTCTGGGGATGAATTCAGGTGTAAAGCTTGCAAGGCAAGCACCTTAATCACGAAGCTATCTCTCCAGCCCCCACTATGTTGATTTTAAACAGTCTAGTTAGCTGCTCTCTTTACAGAGAAGCTTGTTTAAATCTATTATTGCCATTCCACTTTCCAATAGTTTTTCATGGTTGTGTGCCAGCCTCAGCTTGAGGTCAAGGTCTTGAGAAAGGAATACCTAGGAGCTGAGTGAAGAATTGATTCAGGAGTCAAAAGCTGGTACAAGCTGGCAGCTAGTCATCTCAGGAGAGCATCAGAACTGAAGAATTCTCTTCTCTCTCTCTCTCTCTTCTCTCTCTCTCTCTCTCTCTCTCTCTCTCACACACACACACACACACACACACTTTTTCTTTCTTTCTCCTTCTTCCTTCTGCTTCTTTTTCTTCTTTTCTCCCAAGCATGAGCCAGCCCAGTCTTTTATCTACTAAAAGTACATTACAAATCTAACAGTTTATCAAGATCAAGAACATTCAATGCTTCACAGAAAAATCGCTTAGTTACATTTTTCTAAATTCTACATTTTTCTAAATTCCCGTGCTTACTTGATACACTAAACAAGGACAACTTTGATTGTAGCACCTTAATCTTCAACTCGTTTTTTCTCAGAAAACCTCTAACACAATGGTTCATTGCAGTTTGCTGGGTACCCTGCTTGTGGTTTCAGCATACATCAGACAGAAGGACAAAAAGATGCTAGACAGAAATTTTATATTCATAGATTTTTAAGCTTTCTCTATTTCTGCTTCTTTCCTGTATCTATCCAAACTTCAATCACATATTTCCTTAGCATTCATAGCATCTATTCCTCTTTTCCTTGACTATCCATTTTTCTTATTTCTGGGGCTCTGTGTAAACCCTAGCCGGTTAAGGAAACACAGGCTCAGGAGTATAATTCCTGTCCCTGAACCTGGTCACACCAAACAGTTCCAAAAAGTTCTTAAGGAACAGTTCATGCACAATTTTACCTTGTCCCTAGTTGACTTGCATTTAGCGAGGCTGACCCAGGGGCAGCAGCCCTTGGACACTCACAATGGCTTCCACCCGAATCATTAGATTCGGCCTTCTTCCTTATCAAGGGACTACCAAGAGGGTAGGCTCCCATGGAGACATTGGCCTGGCTCTCATATAGAAGAACAAATGAAGCTTTAGAGAAAAAAAAAACAAAACAGCATATAAAGAATAGAAAGAACAGTAGGCCCATTTGTAGAGCAGTTGTTGCCAGATGTCATCTGCAAAAGTGGCACGCCAGAGCCTGGAACTGTGTCAAAGCCATCGCGCAGCCATGCTGTCCCTGCCATGTATGTTTCCTTAGTTGTTATGTATGTATGTATTTTGTAGTCTACTTTTGTCATTTTCCACTGTTAATGTTGGTGTTATTACTACCTTTACGTCTGTCAACTACAATAGTATATATAATAGTTCTTGGTGTTAACATGTCATAATGGAAGCTTCCCTGTATTTAATACCTGAGTTTTCAGGTTTTATTAGTTTCTTCAAGGAAGATTTTGAGCGTATCTGTTTGTTGCTCTAGTTACCACACAATGTGGGGTGAGACTTACGTAGTTCAACATGTAAGTTCATATTGAAGTTCATGGGTCAATGCGGAGACTGACAAAGGATATGAAGGACAAGGAATGACAAAGTGCTCCGGCAGGACACTGAAACAGGATGTTAGCAGGGAGTTTACCCGAGACTCAAGCGTTATCTGTACAGTAGTTGAGATTTAAGGACTGAAGAGGTAATCATGTGAAGAAAGGGAACGAGAACTTTTCAGACAGATAAATGGCAGCATATGCAAGAGCCACGAAAGGTGGGCTGGCAAGACGGCTCAGTGGTTAATATCATCAAGATCAGAGTTTGGATCCCAGCATCCATATACAAGCTGGGTGTCCCCTCAGATGCCTGTAATCTCAGCTCTGATCGGGTAAAGACAGGAAGGGGCTTTGCTGGAACTTGCCGGCTGCCAGCCTAGTTGAGACACAAGCCCCAGACTCAGGAATAGGTGTAGTGTGGTGGAAGAGAGACCCGAATGCCCTTGCCCTCCTACCTCAGTGTGCATGCACAGGCACTCAGACACACATAAATAAATAAACAATCTTGAAATAAAATAATAGTCCTAAGAGGAGGAGAAACTTGTATTTCAAAGTAAACATTCTTGAAACTGAAGAAAAGGGTAGAAAAGGTACAAAATAGGGAAGAAATACAAATGATTTGAGGAAGGTAAGCAGGACTCTGTCCTGTGGAGCCTTGCAGGTCCTTGGGGGTTGGGATTAAACTTTATTCCTGGTGAATTAATCTGATGCTTATCAGGAGGATTCAGTGAACTGACTAAACAGTCCCATCACCTCTGTGTTGTGATTGGCATCTGTTTAGGGTCTAATGTTTCCATCCTTGCTTTTTGGAATCTAGTGTACAATGAATTTTTAAAATTCATTTTTAAATTACTTTTAAAATGTATTTCTGTAAGTTGTCCTTACCAAAACAAACAAGCAAGCAAAGAAACAAAAAACCTACAGAAACATCTGAAAATTCCTTGAGATCTGAAAGCTCCCTAATTTAGCTATTTGTAGGGGGCGTGGTTTGAAAAAGGATTTTTCTGTTTTAACTCTGGCTGTCATGGAACTCACTCTGTAGACCAAGCTGGATTCGAACTCACAGAGATCTACCTGTCTCTGCCTCCCAAATCCTGAGATTAAAAGCATGTGCCACCACTGCCCAGCTTAACTTTTTAGCTTTTCTTTTATATAAATTTAGTATCTCAAATGAACTCTTTAAAACAAAGCAAAATATGATTGTTGTTAGTTTTTATTTTGCAGTGCTGGAAATTGAAATATTCCCTCCTCCTGTGTGTGAGAGGGGCGGGGGGACAAATGCCATGGCATGAGTGTAGGGGTCAGAAGACAACTTGTGGGGGACTTAACTTAGCAGTTAAGAGCACTGGTTGCTCTTCCAGAGGACCCAGCTTCAATTCCCAGCACGCTCATGACTACCTGTAACTCTAGTCCCAGGGAGGCAGCAAGTACCTTTAACCACTGAGCCAATTTGCTGGCCTGAAATACATATCATGTTTATAATAGCATTATTAAAATGGCTTAAAAATAGATATAAAACTCAGTGTTATCTAGTGCTCATTCTGTAGAGCACTGTACAGATTTTTTAAAAATTAAAACTTTATCATAAAGAACTTTCCAAAAAATGGCACACTAAAATTAATCAGACACAAAGTCTATACATCCCAATGACTCTTAAGTGCATAAAAATAGATTTGATAGTGAAGGTGTACAGTCGATGTAAAGTGCCACAGCTTCTGAGTAGCTAGTCTAATTGTGTAGAAGTTCACAAGTACATTCCCTCATGTGATCATGTGGGTGTGGTGGTGCTTGTTTCTAGGAGCTTGACCAAAATGCCACTGAGAAAGTCCAGGCCATGTTCACAGCCATTGATGAGCTCCTGTACGAGCAGAAGCTGAGTGTGCACACGGAGACTCTGCAGAAGGAGTGCCAGCAGTGGGCGGCCCGCTTCCCTCACCTCAGGTACTGGAGCGCCTGTGGGCGTCCAGACGCTTGAATTCTGAAATTTATTGAGCTTTGGGTGGTTTTTGTATTTTTTTGTTTGTTGGGATGGCTGGTTGGTTGGTTGGTTGGGTTTTCTTTGTTTGTTTGTTTTGTTTTTTTGAGTTAGGGTTTCACTATGAAAGCCTGGCTGACTAGGAATTCACTGTGTAGACCAGATTGGCCTTGAGTCACAGAGATCCTCCTGCCTCTGTCTTCATAGTGCTGGGTTTCAAAGGCTCACCTGGCCTGGGCATGTTTTGTTTTTATTTTACTGTATATGATTTTGATGAAATTATTTAAAGCCATGTTGTATAAAGTCTCAGCTGAAAGGAAAATCAAGTCAGTAAAGGTTTCTTGGATTTTTCCTAGTCACCAACATAGTATTCTAATTGAGCAAACTTATTTATTTGTTTATTTGAGGCAGGGCCTCACTTTGTAGACTAGGCTGGCCTTGAACTCATTTATCTGCCTGCCTCTGCCTCCTCAGTGCTGGGATTAAAAGTGTGCTCCATCACACTCAGCTATAGTAAAACTGTTTTTTAAATGTGCCAGTGTATGTGTGAGACAAGGTCTCAGCCCAGATTGGCCTTGAACTTTCTTTTTAAATATTTTTTCTTAGGCTATGTGTTGGTGCATGCCTTTAATCCCCGTACTGGGGAAATGGAGGCAGGTGGACCTCTGAGTTTGAAGCCAGCCTGGTCTACATAGTAAGTTGCAGGATAGCCAGAACTATGTAGTGAGACCTTGTCTCAAAAAATTTTATTTTCATATATTTTGCTTGCATATGTGTGTGTGTGTGCACACAGTGTACACACACAGACACATACACACACTGCCCATATGGTGCCCATGGAAGCCAGAAGAGTACAACCAATTCACTGGAACTAGAGTTACAGACAGTTGTGAGCTGCCATGTAGGTGCTAGAAATTGAAACTGGTCCTCTGCAAGAGCAGAAAGTGCTTTTAACCCCCAAGTCATCTCTCCAGCCCCAGGCCTTGAACTTTGCATGTAAGCTGATGATCTTGAACTCCTGATTCTCCTCCAGCTTCCACTTCCAAAGGCCTAGGATTGCAGGCATGAACTATCGTGTCACCAGCTGAGTAAAATATTTCTATATGGATAGCTGGCTTCTGAGTGTCAGGGCCTTCAAAGAACCGTTATTTGAACAAAATGGTCAGAAAATGTTTTGTTTATACCACTGTCTACAAGTAATTCTCTTATACTTGAAAGGACACACATACTGTTCTGAGAAATCACACAATAGTACCACTATTCATGTACCTAAATTTCCACTTAATGTTATTAAGAATGTGATCAGCTGGGCGGTGGTTGCTCACGCCTTTAATCCCAGAACTCATGAGGCAGAGGCAAGTGGATCTCTGAGTTTGAGGCCAGCCTGGTCTACAGAGTGAGTTTCAGGACAGCCAGAGTTACAACAGAGAAACCCTGTCTCAAAACAAAACAAAACAAAAATAATATGATTCATAGTTTTCACTAATTTGACTGGGCCTTCATCATGTGTGTGTGTGTGTGTTGTGTGTGTTTGTGCGCGCATATTGAACCCATGGCTTTATCATGCTAGGCAAGTGCTCTACTACTAAGCTGCAGCTCTGACGTTTCTTGGACTTTTCTTTAAACTCCTGGGTGATAGCTTTATCTTCTCCATATATATTTTATCAAAGGGAAATGCACTTGAGTAATAATTCAGGTTTCCTCTCAAGAGTCATTCCTAGTCAGGGTCTAACTGAGTTTGTAGGATTTCTTTGTAGAGCAATCAGATCTATTGCTGAAATGCTCAAATTTCACTTGCATGCCAAGTGAAGGTACTTCACTGTCTGTTCTTCATTTGAAGGATTTTGGGTAGGCAGATAATCACTCCGAGTGAAGGCTATGGATTGTACCCCAGATCCCCTTCTGGTGTGTCAGCTTCACATGAAGCAACTTTGTCTCAAGAAAGAGATTCTACCATGTAAGTATTTTATAATGCAAGCACTTCAGTCTCCTAGTGCACAGGATGGTTCCTTTGGGAGGACAGTGGCACAAAGAGCGAGACCTAGGCCATGAGATGTGAGTGCTGTTGCTGCACCAGGGAAGTGTGTCTTGAGTAAAAGTGTTTTAGTTTAACATACCAGGTTGACATATGATAAGGTTCATCAACCACTAAGACTCTTTACAAAAAATCCTATCAATTTGCCACATTGCATTAAAAAATTTCCAATAGATTTCCATTGCCTTTAAGATAAAATATAAAATTATAAACTGGTCCTGCTTATCTGCCACGTTCTTGTCTCTCATTCAGCAATCCGAATGTCAGCTGTCTTTCACATCTTAAATGCATTAAAATGGGACTGGTCCACTTTCTGTTCTGGAGGTGTTCTTGGACTGGGAGGAAGCCACACATAAGCAATTCAGTAATTATTTGTATGTCTGACTGACACTTAGCACAGGGTCTGGGATACCATTAACATTCTGCAACTTCTTTTTTATTTTTTTCAGCTAAATAAGATAACATTTATGTGATAACAAAATACACAAAAAAGCAGACTAATGTGTAAAATAAGATTATGGTTTCAAACAAGATTGTCATTCAACACAAATAGTGTGTAGGTCAAAAGGTAGCCCAGGAAGTTAAAGTATTAGTAGATGATGTCCAACTACAGAAACACAAGCAAAAAGCAAAACAAAACAAAAAGGTGAAAGTTGAGTTTACAATGATAACACTATGCATTCTTCTGCTTCAGGTTAATGTAAGGGCTGTGTCTTGACAGGGTTTCACTATGTAGCCCAGGATAGCCTCAAACTCACAGAGATCTACCTGCCTCTGCCTCCTGAGTGTTGGAATTAAAGGCATATTCTGCTATACTCAACTATATTATTTTAAATACATATTTCAACAGATGCTGTTGGGAACAATGCTATTGGGAAACTAGTCATTATGTATAATTTAAATCCTTATCCATGGTATACACAAAACAGCACCCCTACAGTGAAACACAGGAGATGCTTCCATGAACTGGGTTTACAGTGATTTCTAGGGTGTAATGTCATAGGCTAAAGTGAAAGTAGCCAAATTCCTGTGTACAAAAAATCATCAAAGAAGAAGAGAATATATAGAATATGATAAAATGTTTGCAAATCATATGTCTAATAAGGGTTAATATCCAGAAGGTATAAGGATTTTCTACAACTCAAAAAAAAAAAAAAAAAAAAAACCCAGCCTAACTGAAAATGGACAGAGGACACGAATAGATAGTTCTCTGAAAGTATTTGAATGGCCATCAGGTGTATGAAAGATGCTCAACATTACCCTCAGAAGAGAAATGCAAATCAGAGCCAGGCAGAATCACCTAGCATGACCAAGGTACTGAGTACAGTCCCCCAGCACTGAAAAAAAAACAAAACAAATGTAGAATAGCTCAGGAAAGTATTGTCAGGACGAGGAGGGTTTGTTCTGAAAGTTACTTGCTTGTGAGAGCTGTTTGTGTTACTGTACCATTAATGCTGCTTTTTGTTTCCTGTTCAAGATTTGGTATAAGGGGAAAGAAGTTACATTTTTCATCTTCTTACACTCATAAAGTATCTCCCACTGTCAAACTCTCTGGCTTGCCTGCTGTGGAAAGAGAAGAGGCAGATTGTATAATCTTTTCTGAAGGAATAATCGAGGAGTACCTAGCTTTTGACCACACAGATATGTGAGTACTGGTTTGTTTGTTTGTTTAAGATTCTCAGTCTACTTTGTATAGCAGCATCTACTGTTCTGCAGCTGCACTATTGGTATCGCCTATAAGTAGATTTATAATAAATTGACATCTGTTCCCTGTTAGCTCCAACATGCAGACTCATGTCCTGTTGCCTCCACACACCAGGCTTCCCTCTGCACCTTCCTTCTTCAATAGTTCTGCCTTTCCCTGAGATCAAAGAGGTTTTTGTTTTGTTTTGTTTTTAATATACGCATGCTGTATCTGAATGTACACCACATGTGGTTGTTGGGAATTGAACTCAGGACCTCTGGAAGGGTAGTCAGTGCTCTCAATCGCTAGGCCATCTCTCCAATCCAAGATCAAAGGTTTTTAAATGACTAATTTTCTCTACATAATTTGATTTTGTCCTCTAACAAATTATCATCACTGGAAATGGAAACTTCAAAGAGTAGTTGAAGAGATGTGAATTTTGTTTATTTAAAATAAACTTTCTTACTTTATCTTTGTTATTGTTTTTGATTTGAGACAGGGTCTCACTATATAACTTTGGCTGGCCTCGAATTCATAGAAATATGCCTGCCTCTGCCTCCTAAGTGCTATGATTAAAGGTATGTGCTACCATGTCCATCTAATTCATACTTTTAAAGGATATGTACAGTTTATACAATTAATAATGCTTATTTATATCCACTTATATTCTGACATATAACAATCATATAACAGATATTACCTTGAAATGGGATAGGTCAGAATCAGAGTGCTTAAGTGATTTATCTGAGGTAAAATTAAAACCAAAACCTTAGTCATCTGATTCTAAATCCAGTGCTCTTATCATATTGCATGCTACCTTTCTGAAATGCAAGCTATTTTTCTAAGTCTTTTTAAAGTTCTAGTAGCTCAATTGGTAGAATATCTTCCCAACAAGCACAAAGTTCTGGGTTCAGTCCCCAGCACCGCATAAACTGGGAATGGTGGCTTTTGCCAAAATTCCCAGCATTCAGGAGATAGTGATAGAATCAGAGGTTCCCATCATCAGGTACAGAGAAAGTTTAAGGCAAGCCTGGGTTACATGAGACCCTGGCTCAACAATAAATAAATAGGACTAGAGAGATGGTTCAGTGGGTAAAGTGCTTGTCATACAAGCCTGACAAATTGAATTCCGATCCCTGGAACCCACATAAGCTAAGTGCAGTAGCACAGGTGTCTGTCATTCCAGAACTTCTACAGGGAGATGAGAGGCAGACATAGGAGAATCTCCAGAAGTTCGTGGGCCAGCTAGTGTGGCATATGTATCAGCGAACAGGAGAAACCCCATCGCAAACAAGGTGGAAAGGACTGACGTCCGAGGCTGTCCTCTAACCTCTCATGTGTACCATGTACACACCCACACCAACACCCGCACATATCACACACAAACTAATTAATTGGGGATGTCCCTTTGTTTTAAATAAGAAGTTGTAGTCATCACAACAGCGCATCTCGAGGTACGGGTATTGTGTTAGGCTGTGTGGTTGGATCTGGTTATCGTGTCATAGGGTTCCAGACTGCTTCCTACTGCCGTGTTCGCTCTGCGTTCACTTGCGTGCACACAGCCCCGCAGCCAGCAAACTGACAGGCTGCTGTGCCACATGCCACTGAGGGAGCTCTGTGGCGTAAAGGGGATTTTGAGTAAGCGCGTTCTCTAGAGATTTCTCCTTCCCTAGCCTTTGTCATCTACTTCCGTCTTCTTTTTCTCAAATCAGAAGTCTTCCCCTTTGGTCCTTCTTCTTAAGTTATAAGGAACGAAGTTGATTGAACTGATTTAAAATGTGACACAAATGACTGATAGGTGTTCCCAGGGTACATTTCCCTTTTTCTGATGAGAGTAAACCCAAGTGAAATTCTGAGTAACATGGGCAAGATTTCAGAAGGCAGCATTATTAGAGATACTATCAAAATATCTTCTTGCAAATCGACACAGTAGTTGGACCTTTAGAATGTTCCTAACTAAAGCTGGCCCTACTGAAACAGACCTGTAATCACAGTTATTCAGGAGGTTTTGGCAAGGAGAGTCACAAGCCTGGACGACAAAGTGAGATCAGGCCAGCTTATACAACTTGGTGAGACACTGCCTCAAAATAAGAAGTTAAAAGGCTGGAGCTGTAATTCAGCAGTAGAACACTTGCCCAGCATGCAGAAGATCCTGGGCCGCAACTCCAGTACCACCGAAAAGAAATGTTCCTAACTGAAAATATTGATAGTCAGAAATAAGTAAAAATGCCTGCAGGAAATGAGTATACATGATAACTTAAGCAAATAACAAGTAGGAAAACCATCCAGGAAAAAGTGACATTCCTAACTTATTCTTTCTATAAAAAATTAAATTTAAATTTCACATATAAAAATTTGCATATGACAGATCAAATTATGTAGGTTTAGAAAGCGAATATGTAAGACTTTTTTAAAAAATGGGAATTTTTTTTTTTTTTTTTAAGCAAGGGATCACTATATAGCCCTACCTGGCCTGGAACTTGATATATAATTAATGCTGGCCTCAAACTCACAGAGATCCACCTGCTTCTGCCTACCAAGTGCTAGAATTAAAGGCGTGTGCCACCACTTTAGGCCTCAAAACCCTAATACAAAATCTATGAGTCATATATGAAGTTCTTAAATGATGGCATTTCTGCATAGGAAAAAGAAACACAAAGTTGGGCTGGAGAGATGGCTCAGCAGTTTAGAGCACTGGCTGCTCCTCCGAGGACCTGGGTTCAATTCCTGTTACCCACGTGGCAGCTCACAACTGTCTGTAACTTCAGTTCCGTAGATCTGAAACCCTCACACAGACATGCATGCAACCAAAACATCAATGTACATGAACTAAAAATAAATAATTTTTAAATGATTTGTTTTTTTAAAAAAAAGTAAAAAATAAGTGACAAATTAGGCAAAAATAGCTGCACTTCATCCATGAGTTAATTTGCTTAGTATGTGATCAATAAGGAAAAGACTGAGGACCAAACAGGAAAAGGACATGAGCAGGAATTCATATGAACAGAACAAATGTATTTGTATGAAACTCAATTGCACTGACATTTGAGATAATAATTGAAACCATAATGAGATACTGTGACATCATCAGGTTGAGAGGACAAGTCTGTGAATGGCGTAGAC
Source organism: Cricetomys ansorgei (assembly GCA_026225945.1). NCBI lineage: Eukaryota > Metazoa > Chordata > Mammalia > Rodentia > Nesomyidae > Cricetomys > Cricetomys ansorgei. The sequence goes on along the minus strand of JAMJFZ010000770.1, from coordinate 8,012,455 downwards.
TTTGACTGTTGGACCATAGGACCTCTTGAGAGGATGGTGGACTTACCTTTGAAATTGCAAAGCAGATGCCCTCTAACTTAGTAATTGTATTTATAGGAATCTGTTCTACAGATGCCATCACCCATGAGGCAAAACATGTGTAACAATTACTGTACTGACCACAGTCAGAAGCCTAGCGCGGGATACATGTGGTTCAGCTGCTGGATGCTCCAACTGTTCTCTAAGAGACAGGCTGATATACACTGATAGAACAGTTCCAGATGCACTGATAAACAGGGAGGTACAGCGTAATAAGTAATGTGATCATTTCTCTGGAAGAGTAGAGAATATTTGCTTCTGGTGATGGAGACCAGGAACCAGAGATGTAGGAGACATCCTTTTCTCTGTGAGCCCTTCTATACAATTTGACTCTTTTTTTTTTTCACCAAATAATGGTACATGCCTTCATTCCCAGCATTTGGAAGGTAGGGGTAAGTCTGATCACAAATTTAAGACCAGCTTGGTCTACATAGTGAGTTCTAACCATCAGGGTTACACAGCAAGACAGTACCTCAGAAATAACATTTAAAAATTAAAGAAAGTGAATATAAATGTGAATACAGTTCAGCACAATCATTCTGATCCTCTTACCCCCCCCCCAACCAATGCCAAGCTAGTTCTTCTGAAGGCAGCTGCCCTGCATGAGCCTCTTTGCTGCCTATTTCATTCTGGAGACCTCTGCTGCCTGGGGGCAGTCTTCACTGTAGAAACCTTTCCTAAGCCACTCACTGGATCTGCTTTTACTGTATAGTAGTCTATAGTAAATGAGCACGCTGTCAGCTAGCCCCTCCCCCCACCCCAGTTATTGGTATTCCCCTAAGAGAAGCAGATAGACTTGGCTCACTGGGAGTTTCTGGTTACAGGCACTAGAGTATCCAGAAGAAACCCAGAGGACTTCCTGTCTATTTCAGTCCCCACCTTTTCTTGTGGGGTACTAGGACAGGGTGGGGATAAAAGAAGAAATCCAGTCTCTTCTACTGAGAACTTTACTTCACAAGGCAGCTTCAGGTGCTACATTTGCTGGGCAAGGAGGAGGGCGGAGCAGGCACGCCAAGCACACTTCTGATTATAAGGGACAATAATGGTGCTCAGGGAAGAATAATCATGAAATCTTTCCCTCTTCTATTCCAGGGAAGAGGGATTTCATGGAAACAAATCAGAAGCAGCTACAGAGAAACAGAAATTAGGGTACCCTCCTATTGCTCCATTTTACTGCATGAAAGAGGATGTCCTTGCTTATGTGTTTGACAACGTGTGGAGCAAGGTTGTGGGCTGTATGGAGCAGTTGACACGTAGTCACTGGGAGGGATTTGCTTCTGGTAAGGACCCTTATGAAACCAATGTGAAAAATAATTATTTATGATTTCCAAATCCCAGTCAGTGTGTGTGTGTGTGTGTGTGGTGCGTGTGTGCGCGTGTGTGGTGCTGGTCAGACCCAGAACCCTGTGTGCGTGTGTGCGTGTGCGTGTGTGGTACTGGTCAGACCCAGAACCCTGTGTGCGCTAGACACACACTGCCAGTTACATCACAGCCCTTGTTTGTTTTTCAATTCTGAGACAGGGTCTCAGTTACTCAGACAAGCCTGGAACTTGTGGTCCTCTAGCTTCAGCCTCTAGAGCAGCTGGTATTATGGGCCTGTGCTCTCAGATTTGGCTCTAAGAAGTCGAGGTTATATGCTTATTAGTGCAGTATCTAAGTAAGAGATAACTACTGTTTTTTTTTTTCCTATCCCCCCTCTCTCTCTCTGAGATAGCTACTGGTTTTTCCATCCCCCTCCCCCACCTCTCTCTCTGTCTCTCTGTCTCTCTCTCTCTCTCACACACATACACACACACACACACACACACACACACACACACCAAAACACTTCTGACATGGGTATGGTATTCCCACATATACTTAACAGATTCTCTGTAAGATCTCATCTGACTGTCCTATGGTTCAACTCTCACACTACCTGGAAGATAGCTTTAGATCCCACAAGGATTCAGAACCACAGCCTATGCCACCTCATATCTCACATAATGCTCTCAAGCCTCAGGTTATGACCAAAAATTAGAACTTATGGGACCCCCTTCTTTAGGTTTGATTAATTTGCTAGAATGGATACAGGACTCAGGGAGAAATTTAGGCTTTCTGGCTTATAAAGAGTACTACAAAGGATATGGATAAACAGCATAATAGATGCATAGGACAGTGTTGGGGAAAGGAACCTCCAAGTGCCTTCAAGTGTTGACTAGTCTGGAAGCTCTTCTGAACAAGGCGTTTGTTGGGGTTTTTATAAAGGATTCATGTAAGCATGACTGATTAAGTAATTTGCCATTGATGATCAACTCAACCTTCAGCTCCTTTCTTCACTAAAGTCGAAGGAGTATAGTTAAAAGTTCCAAACCTGTGCAGAGTGGTGGTGGCGCACACTTTTAGTCCCAGCACTTGGGAGGCAGAGGCAGGGGGATCTCTGAGTTTGAGGCCAGCCTGGTCTACAGAGTGAGTTCCAGGACAGCCAGAGCTACACAGAGAAACCTTGTCTCGAAAAACAAAAATAACAAAAAACAAACAAAAAGTTCCAAACTGTCACATGGTTGGTTCCCCTGGCAGTTAGCTCTTTCCCTCATCCACATCCTGAAAGTATTCAGACTCTCAATCACCAGCTATCTTCTCAGAATACAGGAAGACACTGTTGCTTTGAAGAGTCCAAGGGTTTTAGGAGCTATGTGCCAGAGACTAGGGAGAGACCAAATATGTTTTTTATATTATATCAAAGTGAGCCTGATTAACATTGGTATTTCTGACAAAAACTAGCAGAGAACTTAGTAAATATCTGAGAATGGGTGGAGGAGTAATAAAGCCTCATCAGACAGAGCTTGTACTTTCTCCTCCAACATACCTCTGAGGAAACCCATATAAGTGGCATATGCGTCTCAAGTGTCTCAGTGTAGCGTTAACACACAAGAAACTTTACATACTTCAAGCATAAAATTTGATAAGTTCTGTTCTGTGTATGTACCCATAAAACTCTCATTACAGCCAGCACAGTGAACACCCATCACTTCCCAAAGTTCCTAGCTTTTCAAAGCCCTCCCTTCTGCTGAGAGAAGCCAGACAGTGCATACTCCATGCGCAGACATCTACTAAAGCTGCAGTGACAGAAACCAGGTCCACCACTCTGTCATGCTCTTCCATCTCAGGACAGTGATTTTAGACTTACCATCTTACTTTGTATATCTGTAATTCCTTTTATTGCTGGGTGTTACTTCATGAAACCACATTTTATTAATTCACCCATTGATGGCATTTGAATTGCTTTCCACCTTAGCTGTTAAAAACACTAATGTACAAGAATTTGGGGTTACATGTTTTCATTTCTCTAGTCAAATTCCTAGTACTAGCGTCATTGGGTTATATGGTTAGATATATAAATATTTTGTTTAATTATATGTTTTTTTTGCCACTCAAATTATTCCAGACCTCACAGCTTTAAATAATACATACTATTGTCTCACATATTTGTGGGTCAGAAGGCCTGGAACAACTTAGTGAGTCCTCTGCTTAGGGTCTCACAAGACTGAGGTCAAGGTATTGGCCAGTGATGGGTTTTCATAAGAGGCTAAGCTAGAAAAGGGTCCACTCTCCTTCTGTGTGTTCTCAGAAGTATACAGGTCCTTATGACTGATATTCATGGCAGCTTTATTTTTCAAAGCTAGCCAATCAAAAACAGAATTAAGAAACAATTCATTTATACTAACATCAAAAGAATGAACTATTTAGAGGACTGGAGAGAGATAGCTCAGTGGTTAAGAGCACTGACTGCTCTTTTAGTGAGGACCTGGGTTTGATTCCCAGTACCCACATGGCAGCTGACAACTGCCTGTAACTTCAGTGCCAGGTCTTCTGACACCCTCTTCTGGACCCCACAGGCACTGCATGCACATAGTGCGTGGACACATAAAGTAAAAATAAATAAGGGGTTGGAGAGTGGTTAAGAGCACTGGCTGCTCTCCCAGAGGACCCAGGTCCAATTCCCAGCACCCACATGGCAGCTCATAACTGTCTGTGTTCCAGGGGATCCAACACCCTCACACAGACATACATGCAGGCCAAACACCAATGTATATAAAAATAAATTATAAATATCTTCATATCTCTATCCTCCTCTTCCTTTTATACTGCCAGTGTTCTATTCTATTAAAAGTGTGTGGGAATAAAATTAACTCTAATAATGTAAGACTTGTATTCTAAAAAATAACCATATGAGATTACAGAAGACCAAGACCTTAAGAAACACAGGAAGGACAGTCTGTGTTTATGGACTAGAAAACCTAACGCTTAAGGTGACAGTACTTCCAAGTAGGTCTGTAGTTTGGTGCGGTCCCTATGAAAATTCAACTGCATGAGCTGGAGATGTGATCATATAGAACATGGAAGAGGGCTGGACTATGTATGCCAAGTCCACCAAAAAAAAAAAAAAAAAAAGGACAAAAGCAGATTTGCTGCTTGTTTTATAGAAACAGGCATGCAGACCCTGAAAGTCATCTGGAAGTACAAGGGACCTCGTCAGCTAAAGCAGTACTGAGTAAGAACAAGGCTAGAGCACTAACTTCCTGATCTTAAAACCCTTAAAATACTGCTTTGATTAAGACTGGCAGAGGACAGGTACATCAGTGTAGTAAAAATAAATGAACCTGAACATCTACAGCCAACGACTTCAACAAGGCTGCCCAGATTAGTCAGTGCAAGTGACATCTTCCCAATAAATGTGGCTGGGGCAAATGGGTATCCACACAGAAAAAAATGAAGTTGGACCTGACATCCCATCATTTTCAAAAGTCAACTCAAAAGTGGCAGGAACAGGCCAACAAGATGTCTCCGTGGCAAAGGGCACTTACCCATCAGGCTCGGCGACCTGAATTCTGTCCTTGGAACCTGCTTAAAAGGAGAGAACCAAATGTAACAAGTTGTCCTTTTACTCCACATGCATGCTGTGGCGTGTGCCTCCACACATACCATCTTAATAAAAGCCTTACTCTCTTAAAAGTGGATCAGAAACTAAATTTGAATGAAAATTATAGAAAATCTCAGTAGAAAGCTTTTAATAAGCGTTATGACTTTGGATCTGACACTGAGTTCTTAGGCCATCGGGAGCGTGCGTCACAGAGAAAAAAGTAAGGAGGTTAAATTTCATTAAAATCAAAAAATTTGTGCATCAAAAGGCATTCTCAAGAAAAAACCATAGTGAGATGCCACTTTATACCTGCGAGGGTGTGTGTGTGTGTGTATTAGAGAGAGAGAGATTGAAAGAGAGAGATATGTTTTTACTAAAATGTGATGAATCCTATTTTTTGAGGGCAGACAAATGGGGAAGGTTTGCAGGAACTGGAACTGTCATAAATCGTAAATTGCTGGTGTGAACATAAGATGTAAAGTGCAAAGTTCCTAAATGTTAAACACAAATTTACCATATAACCCAGAAGTACTCTTCTACAAAGCATATTACCAAGAGAACTGGAAACAGTTTACACAAGAACTTCCACTGTATGTTCATAGTAGTATTATCAGAAATAGACCTAAAGAGGAAACTCAAGTGTCCACCAGCTAATGAATAAGCAAGTGTTGACATATGCATGCGTTATGGACTAAGCTGTGCCCTCTCAGATGCCTCTGCTGGAGCTCCAATGCGCTATGCAGTTTAGGATACGTAGGGCGGTACATAACGTTACGTGAGAGCAGGGGTAGCAGCACCCTAACCAGTAGTCTGGAATCCTTATAAGATGAAGAGAAGCTAGGCAGTGGTGAGGCACGCCTTTAATCCCAGCTCTTGGGAGGCAGAGGCAAGTGGATCTCTGTGAGTTCAAAACCAGCCTGGTCTACAGAGTGAGTTCCAGGACAGCTGGAGTTACAACAGAGACACCCTGTCTCGGAGCAAAAAAAAAAACAGGAAAAAAAAGCTTTTTCTTAGGCCATCCTCTCTGAGAAGCTATACCACCTTGGGCAGGTGTACAGTGGCTTTTCTTGTGTCTCTCTGTCGATCTGTAATAGCCTCTGTCTCTCGTCTCTCTGCTCTCCTCCCCCTTAGCGCTTAAACCTATATTAATAAATGTATTATTTTTAATAGACTCTAACCTTGCTTTATTTTGGTTTATTTCATCTTGGCTAATTTGTTTGTCGTGCCTTCACATTCACCAGTCTCTTCTGTGGTGCAGACATACTAGTAAGTTACTCACTGTGTTCTCATCTCAGCATTGTGGTCTCAGGGCTGTCTGTGGTCTTTACACTTCCTGCTCCCTTGATGTTTTGGGAAGGTGGAATGATGGTGGGTATTCTGTCACAGCCTGTGATGCCGCACTCAGGCCGAGGTGGAGGGACTGAGACCCTGGCAGAAAGGATGTAGAGTAACTTGGAAACCTGTTGCTGCCTTTGGTTTTGCTTACTATGCCCTCTTCATTGTGAGCTGTATTTTCCTGCCAGGTATCTTAAGTCTTTGATCTTGGAAAACAATTTAGGCAATCGCAGAGCATGTCTCATTCGTTTATTTCTGCAGGGTTTACTTTTATTACCCATTGTCCATGGTCTTGAAAGCCAGTGTCGTATGACTTGCTGTCTACTTACAGCCAGTGAGTAAATCTAGCCACTGTTGCATCTTGGCTAAAAGCAAAACTTTCAGCAAATAATTTTTCTCTTTGAGACAGCAGAGGCTGTACCTGAGTTTACTCTGTAGCCCAGGGTACCGCTATACTCATGACAGCCTTCAAACCCCAGGACCCTGGTGCTGTGGTTACAGGTGTGAACTGCTGTGCCCAGTTCTGTAAGTCTTTTAAAAAGATTTATTTTATGTGCATGAGTGTTTGCATGCATGAATATATGTGCACTGTATTTTAGTTTTGTGTCCAGGGAGGCCAGAAGACAGCATCAGATACCCTAGAACTGGAGTTACAGGAAGTTGTGAGCTACCACAAGGTGCTGGGAACTAAACCTGGGTCCTCTGCAAGAGTAGCAAGTGCTCTTAGCTGCTGAGTCACCTCCCCCCACCCTTACCCCTGTCTGATTTTCGTGATGGTACTTTGGAATTGAACCCAGGGCATCACATGGCCTTCAGGCTCTCACTAAGCCATATCCCTAACCCCAGGAAATACATTTTGAGGTCTTTACTGAAGTATGATATCCAGATAGAACTGGGGTTATAGAGGGTTGTGAGCTATTGTGTAGGTGCTGGGAACCACGCCTAGGTGTTCTGCAGGGCCCCAATGCTCTTAACTGCTGAGCCACCTCTCCAGTTCTGTATTTTTGAGGTAGGGATGTAGCTCAATGATGGGGCATTTCTGACTTCACTGCCAAACACTGCATACAAGTAGGATAATTTTAAACTGGATATTCTTGTATGAACAACACCTGAATCAGGAATAGAAGGCTACCCACACTCTGGAAACCCATTTTGACTCCCAGCATCACACATTGATTTGTGTTTTAAATGTATGTAAGAATGAGCCAGGTGTGATGGTCTGTGCATATGATCCCAGCGTGGAGGGAGAGGAGAATCAGGAGTGTCGGGCCACTTAACTACAGAGGACCCTGTGTCAAGAACACTTCCTTAGGCCAGGAGTGATGGTGCACAGCGACAGGAGGAACTCTGAATTCAAGGCCAGCTCGGGATACAGAGTGAAACCCTGTCTCAAAAAAAAAAAAAAAAAAAAAAAAGGAAAAGAGAAACCTCCACCCAAAATTTTTATGAGAATAGATTAATACCTTATTCACCCTTCTGCATTTTTTCAACATAAATGTTAGATTGTTATATTTGCTTATAACAGTTTTTCTTTTTGTTGCTGTGTAGTATTCCATTATATTTACTGCTGATGGCTATTTGGGTAGTTTATGTTTTTCGGCATTTAGTGCTTTTAGGAACATCTCAGTATGTCTTTGAGCGAACATATGTGCTGAGTATATATTGGTGGGTCATGTGATAAACTATGCCAATGTCAGTGGCATCTCCCCCCAGATTTTTCGAATGTGACTTTGCCTGTGTAAACTCTCTCAAAGGTTGTGAGTTCCAGTTGTACAACTTTTGCTGTCTTTGGCGTTGTCTGTTTGTGTTCTCTTCTGAAACCCAAGAGAAAAGAACTATCACTCTCATTAAAATACCTGGTAAGGGCCCGTAAGAGGGCTCAGCATGTTGAGATGCTCGCATACAAGCCTGATGACCTTGGTTCGATCCTCTGACCTCTACACACACGCCTTGGTGCACGCCCGCCTTGGTGCACGCCCGCCAGCACATGCCCGTGCTCACTTCCCCGCTCCATCAGACACACAGTTTTTTTTAAAATCAACTTATAGTTAGCTTGTAGTGGTACATATGTAATCTTAGTACTTGGTGGAGGCAGGAGGGTGAGGAAATCAAGGTCAGTCTAGGCTACATAAGACCCTGACTCTAAAACCTAAATATAATTAAATACAAAAACATGGGTTGTTTTGTGAGGGTTTTTTAAGACAGAACAAATGTTCAGTCTGGGGGGGGGAAGAGATAGCTCAGCAGTTCAGAGTCCTTATTCTTGTAGAGAACCTACATGGTGGCTCACAAACATCTATAACTCCAGTTCCAAGGAATTCGACATCTTCTGATTCTGTGGGCACAAGGCACATACATGCATACAGACAAAACACTCATACACATAAGATAAGATACGTAAATCTAAAAAACTAAAATGAAAAAATGTAAGTCCTGCCCAGATTCCTATAATAACATCTCTGGTTGTAAAGAAGCCCTTTGATTTTCAGTAATACACAACTACTAACGCATCTGAGAAAGACTTCTCCCTCTCACATTTACTAATGATGGGCTGGGAAGTAATATGCCTATATTTTCCTGGGAATCTATGAGCCCAGAACATTTCTTGTGTTATAATTAGGATTTTGAAGCCATGTGGCAGTGGCGAATGCCTTTAATCCCAGAACTTGGGAGGCAGAAACAGAATTTCTTGAGTTCGAGGCCAGCATGGTCTACAGAGTGAGCCCAGGACAGCCAGGGCTACAGAGAAACCCTGTCTCAAAAAAAAAAACCTAAGATGGTGCTGGTGCTGGTGATCTTGAGACTAGAAAGACACTGATCCTGAGCTGGTGCTGGGGCACCCTGCGAGTTCCGTGAGTTGACTAAAGGCCCTGAAACAGTGAAGCTTTGTCTACACAGAGCCAGTGAAACCTCTCAAGGACAGTCATCCATTCTGACATTCTTCTCTGCCCTCTAGACTAAAGGAAGTCGCGAACAGCCTGTCAATGAACACTCCTTGTCCTTGCTGCAAGGAAAATACTGGCATTCAGGTCTCTGGTATAGACCAAGTGGTTCTTTGTATGAGAGCAAACTTACTGGTACTGGAACGTACTAGTAGAGCTGCATGTCCTGCTGATGCATAAGGAAGAAAGCTGATCTAGTTTGCTCTTTATAGCTGTGATAAATACCATGACCAAAGGGAATTTGGAGAGGAAAGGATGTATTTGTCCTGATCTCATTCAGTCAAGGGAAACCAAGGTAGACACTGAAGCAGAGGCCACGGAGAAACGCTGCCTTCTGGCTTGGTTTCCATAGCTTGCTCAGCTTTCTTTCTTTTCTTTCTTTTTTTAAAGATTATTTTTATTTTATTTTTATGTGTACAAGTATTTGCCAGCATGTATGTCTGTGCACCATGAGCATACACTGCCTGTAAAGATCAAGGAGATGGTGTCAGACCCCTGGGACTGGAGTTATAGACAGTTGTGAGCCATCAAGCGGGTGCTGGGAATTGAACTTGGGTCATCTGGAAGAACAACTTTTTTTTTTTTTTTTTTTTTTTTTAAACCAGCACTCTTAACCTGCTTTCTTTAAACACCTGCTCAGGGGTAGCACCACCCACATGGGCTGGGCCCACCCTCATCCATCACTAGTCAAGAAAATGCCACATAGACATGCCTGTAGGCCAGTCGATGGGGGCAGTTCCTCAATTGAGCTCCCTCTTCCTAGGTGACTCTGTTGACAAAAAAACTAACCAGCCAACCTGCAACTAGTCATGTGACAACCTGTTACGCTTTCTGTTTGTCTGTAAACCAAACAAACATAAAACTGAGTAAATGTAACCAGTATTCTTACCTGAGGCTTCTCTTCCTCCCAGGAACTCACTCCGCAATCCTCACTTGATGGAGCTCTCAGAGGCCACACACGTGTTTGTGATCATTTCAATTCTCACTTGGGAAGAAAACACTTAGCTTTAATTTTTTGTTGTTTTTTTGTTTTTATTTTTGTTTTTTGGGCTTTTTTGTGTAGTTTTTTTGTTTTGTTTTTGTTTTTTGAGACAGGGTTTCTCTGTGTAGCCCTGGCTGTCCTGGAACTCACTCTGTAGACCAGGCTGGCCTCAAACTCAGAGATCCACCGGCCTCTGCCTCCCGAGTGCTGGGATTAAAGGTGTGCCACCACTGGCCAGCTGAATTATTATCATGATTTTAACCCTAATTTGCTAATGGAGAAACAAGCTTCACTGCTAATTGTTTCTGAAAAGATGTACCATCTCTAAATTAGACAATAAACCAAATGATGATAGAGACAATGAAGACTACAAGAGTTCATATTGGCTTCATTCAGAAACATGATTTATTCTCGAGTTCATTTTTAGTTGTGCTTAGTGGCGAGAATCGCAATAATCCCAGTTTATGGTGGTGAGGCTCAGAGGGTAAAGGAGATTGCTGCCAAGCCTGACAGCCTGAGTTCAGTCCCCAGAGCCCACTTGGTAGAAGGAGAGAACTGTCAAGTTGTCCTCTGATTTCCATACAAGCACCATGGCACATGTACACATACACATACAAATTAAGTAATAAAACAAAATATATAAATAAATAAAATAAAACATAAAATAAACAAAAGGTTTTAATCCCAGTTCTGGAAATACTATGGTAGGTCAAACACTCTCACTAAACAGTTACCCAGAGTGACGGGGAGTCTGTGTTCCCACTTCCCAGACATGAGTTGCTATGCTCAGTCTTGTAAGTGGTGTTCCTCAAGCTTTAATTTTTTGTGTATAAAGGGTTTATTGTGAATTTCTTTAAAATTAAGGTGTAATCTGCATACAGGGGGAAAGCATCCTTTTAGCATTCACTTCAGATTTTCCCTTTCTGTTTATTTTTATTTGTGGGGTGTGTGTGCACACACATGCACACATGCGCATGCTGGTGCCGCGGAGGGAACCCCAGAGCTGAGGTTTCAGGCGGTTGCAATCTGCCTGACGAGGGTCTGGAAACCAAACTCTGGGCCCTCTTAATGAGCAAAGGTGTTCCTGTCAGCCATCTCTGCAGCCCAGCTCTCCCTCCAAGGTCACTATTTCTTTAACCTTCTGCCAAAGCTTAAAGTTTAGTCTAGAACCTTTTGTAATTTATTGTGTTCTTTTTAAAAGTTGCTTCTTTTTGTATTTTACACTTACTCATATTTCAGGGTTTTTTGAGAAATGTCTTAGCTTTACAGTCAGTGTCTTCCATCCCAATTTTGGAAGTCCACCAGAGCTGATAGTGCTGTTCCATTTGCTCTTTTTCAGGTGCTTGGTCCTTATAGAGAACACGGTTTTTAATTGTCATTGTCTAGGGAAACTGAGGTCAGGATTAATGATCTGGAGGTTCTAGAGTTACACTGTTGAATGCAGTAGTCACTAGCGACATGTGACTCTCTGGCCACATCTTAAGTGTCCTATGGTGTCATATCTTATGGCCACCACATTGAACAGCACTGATGTAAAAGACTTTCATCAATTCCAAATGATCAATTCTGTCATAGACCTTTGCTCTTCCTTGGGCTGGGTACCGTCATCCAGCCATCATGAGCCTGGAAAACCACTTTAAACTGAACTCTTGGCTTGAGGGTTTATGACTGTGCAGGTATATGCAGTTGACTGCGAATGTGAGTAAAGCCTGACTTGAGATTTTCCTCTCAATAATGTGCAGCAGACGATACCTGTGGGTAATAGATCCTGTTCCTTTGCCTAGATGATGAAAGTAACATTGAAATTACCAGACTGGATTCAGGAAGTCCCTGTGTGCTGAACGAGCAGCTCCCTTTGGTCCTCCCTCGAGTGCCACAGTCCAAGGTGCCATCTGTCACCTCAAACCCGGTAAGCCTCAGGGGATTGTGAGAACCTGGGACTGCTCTTGCCAGAGGGAGCTTGCTCAAGTGTTTGCGTTGGTTGAATTATTTCTAGAAAGGTTCATAACAACATAGTTATTTTGAGAGATGGTTTCACTGTATGGCCTAGGCTGGCCTCAAACTCACTCTATAGCCCAGTCCAGCCTTGAACTCACAATCCCCCTGCCTCAGCTTCTCAAGTGCTAGGATTACAGGTGTATTCCACCATATGGCTAGTTCTTGAGAGAAAGGAAGAAAAGTATTCTGTAGCACAAGAGATGATTACAGGGCACTGAATGATGGACAGCTCAAGTTGAAAACATTAGGACAACTAATATTAAGTCCTTATAAAGCCTTTAGAATTTAGGTTACTGACCTGGACTTGGGGAGTATATCCTGTAGTCTGGCTACTCAGAAGGCTGACACAGGAAGATTCCTTGAGCCCATCACTTCAAGGCCATCCTGGGCAACACAGAGAGACACTGTCATTAAAAAACTTTTTAAAATAAAAAACAAAACAAAACAATGAATGATCAAGAACCAGTGCTCTAGGCTAGTGAAGGACTAGCTGCCGAGTTTATCATCGTATACTGGTGAAAGAGGCCGGTTACTTTGCACTTATTCTTTTATATTGTTCCAAAATTTGCTTGTGACTTTACTGTTTAAGTCTTCTTTTCTCTTGTAAGCAATAATAATGCTCCTCTTTCCCCTATGAGAGTGGCTATTAATTGCTTTCATCTGTATTGATCAGCGGGCACTTAGAAATACAGAACAAAGAACGCTATTCTCTTGTCAGTGCACTTTGGGGGCTCCTGGCCAACTGTTCTAAAAGTTAAGGCCTAGGGTCGGGGGACTGTATAAATAACCTAACTGGAAACACTAACTTTGCAAACTTAGCGAATCAAGCAGGTGTCTTCACCAACCAATGTCTACTTTTGACACATAGATGAGTTTCTGTCAAGCAAGTGGTCAACAGCCAAACGAGAATGGCCTCTTGGTTCATGGGATGCCTCTACAGCCAAGGAATCTCTCCCTGATGGATAAGCTCCTGTAAGAAGCTCGAGTTTTAATACACTGTAGAGCTTAAGAAGAATGCCAAGACATAAAGGGAAAGCAACACCAGTTACCACCATGCTGCTGAGTGGCAGACACATCCAGGGATGAAAGATTGAAGGGGCAAGGTCTCTGTCCCCGGGAGCCGGCCACGCACAGCATTGTGGGCTGAGTGTCACGTGAGTGCTGCCCAGATGGAGTGCTGTGCAGCCCAGCAGGAGAAGGCATTTGATGAATCTTTGTGTAGGGATTTAAGTAATTACAAGGCCCTTCTAGATAGGAAGAGTTGGATATGGATGTATATTAAATACTGTGGGAGAAGCAGACCATTTTGGTATAGAAGTGTAAAACGTCAGAACTTTAATGCTTTGGGCCAGAGGGATTGCTAAGTGGATAGAGGTGCCTGCTACCAAGCCTGACAACCTGAGTTTGATTCCAGGGACCTACATTATGAAGGAGAAAACTGGCTCTCAAAAGCTGTCTTTTGATCGTCATACACACACTGATACGTGCTCATATCTTACACTTACAGAAAAAGTTTTTGTTGTTTTTTGTTTTGTTTGAGATAGGGTCTCTCTGTGTAGCCTTGGCTGTCCTGGAACTCGATATGTAGATCAGGCTGGCCTCGAACTCAGAGATCCACCTGCCTCTGCCTCCTGAGTGCTGGAATTAAAGGTGTGCACTACCACATCTGGCTCACAAAAAAGTAATTTTTTAGAAGAATTTCAATGCTTCTGATCAAAGATCATTAACAATATTGTAGAGTTTAAACAGGCCATGGTAAAATTAGTGGGAAAGCATGAAATTAATAAATGGGAGCACATCGTGAACGCTGTGAACGCCACGTTGGTATTTGTTGTTGCTGTACATGACCACTGTACCTGTGCATCGTGATTTCTGTGCTGCGTTCACTAGATCGCCTGGGTTGGGTTTATGTACATAGGTCATATTCGAGTACATATGGCCACATTTCTCTTGAATCACTACCTAGAAGCAAAAAGATGCCAGAACAGATGTGTGTTTAATTTTTGATAAACTGCCAAAGTACTTTACCTTCTTACAGTCAGCGCTAGCTGGGGAGCACAGATGAGTGCAGAGGCAGATTCCACAGCGTGCGAGGGACTGTTACTGCAGTGGAAGGAACTGGGAGTGAGGGGTCCACAGCGGAGTTAAGGAAGAGCTCTGAGGGTCTGACTCAGCCAGTGCAGGTCAAGGAGTGAGCAGGACCACTGTGGAACTCACCTCCCGAGAATTCAAGGAAAAAAGGAGGAATGATTTTAGTGATCCTGTAGTGACTGGAATCAAAGTCAGCCCTGAGATTTCAAACTCAGGTTTGTTTTTTGGGAAGATGAGTTCCTTTTGGGTTCTGAGTTCAGCGATAGGCCACCTCAGGAGAATGTGGAAGAGATCAGATCTGGAGACTGACTTAAGGTCACCTAGTAAAAGATGGTAACTGAACTCACAGTCAGGAAAGGGGTTGACGGAGTAAAACATTGACGGAAAGCCGCTAAAGTCTACTCCTTTTTAATTAGAATATGGTGAGACGGATGGGGAAGATGGCATGAGCGAGTGATACTTAGGAAGACCAGAAAGACCTCTAAGTCTCAGGGGCTAGAGCTCGGGCATTCTCCTTTCCAGATTCTCCAAACACCGAGGCACTGGATACAACCCAGGCCTGAAAGGCTGAGGAGTCAAGTGGCAGAGGCTGACTGCTCACTCTTTCACTGTCACCCCATGTTGTCTCCTGCACAGCTTAGAATCGTCAGACTTCCTGGTATCTGCTGTAAAACAGAAAACCAAACCCCACTACCACATGTGGTGTTTAAGCATTTAGGCATGGTGTTTACCAGAAGACTCCAGGAGTTCCATTCCTCAGTTGTCTGTGCATGCAGGGGTCTACTGTGGTCCTACTGTCCTGGGCAGCCTGGCCTGGACCCTTTGCTTGTTCCCAGCACCAAGGCCTCCAGGACTGAACTGCCCTCCTGTAGGTTCCAATTGTCTCAGCACTTTAAAGGTTTGTTTTTATTTGTGTGTATGAATGTTTTACTTTCACATATGTGTTCCACGTGTGTGCAGTAACCACAGAACCCAGAAGAGGGTGTTGGATCCCTGCACCTTAGGCTCACTAGTTCAATACCAAAGTGGGAACCACATTGATGCCTCAATCTCTAACCCCGGGGGCATTTCCTCCTCTCAAACAGTGCTTTGGATGTTAGGACTCTGAGGGAAGCACTAAGTGCCTGTTAGCCTTGCCTTTCTTACCCCCGAACAAGTGACTGTAGAAAGTGGACACTTTCCCAACTCTCCGTTCTACGAAATAGGTCATTGTCAGGTACACACCTATAATCCAAACACGTTAGAGGCCAAGGCAGAAGGATCTCAAATTCCAGCCTGACCCAGGCTGTCTAACAAGTCTTCATCTTATAAACAGTGCCTGAACCCTGGACCCCCCTAGAGGCCACTTTGTTGCTGTCTTCTTCCCTGAATGTCTTAGGTTAGGCTTTTTATCCTGAGCCTTGTCTTTTACATAGTGATTTTTATTGTGGGTTTCTGATTTGGCCACTAGAGATCTTGATGACAAGCTACTTATGAGGCCTGGGTCCAGTTCCGTCCTTTCAAGCCGAAATTGGCCAAATCGAGCCCTGGAGCTTAGTACATCTTTGTCATATACAGCACAATCCGCCAGGAGACGCAACCCCCCACCACGCACCCTTCATCCGATCAGCACAAGCCACTCACGTGCCGGGACACCATGGCCTGCAGAAGAAATCCTCAGAGGATCCCGAGTGTAGGTTTCAAAAGCAGAATTTCTGAAACTGGTAAACAGTAACTATTATAGAGAATGAGTTTGACATGAGATTGAAGCTATGCCTAGGAACTACTGTAGTCACACAGAAGATTGTCTATGGGTTTATATCCGATTCCATTGCTTTGTTTAAGTTTTAATGAAATACAAATAGTAGATGAGGTCATTCTGTTGATTTAGCTGAGGATTTATATTTGTAAGACTTAAAGGAGAACAAACACCTCTTTCCAAACTCGCTGTCCTGTCCCTCTTCTGAAAGTCTAGGTGCTTAAAGCCCCCTGAGCACTTTGCACTTAGTGACATGGTTTACCCCATTGCTCACCGCTTTGCTTGTATTGTTACAACTTTGCTTTTGCATCTTGGTTTTGCTGGTGGGATCTGCAGTCCAGTGACAGCAGACACACTGTCTTCTCCCTCACCAATTACCCTGGGTCGAAACAATCTGCTGCCACCGATTGGAACAGCTGAAGTGGAACATCTGAGCGCCGTGGGGCCACAACGGCCAGCAGTGAGTCTAGCATCCTGTCTTCCTGTGTTTATTCTAAAATCCCATGAGCAGCAGTAGTTCTGTAGAACTTACATTCTCCTCTGCCTAAAATAAACCGGGTTCCAGGCCACGGCAGTGGAGTAGGGGTCCTGGGCAGTGGGCACCAGAGCTGCCGGGTGGTGTGGGATGGCACAGCCCCGTGACGCTGTTAGCTGCTGCTGTGACTTTCATCTCCTGCAGAAATCCCATGGCGACTCCAGCCGAGCTCGGAGCGCAGTGGTGGACGAGCCTAACCAGCAGCCCCAGGAGAGGCTCCTTCTACCCGCCTTCTCTAGACCCAACACAACTCAGTCATTTTTGGTAAAGTGCTTCCTGTGTGTCTGTTTTGGAGGGGGTTAACACAGTGTCTCAGATAACCCAGGCTGGCCTTAAACTCCTAGTCCTTCTGCCTCTGCTTCCCAAGAGCTGGGGTTACAAGTGAGCTACCTACCCAGCTCTCATTTGTCCTTGCTAGTTGGGGGAAGTTGGGCAAACTTAGACTTTAGAGCTTGCTTAGCTCCAAGAAAAAAATGTTGGACATTCTAATATAAAAATACCATTCTAAGTATGTCTTCTTAAAATTCTAAGTGATCCCAGCCTCATTCTTTAGTAGTAAAAGCCCCATTCATAAATTTAAAATCCTCAACAACTTACTGAGAACACACGCAAACACGATAAACTCCAGTGCATGTCCAGTCAAAATAACTTCACTGTCTACCGTGCTTTTAGGGAATTTACACCATACAGTGGCGTCAGACTGAAGCCTGAGGTGTAAGCTGTTGGCACGCTCCCTGGTGAGCGCCTCAAGTGCTGACACTTGGCTCCTCACTCACTCTGCACTTACTGGCCCTTTTGAAGAAGTATCTGAAAAAATCTGAGGACTGGGGACATGCACTGACTCTGCACACCTATAAGCCGGTGCGTGGCCCTGCCTCCTCTGCTTAGTGGCAAGAGGGCTTGCAAAGCATGGGGAGGAGATTGGGCTCCCACTTCGTGCTTAATTAAGGATTTGATGTCCTGCACCAGTTTTCAAAATGGTGGCATCTGTATCGCATGTATCCCAACCTGACCCCGAACCATCTTCTAACAGTGGTGGAGTTTGTATCTTTCACAGGGCTCCCGTAACAAATGACTATTTGCATGGGAACAGACACTTACTCTCACAGCTACAGGAACTGCAAGCTGTCTTGCAAGCTCTAGAGAAGAACCTTTCTTGCCTCTTCCTAGCTTCCCTGGTCACCTGTAATGCTTGGGTTTGATGAGCAGGTAGCCTCGCCTAGTAGATAAGCCCAGAGCCGTTGCCAAAAACAGGGCGGACAGCTCCAGGACCCACACCAAAGGTTGGAATCCCGCATGTGCACAGATGCAGGTGCACACTCACACTGCACATAGACACAATTTTAAAAACCAGTTGGGACTTGGAGAAATAGCTCAGTAGTTAAGAGCACTGGCTGTTCGTTCTTCCAGAAGGCCCAGGTTTGATTCCCAGCACTCACATGGCAGCTCACAAGTATCTGTAAACTCCTGGTGAGCATACATACACGCAGTGGAATACCTATCACAAATAAAAATTAGAAGATAACAGCCATTGGATTTATGGTCTACGCTAATCCTGTATGACTTCACTTTAACTTGATTACTTATGCAAAGACACCATTTCCAAAAATACTCACATTCACAAGTCCCAGGCTGATAAGAATTTTGAAGGGCACTATTCAACTCCAGACTTCATGGGGCTTGGGTTAGAGGAAAGTCACAGAAAAGGCCCAAAAGGAAATATGGTTCTGATTCTTAGGATTCACTGTGAACCCCAGAAAACCTAAGAACATCTTCTGAATTGTCTCATAATTAGAACATTTGTTAAGCAATGTTAGATTATTGTTGCAGAAATATACATAAATTGTTTTATGCAATTGTGTGAGGAGCTGTCTAGGGTGTTTTGTATTGTTTACAGGTGTTGGGGCACTGTTGGAAAAAGGGACGCACAGGCCTTGGCATTTTGTATTGTTTGCAGGAGTTAGATTTATGTGGGGGTTGTTTAATTGCTAATGATCTGCATGTGCTATTAGTAGAACACCTGAGGCATTCTAAATCAGTAAAATCACCTGAGCTCAGAGTCTCAAGGTTCCACTGTCCACGACGGTGCTGTGGTATGGTGCCATGTTGGTGGTTCCTTCTGCTGAGGTCTGGCAGAGTTTGCACATGTGAGAATGCCTGCCTGTCTCCTGCTGAGCTGACGGAGCAGCGTACAGATCATGTTCTGTAACTATGTTCTTTCAAAACCTAATTTTAGTTGCCTTAGGAGTAAAACTGAATATATGACACTTCAAAGTCTCTTTAAAAAATAAATTTATTTTATAATAGTAAAAATTGCTTGCCTTAGAATTATTTTCTCCATTTATGATCATAAAAAAAGATGAAGTAGTAGCTCAATGAAGAATGCAGGGGCTGGAGAGATGCCTCAGCCATTAAGAGCACTGGCTGCTTTTCCAGAGGTTCTGAGTTGAGTTCTCAGCACCACATGGTGGCCACAGCCATGTATCCTGGGGTCTGGTCCTCTCCTGGCGTGCATAGCCGCACACTGCATGGTGCACTCGCATACATACAGTAAACAAGTCTTTAAAATATAATAAAGTTAAGAGTTGAGCTGCGCACGTTAGGCCTGGTGCTATTGCCTAGAGCTGTGTTCCTTGCTGCTGTCATCCAGGCCAGGAGTCAGTAAGCACAGTTCATGTGCTATGCAGGGCTACTGCCTGTTTTTGTAAATAAAGCTTTATTGAAGCAGAGCCACCAAGCTCATGGTCTGTGGCTACTTTTACTTTTTCAGCAGCCATGTTAAGTCATTGCAACAGCTACCATGTGCTCCATAAAGCAGTCTGCTAAACCTAAGCCTTGTCTCCTGATTCCAGGCTCTCAGAGGATGCCTGCCTCGTTTTAGTCATTACATTTCAAATCCCTTGAGGTAACTTCGGTGTTCTGAGAGTTATTACTATGTAGCCCTGGCTGGCCTTTAACTTTCAGAGATCTGCCTGCCTCTGCCTTTGCCTCCTAATTGCTGGGATTAAAGACATGCACTACCATAGCCAACTGAGGTAACTTTGAAATGTTTGAGTTCCATAAAGCTAAAAAGTAAATGGAAACTTCAGTCTCATCATTGGTGAACCATTGGTGTGCTTTCCTCTCACCACAGCGCTGATGCTATTTAAATGGCACGCTGTAACATCAGATGGCATTCTCTTTGGCCAGCTGTGGTGTTGCAAACCTGCAATCCCAACACAATGGAGGCAAAATAAAACATCCTTTTGTATCCAATTGCAACATTACACAATATGGACTATTTGTAAATGCTAAGATTTTCCTAAAGAAGGCTAATTAATTAAGTTGCAGAGTGTGCAATCTTACAAGTTAGCAAATTGTTTTGTGGACATCTGGCTTGGAATTTTCTGCTTGGAACCCAACACAGTGCCCTCAGGTTGGCACATGGCACTTTTTCATTGTTAACTTCGAGGTTTTCCTCTGTGTAGTGCTTTAAAGGAAATGCTCCCCATAGTCTAGGGCATTTGATTACTTGGTCCCTAGCCAGTGGTGCTGTCTGGGCAGTTCAGGAGGTATGGCCAGGCTAGAGGAAATATGTCTTTGAGGGTGTGTGTGAGAGAGTTTAGACTCCCACCATTGCTAGTTTCATCTTTCTGCCTCCTGCTTGCAACTTAAGACTTGCTCTCTCAGCTGTTCATGCAGCCGTGCCTTCTGCTTCCCTGCCTTGGTGGACTCAAGAAACCATTCCATCTGTAAGTGCCTTGGTCATGGTACTTTATTACAGCGGTAGAAAAGAAGCTGGCACATCCCATAAGCCTTAAAGAGATTCCTTCCGGAGAAGCCGTATCCTGATGCTTTTTCTTTTCCTTTAGCCAGACACACAGTACCGAAACTCGAGTGCATCTGAGTACCCTCATCAGGCCCGACCTGGCAGGGGATCTGCAGGTACAGGCAGAGAGCATCTTGCTTTCCTGTTATTTCTATGCATCTTACTTTCCTGCAGACTTGTCTATATTTAGCTGCCCCTCGTCTGTGTAAATCATCTAAGTGACATTTTGGAAGATGAGTATAAAAGAAAGGCCAACTGCCCACAGCCAAAAGGGTCCAGATTTCTTCTTTTTAATACCACGTAAATTAATCTTTAAATTTCTCTCCTTCTCTCTCTCTCTCCCCCTCCCTCCCTCTCTTTCTCCCTCTTCCTCTTTCCCTCTCTAACAAAAAAGTTGTGGGATTGGGAAAATGGCTCAGTGGTTGAGAGTACTTGCTGTCCTTCCAGAGAACCCAAGGTTCCCAGCATCCATGACAGGCAACTCACAACACCTGTAAGTCCAGTTCCAAGAGACCAGGCTCCCTCTTCTGGCCCCACAGGCCCTGCACATAGAGCACACACTCACAGGCACATACACATAATCTTTTTTTAAGCCTTTGATCTAGTTCTGCATTCAGTTTCACTTTCAGTCAGATGTCAGTCTTAACTCTTTGGTTATTGAAACGTGCATCCTAGTTTTTTAATGTGTCGGCTCTCAAGCAAAACCAGGCCACAGTTTTGCTTTTGTCTGTTTTGAGACAGAGTCTCAACTGTTCAGCCCTGGAACTCACTATGCAGACCAGGCTGGCCTTGAACTCACAGATACTCTCTTACCTCTAACTTTAAAGGTATGTACCACCACACCCAGCTACTTTCACTTCTAAGACTAGTTTTTTCAGCAGGGTAAACTATCTAAACCTGTTTTTTAGTGCCTTGGTGAATGTATTCTTCTCAGTACTTAGAGACAGTCTCCAAACTAAAGTCCACTTAATAATTTATGCAGAAGTCCCTGAGACATGAACTTTTGATGTTTATTACTAGACTGTTCACTAATGCTATTCTGTGCAATTCTGTGTCGACAGGTCCACAGTTACATGGGTCTACAAAACCTCAGAGCAGAGGCGGACCCATCTCTAGAACCAGGCAGTGACCAGAAAGCAAGAGAGACCACAAGGCTGCAGCAGACTGTGAACGGAGCACTCAGGCAGTGATGCAAAGCTCGTACAAACAGCAGCTCGGTCCATCTTCAAGGGCTATCTTGGCAAACTGTCCAAGAAACACTACAGAGAATCTGCCAAAGACTGCATGGGCAACTGCACTGTGTCCAGTTACTTAGTGTCTTCTTTCAGCTTTAGTTAACCTCTTCCCCTGGGCAGTAAATATTGTACCCAAAGACAAGGAAAAACCACCCCAAATCACTGCTCATGTTGTCTGTAACCAATCACCAGTTCAATTCTTGTACAATTCAGTGAAATTATATACACACAGATGATAGAGATCATTGGCTTCAGAATACTTCTGCTTCTATTAATTTCTGGAGAATTGCACTCAGTTTTAACTTATTTTTAGGAGAAAGTGCTGCCAACAATCTGAGATACTCATATCAAATAAATGTCATTCCCAAACTTTAAGTTCTTTATTATTTTACTTTTGTGTGTATGCATGTGTGTGGGCACACACATGTGCTCAGGGACTGAACTCAGGCCATCAATCTTGGGGGATAGGTGCCTTTTCCTGCTGAGCCATCTTGCCAGCCAGGCTTTCTTTAAAAAGCAGAATGAAATAAAGGAGCTAACTAAAGATAACAGCACTGGTGTAAGGTAAACAAATGTTTCTTTCCTAAAAGCCTTATGTGCCTGCTGACATGAAGGTCTTTTGTGTCTTCATGCTTGTACAATTGTGTGTGCATGCACATGGAGGCCAGAGGTCACTGGGTGTCTCTCTCGTTTCTTGGTCTCATTTTTTGAGACAGGGTCTCTTACTGAACTTGGAGCTCCTCAGGGTCCGCCTTCTCGGCACTAGGTTACACACGTGCATCACCTTGACAGGGTTGTCCCTGGTGGGGATCCACACTCAGTCTTTATGCTTGTTTTACAAGCACTTTCCCACGAGCCATCTCCTCAAAGAGTAGAACTGGAGAACTTCATGTTCCTCTAGTTCCACCACAGGCTTCTCCAGAGCACGAGGGGCGCAGCAGTGGCGTCAGCTGTGGCTTGAATCTGTCTAAATCGCTGCTGCCTGCTGCCTTAGTAATCACAGCACGTTTAGACATCACCGATTTGCAGAGTGGCTAAATTCAAGTGGTTGTATACTGAAGGTGACTGAAATTACTCCAAGTTCCAAGCCATCAAATACAGACACTTCAAATAACCCGTCCTAAATTAATACAAGTAGTTTTAACATGCTTGTGATCACTAAAATTAATGAGTAATGTATCCACCTTAAATTATAATCTTCAGTAGGAAAAGCAGCTCATTTCGTGTGTGATGCACTGAATTATTAGTCTATCAATCGGGACGTAAACGGTCACTACAAACATACCACATATTGTTGTGAATACCTACCAAAACTCAAGGTATAAATGAAAATCTGTTCTCACAAATCCATGCAATGAATACACTATCAGACCACATGGGTGGCCTTTCTAAGCAGCTGTGAATCGCAGCACCCTCAGGTCACTTAGACTAGGTTCTCAACCTTTTATGAGTGTCCCCTCAAAGTTGGTATTCATTGTTGTGGAGCATTCACATTCATGCTCAGACATGGGTGTAAGCCAATAGAAAGTCTGTTGTTTGGGATCCCAGTGTAGCCTGAGCCTTTCTCAGGGTGAGCTTTTAAGCACAAAAAAACAAGTCCCAGATTGTCTATCCCAGTTAACAACAGCCATAAGTGGAACTACAGAAGCTAAAAAACAGTACATTTAGAGGTTTTACCATACCTATGGACTTTAATGGATTAGGCCTTTGTTTTAGTTTTGGTATGAGGTGCTTTCTACATGCTCAATTTTACACCTAAATGGTACTTCCACCATGGAGTTAGTTGTACTAAGGTCTGGGGCTGTGTGCCATTCATCTTCAAACCAGAGTATAAGTCTAAGTCTAAGCCTAAGCAAATCTTTGTTGAGCAGAGCTACAGTGAGACTCACCTGAAACAAACCAAAAAACAAACAGATCAGAACACATAAAAACCACAATTTAATGAGTTTGGATCTCACTCTTACTACAGATGAAATGTCTAACTCTGGCCGGGCAGTGGTAGTGCATGCTTTTAATCCCAGCACTCAGGAGGTTGAGGCAGGCGGATCTCTTGAGTTCAAGGCCAGCCTGGTCTATATAGTGAGTTCCAGGACAGCCACAGTTACAACAGAGAAGCCCTGTCCTGGGTGTGTGTGTGTGTGTGTGTGTTAGGGTTAGGTGACAGCCGTCTGTCTCTGCTGTGGAAGCTAGCCTATCTGTTGTAATGCTGACTAGATTAATGGGGTCATTTAAATAATCCATCAGACCTTTTAGTTTGTGTTTTGTTTTTATTTAGGCATATACAATCTTACAAAAAAGTTCGAAGAACACATCTGCTCCAAGGCAGAAGACAAAACCTAACAGTCAAACAAGAAAAGAGAGGGTCTATGTAGGATTAAGACCAAAGCACACTGGCGCTTATTTAAAAGTTGCTCAGCAAGTGTCCTGAGGGTGTTCTCCGTATATAGAGTATCTCATGTGCGTGCACATCAGCGAAGGCAGTCCACAGAGACCAACATTCTAGACAAAGCTCCCTGCGCAGAAGGCCCACAAAGCAAATGTTGTCAAATCTGCCCTCCCAACCATCACCACTACATCCCTTCATGTGAAGCCTTCACAGTGTCAGGTGAATTCTAGGAAATACTAAGATCAGGCTGATGAATCCTGCTTGGCTTAGGTGATCCATGTATTTTAGGCAGGACAAACAACTTCTCTCAAAGGTTAGGTTAGCAGCTGCCTTTGCCTTGTCTATCAGAGCACCACACATAAGGACCCATGAAGAGAAAAACTCTACTTCTTCTCCTTCTTGAGAGCTGTTCTTTTCCCTCCTTTGGAAGGTTTGCAGTATTTTGCTTCCATCTGAGCCAGAAAACTGTCCATTTCCTTTTGCCGATCCTTTTGTCTGCTCTGTTTGAAAAGTTAAGACACAGCTTTCAAAACACAACACTGTGTACTGAGACAAAGCATTCCCTGGTTAGGAGGGTTGGGGTAAAGGAAGCACAGCAATGACCTAATGGATATGGGCCTCCTCTGGAGTGGGGACAGCCGTACAGTGGAGGGGAAGTTACTCGACCGTACATTCTCAAAAACAAAAACAAACAACTGGTATGAGGTAGGTGTAACTGTGCCTTCAGAAAAGAAAAATAACCAGCTGGGTAGTGGTAGTGCATGCCTTTAATCCCAGACTTGGGGGGCAGAGGCAGGCGGACCTCTGTGAGTTCAAGGCCAGCCAGAGTTACAACAGAGAAGCCCTGTCTCAAAAACAAAAACAAACAAAGAAAACAACAACAAAAAGCCCAAAACGCTGTATTTCAAACAGTAACAGGATATACGCAATAAGGGACGTGAGAGGAGCCTGCCACCTTTACCTGGATGAGTGCTGTCAGGTTATCCACTCCTTCCTGCAACCCCAGCTCCTTTTTGCTCAATTCTGCTTCTTTAGCCTCTTCCTGAGCCTGAACAGAAACCTTCATCAGACTCCATGGCAACCAAAAAATAACAGAAATACATCTTTTTTTCTCTTAAAAAAAATGTTAAGACCCCTTCCAGAGCTGGAGGTAATGAATACAATGACACATGGTTTTCATTAGAAGGCAGCATAGACTGCTCAGGGCAAGCAGTCTGATTCTAATAAGCCCTTCTGTTTTATCCCCAATCTATTTCCTAAAGAGCACAAGCACTTTGGCATAACAAACCATATGGTGACACCAAGGAAAACAACCTACTAGGTGGACCAGAAGGGTCACAGAACCAGAGATAGCTTCAAAAGGGATGCCAGGTACCAGTCACTTCAGGCTTCTCATCAGAACCCCACTTTGTACCCAGCACTGGTGGCAGCCTTGTGATTGATCTGCAGTGGTTTAGGCTTTCTCTGGAGATGGCTTAGTAGTGAGCAGCACATCTCGCTCTTTCAGATGACAGGCCCAGTGCCCACATCAGGTTGACTATCACTCCAGCTCCCAGGAATCAACAGCCTCTTCTGGCCTGAGGGCATGCGAACGCGCGCACGTGCGCACACACACACACACACATCCCTACACAAATACATTTAAATGTTTTCTGAGTAGTCAGAAAAATACTAGCAAATTCAGTTTCAGCCTCTCTTTCCTGATTTCAGAGCTGCCTTCATTTAACAAAATTTGCCAAAATACCCCAAGAATACCTAAAGGCAGCAACTGTGATCATATGAAGCCCCAACTCCTTGTAAAAATTTCTAAGTAGCAAAGAATTCCATTAATACTGGAAATAATAAGTTGGGATCTTGTTATTCCCAATAACAAGTTTTGTTTTAGTCTCATTTCTCAAAAGTTCAGCATCCCATGATCCTCTTAGACTGGTCAAACAGCTTTCAATTATTATTTCCCCCTCAAATTTTAAGTTTCTCAAACCAAAATCCTATGATCAATTACAGCTATTCTCAGTTTTACCTGCAAACACAATTAGTAAGCACAGGGCTTGACTCTCATGACTTCCGTGTCTGCTCACGTCTTTCCTCAGGGAATAGGCCCTACAACCCAAGTATCACCAGACTAAAATCTTAAATTGCCTGCTCTCCAGGGAGCTCTAATTGTGAAAGTCAGGATGAAGCAACTGTTGCTTTAACAGAAGTCCAAGGTAACTTTTCCAGAGAGCGTAGGCACAGATGCTTTGCTGCCTTGAATTCCTCTGCGGTCACCCCACCAACCCTGGCTTAATAGGGTATGAAGAATCACGAGTCCCAATCCTCAGTCCTCGGCCATCATAGAGTGGGGGCAGAAAGACCCACCTCACGTGCTGTTTTCAGAAAAAGCAGGTGGGGTCTTGGGGCTGTGTGACCATTCGGTGGTTACACAGAAACCAGAGGTGTCAGATCCCTGGAAGCTGGAGTTACAGGTAGTTGTGAGCTACCCAAATTTGGTGCTGGAAATTGAACTTGGGTCTCTGTAAGATCAGTACATGCCCACTGAGCCATTTCTCCAGTCTATTTAAATTTTCTAAAAATTATATGCATTTACAGGATAAAAATAAAATCTGTCTTTTCTCTCCCTCTTCTAGGCAGTTTTGGAGATGTAATTTGGGACCCACCACACTAGACACTGATCCACACACACCACCAGCCTGACCTCAGAAGCGGCAACTGTCTTCATTAGCATCCTCAAGTACCAGGAGCACCACACCTGCCATTCTACACTGTTAACAAGGCACAGTCACTGCCATCTTCTCATCAAGCACGTAAGGACCACAGCCTCTGCTATGCAGCCTCACATCCCCCGAGGAAAACCTCAACAAAGCTGCAAAGCTGGCCCCACGTGAAAAGTGTTTCAGAGTCAGTTCAGGGTAAATTCAAAGTAAGATGAAATCCTTTCAGCACAACACACCGAAATAAATAGGGTTTTCTTCATGATCTGATCTGACCATCTAGCTAGATGAGTGCTGCAGGTCAAGCAGCTCACATTTCAGTAGTCTTTACTATTTCCATCGTTGTAAATACTCCAAGAACCCTTTTTGAAGCAGCTGAGCTCTGACAGCATTCAAACTTACCCTCCTTTTCCTTGCATTCATCTTTTTTTGAGACTCTTTGACAAAGGCGTTGTAGGATGGGACCTCTCTGGCATCAATAGCTTGCTGAATGATGTTTCTTATCCGGGGTTCGTCTGTGTACTGCACACAGAGCACAGACTCCATGATCTGATCCATGTCGCCCTTGAAGTCCAGATAGGCCTGCTTTATATCGGCTAGCTCTTCTTCAGACCCTTTGTATGTCTTCTCAAATGCCTGAATGTCCTCTAGAGAAATCTAATAACAAAGAAGATTGCTTTAACTTCGCGAATGGTACTTGTGGACTGAAACGATAGGAATTAGTCAAAGCCACTAAAGCCCTTTACCTTTTTAAAGAGCAACCTCCAATATGCATCCCAGTCCCGGTCTTGGTCGAGCCCAGCAGAGTCCTCGTCCACTGTCCCCTGCTCATCGTACACGGCTCTCCGCTCCTTGTCATTCAGAACCGCATAGACTCTCCCCAAGATCTACCGGCAAAGAGCAAGCAAAGTCACCCTGGACCCCACACTGAAACCACGCGGCTTGGAAACGCCAGGCGGGCACCAGCGGGGCGCTGTCCGCCCGGACGCGGCCGCGTACCTGGAAGCGGCGGGTGGCGTCCTCCTTGCGGGCCTCGTCCACGCGGTCGGGGTGCACCTGCAGGGACACCTTGTGGTAGCCGCGCCGGACCTCGCCGTCGGAAGCCTGGCGCCGCACGCCCAGCACCCGGTAGAGGTCGGAGGTGCCGAACACCTGCTCGCACAGCTCCAGCAGCCCCATGCCGGAGGAGCGGCGCCGCCAAGGCCGCGAACGCGCCTGGACCCACAGCCGCTCCGTCCGCCCGCCGCCTTTTCCCGCCCAAAGAGCCCAGGGCGCCTGCGTCACAGGAGGCGCCCCGGGGCGGGGGCGGGGGGCGGGGCCGGCCGCGCTTTACGGCGGCCGCAATCTCGCCCGCGACGCAAATGCGGCCCTCGGCGTGCAGACCGCGGCGTGTGCTGCGGCGGAAGCGCGCCTCCCGGCTCGCCGCACGCGCTCTTCCCACCCCTGCCCTCGTGGCCGCCACCATATTCCCTGCGAAGCTCACTCGATGGCACACGGGAGCATAGCAAGCTTTCCCAGCAGGAGCGGTAACTCGGGCTGACGAGGGTGCTCCGCGAGTTGGAGCACTGCCCCATAATACAGAATAAGTAAATGTCGCGCAGTGGTGTGTCAGCGTCGGGGAGTAACACGCTCAATCCAAGGTTAAAGTGATGGATGGAAGGGGACCCTCAAAGCAGTACAGCTACAGGCTCAAATGACCTCATCTGGGATGAATCCCTCCATCCCTGCGGGAAAAGCCTGTATCGAACAAAATGCACAGAACACAACTTTTAAGAATATTTCTTATCCCACAAGACTATATATTTGACATCACAAAATTAATCCCACTCACCTGCTCCAGTCACCTCAACATTTAGTGGACATAATATTGACTCAACCTCTCATTTTAAAAACCCAAGCCAGTCCAGTAATCGGTGAGTGCAAGGTTCAGTGAAACTTGATCTAAAAAACTAGTGGAGAGCAATAGCGGAAGGAACTAGATGTCCACCTCTGGCCTGCACACTCCTATGCATACACAGGGAGAAAATTCAAGCCTCAGTCAAGGTGTAGTGAATAAAGATAAATGTAATAGAATGTAGTGAATAAGAATAAATATAAGAATAATGTAGCAGCATAATAATGTAAAATGTGATGACAAATTATATTGAAAAGCCAAATGTAAGTAAGCAATATTAAAGTCCAGAAAGTGGGCACTGGACACGCCCTGAGGTACCCCAGGCCCTGTGTACACAGCTGGACAGTACTGATGAAACTGACCATGCCCGTATGCCCATAGTGCGATTGGCTGAATTTAGCTTAAAAACCCTAGTCTGGCCCAGCTCAGCACGCCGCTCTGATGACCGACCGAGGCTGCATCCTGCTAACTGAGACTCATCGCAGACCACAGGACCAGTGCTCCAGTCTTGCTGAACCAAAAGAGGAAGTCGGCTGCGGACCACACAGTGCTGCCGGGCAGATCGAGAGGCTTGCCTGCGTCTGAGGCCAGACTAGGGGAGGTATTGGTGTGGCTGAATGTGTGTGATAAGCATAGAATAAGAATCCTTTGTGGAACCAAGACCGCCTCTGAGGCTTCTTCCCACCTGATTAGAATTTACTCCCGACACAAGGTGAGCTGAAACAGTCACCCAAGACCATGGCGGGACTGGCCTGCAGATCCGAAGCAAAGTGACTCTGGGGAAAACTGGAAATTTAGATAATTTCGCACAGCAGGGCATGGGGCTTTACTCTACCCACTTAGAAGGCAGAGGCAGGTGGCTCTCTGTGAGTGGAAGGCCAGCCTGGTCTACAGAGTGAGTTCTAGGACAGCCAGGGCTATAGAAACACTGTCTCAAAAAAAGAAAAGAAAAAGAAGTAAGAATGTGTGATGCAGAGGTTTATTTTTAGTCATGTTTAAGATGGTTGTTTTGTGCACTGTTGAGAAAAGGGCTGCCTGGGCCTTGGTGTTTGTATTGTCTGCAGGTGTTGGCTTCATGTAAAAGATGTTTGATTTCTCATGATCTGCAAATGGTGTCAGTATAGCACCTGAGGAGCTCAGGTATCAATAAAATCCCCTGAGACGGGACTCTTAGGGTTCCGCTGTCCAGGATGGCGCTTGCCAGGACAGTTGTTCCCTTTGCTGAGGTCTGGCTGGATTTACATCTACAAAGATGCGTCCGGGTCTTCCTTGCTGATGACACAGTAGGTGCACAACTACAAGTGTGTGTATACAGACCTTAGACAAAGGACAAACAGGTAAAAAGCAACACCTGCATCAGTAGACAGTCACACGAGCCCACTCCGCTGCCAGAGGGCGCAGGAGTCTGTGGCATCGCTGTCCCCGGCCGTTAGGTTTCTGCAAAGCTTTAAGCTTTTCAGTGGTGTTTCAGTTTTCCCTCCTCAGATCTAAAATTCAAAGCCAACTAAAGTCACAACGCCACCTCATGCCACATGAAGGAAAACCGCACTGGAGAGCGTCAAACTCAGATGCACATTACCTGGTAGCTGTTCTCAGAACCCAGATGATGATATAAGCCAGAGCTTTAGCAGGGCCCTAGAGCCTCCCGAACCTTCCCATTACTCTAGAATCTGAAACCGACATCTTCCAGCATGTGAAAACAAACATATGTGTAATTCACGCTTCTAGCTGTAGAATCCTATTCTGGTGAGGCAGGTGTTATATTTTAATTCATATTAGGCTGTATTGACATACGAAACCATGACACCTAAAGACAGTTCTATCCCTGACTTTCTTCTGTGCATGTTATGTCCTCGTGTGAGTTAAAGTGGGCATGTGCATGCTACAACACACATGTGAAGACCAGAGAACAACCTTAGATGTCAGCCTTCAGTTTCTGCTCATTTGAGACAAGGCGTCCTTTGTTGACTTTCCACTGTGCACACCAGCTAGCCTGGGTCTGAGGGGTCCTTTCACCCTCCCTCCCACGTCCCTGTAGGATGCTGCTGTTGCCGTCTTTCACTGCCTGTCCAGCTGTTACATGGATTCAAAGTATTTGAACTCAGAACTTCATGGCAAGGCACTTTTACCCTCTGATCCATCTCCAAGGCCTCTACTGCTGACTTCTAAGTAGACTTTGGAAAAGCCCGCTTATCATTATTTTTCCTCATGAAGATGAAAACATATGTAGGAAAAGACTTTGTAGATGATAAGACACAGGGAGTCTGAATCCCAATACAGAAGAACTTCTCGATACATTGGTTATATGAAGTTGGTTATATGAAGGGGCTTTGTATTACCTTCCTTCTAATTACTCTCTTAAAAGGTAAGCTATTAAATTGGGCAGTAGTGGCACATGCCTTTAATTCCCAGATCTGGGAGGCAGCGGCAGGTAGATTTCTGTGAGTTTGAGGCCAGCCTGGTCTATAGAGCAAGCTCCAGGACAGCCTGGGCTACTACCCAGAGAAACCCTGTAACAAAAACAAAACAGAAGGTAGGCTATTGAAGCCCCAAAGCAACTTTCACACCCCATCTTTGTAAACCTCAGATCATGTCAAGAAATCAATAAAAATCTCCATGAATAATAACATGGTTATATTCCATATATTCCATATGTTTCTGTATATATATGAAAAACAAATAAGAAACAAGGTCTTTCTGAGCTTGGGATGACCCCAAGTGATTAAGAAAACATGTGGGCAGGCACAGTAGCTCTACCTGTGATCTCAGCACCCCGGCAGAGTCAAGAGGATGGCTACAAGTTCAAGGACAGTCTGGTCTACAGATCACCTATGCCAGCCAGGGTTGCAGAGCAAGACCCTGTCTTAAACATTTGAATGGCCAAGCACATCTGGTTGAGGGCTTTGAAGCAGGAAAGTACTGGAAGGCAGCAGACTGTAAAGTTGTCCATGTGACTAGGGCCGAACCCAAAGCCCAAACCTTCCTGTATTCACTGAGTTCCTTAAGGTAAGGCAGAAAAGCCTGGTAGGTACCTACACCCAGACCCAATGTCAGACAAGAGCAAATCTCTATCTGCCCCATGTTCAGGCTGCGTTGGACGATCATGACTTGGAAAACTCCATTTATTGAAGCTCAGACCCAACAAAAAGCTTTATGCAAGAGTTTTGCAGGCCCTTGACCTTGCAGCCACAGCTATGTTCGCTGAAATCAGCTTGCTTCTGTTTCTCTGGGCTCTGATTCTGTTTTCTGAGATGCTAAGAGGACTTCTCGAGCTCTCTTCCTCCGCAGTCTCTCAGCATT
Organism: Cricetomys ansorgei; assembly: GCA_026225945.1. NCBI lineage: Eukaryota > Metazoa > Chordata > Mammalia > Rodentia > Nesomyidae > Cricetomys > Cricetomys ansorgei. The sequence continues at coordinate 7,980,519 of JAMJFZ010000770.1, read as the reverse complement.
TGTGATGATCATCGGGTGCAGGGGGTAAAAGCCAGAAAGACCTAAAAAGCAACAGGGTTTTCGTTATAACACTGCACTCGCCTTGCTTCCCAGGAGTCTGCTTCACAGAACTGAGATCCCACACCTGACACGGAGCATGGACAAGAAACAGGCTCCAGTTTCTCCAAGTTCACTACCTAGCACTGATCTCTTTACTTGAAAAAAGTAAAGACAAACTGACAGATTCCCAAGACACATTCCTGTTTTGTTTTTTTGTTTTTGTTTTTTCACAAAATCCCAGTTACCTGAAGTCTTCTAAAGGGGTCCACAAAGGGGGGTCTCTAGCCTTAAAAACGGCAATTACACATCGGCTGTGCAATGAAGTCACTTGGATGGAATGAAAACCACCCTCCTTTTCCATTATCCTAGAGCTGACCCCAATTTAAAAAAGAGTCATGGATTGAGTTCAGAGAAGGCATACCCAGAAGTTTCTCCATAGGCTTAGAGAGGTGAGCCCCGCAGCCAATCCAATGCCTGATGCGGTCCAGGTTGAGGGCAACCAGCTTTTCTCCGTTACTGTTGGGCAGTGGATCGTAGGAGCCCAGCTGCTCCACGAAGCGGCCGTCCCTGGAACACTTGTTGTGAGCTGCCACAATCCGATAAAAGGGCCGGTTGGTGCAGCCACCCAAGGCAAGACGGATAGTCAGGTGACCTCCGTGGTAGGCTTTGCAGAGAAAGGTTGCTGCAGAGAAACAACTGGTTAGGACGCAAAAACAGAAGGCACAAAAGAGGTCGTAGGAGGTAAAGGCACCACCCCTCCTTCCCATCTATTCCGTCCGGATCAGATACAGGTCATGTCTGGGAATCGCCCCCAACCGTTCCAGCCGGCGTACCTCCCCTAACTCCACGCAACAGGGACAAACACTAAGTTGTGACCTTGTACCCTAAGCTGCTTCATCTCTAAGACGATTTTGTGGTAAAAACTGGGAAGAGAGGCAGGGCGCGGCGAGCAGTCTTTAATCACAGCACGAAAGGCTGCCTATGAGTTCGAAGCCAGCCTGCCTACATCGCCAGCTCCGTGCCAGTCGGTGCCGCACAGCGAGACCGTCCACACGCCCCGGGGCCCGCGCACTCACTGAGGTGCACCATGGTGCCGCGGCCGTCCTCCGCCGTCCCCAGGCCCGCGCCGCGACGCCTACGGCGCGACGCCCACCCCGCTCCGGAGCCCGAAGGCCGTCTCCGGAAGTGGTCGGTTGCTCGACCCGCCTCTTCCGGTTTCTCTTCCAAAGCGAACGGAAACGCACAGCGTGCCCCGGCCTTAGTGAAGAGCGCGGAAGAGGAGCGTCTGTGGGCGTGGGGTCCTTCTGCTTGGCCGGTGCCGGGCCTGCTAGAGGGTGCTGCGCGCTCGGCACACGCTCGTCCCGCGGCTCCACCCGGGGAACGCGTGCTGCCCTTGGCGCCCGGGTGGTCGGCCTGTGGGCGGGCGAGGGCACCGAAGAGGCCGCGCGGCCGGACACAGCGAGGGACAAAGCTGCTCCTTCCTCGGGAATTCTTCGTAAAAGACTGAGCGAGGAGCAGGATTGAAAATAACTAGTCTACACATCGAATCCCAGCACTCGGGATTTCGAGGCCAGCCTGGTCTACAGAGTGAGTCCCAGGACAGCCAGGGCTACAGCACAGAAACCTTGTCTCGAAAAATAAATAGTAAGTGAAATTAACTAGTCCAGCCTCTCACTTTCCCTCGTATTCTGCCACCCTCACAGAAGGAATCGCTCCATTAAATAAAGGTAGGAGGGGTTATGATTTCTTTGTCCTCTCAAGACCTAGAATTTTGCATCTCTGATCACATTTTGGTTTGTAAAAGCCACTCTCCTGATTTAGATCCATGAGGACACCCCTAGTTGACTTAAATTATAACCTCAAGTTGGAGGTTCTCTGCTCTCTTACCCAGAGACACAGCACAGCAGTATTCCAGACCTAGCTTTAAAGGTGATGCCTTAATTCCCAAGCTCCAGTAACTGAAGCTGGTCAAGAACCTTGGTAATTGATGTCATTCAGGGGTAATCCCATAAGCTTTCATCAGAATCCCAATAGTCACACCATTGTGCCATATTTACCCACAAATAATTACATAATCATATAAGAGCATATAAAATATAATGTGCTAGATTCCAGAAACACACTGACAGAGTTTAAGGGTTTTTTTAATTGTGATCCGATTTACAGTCAACAGGTAATGGGGAGAAAATGGTCAGGTTTCAACTGGTGACAATTTGGGAAGGAAAGATGCTTGGGGCCCAATATTGAATATCCTCTTGTAAAGATGTCAGAAAGATGGATCTCCAAAGCCAACCATTTCCTGTACGGTGTGGATTTCTGCAAGCAGAGCCTCATCTTTCAGCTTCAGCTGCAGAAGCAGGGCAGGAAAGAACAAGCTTTGTCTAATACACCACACAGCCTTGAAGACCCCTAATTTAGAGACTCCAAATCTATGGGGGACAAATGGCTTTTCCTATAATCTGGACACCACAGAACTCTGATCTTAGACTTAGAATACTACATTGATTCCATGAGTGTTTCCTTGGCGAAAATTCATCAAGCAGCGTGGCTTTCACAATCTGTGCACTCTCAGTGACAGTCCCCTGCCTCATACCTTTACTGTGTACTTGTAAGACTGCTCAGCTTCCAGCTGTCGTCCAACCTGGAAAACAGCACAGCTCATGTTTCACAGAAAATGTGAATGAATGATTACATAAGCACATTCATTTCAAGGAGGGACTGCCCAAGATGGCCTTTTCTTTCTTATCAGTACAATGACAAGTCCAGAGCTCATCAAGCTTCAGTTATCATATGTTAATGGCCAGCTTACCTTCTCTCCTGGCTGGGCCCTCGCCTGTCCCCTGGAAGGGCGTGTGGGGGCAGTAAGCAGCCTCCCCTGTCCCCTGGAAGGCGTGTGAGGGGATGGTAAGCAGCCTCACCTTCAGGCAGACCAGAGTCAGGTAGGCCCAGACCTCAGCGTTGTAGTTATTCAAAGCGTTGGCTTCAGAGAGCGCGTCCTCAGCCTCGGTGAGCTCCTCCAGCTTGGCAGACAGGGAGAGACAAGAGACACAGACCAAAGTGGTTTTCACTTCGGCCAACAGTAAGCTTAGGTGAATGCTATCCAACCAACAGATGTCCATGACCTATACCAGTGCTTTTCCAGATAAAATCTCAAAGTTCATCAGTTTCTGGAGTCCTGTGTAGCATGTATTTTATGTGTTCTATAATTAACTATTAATAGTTAACAATATAATAACAAACTATTATTTGTGGGTAGATATATGGCATATAGTAACTATATATCTCTCCCATGATAAAGTAACTCTTCTGTTTGATTTATTTTTGCTTATAAATTATCAGTTTAGAGACAGGGTCTTTCTGTGTAGTAAAACTTAGGATTCGCTTGAAACTTACTACGTAGCCCAGTCTAGCCTTGAACATGAAACTATCTCCTGTCCCATCCATGCAGGCATTATAGGCACAAAGCCACCAGGCCTAGATTTTATTTTATTTTTTTCTGTTTTAAAAGAATAGCGAGTTTCTAAGCCCATGAAAAGATGACAAGTAGCCTTTCAACCATGTCCGTGTTGGACCCACACTTCAAGTCTTTCAGACACTGGTATTCAGTCAGCCTACATTTGCTGAGGATGTGTTCTGTGCTTAACAATATACTTGATGCTAAGAATAACATGTATGTACATACACATGTGTACATACAGCTCCTGCCTTCAGACCTCACTGGTAGATATGTAAGAAATAAAACACAGTGAGCATTCTGATAGTAAGTAAACACTTACGATCTAGAGGTGAGACAAAGAAATAGTATCAGATCTACACTAAGACTGTAGGATAGTTTCAGAGAAGAAACACCACTGAATGAACCATGAAGGAAAAGTAGGAGTTTGTTAGATGCACAAGATCAAGAGAGAGAAGGGGACTACAAAGACATGGGGTGTGATTGAGTACATCATCCTCATAAAACAATCTTTTTTTTTTTAAGACAAGGTCTCACTATAGTCCTGGCTGGCCTAGAACTTACTGTGTAGACTAGGCTGGCCTTGACCTCTGCCTCTCTGTGCCTCTGTCTCCTGAATGATGGGCTCAAGCTGTCCCCAGACTCAGGCAGGGACTCTGGGAACATAAATAACAACAACCTCATGGCCTTGGTGGAAAATGTTATCTGTTATCCCAGCATTGGGTAGGTAAGGGAGAAAAAATCAGGAGTTCAAGGTCATTTTTGGCTATATAGTGACTTTGAGACCATCCTGGATAGGTGAGAACCCCATCTTCGGCACTAGGCAAAACAAATTAGATTCAAGTCTGACCATGTTAACAGATTTTCAGATGAGATGTACCATGTCTAACATTTGCTTTAAAAGACTCCAGGAGGAACTGTTGAGGCAAAGATAAACAGTGGTGACCTAAGTTAATGACTGCCAAAGCAGGGTGAAAGGGAAGGCATTGTCTTCTCTTTACACTGAGGACATTTTCAAACTGTCCTTGGTTTAAAAAAAAAAAAGCTAGAAGAAAAGCATTGCCACTACAGCTGGTACGTGGCCCTCGGAGCTCCCCTCTGCCTCTTTACATCTCTTCATTTCTCATGCTAAGTTTTCAGACATTTTTCTCAAGGGTATCTTTATTTTTCTAGTTCACGAACAGCTTTGAAGAACGGGTTTTTCATCAGGGCAGACTGCCACCCCACCATTATGACACCACCCACAATACATTGGAGGAACAAAAAATCAGGGCCTGGTGCCCGGCCTCTGCTGTCTTACCCGGTAACAGGCAATTCCAAGTCCTAGCCAGGTGAGGCATGACGGCGATCTCTTACAGGCTTGCATATAGGTTCTCTTAGCCTTTTCATACTGTCGAAAGAAAGTACAATTACGCTTCAAACAGTGTTGCTAAGGTAACCATGAGCTTCTTCACAGCTTCACACAGGATAATCTGAAATTGTGTGAATCCTTGGATGATATTTTCATGAACATTTTAAAGGAGCTGTTGCAAGAGGACTGGGGAGAGGCGAGGAAGCCAGGTGAAAGGGCAGGCTTTCACCTGGGAGCAGATCTAAAGACAAGGGACCAACTTACACTGGACATTCTGGGCAGGCACAGAAGTCATCTGAATTCCTTCTAGTTCAGTGGTTCTCAACCTTCCTAACGCTGTGACCCTTTAATATACCTCATGCTATGGTCTATTTGTTGCTACTTTATAACTGTAATTTTGCTATTGTTAAGAATCATAATGTAAATATCTGATACGCAGATGGTCTTAGGCAACCCTTTTGAAAGGGTCATTAGATGCCCAAAGGGGTCAGAACCCACACATTGAGCACCACTGCTCTAGACTCTATGGGCTACATCTTTTCACTTAGAAGTGGCATTATGTGGGGGCGATGACAGACACTGAGCCTCTGGTCCCTCTGAGAACCCATTCCCCTATTAGAAAAGTCTTAAAGGTGTCCCACAAGACTTTTAGAGAAACTCAAAAGCCTATTATATTTCCAGCTGCTCAGCGTCTAAGAGCTGAGGCAAGAGGATTATTTGAGCCCAGAAGTTCAAGGACAGTTTTATAGCATAGTAAGGTACCATTGCTTTTCTTCTAGTGTGGGTGAGGATGAGACAGGGTCTCATATAGCCCAGACTGGCCTCAAACTTGCTGTGTAGCCCAGGTTCTCCAACCTCTACCTCCTGAAAGCTGGAACTACAGGGAAGTGCTCCCACACCGTTTATGTGGTGCTAGGTATGAAGCCCAGGGCTTCATGCATGACAGACATGCATGCAACAAACTAACTACATCTTCAGCCAGTCATCTGTTTCTTGTTTAAGACAAGACTGCAGTATTTTCAACAGGTTGGCTTCAAAGTTCTGGGCTCAAGCAATCCTGTGACCTAACCTGAGTGCTGGGACCATAGGCACACACTACCACACTCACCAAGACTCATATCTTCCAAAATGAAATTTCCAAAAGTAGAACAACTCTGGATTATTTTTTGTATCTCCTGCTAACCCTGAGCATTCAGCCTAGGAACTGGTTGCCTAGTAACCACGAGGTCAGTAGTGTGAAGATAAAGCTTGCAGAACGAAAATGTCTCCTTATTTACTCCACTTCAGTACAATGTCTTGCATTGTAACTTCATATTCCTGCTGGTTAATATAGTAAACTAAAACCTAACTTTTATCGGCGAAGAAGGGAAAGGAAATGAAGACAAAACAAAATCAGGGAGTCAAAACAGGTGACAACTATTATGTGGGTCCAAGTGGATTGTTCCCGTATTCTGTTTACTTTGCATGGATCTGAAGTTTTCTGTAATAGCAAAGCTACACACACACACCTGCCCCTTGCTAAGGCCCTTGTGGGGATTCCTAAAAGATAGCACAGGGACTGCTAGAGTCAGGTTAGAGTGCCCATAGGATGGGGCTCACCTCCGTTATATTAGATCAGTGCTCTGCATTGGGAAGGGCGTTTGGAGAAGTCCTTCTAAGTCCCAGAACATGTTTTGTTGGTTAAGTCAATCTAAGAATGTTTCTAATACCTCAAGTAAAATTCCTATTAGATTAATAAAATATTTAGTTAGAATAACATTCATTAAGTTCATAATAACGTTTTCGTAGCACAGTGGTCAATACCAGACTCCCATTTCTACACTAGTTATGGGTGCCTAATGCTGAGCAGATGACTTTACCATTGGCATACAGGTGTCATGATCATGTGACTCTTCTAGGCTGGTTACAAAGCAGGACAGGAGAACAGGAAAAAACAAGAAAAGAGACTTACCTGTTCCAGAATCTGGCTGGAAGCCAGCAACTTCAACAGCTGCTCAAATTGAAACCATATACAGAGATAGTGCTTGTCTCCCTAGAGACCAACAAGAAGGCTAAAACCAATTCACTATGTCTCCTTAGGACCAGAAGAGTCAAGTTTAACTGCACTACCTCTCCTTTCTCATCCCAAAACTTTAAAATTGTTCCTCTTGAAACTTTCTCAATTTAATTTTCAAAAGGAAATCCTTTTTTTAAAAAAAGATTTTATCTTCTTTTTAATTACATGTATGTATGTCCACTTGTGGTTATGTATGTGAGTGAGGCCTGTGTAGGTCAGATCTCCTGGAACTGGAGTTACAGGTGGTTGTGAGCTGCCTGATGTGGGTACTAGGAACTGAACCTGGGTCCTCTGGAAGAGTAGTATACACTCTCAACTGTTGAGCCTTCTCTCAAGCCCCAAAAGTTTAGTAAATCCGCTCATTTTCAAAATACTGTGTGTGTGTGTATGTGTGTGTTCCCTAAGCATGCAGGATCCCATGGAGATCAAAAGAAATGTCATCCCCTGGCAGATGTTGTGAGCTGTTATGTGGGTGCTGGAAATAAAGCCCTGACCCTCTGCAGAGGTTACATGTGTATGTGAGTGTGTGCTAACCACTGAGCCATCTCTCCAGCCCCTCAACTTACCATTTTTACTTAATTTTTAAACTCAAGATTTTTTTTTAAAAAAACTTGCTTAATCTTTAAAGCTTCTTTTAAATTACAGTTCAGAATCATCCATATGAGTATTTTAAGGACATCCAGAATGGATGTGTACTGCTCTTAAATCAGATTGCTCTCCCCTCCCAACTCATGTTTAACTATAGGGTGTATTATTTTGTATCTATACTTAGTAAACTCCCTAACTTTGTCTCATTCTGACTTGTCCTGAATTATTTCCTACAGTATGTCGAGGGTGTGATCTTACCTAAAGTAGAGATCCCTAAAAAGGACCTCTTTTTAAGGGGGGGCGATGGTGGTCCAGGTCAGAGGACAGGTGAGGTGGGGAGCGATGGTGGTCCAGGTCAGAGGACGGGTGAGGTGGGGAGTGATGGTGGTCCAGGTCAGAGGACGGGTAAGGTGGGGGGTGATGGTGGTCCAGGTCAGAGGATGGGAACTCTCCAGGTTACTGTAGGTAGCAGTGCTGAGCACATTTCTCCATTGCCACTGTCAGGTACTGGATCATGGGTGACTTCCCTCCTCTCTCCCCTACCTCTTTCTCTTCCAGGTAAATGTGTCCCAGTCGTAGGAAGATGAAGTGCATCTCAGAAGCATCAACTACAAAGCTAATTGTTCTCTCGTAGCATGCCCTGGCCTCAGCATGATTTCCACTCAGAAAATAAAGATGGCCCTTCACACCCCAGACATTAGGGTTCTAAGGAAGCAAAAGACATGCAGGGTGATGTGCATTTTGTTTAACATTTAAATTTAGATCAGTACATTTCTTTCCTTTTATCTAAGACACACAGAGCTATTCACACTAGGGGCTATTTTCCCAGGTCTGCTCTCGTTCTTGTATTCCTCATAGCCACTTTGTTTTCAGGATGAATATTGAGACAAACACCCAGATATAACCAGGATAATGCTATTAGGAGCAAAGAGAAGGAACTTGAAATAACAGCAACCCCTGCTAAATGACTGCGTTATCCATTCTTTACCTTTTGTGAAACTCGCAGTTACGTAAGGAAATAGGAGTGTAAGTATTACCCCTCCACACACACTACAAGTCCCTGTGATGTAGCAGGGCTACTTTATTTTGAGATTGAGTCTCATCATGCTGCCTGTGCCTCCTTCAAACTCCTGGGCCCGAGCCCCAGAGGCTGAATACACACTGCTGTGCTCTGCTTTCCTTTCTGTTTTAACAAAGCCTGTTCACCTTTCTCCCATTCAAGAGGCTTATCTAGGGAAATCAGTACCAGGTAGTCCATCTGAGCTGCTTGTTGAAGGTACTCCTCTGTCTTCGCAAAGTCCTTCTTGAGAAGGTGTGTCTGGGCCAGAACCAAATAATATTCACAGCTGGGTCCTCCTTGAGGGCACAGCAGTTCATGTGCCAGCACTCTGTGTACAAACTGTCAGGAAGCCCAATGATAAAGAACATAAAAATGACTGCTTACTCTTGGTCGCATTGCTTTCAGGGCGGAGGGAGTCTGGCTCCAGGAGTAAGCAGTGAGGGGTGTCTTACAGAGGAAAATGATCATCTTCAGTGGCAAAGGGACCAGGGCAAAGTACGAACAGTCAATGCTTCATGTTCTAGTGCCAGCTACTCGTCCGTGAACGCCAGCATTCCCAAGTAAACACCCTGCAGTACTGCACTGTGCTGGCCTTGGTGCCCAGCGGACCGAGATTTAGACTGTACTTACTAAGTGTGGGACAGGCACTTCACTGACCACCCTGCTCACACATAAAGTAACATTTTTAAACAGTTGACATTTTAAGGAAACTCATAATGAGGCAAAGCCCACCTCTAAAATGCGAAGATGTGGGATTTCACAAATACAGATACCTGCTTTTGCTATACCACTAAACGTTCGCGCTCACCAATGCATTTGAGGCTCTGTCTCCCCCCACCCCCTTCAGTTCATAAAACCTGTGAATCTGGTGACCTGAAGAGCCTGTGAAGCAGCAGCAGGCCCCTCCCCCTCTGGCTTTTGCAGTCTGTTCTGCCTTAGCCCTCCACGCACCTCAGGGAACCGCAGAGCCGCCGCACTGTTCTGCCTGGGACCCCGGCTCAGGCACATGGGATTTATTCACCGAGGAGAGAGCCTCCTGCTGGGGCGGGTTCATGTGTAAAGGCTCTTGTTCAGTGTGGTCCAGGCTCACCCGGTTCGTAGTTCTTACCCTCTGTTGAGGTTGCGTGCCCTCAGATGAGGTGTGTGCTTGCAGGACCAGGGCCAGCTCCACCAGACCGGATAGCTTATGCTCTCTCCCACCACTTGCTTACGGGTATCCCCGCGTGCAGGCAGGTGCTCACTGGATGGAGGTCCTTTCTAGAAAGGAGGCTGTATCCCCAGCTGCTGTGTCACTACGTGGGTCAGTAAACCTGGGAACAGTCACATTCTCTAGCCTAGCTCAAAAATATATTTTTTTTACATTGGGGGGTGAGGAGGACTACACACGTATCATATTGTGCATGTGGAGGTAAGAGAATAACTGACACAGGAGTTGTTTTTCTTCTTCCATCATGTGGGTTCCAGAGATCAAATTCAAGTCATCAGACCTGGTGGCAAGCCCCTTTACCCACTAAGCCATTTTGCCAGACCTATAACCTAGTTTTACCATTAAAATAATATTTAACCCTCTCTCATGTAGCACTGTGTGTCTGTTTCCAATTGATCAGGTCACAGAAGGGAAAAGGTATGTCAGGTGCCTATCTCCCACACTCACAAGTTCCTAAAAGAAAAAGCTCAGCAGCTGACAGGATGACTCGGTGGGTAAAGGTGCTTGCGGCCAACCAAATTACCTGAGTTGGAACCCCAGACCCACATGTGGAGGGAGAAGGCTGACTTGTGCAAGTTGTCCTCTGACCGCCACACAGATGTTCCCCCACACAAATAAGGTAAAAAGTATTTTAAGAAGAAAGAGGTCAGGCTAAGAGTCTGAGTTTGTTCTGTTGGCATTCTGGGGAGGGGGCTTCTCAGTGAGGGCTGCCGATAGCACCTGCAGAGAGTGGTTGGCATGCGGATATTCCTTGCATTTGACTAAGAAATGCCCATAGAAGTACATTTGAGGAATTAGCAATACAACTAAGTTGTAGAATGTGTGCTTAAGACGTATGAGGCTCCGAGCTCAATCCCTACCACTAAAAAAGTATGTTTGGTTTCTGCTTCACGAACATTCAAGTTTGAAAGACACAGTTGTAGACAGAACACATAGCTTCCTGAAGCCCTCCTCTCTGCCCTCTCCCAGGTGCTCTGACCTGCACAGCGTTGACCTTCATCAAGAAGCGTATGGTCTCCATGAAGATCGTGGTAGGAGATTGGGGAACAGTATGAGGGGTAGATTGCAAAAAGCCTGATGAATCTTGGCATTTCGATGTTTCTGGAAATAGATTTAACAGGATAGAAGACAAGATGCAAATAAGAAATGCCAGAAGCGCAGACATATTAATAATATAGAGACAACATTCTGATCTCAGATGAGATAAAAACCAGAATCTGGAAAGCAACAGGCTATTTCTAGTTACGATGCAGAAAGCAGACTCAGAGGTCACCAAGGTAAATGTATTAGTGATTCAAAGACAAGTCACAACCAAATGAAGGGGCTTTTGAAAATATTCAAAAGGGCCTGGAGATATGAATCACTCAGTAAAGGCCCGAGTTCTGACCTCCATCACCACTGGTAACCAAAACCAAGCTAATCCCTGAGCTCACTGCCAGTCAGGACAGCTGAAGCCATGAGACCTGTCTCAGAAAACAGGGTGAGAGAGACTCAGGAAGACAGCTGTTGCTGGCTCCACATGCACGTGTGTATACATACACAGCACGCGCACACAACACACACCATACGGACACAATTAACCAATTAATTTAAAGAAGTATTCAGACTTCCTTGGGTTTGAAACACAACTTATAAATATTCTGAAAATGAAGACTTGTTGGAAAATTATTGTTCTGTTAACTACTTATATGAATGATATTGAAATCCATACTTATCAAAGGAGTGCCAGCATGGAGTTTGGATTGCAATCCTAGACAAATCTGAAGAAAGTGTAGCCAGGATTGTAGAGGTTCCTAAGAGTGCAGAGTCCGCAGTCTGCAGAGTCCTTATTCTACAGAGCCAGAAATCTGGGCTCCCGCCTGTGGAGGCTCTGCCCCCCCGCCCCCATACACCCCTCTATACTTACTGAGCAGGGCCTGGGATAAAGACCTTCACCCCTCAGTGGTCCACAGCTGGCACTCAGCAGTCCCCTCCATGTGGAGGAAGCTCTGCCTCTGTCCCGCCCCTTTGCCAGGCCCAGCCCTCCTGGCCCCGCCTCCAGCAGGTACCCAGCAGTCAAGCTGCCTCAACCAGCCAAGGACTGCTTCAAAGTGGGCCCTGCAGGTGGCCATGGCAGCAGGCGGACTGAGGTGAGGACTGGGCTGCTGGCTGTCTGCTCCCAGCCCAGATTGGCACCTCACTGCCATCTGTTTTTGCAGGAGAGCAAATCTGACTCTTCCCAGCAGCCTAGCCCCTTCTGCTGCCAACTGCCTTTTGGCGCTGCTGCTTGGCTCCCTCACTACCCTGCTGGGAGCCCCAGGACCCTGGCCACCACTCCCTGTGCCCACCATGAGCCCCAAGCTGCACCAAGGACCACTGGGAGCCAGCATATTTCCCCTTTGTGGGAGTCTGGCTCTGCAAGGCCAGGGAGCTCTGGAACTTGAGACTCCCTCATTGGGAAGCTTCCCACTGGGTCTATTAGGGACCCCACTCCCAGCTGGCTGTGGGGTCCCCCAACCTGGCAGAGCAGCACATAAGCAGCCCCAACTAACACACATGACCCTAAGCTGGGTCCCTCAACCCTCTCCAGACTAGCCAAATAAGGGCAAAAAGTCCCACCAATCATAGGCCACCCTAAGAGGCTCTTCCCCCTCCCCACTACCACCCCCACTATGTAAAGAACAGCCTTCAGCCCTCTGATCAGTAGGGGAGCAGCTTTGGGTGCTACCTTCCTCTCAAGTGGAGGCAGCCACGGAAGAACACCTCTGTTCACCCTGCCAAGGTTTATTTCCCTTCAGAGCTGCAACACTGAAGAAGCTTCTCTCCTCGGAGCGGAGCTGAGCTGAGCTGAGCTGAGCTGAGCTGAGCTGAGCTGAGCAGAGCAGATTTGTTATATTAACACTCCAGCAGCTCATCTGGGGAAGCTTTCCCTGCCTCAGAGCAGCAAGAGCTGTGTGGTTCCTGACTTCCCAAATGTCAGGTTACCTTCCCATTGGGAACATCTTCCCCACCTCATTACTGTGTGATCCCTGGGCTTCCATCTGCCAGGGCACTTTCCTCTCAGAGCTGTAAACACTTCCCTTGGGGACACCTTCCCCACCTCAGAGCTGTATGGTCCCTGGACTCCCAACTTCCAGGGCACCTTCCTGTCAGAGCTGTGTGGTTCTTGGGCTCCCAAATGCCAGGCCACTTTTCCATCTCTGTCCGAGCTGAATAAAAACACTAACAAGCATAACATCAAACACATCAGGATTGCCACAACCATGATCCTAAAAGCCTTCCTGCTCCTCTGGTTTGCTTACATCCCTCTTTCCAGTAGAAACATCAACTCTTGCTTACCTTTTTTTCCTGTTAGCTCCCTTAATAGCACATTGGATGATTTTGGGGCAAGAGAAGGCTCCAAAGATTGTAAAGTTAATGGCTCTTGTGAGTCAGACTGTGCCTTAGAAGATTCTTCAATAAACTCGTCTAGACCGGACAACACAGTGCTTGGTCCTAAACAAATGAGATTTTGGTGAAAAGGAGCTTCCTCATTCTGGCACTGAAAGATTATTATAGGAGATAAGATGTCAAACAATAAGACAGACATCCCTTAAACACCGAGTGTGGCCATTGTGAACAAAGATGAACAAAGTGCTTCCCACCCTTCAGCCCCAGCACCCTCGGTCTCAGGCATGGTCACGTCACACAGCACACTCACAGAAGGCACGTGCTAGGTCCATGACCTCGAGAACCCACAGAAGAAGAAAGGTACATCACAGGCAACAGTGAAGCCCTGGGGGACAGGACCTCTCCTTATCTTCCAAGTGCCCGAAGGAAGTGAGTACAGAGGACACTTTACAGCAGCAGACAGCAAACTGAACATGTAAGATCTGAGAAGACATGAGTCCGGACAGTAAAGCAGAGAGAAGAAATACACCCCATGAAAAGTTTCCAAATTGGGAGGAAGGAAGACACGACATCAAAGAAGCAAAACTACGATGATACAAACAATAAAAAGTAAAGCAGCGAACAGAACCTTGGGGCTGGGAGTGCAGCTCCATAGTGGGGTGAGCACTCAGCAAGTGGGAGCTCCTCGGTCTCATCCCTAAATAACACAAAAACTTTGGTAATTTTTCAGAAGAAAATAACAAAACAACAAAAACTTCAGACACACAAGAGATGAAAGCTCAGAAATGACACCATAACAAAAGATGACCTTTTGAAAAGAAACAGGGAAATTGTGACAATACTGGAGGAAACAAGATACTGTGGGGGCTAGAGAGGTCACTCAGGGCTCGGAGCACAGGCTTGGCCACAGCACCCACAGCAGGCAGCTCAGAACTGCTTAGCACTCTAGCTCCGGGGTCAGGGGGAGGGGTCAGATACCCCCACAAGCTCCTACACTTGTGTGTGTGTGTGCGCGCGCACGTGTGTAGATCTCTGACCCCCACCTCCCTAATGAAAACCAAAGGAAAATACATGTGTATTGGGAGGGGAGAGGTAAAACTATGTTTATTGGTTGATGATATCAGTTTTATATACATGTTTGTTTGTTTGGTTGGTTGGTTGGTTTTTCAAGACAGGCTTTCTTTGTGTAGCCCTGGCTGTCCTAGGACTCATTCTGTAGACCAGAACTCAAGAGATATGCAGGAGCTCCATAGCATGCAGAGTCTATGGAGCCCGCAGCCACGGGCTCCCACTCCTGTGGTGGGCTCTGCCCCCGACACTCCCTCACTACTCTGCTGGGGACCCGGGGACCCTGGTCACCACTCCCTGTGCCCACCATGAGTCTCAAATGGTGCCAAGGACCACTGGGGAGCCAGCATATTTCTCCTTTGTGGGAGTCTGGCTCTGCAAGGCCAGGGAGCTCTGGAACTTGAGACTCCCTCATTGGGAAGCTCCCCATCTATTAGGGACCCCACTCCCAGCTGGCTGTGGGGTCCCCTAACCTGGCAGAGCAGCACAGAAGCAGCCCCAACTAATACATGGCCTTAAACTGGGTCTCTCAACCCTCTCCAGACTAGCCAAATAAGGGCAAAAAAATTTCCACCATCCAGGGAGGCTCTCTGAAACACTATGTAAAGAGCAGCCTTCAGCACTCTGCTCAGTAGGCACAGCTTTGGCTGCTGCCTTCCTCCCAAGTGTAGGCAGCCACAAAGGGACGAGAAGAGAGGAGGCACAGAAGAGCTCCTCAGCTCAGCCGGGGACATTTCCCTTCAGAGCTGCAACACTGGGAAGCTTCTCCCCTCAGAGCAGAGCGGGAGCTAAGCTGAGCTGAGAGGGGTTGCCATTTTGTAACACTCCAGCTCAGCTGGGGAAAGAGCTCCATGGTTCCTGGTTTCCCAGTGTCAGGATGCCTTCCCACCTCAGAGTTGTGTGGGCTCCCATCTGCCAGGGCGCCTCCCTGTCAGAGCTGTGTGGTTCCTGGGCTCCTGAGTGTCAGGCCATGTTTTCATCTCTGTCTGAGCTGAATAAAAACACTAATAAGATCCACTGCCTCTGCCTCCCAAGCGCTGGGATTAAAGGCGTGGGCACCATGCCCGCCTCACAGTCATATTTTTAAGAGACAACCACAATTATTAATTCATTAGAGTGAATAAAAGAGGAACAAGGCTTCCATATACAAGATCAGTAAAAATTATCTGGAACTAGAAATGACTATTTTGTTACTAAACAAAGTGTCATTAGATAAAAGTATTAAAATTCTAGTAAAAGGCAAAGAAGAAAATTTACTAAGTAGAGTCACTGCCACACAGGACATAATGGGCTACTACAAAAATGTTAATTATTAGCAGTGGTGGCGCACACCTTTAATCCCAGCACTCAGGAGGTAGAGGCAGATGGATCTCTGAGTTCTAGGCTAACCTGGTCTACAGAGTGAGTTCCAGGTCTACAGAGTGAGACAGCCAGGGCTACACAGGGAAACCCTGTCTCAAAGCAAATAACAAAATAAGTTAATTATTCCTTAGCTACTCTCTAATTTTAATACAGTCCAAATAAAAACTGTAGCTACATTTTTAAAATGCACTTAATAAAACTCACTATAAAATCTATACAGACAAATAAAGGTCTATAAATAGCTAAGTGAGACAATTACATGTGAGAATCTGGTCTACCAGCTGTCAAGGCACACCCAGAACCCACAGCCATGAAAAGACATGCGTGCAATGCTTTCATGTCTGCATGTTTACAGCTGACAAATACGACAGAATGACAACGCAGTGTTTACTGAGAATAAACCTTACATCAAGGACGGAAACAGTGAGCTTATCAGAGACTGCTGAGAAAACTATGTCCCTATCTGGACAGAAGTAAAATAAAATGGAATATCCACCAAGCAGAACACTTAAAATGAACTCTCTAAAGATGTAAATGTGAGAGAATTATAAAGTTAATTGAAGAAAATATTACACAAAGAAGAAAAAGATTCTAAAACTAACTACAGCCAGGTGTGGTGACCCATGCCTATAATCCCAGAGCTTGGGAGACAGATGCTGAACAATAATAGCAAATCCAAGGCTAGCTTGAGATACATGGTAAGTTTAAGGCTAGCATGTATACTAAGTGACACCCCGTCTTTAAAAATATCCCTAAACTTCAAAGATACAGAACTGAAGCACAACTGGATAATGAAATACATCTATACCTACAGAGCATTGTAGTACTGAGGGGATTTATAGCGACAGACCACCTGCTGGCCCATAAAACAAGTTCCAATATTTTTGAAGGATTCAACTTAGAGAAAGCTTATTTTCCAGCCACAATAGATTACATTATAAATAAAAAGCAAGAATATCTTGCAAAAACCTCCAAATATTTAGAAAATAAAAACCACATTGCTAAATAATCCATGGTCTCAGCCACTTAATTCCTGGGTATTTACAGGAGAGAAATAAAAGTCTATCTATGCAAAAATCTGGATGTAATGTCTTCAGTAAATAGTCCCAACATGGAAACCACCAAACAGGAAGCAACAGGTGAACCGAGATGAGCGTGGTGCTCTCTCCACACTGGGATGAGTGGGATGGTGAAAAGGAAGCTGATACGAGTGTATTAGATCTCAAAATAATTATGCTTGGTAAAAAATGTCAGACCAAAAAGCACACACCATTTAACTCTAGAATATTTCTAGAATTCTAAACCTTAACCAACAGATTTGGGCTGGTTACATGGCTCAGCAGATTAAGGTTCCGCCACCGAGCCTGAGGGTCTGAGTTCTATGCCGGAGGCCCACACGGTAGGACAGAACTGACTCCTCAAGGCTGTCCTGGGGTCGCCACAGTGTCAGGTACACAGGCCTCCCAATCCAAATAAATAAATAACTAGATATAACTTTCAATTTTTAAAATGAAATCCCTCTACAGTGACACCCAGTTAACTGGAAATGAAGGCAGCTGAAAGGCGTCACGCGTGGGCACGAGCACACGCCATTTTCTTGACTGTGGTAGTATCAACACAGAACTAACCTTAAATGTGTGTAGTGTATGACATTTCAGTTGAAGTTTCCTCAGGAAACCTTAACATTTGTATTTACACAGAGTAACAATGCGTGTATCCAAGAAACACGAGGAAAGACACGCGTGACAGCGCCAGAGCGACTGACTCCCTACAGCACGCGAGCAGGAGCTGGAGAGACGCCGGCGGTCAGGGCTACTTGCTGCTCTTGCAGAGGACCCGGGCTTTAGTCCTCGGCACCCACACCTGCCGGCTCCCAAAGGTCTGGAACTCCAGTCCCAGCGCATCTGGAACCTTCTTCTGAACTCTGTGGACCTACATGCATGTGATGCACATGCCAGTTAGCAAGCACACATATATTCATAGACTACATCAGAAAACTCTTTAGAATACACAGGAGTAGAGAATGGGGAAGAGGAAGTGGGCTGAATAAATAAATACATTTAAGAGCACGTGTAGGGAGAAACGGACAAAAGAAAGACATTGTAACATATCAGAATGTACCCTTTGTACGGGTGTTTACGGAGTGAATTCTATAGGATAGGAAACTAGTATCAACAGAAGCTTCAGCCCAGTACTTAGATGAGCAAGGTTTCTCTCCTGAAATAACTCAGACTTTCAGTATTTGTTGAACAAATGCCGACCTGGTGCCTACTTGTTCCCAGGTCCAATGACCACCTCCCACGCCACTCTGCAGTCCCACCTGTTAGGCCATCCACCTTGATGGCTATGGTAGACTCATGTGGGGGCCCCCAAGGGCCAAAACTGGGTTCTATTTTCACTCCTTCTTCAGCGATTTCTATGGTACCAGTGCTCTTTAGCTTTGTTTGGAGGGTTCGGGCCTGAAGCTGTTTGGAGGCCTCGTGAAATGCCATTTCCATCCGAATGTCATTATTCTGAATTTCATAGAACAGCCCTGAGGAGATAAAGCAGCTATGATAGAGGGCGAACCCCCCACTGTCATAGCTGAAGAACAGGGCAAACCCCCGACTATCATAGCTGAAGAACAGGGCGAACCCCCCACTGTCATAGCTGAAGAACAGGGCGAACCCCCCACTGTCATAGCTGAAGAACAGGGCGAACCCCCCACTGTCATAGCTGAAGAACAGGCAATTCCATTTCCCTCTGCCACATTTGCTCTATTGGAGTTTAAAAAGCACACCCTCAGTCACTGAGGAGTAAATAGGGAAGAGAGAATCTTGTGATTGAGGAAAACACACATCCACATCACGGGAGAAACCGCCTACCAAGTAATGTCCAAGCAACAACATTGGTAGGTTCCAAGCATGTAGCATCCTCAAAGAAAATTTCTGCTTGCTCATAGTTCTCCAGCAAGATGGCCAGGACACCGCACAGCAGCAAGCTGAGAAGAGACAGCTAGTCTATGTCACTTTTGGGAGAGAGACGATCTCATGCTGCAGCTTATCTGTCCCCACTCATTAATCTCCCTTTCCCCTTTACCTGTGAATATGACTCTCGTTCAGAGAAAGGGCTTTCCGGAAACACTCCTGTGCTCTGACGTTGTCTGCAATGAGGAGGCAGAAGGCACCAAAGTCCAGCCAGTGATCCAGATTCTGGGGTTCACGGACCAATCTCTAGGTGCACAAAGTATCAGGAGGGCAGGGTTGTTGAAACACTGTGTCCAACTTTTTGTGCATATAACACAGTAAATGCCCCATAAATATCATACGTGCTGAAAACTGAAACAAACATTTGTCTTTTGTTTACATGGGGACCCAGCTGCCTAGCAGAAGTACTCTTCTAGCTTAAGTATATAGTCAAAATACTGTTGACATGACTTAAAAATTGACTCAAGAGATTGACTCCTAAACTCAATCGATACTAGGGACTCACTTTACGCTGCACCAACCAACCACAGGTAATAATTACTGCCATAATCTTGTAATGGCAAATATACACAAGTATCTATAAATCTGAGAAAAAGGGCTCTTCATGCAAATGAAAACTACAAACAAGGTTTAGAGAAATTAAGTAAAACGTGAATAAGTGGAAAGACAACCTATGTTCAGGCCAGATGGAAAGATTCTGTGCTGTTAGGATGTCAACTCTGCCAAGAGCAATCTACAGTCAGATCCCTGTCAAAATCCCAATGGAAATCCTTAAAAAGTTAAACATAGGATCACTATATAACCAGCAATCCCACTCTTAGTTATACCCAAAATAATTAAAACAGACACTAAATAATTTTACAAAAGTGTTGCATTTTGAGTTTTATATTCTGGATACAAGTTGCTTGAAAAAAACACATGTTCTAAAAGTAATTTCTCCTAATCTGTACTTCTGTAGCCGTGGTTAGCCTAGAACTTGTCATTCAGCCCAAACTGGCTTCCAATTTATGGCAATCCTCCTGCCTCTGCCTTCTGGTGCTAGGATGGCAGGCACCACGTTTCCCTGAGATCTTCTGTGGTTTGGTACTTCTGTCAGGAACTCTTTACACAACGCCTGACCAAGAATATTTTCTCCTGTTTCTTCTGAAAGTTCCATGTTTTACATTTAGATTTATTATACATTTATCATTAATTTTTGCAGGATATATAAAGTTATGTCAAGGTTCGTTCTCTTTGCATGTAGATTGCCAACTGTTCTAGTACTATTTGTTGAAACAATTCATTTCTCCATTGAATTTATTGTATAGCTTTATCAAAAATCAAATGACCTGGGTGTTAGAAGATGGCACTTATCCAAACATGAGGACAAGAGTTCAGATCCCTATAGCCCAAGTCAAAGCAGGGTGTGCAGTGGCCTGGCTGTGATCCCAGTGTGAGAGGCAGAGGTAGGGGACTGGAGGCCCCAGGCCCAGAGCAAGCTGACCAGCTAGACTAAGCAAACTGGTTAGCTCTGGGTCCATCTGAGAGGGCCTGCCACAATACATAAGGTGCAGAGGACTCAGGGTTGAGTCACACCACCCATATGGTGGCTCACAACCATTTGTAACTTCAGTTATCGGGGATCTAATGCCCTCTCTGGCTTCCACAGGCACCAGGGCATGCACATGGTACACATACACACATGCAGGCAAAACACTCATGCATGTAAAATAAAGCAGATTTAAAAAACCACATAGCATGTTTGGCACATGGCTTATTCCTCTAATTGTAGACCTCAGGAGGTTGAGACAGGACTATCTCATAGGCCAGCCTGAGATAAAGAGAGGCCTTGTCTCAAAATCCAGAAGCCCTGGTGGGGCGTATAGTTCACCTGGTGGAGTAAGTGCCTGTGTCAGATCCCCAGTACTACATGAACTGGGAGTACTGGAGGTGCTACTGTGATCTGACCATTAGGGAGGCAGAGGCAGGAGGAAGAAGAGCAGTTAAAGTTCATCCTTGGCAATATAAGGTCCCAAGGTCAGCCTGGGATAAATGAGAAAAAAAAAGAAAAAGAAAAAGATCAATCAATAGCAAAAACAAAACAAAAAAAATTAAATGATCTTATTCATAGGGGCATATTTTTGATCTCTTGCTCCTCTTGCTCTCTCTGCAACCTACTGATCCACGTCTTTTCTTCCCCTGATAGTTTGATGTTAATAAAAGACTACAATTTTACACAGACTTACAAATAAAAACAATCACTGAGGTGTTTAGCTACCTCTTCATAGTACACTGACGCCATTTCGTAGTTCTCATTGACTTCTGCCTCAAATGCGAAGAGTCGAAGCTGCTCACTGCTTGTATGAATGGTTGAGGTCGTGCTTTGGATCTCATCTGGCATGGACTTGTCATGGCAAACAAACAAAATTAAACAATTACACATGAGAGGTTTA
Source organism: Cricetomys ansorgei (assembly GCA_026225945.1). Taxonomy (NCBI): domain Eukaryota; kingdom Metazoa; phylum Chordata; class Mammalia; order Rodentia; family Nesomyidae; genus Cricetomys; species Cricetomys ansorgei. The sequence continues at coordinate 7,959,567 of JAMJFZ010000770.1, read as the reverse complement.
TGAGAATAAACTAGATGTGAGATCCACTCGTAACATAAGTGAGCCTGTGGGGTGCACGCACGTGTGTGTGTGTGTGTGTGTGTGTGTGTGTGTGTGTGTGTGAGTTAAGGAGTATGCTTGTCTTGAATTCACTCTGTAGACCATTTACTTCAATCTTCCTGCCCCTGCCTTCTGAGTAACTGGTGTTTCATGCCTGCAGCTACCAGGCCGGCCCCATCTTTTCATTAAGGACTTAGGCTAGGCTAAGCATTAGGCACTCGAGAGGTGGGGGCAGAAGGATCAGTTCAAGGCCATCCTTGGCTACATAGCCGGGGGCTAGCCTAGATTATAGGAAACGTTGTCAAAAGGAAGAAAGAGGAGAAGGAGAGGAAAGGAGAGGAGAGAAGACAAAAGAAGAGAAACCATTAGGCAAGCAACCCTTAATTTTTTAAAGTATTGGAGAGTAAACCTTGCACAAGCCAGGTAGATGCTCGACCACTGAGCCCAGTCTACACCTCAACTTTTAGCTCCCCCCCAAGTCACTTACATTTGTGGCTCTGCCCTTTTGACCTCAGTTGGAGAGTCATCCAAAGCTTTCTCCTTTTCCAGGCTAACCCTTCCATTTCAAACCTTGTACTTTCACAGTTGCATACTTGGGGCTTTCTAACATTTTCTAGATTTCTAGAATTTCTATATTCCCCCTTTAGTTAATTTTCTTGTTTGTTTTCTTTGAGACACCACAGCCCATGGTAGTCTGAAATGCACAACGTAGCTCAGGCAGGCCTAAACCTCACTGCGAAGCCCAAGCCTCCACCTCGTGGCTGCCCTCTTGCCCTTCGCTCAGTTTCTTGATGCTGGAGGTGTGAGCTGCCACACCCTGTCCTGTGCTCAGTTTTAGCTTTTCCACTTTGATTGCTTCATTTACCACACCTGTACATGTGCTTGCCTTAAAGAGAACATCCCTGTAATTTCTAGATTCCATTTTCTTGTGGCCCTCATCACCCAACTTCTTGAATATATATCATTTCCTATCAACACAGTTACTCCTTAATTGATTTTGAATCTTCCCAGTGTAAATGAAATCCCATGTAAGGTTTACCAATAATAATCTTATTGTCAAATCCAATGAGAATCCCTCATATTTGCTTCTCTTGAATTCCTACATATTGGACGACGTGGATCTGCTTTCTTTGTGATTCTCTCTCCCTGGCGCTGGCAACACCACAGCCTTCGCTTAACAGCTCCTAGAGTCCCCATTGTGATCTCCTCCACACACTCAGGAGCCCTCTGCCAGATCCTTGTCTTTCCTCGTATTCTTCTTTCAGGCAGCCTCATCTCTGGCCACACGGCTCCTCGAAGCTCATCTCTAGCTCAGACTGTGCTCTCTTAAGCAAAGACCTACTGGTGCAAATGATACTGAACCCAGTAGCACCTGCACTCCCCCTCCTCGAATCTACTCATGCTCTGTTCAGTGCCCACCAACAGCTCGGTCACTGAGCCTTAAACTTAAGAACACTTGATTCAGGGCTAGAGAGATGGCTCAGAGGTTAAGGGCACTAGCTGTTCTTGCAGAGGACCTGGGTTCAGTTCCCAGCTCCCACATGGTTGCAGCTGACAACTGTCTGTAGCTCAGTTCCAGGGGAGCTCATGCCCTCTTCTGGCCCCCTTGGGCATGCATGCACACAGCAAACATGCATATGTGCAAGTGAGACATGCAAAATGAAAATAAGTCTTTAGAAAAATAACTCTTTACTCTTCTTCCCTTCTTATGCAATAACCAGACAATATCACCAAAGTCACCTTGAATTCAGTTTCTGTAATTGTTATGAGAGTGCTTTTCTGTAAAATATTAATCTAATTATACTATATCCCAGCATGATCAGTTACTTCATTGCTCCTGTTAATGGAAAAAAAAGGAAAAAACTTTAAATTAAAATATTATTTTATGTGTATAGGTGTTTGGCCTGCATGTATGTACCATGTGCATGCCTGGTGCCCATGGAAGCCAGAAGAGGGCACCAGATCCCCTGAAACAGGTGGTTGTGAGCTGGCATGGGGTGCTAGGAATTGAACCCTGGTCCGCTGGAAGAGCATCCTCTGGAAGTGCTCTTAATAGTTGCTGAGCCATTACTCTGACCCATTCTCTGACTCTGACCTTCTGACCCTGAAAAAATGTCTTTGTGTATCATTCAAGGCCTCCCCTCCACACTCTCAAGACCTTCATCAGGAATGGAACCCCAGCTTCTAGTTCTGCTTCTCCAGCCCTGGCCAACTTCAGACTCTGCTCCTGAATGCTGCAGTTTCTGAACATGTCACACTCTTGAGCTCCTAAGCCTTCTGACCTTGTGATGCGCCTGGAGACGTGTGCAGCTTTGTAGGCCAGGCTAGGCCACAGTTCCTCGGTGATGCCTTTCTTGAGAGGCCCCAGCGTCACACAGAGCTCTGACCTGCCCGTGTAGAGATACACCCCGTCACAGCACTTGCTCATCGTGTTTCATGCCTGTCTTCTCTACTAGACAATGGTGTCCTGGGGACACAACACCAGGCAACAGAAGTTTCCATATCATGTCAACTATCAAGAGCTTTCCAAACAAATCATATGCCCATGTCCGCGTGCAAGCAGGACTGTTCTTTTACTCCTACACTACTACATTCTCCTGTCTCTCCTATTCCAAGAAGACTGAGGTATGTGAAGGAAAGGTCAGGTGGCAGAAAAGAACAGCAGTAAGAAAGAGAAAACAGGACAGAGGCTGTGAGGTGGCACAGCTGGTCAGAAACTCTGGTGGACAGAAGATTTGACTCTGTCACTGTTCACATCAAGTAACAACTAACTTCATGCAGGAATGCATAAAAGCAGACAAGATGCAAGCTGTGCAAATAGAGGCAAAGACAGACAGCGGATGGAAAGCAAGTCTTCGGTCACTGAGATGCAGTTTGGAGCTGGGAAGATGCTCAGTGGGTAAAGAGGCTGCTGCCAACTCTGCGACCAGCTCCAGTCCCTGGGAACCACATGGAAGGAGGGATCTGGACATGTACACTGCAGCACGTGCACACACAAGACAAATACAAACGTAATTAAAAGTTTAATGGTGTCTTTTAATTGATACCATCATCTTTATAGTAGCATTAAGCACACCTTTTAAAATACCCAAATACACTATTTTTACTTTATTTTTATTATCCAGAGGAAAAATTGAGACTTGTGCACATTCCAAACTAATTTTTGGCTCATGAGTTCCATGGCTTTTATTTAACAATTCGCTCACATTAAAAACTCTTTGATTTTACTTATGTGTATGCATATTTTGGTGCATGCACATCTGTGCCCAAGGCCAGATGAGGGTTTGGATACCCTAGAATTAGAGCTCCAAACAGGTAAGAGCCACCAAGTGGGTGCTATGTTGTGGGAGATTTTAGTTATGGATAATGTTCCAGTAAGCTGTCCTTGAAGCAAGTAAAGGATTCACTTCCTACCAGTAAACAAAGGAGTGGCTATCCGGCTCTCCACAAGAATAGGACATTCCTTAGCCTTAAGGCAGATGAAGGTTAGGCTCCATTGATTTGTATATCGGAAGGCTAGGTGGAGACAGAGAGGATTTGGAATAAAAAAGAACTAGGGCAGAGAGAGACAGACAGGAGGGACAGAAGAAGCTAGCAAGCAGGAGGAGAACCAGGAGGAGAGCATGGGGTGAGGAAGCATTGGAGTGAGCTCTCTGCCCGGGTATAGAATTCCCTGAGATTTGACATGGTTTGTGATTAATAAAGAGCATTGGAAAATTCAGTGCTGGACTCTCATTAAGCAGCCAAACTTTAATTTAACAGTGCTAGGAATCAAACTTGTGACCTCTGGAAGAGCAACCAGTACTCTTAACTGCTGATCCATCTCTCTAGTTCAGTGTCACATTTTTCAAAGCTAGAGAACTAATTTTTCTACGAAACCGAAAACATGTCCCTTCTCCTCCAAATGTATTGTCAGCACTTGTACAAAGCAGACATCAGTATTTGTTGAATGGAGAAAGGAAATAAGCAAAGAAAGAAGGGGTATTTCAGAAGGAGCCCTGCTGCTCTACAAGGGAGTGGGCTCTCAGCTGTAAACACCCACCTGGTTTAGGGCCACATGCATCTGATCCACCAAGAACACATACAGCTCACTGATAAATGTCTGCAGCTCCTCCTGGCTTTCGAATGCTGTTGTCTTCAAATATTTCTCTCTCACAATCTTTACCACAGCATGCTGTAAAAACACACATTCCCTTCTGATGACACAGTTGGCAGTGTACTGACATCCAGTCTCTATAGGGCAGTGGTTCTCAGCCTTCCTAACCCTGCGACCCTTTAATACAGCTTCTCATGCTGTGGTGACGCCAACCATGAATTATTTTTGTTGCTACTTCATAGCTGTAATTTTGCTATTTTGTTATGAATCATAATGTAAATATTTGATATGCAGATGGTCTTAGGCGGCAACCCCTGTGAAAGAGTCATTTGACCCCCAAAGGGATCTTGACCCACAGATTGAGAACCTCTGTTCCAGAGCTTCTGATATGAGGCTCCCTGGAACATCAGGTGATGAACAGTTTCTCCCCTGTTAACTGTGAGGCTATCAGTCCACTAACAGCTCCCCAATCAACATGTTTTGAGTGGATTTATTTATTTAATGACAGAGTCTCACTAGCTATCCCAGGCTGGCCTGGAACGCAGTATGTAGCCCACAGTGCTCTTCAACTCTCAACTCCTGCCTCTTTCTCCCAAGTGCTAGTTTTGAAGACATGAGCCTCAAGCCTGGCTGTGAGAAAGTTCTCCCTCAATTTTGCAACATTACTAGCAGGGGAAAGGCAGTGCTCATATCGTGCGAACAGGGTCACAGAACTGAACAGAACCTTGGAGAAGGGTTGTGAGTTGTGTCTTTCCCAGCAGCCATGTAAGGGAGGAAGGGAGAACTCAGGTCTAAGAGGCCAAGTGTGGGATTCTGCTTTAGTCACTGTCGCTGTCCAACCTCATACATTCTATTTCGGAATCTCAGTTTCTTCATTTGTTGAGTGAACACATAGTTCCAGTGCTGTCATCATACTTTAGAAGGTGATTGAGAAGTTGAACAAGCCGAGCGGTGGTGGTACACCCCTTTAACCCCTGAACTTGGGAGGCAGAGAACTCTGAGTTCAAGGCCAGCCTGGTCTACAGACTAAGTTCCAGGAAGTCAGTGTTATAGCAAAGAAACCATGTCTTGAGAAAAGAGAAAACAGAAAACAAACAAACAAAAGTGAGAGAACAGAAGTCAACATTTTGAAGTGCTATAGAAAGCTGGATGTGGTGGCAGCCTGTAAACCAGCACTAGGATGCCAAAGCCAGAAGAGAGGCATAATTTGAGACACCAAGGTTGTAGAGCCAGACCTTGTCTAAAAACAAAATTACACCAATGGAGTAGACTTTCTGTATTCATAGCTTCAGTCACCCTTGGTCAATTCTAGTTTGAAAACAAGGGGGATATTCCAGAAACAAAGTATTCATAAGCTTTGAGTTGAGCACTGTTCTGGGTAGATGCTGAATTCTCACACTATCCAGCTCCTTGGATCTGAAGCACCTCTGCTCAGCATTTCATACTGTGTATGCTCTACGCACCCATTAGAAATGTTGTTATCAGATTGATGGCCAAGGTACCATGCCATGTATGTTCAACAGCCACTACTGAATTTAATAAAGGTGTCAAAGCACCAGCAATGAGTGATGCCAGCAATTTAGATATACCAAAGAGAAGCCATAAAGTGCCTCCTTTAAGTGAAAAAAAAAAGCATAGGTATATATGCATATGAAAAACATACGGGGTTTAGTATTATCTGTAGTTTTAAAATATTTATTTATAGTTTTATGTGTATGGGGTTTTTTGCCTGCATATGTATCCGTGTACCACATCTGTACTTGATACCCACCAACGGCAGAAGAAGGCATCAGATTCCCTGAGACTGAAGTTACAGGTGGCTGTGAGGCTCTTTGTGGGTGCTGAGAACCAAACCTGGGTCCTCTGGAATGGAAGCCAGTGTTCTCAACTGCTGAGTTGTCTCTCCAGCTCCTTACCCACAGATCTGAGCATCTACTGGAGATCTCAGACACATACACCACAAATGGTAGGAAGAATAATATATAAGCATCACAGCTGCTGAGTTTTTCCTCCCTAAATCAGGTATATACTAAACATATTAATAATGATAATAATCCCATGTGATAATATTATTATTTCTTGTTGCTCAAAAAATAACCCAACCCCAAACTAAAAAAGTGCTCTAAAAATAAATACTATCCATAATTATTTAAGGTGCTATTTTAAAAGACTAGTTTCTAGCTAGTTTTTTTTTTTTTTTTTTTTTGACAGAGTCTCATCATAGCCCAAGCTGTCTTCAAACTGTAGCCAAGGCTGGCCTTGAACCTGATACTTTACCTCCTAAGAGCTGGGATTAAGGTATGTTATGCAACACCAGCTCTCAACTCTTATTCTGCAGACAAGGAGACTTGCAGGAGAGATATGGAGAATTAGTTACCACGTCAAGAACATAATTTTTACCAGCTGGAGGAGTAAAGTCGGATATCAAGTACAGCCTGGCCTCAAGTAAAGATTGGGCCTCACAAGCTCTCATTTGGGATGAATACTGCACCATACCAGGCTGCAGAAGTGGGTCATTTCCTGACATTCTCTCACAGAGAACTCAGCCAAGCAGAATCAGAGCAGAAACTATTAAGGGTGCATACAAAAGGGGCTCCATAAAGCTGGTAGAATAACTAGATGTGCATGTTTCACCTTGAGCTGTTCCTTGAAAGCAAAGTACTTTCCAGAGCAATTGAGCTCATAGTTGAGCTGGCACTTCTGCTCCTCCAAGGTCTCACTGTCTATGTCGCTCCCCGTTTTCATCACCTGCTTCCCAAACATGCGGTGGAATTCATCCAGAATGGCTCTGGCAATGCTCTTGATCTGTGCGTGGTAGTCAGACACCGCCTGGGTAAACAGCAAATGCTCAATAGTAGACAGGCTTCAAAGATACCCAGTCCCAACCACATTAGCTATAAACTGCCCTTTCCCACTGAGCCAGACGTGATTTGTATGTGATCCACTGATGGGCTGATCCTCTGATCATAAACGGAACCCCATGAATGCCTGTGAAGCACCACAGAGGTTTCCCTCCGGGAAGCCACACTGAAGAGCTCACATGCCTCCAGGTGCCTTGTTACCCACAGTTTCACCCTGGTATCAACACTTGCCTTCTGAGCTCCTCCAGTCCGGCGGGTGAGAGGTGGCCTTGGAGGTATCATTTCCTTGACCCTGTATCAGGAAAGAGTAACAGAATCAATAAAACTCTTATCATCTGCAGGCCTATGCTCTTTTGTATCTCCCCAGAGTCCATGTGGAGGGGACCAGAGATCTGTCTGCCTATTGCACTTAACCATTGTTCTCTCACAGAAAACCTTAGATCTGAGCCCTAGGCCAGTATATAAAAAGGAAGTGATTTAAGCCCTGGCTTTACCCTCGCATTTTTTTTTTTAAGTATTGCTAAATGGTCCCTGCACTATGGGTTGGGAAACAACGGGTATCATAGCGTATGTCTGTGCTTCTGAAAGAACACAGATTTGGAAAACTAAAAGCTTCCTTTCCTCTCTGCCTAGGATAACAAGCCTGCTTTTTTGTTCATTTGTTTGTTTTGTTTGTTTTTTGAGACGGGGTTTCCCTGTTGTAACTGGAATTCATTCTGTAGACCAGGCTGGCCTCAAACTCACAGAGATCCACTTGCCTCTGCCTCCTGAGTACTGGGATTAAAGGCGTGTGCCATCACAATGAGAAGCATGTTCTTAGTCATAAATTTATACAACTGCATAATTAGATTACAACAATGATACTACGCTCTAAGAGAACACATTTTTTAAAAAATTTACTTATTTTTATTCTGTATGTATGAGAGTTTTGCCTGCAATTATAAATGCACATTGCATTGGGTGCTTGTCTAGCATCTGAAGAAGCCAGAAAAGGGCAACAGATCCTCTAGAACTAGCATTAAGGGCAGTTGTGAGCCACCATGTGGGTGCTGGGAACTGAACTCAGGTCCTCTGGAAGAGTAGCCTCTCCAGCCCCATTTCTCTATGACTTCTTCTGTAAAGCAGCACATGCCAAAATCCTATCTTCTCATTATAGGAGATCTTATAGGAATCTACAAGGAGGGCTGGCCATGGTGATGTACGCCTGTGATCCCAGCACTTGGAAGAGGGAAGCAGGAGGACCAGGAGTTCAAGGTTAGCCTCAGCTACATAGCAAGTTCGAGGTCAGTCTGGACTTTTTGAGCCTCTGCCTCAAAGACACAACAAAAACAAAATACAATAAAACAGAAGAGAGAACCTATGAAAGACAAGTTAGAATATACCCTAGCTCTGGTCCATTGTAGTTTCAGATTCTTGTCAAAATACACTGTAGAGCCTTGAGATCCTCTGGCAGAAGTTCAACTTTTATTTAATAGGACCTAAATAATTGTATAAGACTGTTAATGATTACTAATTTTAATCCTATTTATACTTTTATAATACTTTTATTAATAATTTGAGTTTCATACAATGTATCCTGATAACACCCTCTTCCCATTCCTCCATGTTCCACCCTCCTTCCCCTGTGCCTTCAAAAAAGAAAAAAGAAAAGAAAATTAAGTCCAGCTAGTGTGGCAGGAGATGGACCACAGGCATCACCATCACACACACACACACGCCCCTCTTTCTTTCTTTCTTTCTTTCTTTCTTTCTTTCTTTCTTTCTTTCTTTCTTTTCTTGAGACAGAGTTTCTCTTTGTAACAGCCCTGGCTGTCCTGGAACTTACTCTGTAAACGAGGCTGGCCTCAAACTCACAGAGATCCACCTCTCGTCTCTGCCTCTGCCTCTGTGCCTTTCTGCCTCTGCCTCCCAAATGCTGGGATTAAAGGCATGTGATATCACCACCCAGATAATCTTGATTCTAATATGACCATTTTATAATGTTATATTAATGAGCTGGGGACATGGTTTAATGGATAAGCTTGCTGCACAAATAGGAAAACCTGAGTTTGAATCCCACCACCCATGTAAAAACACCAACATAAAAAAGCTTGGTACAGGGGTGTGTGCCTATAACCCACCTTTGGGGTGTGTGTGGAGTAGATACAAGTAGATAGGGAACAGGGGTTAGCAGGGCCCATCAGGTCAGCCAATCTAGCTAAAATGGTAAGTCCCATGTTGAGAGAAAAGATCCCATCTCAAAAAATAAGGTGGGGCCATGGAGATGGCTCAGTGGATAAAGACACTTGCTTTGCAAACTTGAAACATTAGTTCCATCCCTGGAACTTGTGTAAAGGTAGAATATGGGAGCTAACTCCACAAGGTCATCATCATCATCTGACCACACACGCAACATGGAGTGTGCACACATACCACAAAAACAACAATAATAATAAATAAAGCTTGAAAGTTAAATAAGGTGAGAGTGATTGAAGAAGGCAGCTGGCACTGCCCTCTGGCCCCCACACATGCACACATGGGTGCATGCACATATACACACGTGTGCATGCAGGAGCACACACACACACACATGGGTGCATGCACATATACACATGTGTGCATGCAGGAGTACACACACACACATGGGTGCATGCACATATACACACGTGTGCATGCAGGAGCACACACACACACACACATGGGTGCATGCACATATACACACGTGTGCATGCAGGAGCACACACACACACACACACACACGGGTGCATGCACATATACACACGTGTGCATGCAGGAGTACACACACACACACTCACACACACACACACACTTTAGAAGGCAGAAGGCATATCTCTGTGGATTCCAGAACACCCTGATAAAAGCGCTGTGCACTGAGATCCTGTCTCAAAACAAAACAAAGCAATCACAAAAAAAAGAAAAGAAAGGAAGGAAGAAAAGAAAAGAAAGCAAAACAGAGGGTGGGGGAGAAATTTGGGACTGACATTGTTCCGTAACCAACTGTTACTCCAGTTCCAGGTGTTTTGATGCCCTCTTCTGTCTCCATAGGTACTGTGTGCACACACACTCTGCACATACATGCACACTGGCAAAATACTCATACATGAAAATAAAAATAAGTTGAAAAAAGAAAAATTGACAAACCTTTATCAAGACTTACTAATAAAAAAAGAGACAAACACAGAGATAAAAGGTACGAGAACTCTTGGGCTCTTTGGAAATCCGCACATTCACAAAGCACGATGGTACAGTACAGACACAGCGTCCAGCAGGTGGCGGCGGCGCACGCCATGGGACTACACATAGAGAAACCCTGTCTCAACAAGACAAAAATACTGTCTTAGAGTCACATATGTGTCCATTGATGCACGAGCACCAGTGTGCAGTAGACGGCCGGAAAGCGGCTCCCAGACAGACGCCAAGGTGTGGAGTACCGCCACTCTCTTCCTCATGTCAACCAGAAATGCAACACTATGCGGCAATGAGGGAACAATGAGAAGCAGCGCTGTCTGTAAGAGACAAACCCTGCTGCTCAGGACTGGAGGTTGCATTTATGGGGACAGACCGAGGGCCCCTTCTTCATCCCTACAGTGTGCCGAGCAGGAGGGTAGCCCCTCACCTTCTGGCCAGTTCTTCCGGCATCCGCATTGGAACTAAGGCCTTGTCCAGCTGGATCTCCAAGACAATGTACGTCCCCGCTTCTAAATATTGCTGTGAAGACACTTTCTGTTATTTGTTAATCTTGTAAAAAGGTACCAGTGAAACATTTCAGTAACATCAGGTACTATTGCAACACACCGAGGAAAATATGTGCATAACCTGCATATGCAGTTCGATCTTTACAGTCCAAATATTTCACATAGGATAATAATTTGAAAGGACTATAGCAATAGTGGTTAGCTCATAGAAGAAAGTGTCTTCATGTCTGTTCTTGGAAATTTTCACCCCAGTGGATCCTACTGAACTTACTGTTTTTAAAATTTTACTTATTGGCCAGTTGGTGGTGGCACACACCTTTAATTCCAGGATTTGGGAGGCAGAGGCAGGTGGATCTCTGAGTTTGAAGCCAGCCTGGTCAATAGACTTGAGTTGCTGGATAGCCAGGGATACTCAGAGAAACCCTGTCTTGAAAAAAAGTAAAAAATAATTACTTATTTTCTTTTTGAGACAAGGTTTTACTATACAGCCCTGGTTGGCCCAATATTCTCTGTGTGGACCAGGGCCTGGAACCCACAGAGATCCCCCTGCTTCCCCGGTATTGGTATTAAAGGCAAGCACCACCATGCCTGGCAAACTCTGTTGGGGAAGTTTATTTCTAGTTACGTTTATAATTGTTTTGTGCATCGTGGAGGGAAGGGCTGCCTAGGCCTTGGCAGTGTGTCTTATTTGCAGGTGTTGATTTTATGTAAATCTGTGATTAAGAGGGTTGCCATCTCATGATCTGCACCTGCTCACTGCTCTCTGGCAGAATTCTGTATCAATGAAACACCCGAGGAGCTTGTGTGTCAATGAAAACCCCTGAGATCAGACACTCAGGGTTCCACTGGCCAGGATGATGTTGGCCATGACAGGTGGTTCCCTCTGCTAAGATCTGGCAGGTTTGCAGCTATGAGAATGTGTCCATGTCTTCTTTGCTGAGTCACACAATAGCGTAAGTGACCCAAAACTCATTTATACTTACTTCTCTTGGAACTCTTCTGAATGCGTGTCGCTTTCCCCCAGCACCCCCCTCATTCAGAGGTGTCATCAAACCTCACGCCCTCACTCACGGTCTTCTCCTCATTTGCCAACCCTGACTGACCAACACTTCTACCACACCTCTTTTTACCAGCACCCTAAACACAGCGTGTCCAAACTCCCACCTTTCTTCTATATCCATGACTCTTTTGAGATTTCTCTTAATGATGTCAACAAACAAAGCAATACCTGAAACCTGAGTTCTTTAACTTTTCTTCATCAATTTCCCTGTCCCCACAAACTTAGAAAGACCTGCCATCACACCCCACCTTCATCTGAAACTGGACAGGAAGTCTGGCTTGCAACACAGTTCTGATTCAACATGATCATAATTGCTGTGAGCCAAACACCTTGCTGCAGGGGTGCAGCCACTAGTGGAGTGCTTGCCATCATAGAGCAGGTCCTGTACCCAACGTCAGCTCAAAAGGGGCAAGATGGAATTCAAGAGCCCTCTGTGGGACAAGCTTAAGCACTGAAGTAAGCCTTCCTTTCCCTACTCGGCAACTTCTCTCTAGACCCTCTCCTTCCACTCCCTATATCCTACCCCAAATTGATCGATATGATCTTTCTCTGAGCCTTGACTGAGCTGCTCTCTGACCCTGGAATGCCTCTCTCTCATTTTCACTGGGCAAAGGGTTTCACTCTGTGAAACACTGTGTTTGGGTTCCACCTTTTATGGGAAGACTCCCCTGGGACTGTTCCATCCTAACAGACCTGGTGAGAACTTACACTATTGTGTCTGTTATAGAAGCCACCAACGTTCTGGGGTGCAGTTGGAAATGCATCATTCTGAACAGAGAGCTGTTGTGCTTCAAGACAGACGGACAAAGTGACGCATATTTGCCTCCCTCTTAGTGCTTAACGTAGAAGTGATGAAAGATAAAAGTTTAATTCCAGAAAGGACCTTAAGCACAGCCTGGAACCAACACATTTAAGGTCCCCGGATGAGCAAACTCGCCCAAGCAATAGACTAGTATGCGTGGTGATTCATGTCTGTCTCCAGCACTTTCCGATAAAGCTGTCTTGCTCAGTAAAGGTCTGGTGAAGTTAAATTTAATTTCTAAAATATTGAGCATACTTACCTGTCCTTCTAGATTGTGGCTCAGAGGGGCTTCACCATCCAAAGGAGTATCTGAGCTCTGGGATTTTATGCTAGGTGCTTGCTGGAAAAAAAAAAAAAAAAGCATCAGAAGTTGGATTCTTTCATGGTCTTCGTAGTAGTAGGGACATTAAAATGCAAATGACATCAATACAGTTCAGCAATGGGAGCGGGATGCAGTGCCTGTGTATAAGGTTTCAAGAGCCTACCATATCCCCAGGTCGGATCCGCCCGTCCATATCCTTGTCTTTCACAGGCCTCTCTTCTTTCAGATTCTTGGAAACAGGTTTGGACAATGGAGAGTTAAGTCCTCCTGCTTTATTATTGTGAGCCAAACTGTGCCCAGTGTCCCTGAATAAGCTGAACAAACATTTGGTCTGAAAAGAAGCAAATAGAAACAATACGTCATGGGACAGTGGGGCCACCTCGAGGGGTCATTTTCTCCCGTGATTTCAGCATCCGGAACGGAGGCCTGAAGAGCCTCCCTGAGCTCCTCACGCTAGAACACATGAAGGCACCACCGAAGACCAGCTGCTCCCTGCTGTTGAAGCGGTGGGCAGTGCCCTCACAGCTGCCCTGGGTTTTGGTGTCGTGATTCTTGTCATTGGAAAGATTTTAACCTTTGACATATAATTCTGAATTACTTCAAGTAAAACAATTCATTTATATATGAGAGACAATTTCTGTCTAACTACCGCTCATATGTCACCTTTAATTAGAAGAATGGGGCAAGTTTAAAGTTCACAATGAACCACAGTTGCTTCTGCCATGCTGCGTTCTGGAGGAGAGTAACCCCTGTAAATTTTAACAATAAAAATGTATTATGCAATCATTGTAGAGACAGTTATTTTTCAAAAATAAAGTTATGGAAGATCCATCATCTATTTGCACACCAAGTAAGCAGCAGACTCTTCCTTTAAAATAGAAATCAAACTTAAAGGGATTTATAATTAAAATTTAAAATTTGATACCAGCCATAAACCCTTTGCTCTACAGTGGTGTCCTCCCTGAGGGCAATGGCGGCACAAAGCTTGTGGGGGTAACCAACCAACATCTGATTGGACTTGAGGCCCAATCACTGAGAGGAAAGCCATACCTGATATTGCTTGGGTGACCAAGAACCACAGACTACATAGTCCAGGGCCTAGGGTAAAACCAAATAATACTGGCCTAAAAACAGCAAAGAAAAAAAACTAAAAAACAAAACAAAGAACCCATAGTGATAAATGGCTCCGAACGGTACTCTGCTATACTTATAGATCAGAGTAGCTCCCTTCTGCAGCAGTAAGAACAAGTCCAGAGACCCACAGCCAGACACTACTCAGAGAGCGAGAGACTGTGGAGCACTCAGCCCTAAGTCGGATATCACCATCATATCCCTCAGAGCTCCAGGAACCCGGCAGAAGGAGATAGGAAGAATATAAGAGCCAGAGGGGATGGAGGACACCAGGAACCAAGCCCTCTAAGTCAACACGAGAAATGTTCATATGAACTCACAGGGACCGGAGCGCGAGCGCAGGGCTTGCAGGGTCTGCGCCAGGCCCTCTGCATGCACATATTATGGCTTGGAGTCTAGTGTTTTTATGGGCTCCTCAGTCGTTAAGTGTGTGCATGAGCGGCTCTCTGATTCTTGTGCCTTCTCGTGACCTCTTTTACTTCTATTGGTTTGTCCTGTCCAACTTCAATGTTACAGGTTTTGTTTTATCTTATATTTTGTTATATTTTTTAATAAATGAATGAATGAATGAATGAACGAAGACCTAGCCACAAAGGTGAAGGTTAACAGCTGGACTGTCATTTGCACCTGCTGGGAGAGGGAACATCACTTCTCCAATGGCGTGAACCTGGGTAGAGCCACCGCCCAGGGCGGGCCTCATGTTTCAGAGTAGTTGACCAACATATAGTGAACTCCACAATTTTTTGTGTGCTTTTATTCGGTTACAGTTTGGTGGGTTTCTTTTTTTTTTCTGTTTGGATGCTTTATTTATTTATTTATTTATTTATTTACTTTGTTTGGGGGATTTTGTTGTCATATTGGGTTTTTGTTTTTGTTTTGTTTTGAGAAATAACTTTTTTTTGTTGTTGTTGTTGTTTGTTTTTTTGGAGACAGGGTTTCTCTGCTGTAACTCTGGCTGTCCTGGAACTCACTCTGTAGACCAGGCTGGCCTCGCACTCACAGAGATCCACCTGCCTCTGCCTCCCAAGTACTGGGATTAAAGGTGTGCGCCACCACTGTCCAGTGAGAAATAACTTTAAGTTGGGTGGGCAGGGGCAGGGAGAAGATCTAGAAGAATGTGGGGGAGGGGAAGAATATGATCAAATATATTTAAATTTAAATATTGTCTTAAATAATAAAAAGACAAATGGAAAATTTTAATTTTATTAATTTCCTTTGTGTATGGGTATGTGTGTGTGGGCATGATGATCAGTGAACAGCTCTTAGGAGAAGGTGCTTCCCTGCTGACCTGTGGGATCTGGGCATCAAACTCAGGTCGTCAGGCCTGTGTGCAAGTGTCTCTACTCTCTGGGACATCTTGCCAACCCAAGTAAAGATAGTAAGATCAAAAAGTCTTGGGGGGATCTAAAACTGCAAAAAATTAAAAATAAGATCAAATGTCTACTTGAATATGGTGGTGTGCCCTATACCACCACTTGGAAGGCAGAAGCAGGAAGGTTGCGAGTTCAAGAACAGCTTAAGCTACAAACAAGAAATCAAGTCTATTATCACAAACATGGTTACCCACCACTGCCTGGGAGGGCATAGACCCACCTGGAGTGAACAAACTGACCTAGCACCGAAATACCTTCTAAACATGTATGCTTATACCCAAAGACAAAGCTGTGCTCGGCCTTAGTCAGAGAAACGTCTCTGTACAGAAAACAGTGGTGAATGGCATATTCCTGGTTCTAGATGTCAACTGCAAAGGCTCGAGTGCGAAAGACGTAATCAAATACATACATGGAGGATAAAGTGAGAATATACCTTCTATGTAATCTCTTCTTACCTTTTCAAAGACTGTACCATCGAGGTAGGGGTAAACATGAAAAGCTCCTCTTATCCTCTTTACACCTGGATACAAGAGTGGGACCATGTTGACATAAGCCACACCATGAAACGAGAGCTGATTTTCATCGTCAGCCTAAGGGAATATGAGGAGAGTTGTTAGATCTACAGAGCTTCAGGCAAACGGTGTTGAGCAGAGACTCGGAAGGTCAAAGGCTGTTCTAAGAACAAGCTCTGCTAAGTAACCAGGTGCACGTCTTTGCTCAATTACATAGACACTTTGGGACCTGCTTTCAGTTCCAAAATGGGCTAAACAACCACTGAGACAATGCATACCCGCAGTGTTAATGAGATAAAGGCAGTAGCTGACCAACATATTCACCTGAATTGATATTACAAATATTCAACCAAAAAGTCAATTCCAACAAGTTGCTTCTTAGGAGAAAAGTCAAATTTTGTAAAAAGATAGTAACAGAACTTAAAAGAAATCAGATGTTCCGGCTCAAACTGAAGTTCACAGACTCCTGTGGTGTGAGCAGAATCTTCCAGGGTATCACTGCACGCTGGGTCAGCATGTTTTAGCTTATCCTCTCAGCTGACAGGGTATGTATTAGGTATCTATTTTCCTGAAAACGACATTATTCTTTATAGATGAATAAAATTCACTATATATTTAAACCACATTTTTAAAGGCATTCCTTTGTGTTAACTGCCTGGGCTTGTTCCATAACTTTGCTATTGTGAACAGTACAGCAATAAACAGATGTGCCAGTATCTCTCTGATGTGTTGACTGGGAGTCATTTGGGCAAATGCTCAGAAGTGGCACAGCTGTGACAAATGTCAGACCTATGTCAGTGTCTGAGGAACTCCCGTGCTGATTTCCAGAGTGGCGGGCTAGCTTCTATTTCCACTAGTAGCACATAAGGCTCCTTTTTGCTCACTGTAATGGTAACATTTTTGTTATAAAAAAAGAGTCTTTTCAAACCAAATCAAATAGCTTAGATGTTAGGCACCTTCTCTGAGCTGCGCGTTCTGTAGGTTCTGTGCAGGCTGTAGAGCAGTCTACTGAATGAGCCCTACTCTCGTTGAGTTCACACATAATAAGTAAAGATGAGAATTATACAGGAAAAATGACAGAGATCTGTTCCAGGCACATAAAACTATGTCTTTCCAGAGTCGTGGTTTATTTGAGGATCCTATCACACCGGTAAGTACTGTGTAGGTAAAGTCTAAGTTTACCAGACTGAACTGTGTCACTCTTCTGACATAGATAAAAATGACCATTTCATACAACACCTATGATAAGAATATAACAAAGGCCAAGAGGAAATGAATATCTGAAAATAAGGCTTGAACAAGTGTTTATGAGCAACAGGGAACTTCAGTGGTCAATCATTCTGGTTTTCCTGGGACATGAGACTTTCAATGTATACACCAAGCAAAGTCTGAGGCAAAGAACCACAGCTTGGCTGCATTAGGAAAAACAGCCACATAAATCGGGCTGAGCACAGAACAACAGATTTGATCGTCACTTCTAATTCTAAAAGCTTGAGATGAAGGTCCCTCTGTTGTTGAGGCTGCTCTCCAGCTCCAGCGCAAACAACCCTTGCCTCAGTCTACCAACTGCTGGGAACCACCAAAGAAGCCAAAATAACACCATTTTTACTTTGGGGGTGCATGTGTTTACCTTCTCAAGTTTGCCGGCTTTCCCTTTTGGTACGGCAACCAAAGGCACTCTTGTGATCTCCACGGGCCAGAGCCGGCAGTCAGCAATTCGCTTCTGGAAACTGCAAATTAAAAGCCAGCCCATCAGCACTACAGCAAAGACGGACCAGTATAGCTTAAAAGAAAACACTCTTCTTAGAAAATAATAAAATGAGCTGAGATATGGCTCAGTGGTAGAACGAGCGCTTGCCTAGTCCTGGGTTCAGTTCCAAGTACTGAAAAAAAAAATCTATTTTCTAGAAAGTAATAGAATACATGTAGAATGTGTGTGGGGGAGGGGAGAGGGAGAGAGAGAGAGAGAGGTATTCTGTCATATTAGGCAGGTGATTTTCTATTTGTTTTGGAGAGAGTCTCACTATAATAGTCCAGTCTGCTCTGGAACTCAGACTCCTTCTGCTTCGTGGTCCTGAGTGGTAGGATTACAGATGTGTACCACCAGGCCTGGCTAGGTTGCTAATTTTTTTAAAAAGATTTCATTATTTTTAGTTATGTATATGTGTGTGTCTCTGTGTGGGTTATACGCATGTCAGTGTGGTGCTTGCTCATGGCACTGGATCCCCTAGAGGTGGAGTTCCTGGCAGCTGTGAGCTGTTTGATGTGGGCGCTGGGAACTGAAACAGTGTCCCCTGGAAGCACAGCCAGTGCTCATAACAGCCAAGCCATCTCTCCAGCCCAGGTGGTTGACTTTTCAAAACCATCCTAGGTTTATAATTTATAAGCATAATTTTACTCAAGGGCTAACAATCTCAAACCACACATCTTTAGTGGCATATAGCAATATAAGCTTGATAGGAGGCTAAGTAAGACAGGAGCATCACAAATGTGAGTTCCAGGCCAGTCTGGGATACATAGCAAGGCCCTGTCTCAAAAACAAGCACACCACCAGGGAGGCCTGGGGGGACTCGGGAGGCAGAAATTGGAGGACTGTGGATTTCAGGCCAGCCAAGCCTGATCCACACAGGGAGACCTTGTCTAAATAAGTAAACACAAATAAAAACAGGGAAGATTGCATGGTTGATCTTGTCAGGTTGGCAGGACTTAGATTTGCCAGAGAGAAACACACCCCTGGGGATATTTCTGAGGATGTTTCTAGACAGGTTTAACTGCACAGGGAAGACCAGCGCACCCACTGAGCATGGGTGAGCATCTGGTGAGCTGAGTCTCTAACTGAATTAAGAAGGAGAAGTGAACAGGGGCATGCACCTGTCTCTGCTCCCAGACTGCAGACACATGCGAGCAGCTGTCTCAGCCCCCACCACCACGCTTTCCATGCCATAGTGGACTGCACCCTTAAGGTCTGAGATGAAGCAACCCTCCTTCCTTAAGACACTTTGTCAGGTTCTTTGTCACAGCGATGAACAAAGCAAGTGATATAAAAATGTTTGCATTCTTTGACCCATCAATCCCATGTCTAGTGAATTATCCTAAGTAGCCGTCAAAGTTTGCAAATACATGTCTATTTGTACCGTGTGCTTGAGTGGACTTCCATCTGTTCTGGCATGGCATTAAAGTAGTCTCTGCTGTACTTACAGCAAGAAAAAGGCTGGTCAAATTGAGGTAAAGGGAAAACTATGACCTGAAATTTAGAAAGACAGGAAAACACAGAGGATCAAAGCTGAGATCCGTTTAACAGACAGCCACGGCCAGCACAGTATCAGAAAACAACACCTTATAGCAATGAATCATTGGAGAGTAAGAGTTAAAAACTTCGAGGGAACCCAGATGGAAGGGCTGCCTGTTCTTACAGGATTCTGAAGGGCTCAACATGGAACCTCAGGCTTCAAAGGGTGCCAGAAGTAAATGTTTTGAGATATTCCCGAATGTTCTTTATTTTTTGTTTTGTTTTATTTTGAGACAGGATCTCTCTGTGTTGCCCTGGCTGTCCTGGAACTTGCTATATAGACAAGGCTGGTTTCTAACTCACAGTGCTGCGATCACAGGCATGGGAGACTTGGAGTGTCCTTTGTAAGAAAGGCTCTATCTTCTCAAGAGGAACTACCGGAGCCTGTGTGTTCTGAGAGGATGGTCAGCTAGACAGCTCCACCCCTGCCCAGCCTTCCTGTCTCACAAAAGGTTGTGAGGTAGGAATAAAAGACCATGAAGCCCTTCTGAGAACAACAGCCCAAGGACTCAAACCTACCAAAACACATAGAACTCATTCCCACCCCAACGTCTGCCACCACAGCAACTGGCTCGGGTCGCCAGAAGAAGCCCAGATTTCAGCTGAGAGAGCTGCAGAGAGCTCTTAACAGGCGCTCTCAGGTTAGCCCAGAAGCCTGTGGCACAGCTACAACAGTCACTATATCCAGCTCCTAAACTGATCAAGACCAAACCTCACACTAAAAACCCTAGTCCTTAAATTCCTGTTTGCCCAAACATAACGCCCAGATACCAGTACGGAATTAAAAACGGTCTGTGGCTCAGTGGGACCCTCATGGTGGAAGAAAACGGATCCCAGTAAGTTGTTCTCTGACCCCGCCAGAGTGGGATGAAGTGAGGCTTCAGAAATTTGATGTAGATGAATTTGAAGACATGGTAGCCGAGAAGTGAGTCAGCCATGATGCCCGTGGGGTCGTGGGCCGCTAGAGGAGTGGTCGGTCCTGCGCCCCACAGGTGTCCACTTTGCAGAGTGTCACACACCGCCAATCATGTTCACTAATAAATGTCATATTCTGCCAAAAACCATTCTGTACTCACTTACAATTATCCTGCAAAAGGAGAAATAAAGGTTTTCTCAGGCAGAAAATCAGCCAGCAGCCATGTCTCGTGAGGAAAGACTGTATGTGTGTGTGTTAGCGTGCATAAAAAAGCGCTGAAGTGCTGGGCAGTGGTGGCGCACGCCTTTAATCCCAGCGCTCAGGAGGCAGAGGCAGGCGGGATTCTGTGAGTTTGAGGTCTACAGAGTGAGTATCAGGATATCCAGAGTTACCAGAGAGAAAACCTATCCTGGGGGAGAAAAAAAGTACTAAAGGTTAGAGAAACAAAATATTCTGAGTCCGAATTCAAATCCATAGAACACGAGGAAAAACACCAAACATTTCATAAATTAAATTAAAATGTTGTCTTATTCTTTATTAATTTAATAGATGACTATGTGTTCAGAATAATATGAGCAACAGTTTATCCCCAGTAAAACATTAGCCAATCAAATCCACCACTGTACAAAAAGGGTAATATGTGACCAAGTAGGGACCAGAAGTATACCTTTGGAATACCTGCCCAATTTTTCTATAAATGTAAAACTATTCTGAAAAAAAAAAACCAACACCTTTTTGTCTTTAAAAGCCAGACATGAGCATGTGGATTTCAGGCACACTGGCGATCGTGTGTTTCTCATCCGTAGCCAGCTCTCTATGGCAGAGACAGACAGCTATCTGTACAGTGTGAAGTCTCCCAGCCCTCCTTAGTAATAACACCCTGAGTCTGGCTGGTTACATTGTGTCCAAGGAAAACAATGTATTTTCTAGCATCAATTTCATGATGACCCATGAGACATAAACCAGAGATACGAGGTTGCTGGAAAGCTCTGAGGGCAAAACCCCTAAGAATGTCTAACACCGCAGCATGTACCCTTTAAAATCCACACACTCCCTTCTCCCACTTTCTGCCCACAACAGAAGGTCCAAGCTGGGGCTCCAGCAATCTTTTTTTTTTTTAATTTCATGTATACAAGGGCTTTGCCCACATGTGTGTATGTGTGCCACATGCAAGCCTGGTGCCCACAGAGCTCAGAAGATGGCATCACATTACTAGACTAGAGCTACAGATGGCTAGTAGTGATACCCGAGCTGGCTACTGTTGGCTGAGAAAGGGACGTAGCCATTTTACTTAAAAGAAACTGTAATTACCTTGCAGGCTTTTAAGTCCTGGCATGTGTAGGAGCTACCTATGCATACTGCTGAATTAGAAAAAAAAGCCTTTATCAGATAGAAGACACTGGCTCCTTCCTAGGCATGACTGACATCTGTTTGTGACCAACATCTGCAATATCAAACTGGATCCTTTCAAGCTCTGACAGACATCTGCATACCAAAAACTGCATTGGCTTTTTAAATTACAGGAAAGTTTTTGTCAATGGCAGTTCCTCCTTTTGGCTCCGTTCTTCCCTGACAAATGCGTATTGTCAGTCTTTCTCCCTTACCTTTCTTCTCTTCTTAATATGTATACTGTTAATTTTCTTATTAAAAATGCTCCTGCATTTTTATTTCTAAAGCATTCTATTCATATCATTTCAAAGCACAATTGTGCATGCCATTACTTGGGTCCCATAGGAAGAATGGGCTACTTTGTTCGTTTGTCATTCTCCTGCACTCATAATGCCTCCTGAGTAGAGTTTTCTGTGAACCCATTTGTGGAAAAGGCTGGTTCCCTCCCCTACCGCACATACACACATACACACACACACACACACACACACACAGACGCATATACACACACAGATGCATATATACACACATACAAATGCATACACACACACACATATACATTCACATATACACACACACAGACGCATATACACATGCATACACATGCATATACACACATACATACACACACATATACATACACACACATACACACATAGATGCATATACACACATACACATGCATATACACACACATATACATACACATACACATGCATAAACACACATACACACACACAGATGTATATACAAACACATACACACACATACAGATGCATGCATACATATGCATACACACACACACACACACACACACATGAGCTCTACCAATCTTGTGGCCTAAACTAATGCAAAGCTATGGCTGGGCTCCTGAGGACGCTGCAGAACCACTATGCATTCAGTTCTAGAATTATTTTTTGTGAGTGGAAAAGAAACGCCCACCCTGGGGAAGCTTCCACCACTAGGTGCCTCTGTTACCAGCAGGTGAGCACAGGCCAAGCTGATGCAGATGGAGTAGGAGTGAAAGTTTCAAACGCCTTAACTTAAATGTAAATAAAGCAGACAGGAATCACTGCCCTACCCCAGACCTGGTTGGTTAGGCACGGTTCTTTTCTGTTCCCACCTTGCAACTGCAGAAGGATCGAGGTAGCAGCGACTTTCCAAATCCCAGACAATCCTTTTCTTTATGCATTCTGCTTGGTTCCTAAATTCCCTGTCCTGTGGAATAATAAGATGAAAATTTCTGTTGCCTGTGCATGCCGGTTTCCTTCTGTCAGTCAGGGGGTGTTCTCGTACGCCAAATGATTACACACATAACCTCAGTCAGTGATTCTCAATTCAGGATGTAAATTAAAAAAAAAAAAAAAGATCACCTAGAGCAACGGTTCTCTACCTGTGGGTTACCCTTCCCTTGGGGGTCAAATGACCTTTACACAGGGGTCACCCAAGACCATCTGCATATCAGATATTTACATTGCAATCTGTAACAGTAGCAAAATTATAGTTATGAAATAGCAACAAAAATATTTATGGTTGGGGTCACGAGGAGCTGCATTAAAGGGGCGCCGAGTTAGGAAGGTTGAGAACCACTGTCCTAGAACGTGGCAGTGTGTTGTCTATCCATTTGTAATAGAGTCCCTGAAGGCCCTAGGCACAAGTCTGTGCATGAATCCACTGCTCTCTGCTCTTGGTGTGGTGTGGCCGGCTCTCAAGCTCCAGTGGTACCTTCCCTAACAGGATAGACTATAACCCAGAGCTACTCACTGAGCATTCCCTTCCTCCCCTGCGTTGCTCACATCAGAATATTTTACCATAGCAACAGGAAACGAAACTAACACACCACATCACTGTTTTAAAAAGATCTTCAGGTGCTGTGTGTAGGCACTTCTCTGAAATCCTAGGTCTGAGGAGGGTGAGGCAGGGAGATGAGTTCCTTTGTCTCCTGAATGCTGGGATTGAAGGCATGCGAGCACCTGCACAGTTGCTCTTAAGGTGCAGCCAAGGCTGAGAAACAATTATGTAAACTAAAATGCAATGTAAGACCTAAATATATAAACTAAGATGTAAATCTAAGAGAAGTATAAATATTCACTAAGCAAATCATGAGAAAAGACGTGTCAGCAATTTTTAAA
This sequence comes from Cricetomys ansorgei, assembly GCA_026225945.1. Classification (NCBI taxonomy): domain Eukaryota; kingdom Metazoa; phylum Chordata; class Mammalia; order Rodentia; family Nesomyidae; genus Cricetomys; species Cricetomys ansorgei. The sequence continues at coordinate 7,935,950 of JAMJFZ010000770.1, read as the reverse complement.
TGTTGCTAGCCTTAATACTAGTTTAGATATTTAGTATTAGTGAAAAGAATTCAACATCCTCATTTCACTAATTATTTTTCTGAATGGTTTCTACTGATGTTTGTCAACTAGTACAAGAATCATTTACAATCACTTTTCTATCATTTTTCATGCCCTTGATAAATACATGTTGAAATAAAAAGAAAAAAATTAAACTAATAAATCTTGATTGCCACTGGTCAGGCAGTGAATAAGTAAATTAAACTACACCTGCTCCATGCCATCACATAGCAACCACAAAAAGGAAACAGAATGAAAAATATTTTTGTGTAGTGATGTGAAATAAAATACTCAAGATAAACTATGAAGTAAAACAAAGCAAGTTGTATAACAGCCCGGAAAAAGGATGGGGACAGTGTCAATATGCATGTAGTGTGCACTGATATGTAAGACAAACTGCCATGTTTCCCTGCTCCCAGCGTGCACAAGCATAGTCTATACCCAGTCTAGAAACAAAAACAATACCATGGGATAAACAGAAAAATAGGAAAGGCTTGATATGTTCTAGTTCTGAAAATAAAACGACTGAATACTTCCCGAAAGTCTGGATTCCCTAAAGAAAAATCATTTATTTTAAATGTGAATGGGTGTTTTGCCTGTGTGTATGGCTGTGCACCATGTGTGTGCCTGGTGCCCATGGAAGCCAGAAGAGGATGTCAGATCCATTGGAACTGGGGTTACAGTTGGTTGTGATCTCCCACATAGCGGTTAGGAACTGAACCCTGGTCCTCTGGAAGAACAGCCGGTGCTCTTAACCACTGAGCCATCTCTCCAGGCCCAAGAAAATGGATTTTCTCTGTAAATTTTGCTATGATGCTGTCTGAATATTATTTCACCACCTTTGGAATCATCATCAAATGACAAGACACTTCCCCACCACAAATAGACTAATAGAAATGTAATCACCTGGGAACTTTTTATTGTTTTCTTTGAAACACTTGTTTTTGTTTGGTAAGCCCAGGAAAGAGAGACAGGTTCTGTCTCTTAGTCTTCCTGTCACTGTATTATTTTCTTTTATATGTACAAAAATCATCTGGGAGAAACCATAACTACTAGAGTAACTACTAGAGTAACAAGATGGGAAAGTATTAGAAAGGAGACACATGAGAGAAAGGCTTGGAAGCTGAATGCATCCCAAAGACCTCTGTGTTAAAGGCCCCAAGAGTGGTACTTCTGGAGGATACGGAGCCTTTAGGGAGCTAAATGGGGACTCCTTAGGTACAAAGCAGAAGGGCCAATCTATCACAGAAGTGAACCTCAAAATGTGAACCAAGGTAAACCTTTTCTCTTATTAGTAATCCTTTCTCTTTCTAAGTCTATTGTCTTGGGTATTTCATTACAGTAAAAACTGAGTAACATACTTATCTACTCAAAAAGGAGTAAATCAAATAAATAGTAGATTAGATGGAAGTTATTTTGTCTTCAGAATTAGAGGATGCTTTATTTTGACAAATGACAGGTGTGTGCATGTGTATAAATTTCAGATTCACAAAGGGTTTACAATCTGTTAATGCACTGTGTTTATCATGAGAACCTGTTCTCTCACCTCAGGGTGGTTGAGTTCTCCTTCCTCTTCCTCATAGGGACCACCCACAATGAATGCGTCAGGAATGTTATTAGCTCCTGGAGCGAGAATGTTAGCGATAGGCCATTTTTTAGGCCGGGGAACAGGTTCTCTTTCCCCGCCAAGCTTCAGATTTCCATTCTTGAATACCATAGGGTAGTCCTTCTAAAATGATAAATGTCAGATGTGAGGACAATGGTAAAGGGCTTTGGAATGTATAAAATGTCTGCTTAGTATTTTTTCCAGCGGAAGTCTGGGTGCTATTTCCATGATTATCTGGTCCCTTCATTCTATTTGTGCTAATGTATAATGCTGTGAATTACCGAAAACATAAAAAAGACTTTTTTTAAAAGTGTCTTATTTATTTACATCCATGTGTGGCGGTTAGATAAACAGCTTTAGTTCTCTTCCCTACGAAGGTCCAAGAGATCAAACTCAAGTCACTGGCTCAGTAATAAGTACCTTTACTCTTTAAATCATGTCACCATTCCAAAGAAAGAAATTTAGTAGAAACCTGAAGTTGGAGCAGAACAGTGCACAGATGTGCCTCATGCAGTCATGGGTTGTCCCTGGATAGGAAAGCAACCGTACAGACGTGCCTACGATTAGTCCAGTCTTAGAAATGAAAGTCAAATGTCTCTGGAACCACCTAAGTCCCTAGCACATGGACAGTGTTATGCAAATTTACATGCACATCTGTGGCTGTTGCATGGTTTCTGTATCTAGAAATCTATTCTAAACAATTAAGAGAAAGCATTGCATAATGAGATGCTTATACCAAATCCATAAAATAGGTGGAAGATAACCCAGGTATAAGCACACCAAAAACTGGCAACTTTTAAACGTTGCACATATTTTGGACCATGAACATATAGTGACTAAAACAAACTGTACGTTATATGTAGATTGTACAACTGCATATGGCTATAAAAATATACATGTATAACAAAACTCAATGTTAGTTTTTAAGCCTAAAATAAATCTTAGCCATTGGTAAGAATTTGAATGCAATTTTGGCAGAGAGAAACATGGCCATGAGTGTAGGCTTGCCTGAGCCCATGTAAGTATCTGGAAGTAGGGCTTTACCTCTCCAACTGATGGAACTTGCAGACCAACCACGTAGTTCTGCTGGGGCCCTACTGGCACGAACGACTCAGGCACAGAATAGGCAGCCTCCAGTGTGACCTTCAGTAGATTGCTCGCTGAGACCTGGGCTGGGGTCAGTAAGGGTTCTGCCACAAAAACCTTCACATCCAGACTGCATTGCTATAAAAAATATGCAGCAGTTGTGAAAATTGCCATAGGTCCTCATGCTCTTTATTGACACTGTCTCCTACCACTACTTAAGAGTTAAACTGAATTATTTCCAAACAGAAGACTTAAATATCTTTCCCCCAGTACCAGGAGCTGAAGAAGGAGTCAAAAGGAGAACTAGAGAATCTCGGCTGAACTAGAACCCTTTCCACCTACAGCAGTGAGGGTTAGCACAGACCAACACCAGGGAGGAGCTGCCGACTCCACACTGGACGCAACCAGCAGGCACCTGGGAAACGGGAATGAGTGCTTTTGTTTTCCTAGCCTGTGTTTTATGATTATGTGGTGTGTGTGTGTGTGTGTGTGTGTGTGTGTGTGTGTGTGTGTGTTCTGGCACATATGCAGAGGTTAAAGGACAACCTTGGATATTGATCTTCACTTTTCACTAGAATAGCAGGCTTTATATGGACCCTGGGAATTTGAGTCTAGGTCCTCACACTTGTGAGCGCTTTACACCTAGGTCATCATCATCGCTGTTATTATACAGTCTCACTCTGTAGCCCTGGCTGTCCTGGAACTCACTATGTACACCAGCCTAACCTCAAACTCACAGAGACCCACCCTTGCCTCTGCCCATCCCAAGTGCTGGGATTGAAGATGTGTATCGCTGTACTCTTATAATTATTTTTTATAATTTAAATATAGTGCTCTATAATGATATTTTCAAGTGTAGATGTGTGTGTGCGTGCGCACGTGCGCACGGGTGTACCTTACATTTTCACACACAATAAAAAGGCTTTATTTCTTACTTATGTGAACGGGTGTGTGGTCAGAGAATAACTTGTGTGAGTTGGTTCTCTCCCTCTACCATGTAGGTCCCTGGGACTGAACTCAAGTCATAGGCTTGGCAGCCAAGTGTGTTCCCCCATTGAGCCATCTCACTGGACCCTTAAATGTGTAGTGACTGCTAATATGCATAATAAGAAGACATGTTCCTTTTCATTATGAAACTTGTATTATAGTTTTATGGGTTATAACAAACACTGTAAAAAATATTCTTGTTGAAAAGCACCAAAGAGAAAGTCAATAATTAGCTATTGGGCTGGAGAAGAATTGAGCCTTTTACAGAATATAAAGAAGTTTGTGACTCAGATCAGCAAAGTAAATAAAAAAATGATTCTGGGTCAAAGAAAAGCCACTGTCAAAGGAAATGAAGCAGTGTGCCGCCTTCAGCCCAAAGGTAAGAAAGTAGTGTGGGACACAAACATAAGGACAGGAGTGGTGTGAATGAAGTCGATGAATGGGAGGCTCCCATTACCAGAGATGTGGATTGCTTGCAAAGAAATCTGGACCTTGACACACATGCAGTGGATAAACATGTGAGCTGCAGTGGAATATTTAAACTTAGCCTCAAATATTGTAGATACACACACTTCTGTACAGCAATATGAACTTTAGACAGCTGCTATATCTGGCAGCGGGAGATGCTGGGAGGTCACCTTCCTTAGCTGTTAGAACCTGCTTTCTGTGGATGGGCTGCGGCTTTCTTGAATACAAAAAGAATGCTAGTTTGGAGAGCTGATAACTGTCTACTCAATACCCTTGGATGGAGCAGCTGTTGATCAAATTTATCTAGACCTCTGCGATCTCAGTGTTGAAAGCATTTGATTGTTTTAGTGCTAATGATATAGATTGCTGTGGTTCCTCTCACAGCGTCCAACATGGAGATGTGGGAACACCTATGTCACTCAGTCTTGATCCAGTGGCATCAAGGCTGGCCGGCCCAGCATTGGGAGTTGAAATGCAGGGTTCTGTCCATTAAGGTAAGCGGGACCTTTGTATCGGTGGGCGGTGCTTCCTCAATGAAAGGCCCTGAAAGCCATGAGGTCAGGGTTCAGTCCATCACAGAGGCCGGACCCTCTGCCTAAGTCATTCAGGCTTGCAGCGCAGAGAACTTTCTTTTGTTCTTTATTGAATGGGCAAGAGAGAGAATTACCATCAATAGTGAGCCACACTAAGCAGGGACGAGATATGATCACCTTTGCTTTTAGTCACTGTAAGCAACAGAGGCTAGAGTTGGAGAAGAGGCAAGGTTGTATGCCAAGATTATTCATAATGACCCAATGAAAACTGAGGTAACCCTGAGTAAAAAATGGCAAAGAGAAAGAGTCTAAAGATGCGTAGGAGATAGAACAGGTTGGATTTGGAGATTGGCTGTAGTTAGGATCCAGAGGAGAAACCATAGGTGTGATTTAGGTCCTATGTCATATATTTCACGGATGGCTAATGCCATCAGCCCAAGGCACTAAGATAAAAGAACGAGTAAATGTAGGTGAAGACACTGAGTTCAGTTTCAGAATGTTGTGTTTTTGACATTTATAGGTGTTATTGCAGAGAATTCCAATATGTTGCAAAGTCTCACTTTCTGGAATTCAGGATGGGGTGTTGACTGGAACTTCTGAATGAAGCCTTCAACCAGAGGTAGCTGCCGTGCCTCAGGGGTAATATTCCGTCATACACAATTTAACCAGGGGTGGCTGTCATGCCTCAGGGGTAATATACTGTCATACACATTTAACCACTGGCACACAGCTCAAGAAGCATTTCCACAGTTAAGTCTTCCCTAACATGCTTCTGGGCAAAGTAACCGCTACCTGCTCTTTGCCTCACTGATTCATCACACCGGGTTATAATCCGCAAGTGGACTTAGCCTCATTCACCCTGTTTACTAGAAACTAACGCTAAAGTGTAGTGAAAGGAAGTGCCCCGTGCCGTGCATCGCACTCACCTAGCTGGATTATGAGGCAGGCTGAAAACACTAAGACTTAAAACTTGGATTACCTTAGAGCCTGGTAAAGGAGTTTCTAAGGGTGACCCCTGCACAGGATGTAACGGGACTGTCGTTTCAAATGAGTCCTCTCCTATAAGGTCAAGTTGAACCAAAGAAGAAAGGGTTAAGTCAGAGCTAGCACAGGCACAGACATGCCCTCATGCCCCCCTAAAATCTTTTCAAAGCCTCTGAGGCTGAGTTTTACACATTTCTGGGTATAGGTTCTATGAGTTTTGTTATTTTTTGCTTTTGGATAAATTATACGTATGACCTTCTAGCAAAGGAAGAAGGTCCACTACAGCTTGGCCAAGAGTTAAGGTCTTCTCATCCTTCTGCTTCTTTTCCTTTGGTAGAACTTCAGTCACAGTTACTAGAAAAGTCAAAACAAAGAAAACAAGAACATTTCTAACAACTCCATCAGATGACAAAGCTGCAGCAAAGTGCAAGTTAAAGAAAGTGAATTCTGACAATAGGGATGTAGCTCAATGGTAAGAGTGCTTGCTTGAGGCGTCAGATCAAATCCCCAGCACAGATGCTGCTGCAGCAGCAGCAGCAGCAGCAGCAATCCTCCTGAAACTCAAGAAGGCACATCAGGGAGTTCTGATGGAAAATCAGTGAAGAGTCACTAGCTCAGTGACTTCTGAAATTTCTGCCTCTAAGTTGTAAGAGGTAGATGTACCTCAGAATCATGTAATACTTACACGTAAAGGCAACTGATGTATATGGTTATCTGGCAACAAAGTAACTACTCCTTATCATCTCAAAAATCACCATTTCCCATTCTATCTAGCATAAAGATTTACTGACAGATATGGTGGCACACATCTGCAATCTCAGCACTCAAGATGGAAGCAAGAATTGAAGTTCAAGGTCATCCTGGATTACATGGTGAAACTGTATTACTTGAACTTTTAGAAACTTTAGAACTTTAAAAAAATTTTTAGATGGGGTCTCATGTATTCCAGGTGTCCTCAAACTCACTTTGTACCAAGGATAACCCTGCACTTTTGATCCTCCTTCCTCTACTTCCTGATTGCTGGGATATCTTGCAGGCAGAACACCATTGTAGATCAAACCATTGTGGCTGGATTGGTGTTTACATTGCTCCCTTAGTAGCACGTAGAATGCCTCCTTATACCAAAAACACTAGCATGTAAGGGTGAAATCTCTAGATAGGCACCAGCTCAACATTTCCATGTTCAATGAGTTCTGTAGGTGTTGTCTTCAGTAATGGGGCCTTGCTTTCAGTTTGTGGAAAGCAATCTATAGTCTTGGCAACAGCCAGGGTTGTTTAGGGGTTCCGTGGGACCCCTTTAGCCAACAACTTAATAAGATGTAACTCATTCCCAGTACTGGAAGCTTCATTTGATGGCCAGTTGGGGCTGTGTCTCTCCCATTATTTGTTGATTCATTTAGATCACTTTCATCTATTTAATATTTTAGGAAGTTTCTACTGTATTAGGTTTCTAAACTATCCCTCAATAGCCCTTCATTTTAGTCATCTCTTCCCATATTCTCCCTTGTCCTCCTCTTCCCTCTCCTCCTCCACTTGATCTCCACTTCAGTTTCAGTGCTCTAAACCCTACTCCAAGGGATTTTCTCTTTCTTTCTTTCTTTCTTTTTTTTTTTTTTTTTTTTGGAGACAGGGTTTCTCTGCTGTAACCCTGGCTGTCCTGGAACCCACTCTGTAGACCACTGGCCTCAAACTCACAGAGCTCCGCCTGCCTCTGCCTCCCGAGTGCTGGGATTGAAGGCGTGCGCTGCCACCACCAGGGTCCAAGGTAGTTTCTTAATTGTAGTTTCTTCCTCTCAGATGACTTTAGCCTGTGTCAAGTTAACATAAAACTATTCAGCACAACTACTATGCCTGATTTATGCATGGTTGAGGATCATATCCGGGGCTTTGTGCGCACCAGTCAAGTATTCTACCATCCAGTCCTCATCCCAGCAGCGTTTGTGATATTTCCTAGCACAGATTTCTATCCTGTTATGTTCAATCAGCTTCTTAGACTTTAGGCATATGATCTGGGCACACGCCTTAGTTCCAGCACTCTGGAAGCTGAGAGATGTGGATCTCTATGAGTTTGAGGCCAGCTTGGGTCTACAGAACTAGTACTAGGCTAGCCAGAGACACAAAATGAGATCTTATCTCTTATCTCAAGAGGGCAGTGGGGAGGGCAGGCAAGAGGGACAGCTCAGTAGTTTAGAAGCTGGCTGCTCTACCAAGGAACCAGGATTCAATTCACAGCTCCCATATGGTGGCTTACAACCACCCACAATTCCAGTTCTAGGGGATCCAAGGGCACTGGGCATTGACACAGTGCACATACATGAAGGCAAAACACCCATAAACATAAAATGAAAAATAGTAAATAATAAATCTTAAAAAAAATGAGAAATTTCCAGTTATTGCTTTCTTTGAATCCCTTTTCAGTTTATCCACTTTTTTCTGCCCTGAGACTCCAATAGCATCAATATTATGATGACATAGTTCAACATGTGTGCTGTCACAGTTCAAAAGAGACACTGTGTGCTATCACAGTTCCACGGGGACACTAACACTGTGTGCTGTCACAGTTCCACGGGGACACTAACACTGTGCTGTCACAGTTCCACGGGGACATTAACCCTGTGTGCTGTCACAGTTCCACGGGGACACTGACACTGTGCTGTCACAGTTCCAAGGGGACATTAACCCTGTGTGCTGTCACAGTTCCACGGGGACATTAACCCTGTGTGCTGTCACAGTTCCACGGGGACACTAACCCTGCGTGCTGTCACAGTTCCACGGGGACACTAACATTGTGCTGTCACAGTTCCACGGGGACATTAACCCTGTGTGCTGTCACAGTTCCACGGGGACACTGACACTGTGCTGTCACAGTTCCACGGGGACACTGACCCTGTGTGCTGTCACAGTTCCACGGGGACACTAACACTGTGTGCTGTCACAGTTCAAAAGAGACACTGTGTGTGCTGTCACAGTTCCACAGGGACACTAACCCTGTGTGCTGTCACAGTTCCACGGGGACACTGACACTGTGCTGTCACAGTTCCACAGGGACACTAACCCTGTGTGCTGTCACAGTTCCACGGGGACACTGACACTGTGCTGTCACAGTTCCACAGGGACACTAACCCTGTGTGCTGTCACAGTTCCATGGGGACACTAACACTGTGTGCTGTCACAGTTCAAAAGAGACACTGTGTGTGCTGTCACAGTTCCACAGGGACACTAACCCTGTGTGCTGTCACAGTTCCATGGGGACACTAACACTGTGCTGTCACAGTTCCACAGGGACACTAACCCTGTGTGCTGTCATAGTTCCACGGGGACACTAACACTGTGTGCTGTCATAGTTCCACGGGGACACTAACACTGTGTGCTGTCATAGTTCCAGAAGCTCTGATGTTTCCTATTTTTGGTCAGTTTATTTTTCCTAGTTTAGATCAGGTAAGCCCCATATCAGCCTTCCAACCACTGCCCCTTTCCTGTTTTCTTCATTCTTTTGTTGAGCCTATTCTCCCAGATTTTCACATATTATTATATTTTTCAATTCTAGTATTTTCAAAATATCTTTTAGTTATTCTCATTTTTTGTGTTTGAGTGCTTGCTTGAATGTACGTATGGCACTATATGTGTGCCCGATGTCTTTGGAGGCCAGAAGACGTGTTAGGTGCCCTGGGACTGGATTACAGAGGGTTGATAGCCTCAGTGTGGGTGCTGAAAACCAAACCCAGGTCTCCTGCAAGAGCATCCAGTGCTCTTAACTGATGAGCCCTCCTTCTAATCCCAATTTTTGTATTTCTATTGGTTATCCTTCATGTCTTCTGTTTCTTTCTAAATCTTTCTTCTATTTTTTTCCATTTGTTTCCATAATGTCTGCAATTGTTCAATGAAGATCCACCCCACAGCTTAAACAAAACTCTTGCCTTGTGGTTGTAACACAATGGCTACCCCGTATCACATCTGCCTTTCCAACATAGTCTGGGATCGCTCATTTGAATTACCTCACTTTTTGTTGGAATCTGGGCCTTTTCCTAACATCCTCCGAAACTCTGGATTTTACTTAGACCTTCTGTTTTAGCTAGTTCTTTTTCTGATACTGTTTTAACAGGAGGCAGAGGTGCTGCCTGAGTACTCCATGTGAGAGGAGAAATCTACTCTTCACTCAGCCTCATTACACCTCAGGGAAGCAGCATCAAGTTACCGTGAAAGGGACTGGAATGCCACCAATTAGGTGTGGACCGAATCTCATAAGGCAATAATGAAGTTCTGTACCACACTAGGCCTCCTTTGACATAACCATAAATGCCACACTTAAGGTCACCATGAAGACCACACTGTTAATGACTTAAAACAGAATATCAGGATTTTCAATGCAGTCTCTACTTATGCTAGCATTCAGTAAAAGAGAACCTATTATCAGAGGAGCTAAAGTCCTGGCTTCCTGCTTAGTTTCCTCTCATTTCATTAGGTGAAGAACCAGCCCGACTCCATTTTATAATCAGAAGCCATTTTGAGTCTATAGCTAAGTTAAGTTTCTGTTTACTGTAAAATTTGATTTCTGTTTCTTAGAGCTTGGGCTGTGCCCTACCCTGTGACCAGGAAACATTCTGTTACAAACACTCCAGGAAGACATCCTAAAGTGTTTTGTAAAATCCCAATTGCCTGGTCTCACTTCTGTAACCACACTTGCTGGTGAAGTCCTCCACCCTATCTATGGTTTTGCCCTGTAAAATGAGCCTAGGGCTGGCTCAGGGCTGGTCTCCTCCTCTTCCCCCTCACACACTTTAGGGAGAGGTGGCTGCTGACTGGCTCTCTGGTGTGTGCACAGTAACGCTTGCTTTATTTGGGCATAGTTTGGGTAGGTGTCTTTCTCCTCGGCTGGGGGATTAACACAGGGTACTGGGGTACTTCATTATTCTTTGTGAGGATGCACATCGAGGCTCCACTTGGGTAAACTGAGAGCCCATTTTTATTGGCTGGAGTACAGCAGTTACAGACAGACAGTTGTCTGGCTCACTAGCATGTCCCTTTTGTACTGTTTTACAGTACAAAGGGAGCTAAATTTTACTGGGTTTTAAAAACATATCTGGGGGCTAGAAAGAAGACACAGTGGTTAAGAGTACTCGCTGCCCTTCCAGAGGACCACACTGGGCAGCTGGCAACACAGCAGCTCCGGTTCCAGGAGATCCGATGCTCTCTTCCAGCCTCACCAGTGCCCTCCACCACACAGCACACACACAGACACATGAAAAACCTGTAAAATCAGAGCCCACTGATGTTCTAGGGCACTAACCTCTGAGTCTGGCATGCAGAGATAAAAAGAACATCTGTGGAATTTACCCTTAGTTAAAGGGTACTATATCCCTTCTCACCACCTTTCAGAATCCTATATTTGTTTTTACACAGTGTCCAGTGTGCCTTCCGAGAAACAGAGAAAAGAGTATTACTACACCATCTCAGAAGTTTCAATCCTTTTTTATTTCCAGTGAAAACACTGAAGGTTATAAATGTTCTTCTGCTATGACTACATCCTACAAGTCTTGTTTTGTTTCTGTAGTGGTGGGAAGTAAATGTCTCTACTCCTGTATACTCACAGTTCCCCTGGTGCTGCATTTGGCATTTGATGTCTTATTGTTTGGTAATTCTAAATACAATCCAATTTTTGTTTGTTTGTTTTTCAAGACAGGGTTTCTCTGTTGTAACTATGGCTGTTCTGGAACTCACTCTGTAGACCAGGGTGGCCTCAAACTCACAGAGATCTGCCTGCCTCTGCCTCCCCAGGGCTGGGATTAAAGGCATGCACCACCACTGCCCAGCTACAGTATAAGTTTTACTAGCTTCTTTGTTCCATTAGTCATTTATTTGGTATTGACTAAAACATTAGTCATTTTTTTGGTATTGAGATCTAATTCTATTGACTTTTATTTTGCTCAGGAAATGATCTGCACTATGCATTGTGGTATACCTTGGAATCCTTAGCATTCTTTAGGCTGCAGATGGAAGACTGAGAGCTCCAAGTTGGTGCAGACATACTACCCTGAAGGTGCCAGACCTCAGATGATCTTGGAACCTAAGCAAGATCACGCTTGGTTAGTACTTGGATGGGAAAACTCGGTGCTAATCTGGGCTGTGTAGCAAGTTCAAGGCTAACACTTGAGCTTCATGGCAAAACTCTGGCCAAAAAACAAAAAAAAACAAAAGAAGGAAAAATTCATCTATATATTATTGATTCTTTTGTATTTGCTATGGTCTAGAATATGGCTAAATTTTGTTATATAAAAGCTCCTGTGTGTCATAAGAAAACTTACTGGTGAACATATGCCTATCTCTACTAATCACCAACAAATACTCCTTTCTTCTTTCTAGAGAGAGAATGTCGAGTGGATTTGGTTTTCCTAGGCCTTTATTTTTCGGAGCTATAGTTGTGCTGACTTAAGTCTACCCCCTCTACACCCCCCCCCCCCCCACACCACATCAGCTCAAGGCTTTGCTCCTGTGAAAACATTAAAATCCACTCCTAGGTTTCAGAGTACTGGTCTCTCCCCTTACCCCTCCCCACCTCACCAATGGCCACACAAAAACACTCAAAATCTCCAAGTTCATCCTCACAGTGGTGGTGCATGCCTTTAATCCCAGTACTGGGGTGGGGGGTAGAGGCAGGTGGATTTCTGTGAGTTCAAGTCCAGCCTGGTCTATAGAGCGAGTTCCAGGACAGCCAAGACTACACACAGAGAAATTGTGTCTCGAAAACCAAAACCAAACCAAACCAAACCAAACAAAAACTTCAAGTTCAGTTTTTGCTTTGCGCCTGGGAACTAAGGGGTTGCTTCTGTCTTGTGGCTTTGGTTACACATTTAAAAGAAGCCTTCAGTCTGCTTTCTTCATTTATTATGTTCGAAAGAAAGCACTAAAGGTTCCCCTCTTATTATGGGTTTCAGAGAAACACAGAGCAAAGTGAAGAAAAGAGGGAGGCAGTGGTGACAGGCTAACTCCTCCAGGGTTAGCTGGTCCCCAGGAGCCCACACTTGACGCTTGGAATGGCTACACTGGAGAACTTGCTTCTTGCGAGGCACCCGTGGCTCTTACCCCGAGATGAAACATTCCAGCATCTCTGTGTGTTGTGAGTTTGGTGGCCTGTGGTGGGACCCCAAGGACTGGGTCTCAGATCCCCAAGGGTTCTTAGGGAAAGAAAGACAAACTGTAGGACTGTTGCATACATTTCCAAATCTTGTATCTCTAAGATGGCAATCTTGAATCTGTGGGTTTGGTAAGTACTCCTGAGATGTGTCATATGAAAAACTGAAAAATTACAAAATCAAAAGTAAAGACTGACGGGTGTATAGGTTTCCACCTTGACTGGAATCACATAAAAAGCGAGGTACCGGGCTACCTCTAAGGGATTTTTGATCAAATTACTTGAAGCCCAGATAAAAAGATATAGAAGAGGGAACACTTTTTCTTATTCCTCCTTGCCTTCACTCTTTCTGGCAAATTCTATGTTTCTGTGGCCACTGCTGACTCTTTTACTGATCTTAGAAGTAACTTCCTCAGGTCTTCACTTTTGGACCACAGCTCAGCAGCTCTCCAGGCATGTTCAGGCACTCGGCCCCAGCTGGAACCATGCAGGACCAGTTAGTGGAGTGAGCGACTTCTTGGTCTCTCCGGTGTGAGACAGCCATTGATGGACTACCCAACCACATCATGTAATCCAGTCTAATAGCATATATTCAGTTAGTTGGTTCTGTTCCTCTAGAAAGTCCTGACTGTACAAAGACTACAGACTAAAACACATGGGGCTAGAGAGTCCAGTCAAAGTTGGGCCTGCTGTGCAAGCATGAGCCCCAGCACCCACATAAAATGTGGGTGCCTGTGGTAGGCATATGTAACCCCAGGGATTTTGAGTTAAATAAGAATGCCCCCCCCCGTAGGCTCATATATTTGAATGCTCATGAAGTGGCATTAGCAGCTGTGGTCTTGTTGGAGTAGGTCTGACTTTGTTGGAGGAAGTGTGTCACTGGTGGTGGGCTTTGGGATTTCAAATGTTCAAGCTAGGTCCAGTCTCTCTCTCTTCCTGCTGACTGCCAATCCAGATAGAGAACTCTCAGCTCCCTCTCTAGCACCGTGCCTGCCTGCCTGCTGCCATGCTTTCCACCATGACGACAATGGACTAAACCTCTGAATGTAAGCCGGCCCCAGTTAAATGCTTTCTTTATAAGAGTTGCTGTGGTCGTGGTGTCTCTTTAAATCAATAAAACATCGACTAAGACACCAGGTTAGGGTCAGGGTAGTGTGAGGGAGGGTAGTGTGAGGGAATCGTGAGATAAGTTGATTCCTAGAGCTAATTGGCTAGCCAGGGGGAGAACCTATCTCACAAACCAAGGTGAGCAGTAACAGAGGAAGATATCTGACACTGATCTTTGGCCCCTGCACATATACATGCACACACACCAAAATACATGTGCACATGACTCACCTGAACACACACACACACACACACACACACACAGAGGGTATGGATTAAAACATAACAGAGTAGAAGAGCTAGTACACAAGTGTAACCAATCACTAAAGTCTGGCAACCATAAATACTGGAATACGAAGGGAACTTCTAGAAGAGAAAATATGAAAAACTGATTAGAATCAGCATGTCATGGTTTTTGATGCCAGAAGCAGACAAAACAAAGTCCACGGAGCCACTCCTCCGTGCAGTGGCGAGGAGTACCAGTCCTCCCCATCACAGTGCTGAGTACTCAGTCTCCTCCCAACGCACTTAGAACCACGGCACTTACGGAATAAAGGTTTGTGGGCGAGGTCATCTAGAGTGACTCCTCCGTCTGGACTGAGCTCGATGCTGCTGGTGAAGTTGTACTTCGCAGTTCCTTCTGGAGACACAGTGATTTTTGAAGAGTCTCCGAGAACTGCCTGATTGAATTCTGCACGAACAAAAGTAACTGGGGTCTCTCCTTTAAAGCCTTTCTGTGGGCAGAAACATCATGTTACAATTTTAAATACATCATTTTTCTACATATCTGGCAACCCATCTTGACTTGAACTAAACATCACTTTTTGTTTTTCTCTAACAAGCTACACCATAGGTACAAACTGGACAAGTGCAATTCTAGCTAAGTGCAACATTCTACTTAAGTGTCATTTATGTTAAAGTTTAAAAAGATATCACTTCTTATATTATCTGATTATAAAAATACACTACCACACATCTTAGAAAGTGAGAAGAATCACACAGGGAAATAAGTTTCCTGTGGCCTTATTCTAATGTGCAGGCACAATTAACATTTCATACCATGTTTATGTTTTGTTGTGAATATATGTACATGTATACATTTTTACATACACATTATTAAACAATCAGAGCTCACTAATTATGTCCTTTTAAAGAACAGTTCTATAAACTTCAGGACAGTGAATTTTTCCCATGCTACTATTCACCTAATTTTTAGTAGTTATTGCAGGTCTATTATTTGAAATCCTAAAATGAAATAAACCATAGAATTCAGGAATAGTTTAGATCCTTTTCAGAAGAGATGGGAAAAAAGAAATTATAAGTCAGATTGTTGAGGAAGTTTATTTCTAGTTATGTTTATAATAACTGTTTGGTGCGCTGTTGGGGAAGAGCTGCCTAAGCCTTGGCAGTTTGTATTACCATAGGTGTTGTCTTTATGAAACCTGTGATTAAGATGGCTGCTTCCTCATGCCCTGCACCTGTCACTGCTCTCTGGGACAGCCAGTGTGGAAAAACAAAGTTGCTATGGAGGAATTCTTGTAGTTCTTCTCCCAGTCTCCAGCAGCAAGGAGAGAATACATCTGTTAGACCTTGAGTTTCCTCAGTAAAGGTGACACAGCTCAGCTGCCAAAGGACTGTGGGATGAGACTAAGCTACAGGTTTCCTTCATTATGCAAACAGTCCTTTGAATGATGGGGCAGAGTTTTTGATCAAGAGAACACCTGAGGAGCTTCTGGAGCAATAAAAACACCTGAGATCAGATGACTGGGGTTCCACTGTGGAGGATGGCACTTGCCAGGACAGGTGGTTAGACACAGGACATCATGACTTGCTAAATATAAACTAGCAACATGGAACACTGGGGGGAAGATCACAAGCTTAGAGGGAGAAATTACACAAAACTTTAATCTCTGTTTAGGAGCTCTTCAGGCTCCTAAACAGGGACTTCATGGGTTTCCAAGAATCAATTTACCAAATCATATCCATTTGCCACAGTAATGTGCACCGTTCTGCTTGCTGATGGCGTCTGCTCCATGTTAGCACTTGGTCAAAGTCTCTCTGGTCTGCTTGGCCTCTATAAAGATAACAAGTAAGTCTGTTTCCCTGTGTACCACATCATAACCAGGACCACTGGGGCTGCAGACACATTACGGGTCGGCTCTGTTAGTCCCCCTTTGCTATCTCTGCTGCTGGACAGGAAGAGCTTTCAGGAGCTGTCCCCAGCATGGCTCCACTGACTGATGCCAAAGGTTCCTAACACATGACTGACCAATAAAATGCAAATTACGAGACAAAGACCTGGAGCCATCGCTCAGTGTTCCGCCCACATTTCTACCAGTCTGAGACGTTCTCTTCCAAGATTACACCTTAGCTTTACAGGATCTTGAAGCAGCAAAGGTATATGTCTCTATATTTTCAAATAATTTTGCAAACAATTTCAAAAGTAAACTGTTGCTCGGGTGTGACGGCACACATCTCTGTAACCCCAGCATTTGGGAAGCTGAGGCTGGAGGATTGTTAGTGATAGGCCAACCTGGTCTACATAGTGAATTCAACATCAGTCACCCAGGGTTACACAGTTAAACCCTGTCTCATCAAAACAGACAGACACATAAATAAATAGATAAATATTAAATGTATCTGCTTGTTTTGAGACAGGCTCTCACATAGCCTAGATTAGCCCTGAGATAGTGAGTACTGTCAACTTGACAAAACCTACAGTCAGCTAGGATAGGTGCCTCTGAGCACGTCTGTGAGGGACAGTCGTGGTCTTGTTGAGGTGGAAAGAATGACCTACTGTGAGCAGCACCATTCCCTGGGCTGGGGAGGAAGCCAGCTGGGCACTAGCAGCAGGCACTAGATGCTCTCCCTCTCTGACTGCTGGCAAATGTGACCAGGTGCATCCAGCTCCTGAGGCCAGATTTCAACAAATGCACAAGATGGAAGCAGATGCAGGACTATCTGGGGGCAGGGGAGGACAAATCAGGCCAAAGAAGGGTGACGGAGACGATCTAAGTCTGATGACCGAGATATACGGATCGCCATAAAGAAATCCACGTTTTATATGTTTCCTGAAAAGAAACTTAAAACCTGAGGTGGAACCCATCTGTGCAAACATGTGTGCTGTCTGTCTGGGGCGGGTGATGCAGAGAAGACAGCCGCGTGCAGACCTCCAGCTCAGTTCTCTGACTTCCCCAGCTACTCCCTCAGTCCTGCAGTTGCCTGAAAGCCTCAGATCTCCACTTCACCCAAGTGCTCCAGGCTGTTCCAGGGCCTCAGAGGCACTGGTGATTTCCTTATCAAATGCATAATTGGAATGGTTTTTTGTGTCAGCCCCTTTCTCTCTGGTAAATTAGTACCATGTGAATTAGTCTATTTGTGTTCCTTGTGCTAGACTAACACACATCTGGGTCTCTCGGATTTCTTTTTATTCTAATTCATTTCATTTCCGTCAAAATCATTAATCGAGCAAACATTATTAAGTTGGGGACTGGGGAAAATGCTGAGCAGAGAAGATATAAGCCCATCTACCTCAGGAAGTTAAGGTCTAGTGAGGAAGAGAGACATCTTTGTGACCCGCGTCCTGACAGAGGACTAGGAACGGGGAGGGACCTAACTTTCGGTTGTGACTTGGTACATACTAAGGCCTTTACATGCGTCATACAGGAAACAGGAACCTGAGCTTCAGACCAGTCTGCTATCACGTCAGCCGACCGCTGAGCAGGGTGTGCTGGAGCTAGGGCCTCACGGATCTGAGAGACCGGTGTGCAGGAGGAGACTGCGAAAGGTACCTCAGTATGCCCGGATCATCACGCGAGAATAGATGCGGTCACCCTGGACCCTCGTCCTGTACGAGCAGACCCCAACGGAGTTCCTCCTCTCCACGCGTGTGCCGTCCGACACGCTCCCACTCGGACCGTCCCCCTCGGCACACCAGGCCGTGCACGCCTCCGAGCGCGGCCCGCAGTCCGCAGACGTACACCGGCCCTCCGAGGAACTGCGACCGACGGCAGCCGGCGACCTGCGGACGGGCCCGGGCGGGCGAGCCGGGAAGACCCGGGCAGCGGAAGCCACAGCTTACCCGCGGCCTCGGAAAGGGAGAAACTATCCTACCTGCCGCAGCGCGTGCTTCTCTGTAACTATAGCAACCAGCTACGTCTCGCGAGATCTTGCGCTCTGAAGGCCACGCCCCTTGGGAGCTGGGTTTTTTTTTTTTGTTTTTTTTTTGCAAGTTTGGGGTGAAGGTACAGCTTTTCACCTTTCACTGTGTTCTCGACTCCTGATTTCAGTGTCCACCCGATGAAACCTAAAAAAAAACTTAAAATGCAGCGAGGTCACTGCTCCAGGAGAAAGGAGCGGATGCATGTACACCCCGGGTCAGGGTTGGCGCCAGTTCCAGTCGCTCGGAGGCTGCGGCGGAAGGGGCGCCCCTGCGGGCGTTTGAGGCCACCCTGGGCGGTATAAGTCCCCGCTTTCAAGTAAACTAAGAGCTTAGGTATTGTATCAAATATCTGTATCGTAAACGCTGGCTCAGTCGTTGAGAGCCTTTGCTGCCCTTCCAGAGGGCCGAGCTAGCTGCCCGAAGCTCCCGCTCCAGGTTATCCAGCGCCCGCTTCTGGCCTCTGCGGGTGTCTGTGCTTGCACAAACGTAAAAATGAACTTTTTCTTTTTTAAGCGTTGATTCTCAACCGGGTACGCAGAGTAAGTTCCAAGCCGCTAAGGCTATGCCAGATGCTTCTTGTGCACGCAAGGCATACACTAAACTACTAAGCTTGGTCTCCAGCACTGACCACATCTAAAAATATAATCAGATGTGCATGTTTTGCTATCAAAATCACAACTCACAGGGTGGTTAAGAATGTGAACTGCAGCCAAGCAATGGTGGCGCTGACCTTTAACCCAGCTCTCGGGAGGCAGAAGCAGGCGGATCTCTGAGTTCAAGGCCAGCCTGGTCCACAGTTAGTTCCTGGACACCCAGAGTTACAACAGAGGAACACTGTCTCAGGAAACAAAGAGTGTGAACTGCTCTTGCAAAGCGGCCCCTCCCTGTACACAGACACACATAATTTGAAAAATATAAATCTTTTAAGAAAGCACTGCCAGGCTTTTTGTCAGAAATTAACACTGGAACTCAAGCTTCTCTATTCCATAATATGGTCTGCAAGATATTAATCAAGGCATAAGGACAGACATTAAAGGTAAAAGGAAATGAACTGAGAGTTGAGAAATATGTACTTATCAGTTACGACCAACAGATTTTGAACAAGATTGTCAAGAAAATCCAAAGAGGTGAAGAACACTCTTCTCAAGTCTACCAAGTCTAGCTTTTTGAACCAATCTGTTTATTCAGACTCACTTGCAGGGACATGAATAACTCGGCTGTGAGGACATGAGTTTGAGACACAAGAATTCTTGTAAAGCTGGGCCCGTGTCTGTAATCCTGGTGCTCTACAGCAAGATGGGAGGGTCTTTAGAAATCAAGTCAGGTAGGGGACACACATGGTAGTTAAAAAGAGACTGTCTCAAAACAGAGTTGTCCTCTGCCCTCTGCATGTCATAGTATTTGCAACGATACTCACATGAATGTATATGTGCACACACACACACACACACACAAATTGTGATACGTAAACACATGATGTAGTCAGCCTTTGACAAAGAAAAGATCCTACCATTTATAGCAATGCTGTACACCTTCAAACCACTTAGGGAGCACTTAGGGAAGCAGAGGTAGGCAGAGCTCTGAGGCCAGCCTGATCTATACAGCAAGTTCCAGGCCAGCCAGGGCTCCATTGTTTTACCCTGTCTCAAGCAAACACAGAAACAGAGAAATAGTATTATGCAGGATTATGAACTCGAGGAACAAGGTTGCTAATAAGCTAGTCATTTAGAGTATGTAGAATCTAAAATAATTGAACTAGTACTAACGAAGAATGATGGTTGCTAGGGGCAAAGGTCATGAAAATAGAAGTTCAAGGGTGTTAGGGGCAGACAGAAGGAGACCCCCGAGAAATCACCAGGACTCCAGATCGATGCAAAAGCAGGTTTATTTCCAACGCGTTGGGGTCCAGTCCCAAATTCCTCAAGCGAGGCAGGTGGGAGTGACCCTCAGCACACTCCGAGCATGGTTTATATAAGCTTTCCAAAGGCAGAGCCCAGCAACAGAGCACGAGGCGCATTCTATTGGCTACACAGTCATGTGGGTACCACCCCTCAAACTGATTGGTGCTGGCACACAGCAAGGTTGTGGCTCCTAGAAAATGCAAGCTCAGGGTTTTAGTCAGCGCGGGTGGGGGAAACTCCTAGCCCAAGTCAGCAGTCTGTATCTTGTTCGTCCTAGAAACTATCTTTGTTATTCAAGTTCTGGAAACTGTTACCTTGCCCCTGACTTGGGCCTACACAGTTTTGATGCTCTTAGAAGCCTGACTAAAGTTTGGCTGCTTTGGTCTTGTCCTTACAAGGGTGCAAACTTTCAACTAGGTTCTAGAGATGTGGAGACTGTAAGTTACAATGTGTCATCCCACACTTGAACTGTACTAAGGTAGATCCTAAGTCGCCCCTCCCCTTAAATATGAGAGTTTGAAATTGATTATGGAAGGCATTACATAAGTTTAGTTCTAGCAAAGGCTGTACTGTGTGCCTTAAATATAAGCAAATTTTAAAAATTTGCCAATTACATGTCAATTAAGCCTGGGAGCTGACCGTGACAGTATATGCCTATAATCCCAGGATTTGAAAGGATTAAGACAGAATATTCCAAATTCAAAGCCAGTCACTACTATGAAACAAGACTGTCTTTAAAAAACAAAGTACACAACTGAGAAAAAACAAAAAACCCCTGGGGCTGGAAAAAGTCAAGAGCACTGCTTGCTTTTCTGAGGACCTGGGTTTGATTCCAGCATCTACATGGCCCTTTGCAACATCTATAACTCCATTTTCAGGGTGTCTGATGCCCTCCTCTAGGCACCAGGCATGCAGGGTGTGCAACATGCACATAGGCAAAGCATTATAGTTTTTTTTTTTTTTTAAAAGATCCAAATTATAATCACCTCTAGGTCAAAAAGAACTGGTTTAAAAAAAAAAGTATTATGCATTTTGCTGTTTCTGTAGTCATGGGACCAAACTTATTGTTTAAACATTTATCTTAAAATTTAAGGTCAAACTATAGCTTTCTACTTTTTCACTGTAATAAATTAGTAAAATAAAAATCTCAGAGATGTTGGTTATGCAGAGGACATGGGCTCAGGCACCAGCCCTGACAGGACAGCGCCCAAGTATCTGTAACCTTAGTTTCAGGGTTTCCAACACCCTCTTCTGCCCTCTTCGGGCAATAGGCATGTGCCTGCAGACACTCATACACATAAAACCTTTTTTCAAAAAAGATGGAAGGGAAAACAAGTTTATATACTTCAAGTGATTTTCTCTGTGACCAAACAGAGAAGGGTGTTTTTTCCTTCATCCACTGGAATCAGGAATATAGAACTAATCAGGTTGGGGCTGATGTGCCTGGGCTGTGGAGAGGCAGCTGCAACTCCCTTGTGCTTCAGGGCTAAGCTCCTGAGAGCCTCGGGAGCATTCTGCTAACCCGGATGATGTAACATCTGGGGTCTCAGCAGCTGGGAAGGCCGGCCTTGCACAGGTCACCGCTGTAAGCGATGTGACAGGGCACTCCTACCACGCAGTGGGAATCATTCCTAACAGCTGGCCTTGGGGTGGAAAATGAGTCTCAAGAACACCGGTGAGATTTCCAAAATCTAATTAAAAAATCTGCTTGGATTAAACTGCCTTATCTGGGTGAACATCATATAGCTCTAAGTCCCACAATACTCTGGCTGAGGCTGAATCTTGTTCCATTTGTACTAGGAGACTTCAGCCATTGGGTATGAGTACTGTGGCTTTTAAGTACTTATATTCCTGAACTGAAAATCACATTCTGAAATCAAACCAGACCAGCATCAGTTTAAAAAAACAAAATTTCATTTTTTGAACCAGAGGTAATGAACATAGATTACTGTGGTTTTTATTAGATTTGAAATCCTAATTAAAATAAAAGCAGTGAGAATGAAGCTTTACAAATATTGGAAAATTACTACATCATTGATATGGCTTTTATACTGATGGGATATACAGAAAGAAAAAAATAACATTCAAATTAAGGCAGTAACAGCACGTGCAATCCAAGCACATCACCCTGACATAGTCCGAAGTAAGAAGCTGCTCTGGGAAGGTGGGGTTGACATTGCTGCGTGGGGGTCTCCTTGCTTGGGAGGATAAGTTCTGAATAGCTTCATTCATTAAAAAAGAAAGAAAGAAAGAAAGAAATCCCTCTCACTGGCCAACAATGGCCAGAAGCAGCTTTCTGTAATCTCCACTCGTATCACTTGCAATCATTGTACTTAGGGTCTTCTGATACATCTGGGTGAACATCTGTTTTATCTGAACAAGGTCAATCTGTAAGAAATGACATGTCAGAAAAAAACCTGTTAAAAGAAACTGCATTTGTTACAATTGTTATAATACCTTAATAATCGGAATGGGGGAAAGACATACTAAATGACAACATTCCAGAACCATCATTTATATCAGTGCTGACGCAGCCGTACTGACACCGTCAGTGAAGATCTCATTTGCTGCTTGGGAACACTGGACAGATGTGACACAAGTTTCCTCTGTTGTTCCCCAGATACTAGTCATTCAAAAATATATGGTAGTGATTTGATAATAGGAGCTGTATTAAAAAATGGGTGCTATAGTAAGTGTTGGTGAGGATGCCAAGAAATATGGGTACATTCCTGTTGGGAATGTAGTATCTGGTAGTTGTGGAAAACGGTATAGTGACTTTAAAAGATCTATGGAATTACAGTGTCAGCCGGCAACTCCATTTCACGTTAAATTCCCAAATGCAGTAGCAGGGACTTGAAGGGATCAGCGTAACCCTGCTCACAGCAGCATCTCTCACAAAAGTCAGAAGCAAACCAAGAGTGCACAAGCCGTGTATAGACACAGTGGGCTGTTATTCAGCCTTCAAATGAAACTTCTGACACATGAGGCAATCCTGAGTGCTGTAAAGCCTGGGCTAAGAGAAAGAAGCCAGTCTAAACAACGCTGCATGGTTCCATACAAGGAACAGAGCCATCAACACAGGGAAGTTACGGAGAGAATGCTTACTGCTAGGACAGGTGGCAGGGGTGTTTCATGACTATGAACTTTCAGTTTTGCAATGTGTAAAAATGATGAAGACAGTATACAACAACGTGTGACTGGATTTACTGCCACAGTACACTTAAAAATGGCTAAAATGGTAAATTTTATTATGTATATTTTATTGCAGTTTAAGAAAAGATTCTGGGCTGGGCCGTGGTGGCCCACACCTTTAATCCCAGCACTGGGGAGGCAGAGTGCAGGCCGATATCTGAGAGTTCAAGACCAGCCTGGTCTACAGTAAGTTCCAGGATAGCCAGGGTATGTAGAGAGTCCCTGTCTCAAAGAAAACAAATTAAAAAAAAAATTTGTTTGCCTTTCTAAAAAAGCAATCTACCTTCCATAGTATTATTTAATAATGTATGCTTTCAATTAAAAATATAAATAAAAATCTCAATATATACGAAGTAAAAACTGATCTAACGTAAACGTTATTTTATAAGGGTGCAAATGTTGGTACCCAAATGTTAGTCTACATAGGCATTTTATCTTTTACATGACCGCGTAAAAGAATATGCCAAGCACTGAAGCTTAGCTCAATGTAGAGAATGCTTAGCATGCTCAAGCACCTTGGTTTGATTCCCAGCATTGCAAAAATCAATCAACAAACATGCAAGCCAGGTACGATGACGACGTACAATGGCATGTCTGTGCCTGAGCTACTAAGCAGCAGAGGCTGGAGATCACCTGAGCCCACGAGTTTGGAGCCAGCCTGAACAACCTAATAAGACCCCAGTACCCTAAAAATTAAAAACAAACAAAACAAAAACTAAAATACACCTTGCAATTTCCCGTAAGCCCATATTCTCCACAGCCCTTCTCGAGTTGGAAAGCTTCCTTCTGTGCAGTCTTCACTGAGGAGTGTTTTACTACTGAAAACCTCTCTCTGATCAGAGGGCACTTCATGCCCAAGGGTTTCATAAAAGAACACTGAAGAAATCACCAGTCAAAATCAAGTACAATGACACAGAAGAAGTGTGCCTCATCTCACCTCACTCCGAGTGACCACGATCCTGATCAGGGTGGAGTCATCTGTGCCAGCGCCTTTCATGGAGGAGTAGAGTCGCTCAGCAAAGAAGGCAGGGCGGTTTAGGGCGCACTGCACTGCAAGGCAGATGTGCTTCAGAATGGGATCTACCTTTGCCGTACTTGGCACTTTAAGCCTGTTTTTTATTAGTTTTTACTGAGAAATCTGGTATGTTACGATTCTGTCCCTGATTTTTTTTTCTCGACATATATCAATCATTGTGGCTGTATCAGATAGGCAATTTACAATTCTAGAGGATTCCCTCTCTAGAAAATAGAATAAACCTATTTTCTCTTTATAGATGCACTAATACAGATTCTTTATATTTTCCAATATGAAAATCTGTAGCAAGTGTGTCTAGGATTAAGTAATACCTTACTAAAAGAAATGACAAAAATCTGAATTCCTTACATTAAGAATATGATTTTCAGGGTCAGCCAAGAGGGCTCAGCAGGTTAAGAACACTTGTAAAAAACTGGTGTGCTAGAACTCAATTCCCCAAATCCACTTAAAGGTGGAAGGCAAGAGCTGACTCCATGAAATGTCTGCTAGTCTCCACATGTATGCTGTGGCATGCATATATATCTATAGCATACATCTCTCAACTCTCTCATACACAGTAAATAGAAATTTAAAAAATTTTTAAAAATGAAGAGTGTCGTTTTGGGACTGGGGATCTGGCTTGGTGGCAGAGTACTTGTCTGGCATGTATACGGCCCTAGGTTCAATTTCAAGCCCCCCCACACACACACAAAGAATATTCTTTGCTGAGAAAAAGCTATGACTGTAGTATAAGAGAAAACAGATCGTCAAAGATTTTAAAATAACATGTGGAACTCTGAGTCACTGGAAAGTTACTGAGCAAAGTGAGTTCCTTCAGGCAGCAGAGCACACCGCGCACTCCACTCCGACCGCTGCAGCCACGGTTGTCACGGCAGCACTGCACTGTCAGGCACTCCACGGCTAGTACCGAGGTGTTAGTAATCTCTCTTTCTACAGTATCTGAGCACAGAACTGTCTCCGTAACTTTAGAGTCTCACTGTGTTAAAACACTTGGATGGTGTGTTCTGAGGGCTCAAATGATGCTGTATGTGCTGTATATGGAAGTGTATGCATTTAATCCCAGCACTCAGGAGGTAAAGGCAGGTAGAGCTTTGTGAATTCGAGGCCAACCTGGTCTACATAGTAAAATCCTTTCTCAATAAATAAATAAATAAACAAGCTAACTAACTTAAAAATGGTTTGTGGTAGTACTGGTAGTTCCTGAGGACCTTCTCACTCATTAAAAGGCATACTGGATCTTCTTTCAGTACTCAACAAAAACATATAAATGGAAGCCAAATCATCTCAAACAAATCAACAAATCAAAAACACCTTTTTTGATCGCACCATCAACCATTCATAGGATTGTATATATCATATAGAATTCACTCAGTTCATGCCTAAGCAGATTCTGGGGCATTGATATTAACTATAGTTCCTCAGTTAAAAACAAAATAAGGCAAAATGCAAAAGTAAATGTCTTACAGATGGTCTTCAAACCACTTTCAATATATCCAGAAAACTCTCGGCTTACACTGCTTATCAAATCTCGATTAGCCATCTGCAAACAAAAATTATAGAGTTAAACATTTTCATATCTTAAAATAGACAGCAAATCTTCAGAAGAGTTTGTACCCTGGAATAAGCCTCCATGGTAGCTTTCAACTGAGGGAAGCTTCTTGTGGCGAGGATCATGTTGAAGCAGGACTCATCTGTGCCCAGCTTCCCCTCACCAGCCTGATAGAGACGCTGAGCATCTTCCTGAGCCATCTGCTGGTTTACACTCTGGTTCTCATCACGATTTCCCTGCCAGAAAAAGGCAAGGATTAGAGGTGAAATTTCCCCCCCAATCTAGTCACTTTGGGGCTTAAGGGTAACTTATAAAAGTGAATGTGTCAAGTCTGCCATGTATGCCTTTCCTTTCCAAGTCAGTATTACATTATACTTAGTTTGAGATTTGGGAATATATGGTCACAGTTTAATAAGGTTGAAGTGAGGGGTTTCAGGGCTTTGGGCACTAAGTTATGACTAAATGTCTTTAACAAGGGAATATAAACTATCACTCTCAAATGACAAAAGTGTAACTCTCTTTAGCTGGGATCTGAGATCAAAACCGACTGAAGAGTTTTGTTCCTATAAAACTGTAAAATACTAACACTATCTTTGTACCTGGCATTATGTTAAGTTATAGGACGCCAGAGAGACAAGGTCTCTGCCCTTACAGGATTTCACTCAAGAAGGGACTATGAAGACTTCAGATCCAAGTGTACTGTTAGTACACATATTTATTAGGAGGGCTGGGGACATAGCTTAGTGGTAGACAGTTTGTCTTGCATGTACAAACCCCTAGATTCAATCCCAATGACCAGGAAAATAAAACAAACGAAGCCTTGAATTAAAGACCTAGATAAAATGACACACGAGGTGTTTAGAAGGCAAGTCTTAGTGCCCATCTGAGGAACAAAACAGGAAAATGCTTCTGTTTTCTTTTTTGGTTTTTTGAGACAAAGTTTCTCTGTGTAGCCTGGCTGTCCTGAACTGGCTCTATAGACCATGCTGGCCTCAAACTCACAGAGATCAGCTTGCCTCTGCCTGAGATTAAAGGTGTGTGCCACCACCACTTCTTAAAGCTAGGGAAGTCTCTTTTGAGGGACACTTGGCACAAGAAATGGTATAGTCATACTCCAAATGGGTAACTGGACATAACACAGGGAAGTTCAAAATAGGGCTGAAGTTCAGAGGTGGGGTACCGCCTAGTGTGTATGTAAGCCCTGCAACCTCCCAAATACACCAATAAGAGTAATAATTTTTAAAGGCGCGCAGGAAAAGAATCCAAATTATTCTTTGGATTTACATACACAATACAGTCCCTTTTCTGAGAAGTAACTTCTCTGTTCCCACCCTAGAAACGTTAGGGATGGGTCATGGACCCTGCACAAAGACAAACCCGATTAAGACCACCCCCATAGCCACGCAGTGGTGGCTCATGCCTTTAATCCCAGCACTCGGGAGGCAGGCGGATCTGTGAATTTGAGACCAGCCTGGTCTACAGAGAGAGTTCATGACAGCCAGAGTTACAACAGAGAAACCCTGTCTCAGAAAGCCAAAAAAAAAAAAAAAAAAAGAGACCCTTTAAAACTTTAAACATCTATGGCTGCTCTCCCTCCTGCTCTCTTTAAACCCTAACTCACACTCTGCTCTGCTGTTCAAGGCAGATTCAGTTTCCTCTGACCTTTTCTCACTTGTGTGGCTGTGGCACACTAGTGCACACTGGTCTACACTTTCTGTACACCTTCCCTGCTCCTCAGAACCCCTCCTCCACCTTTGGATCCCTTGAGACCCTGTCCTGTTGTACACTAGCGGCAGCCAGTAACTCCTGATCCTCCAGCCTGTTAGTTTTTTGTATGTCTGTCAAATACATCGACCGCATCTGACTGTATTTAATGTTATTCCAAATGCTCTCCTGGAGCACTTCCTGCCACCTCTCCGCACATTTGGGATAATAAGGAAGGTGCCACCTGCAGTACTTTCCTGTGCTCCTCCCTCTCCTCCCATGTTCCGACACCCTCTAGCACTTTGACTGTGGCCCGTATCTCATGGTCCAAATTAACTGACAGGACGCTGCTAAGCTCACATAGATTTTCATCCTCATCTTTGCCACAGAGGCTCGGGCTGGTTCTGATTTCATGAAATCTAAAAGGTGCTATTTTCTTATTTCTTACGAAAGTCAGGTGTACAAAACTAAGTCTCAGTAATAACTACCAAGCTTGCGGCACCCTGTGCTGCTCCTCTTAAAGACAATAGTCAAGGAGCTGCCTATTAATAAAGGGTGCTCCCTGGCAACAGGTACAGGGCATGTCCCTCTACTAACAAACGTCCATACTACATACTACACTCACCTGGCACATGGACACAAGGAGGCGCTCAAAATGTCCTGAGGTGTCTGACCTGATGTCCTTCTCAAGGTCTCGTCCAAATTCAAACTGGTAACATCTCACAATGTCTCGGATTTCCTGATTTGTTCTTGTGCACAAAATCTCTATCAATACATGCTCTTCAGTTCCTGCTCCCTACGTGAAATGAAGAGAGGAGGGATTACACAGAAGGAGGTCAGTGAAGACAGCTAGGCTGTATTTCAGGAAATACAGAATAATACTTCGCCTCATCTATACTGCAAATTTACAACTATGAAAACCTGCAAGTTTTCTTTTTATACATTAAGCACACAGAATAGTCACAGAAAATAAGACAGATTACCTGCATTGCTTTCCGTAAACACCAGGCATCATAGTATGTAGGAGGTATGAACAGGGCAAGGATTAATTCTTCAATATTTCCACTCAACTCTGACTTGAGATCTTTAATCAAATCCTGTTTAATGACATACGAAAGGTAAGTACACAGGATTTCTACATTTTAAATTTCGATTTTATTTTTATTTTATGTGTATGGGTGCTTTGCCTACATATATGTCTGTGCACCACATGCTCGCAGTGCCTGTGGAGGGCAGAAGTGGGTGCTGGATCCCCTGGATAGAGGGTGGTGAACCACTATGTGGGTACAGGGAACAGAACCTGGGTCCTCTGAAAAGCAGCCAGTGCTCTTAACCACTGAGCCACCTCTTCAGACCCCAACTTGAATCTTTTAAGAAAAATATGGAAAAATGAAGTGGAATTGGCACTATGAAAATCAAAATTTCAAATCTGAATGTGATACACTAAGTAGTGAGTAAATTCAGTGATGAATTGATTGTGTCTATAAACACGTAAATTCTTGCCGCAGTTCTGCTGTGCCAACCACCTGACAGAAGGTACGGTTAGAAAAAAATAATCCGAAGTTACTAAATGAGGCTGGTGAGATGCTGAGTGGGTAAAAGGTGTCTGACAAATCTGATGATCCGAGTTCAGACCCTGGGACCCACATGCTAGAAGGAGAGAGCCAACTCTTGACCTCCATACATGAATGATGGCATGTGCACACCCACACACATATGCACCCACCAACACAAAAATAATTCATGTTAAAAAATAAAACTAGCCAGGCAGTGATGGTGCATGCCCTTAATCCCAGCACTCAGGAGGCAGAGGCAGGCAGATCTCTGTGAGTTTGAGGCCAGCCTGGTCTACAGAGTGAGTTCCAGGACAGCCAGAGTTACAACAGAGAAACCATGTCTCGAAAAACCAAAAATAAATAAATAAAATAAAACTATAAGTGATGTTAACTGCGTATAAGAAACAATTTTTGGTTCTATAAAGAAGTAGAAATCACTATCATCTTGATCTCACAGGGAAGACAAATATCTAAAAAAGATAATGTGAAGCAAACTGCACTCTAGCACTGTGGTGGTCTGAATGAGAACGGCTCCCATAGGCTCATCTATTTGAATGTTTGTCCTCAGTTGGTGGAGCTGTTTGAGAAGGGTTAGTATGTGGCCTTATGGGAGGAGATATGTCACTGGGGGTACACCAGGCCCAGTCTTGCTTTATTCCTGCCTCCAACATTCAGATAAGCTGTGAGCTCTCAGCTATTGCTCCAGTGCCATGTCTGCCTGCCTGTCACCATGTTCCCACCATGATGGTCATGGATTAACCCTCTGAAACTGTAAGGCCCAACAAACTACTTCTTCAAGTTGCTTTGGTCATTGCGTCTCTTCATAGCAATAAAAAAGTAACTAAGACAAGCAGCAAACAACACAGAAACAAAGGCCAGACGACATTTTAAGTAGGCTAGGCAGCTCAAAGAAAGCTTTAGTTCCTATCTTAAAGAGTATAGGAAAATGAACAGGCAAAGGGGAAGGAGAAAGTTACTTAAGGCAAGAAGATGGACGACAAACAAGGAACAGAGAGGTTCTCAGTGCTACAATTGCCTACAGTATTTTTGTTTTTCAAACAGTCTCACAGCTGCCCATGAGCTGCTGGTTATCTCCCGTCTCAGCCACTCGAGTACTGAAATTACAAGGCGCACCACCACACTCAGCTCTTTATAAGAAGGAAGTCTGGGTTCTGTGTTGTATAATTAATCTTAAGAATAAAAAACAGAGCTTGGTAGGTGTCTGATTAGTTTTTTTTTTTTGTCAATTTGATGCATGCCAGGAGTCTCTGAAAAGAGGAACCTCGATTGAGACAATGCCTCTATTACATTGGCCTAGGCAAGTCTGTAGTGCAGTGGTTCTCAAACTTCCTAATGCTGCAACCTTTAATATAGTTCCTCATGTTGTTGTGACCCCCAATTTTAAATTATTTTCACTGCAACTTTATAACTGTAATTTTGCTACTGTTATGTAAGTATCTGATATGCCGGATGTATTAGGTAACCTTTGTGAAAGGGTTGCTGGTCCCCACAAATTGAGAACCACTGATGTAGGACATTTACTTGATTAGTGATTAATGGACAGCTCGCTTCATGTGGTATCACCCATAGGTGGTCCTAGGGTGTGTAAGAAAGGCTGAGCAAGCCATAGGGAACAAGCCGGTGAGCAGCATTTCTCCATGGTCTCTGCTTCAGCTCCTGCCTTGAAGTCCTGTCCTGACTTCTTTGATAACAGACTATACAAACTGTAAAGAGAAACCCTTTTTTCCCTAAGTGGTTTTCAGTAATGGCCTTTATCACAGAAGTAGAGAGCAAACTGAAACAGTCATAAAAGCACCTGCTATCAAGCCTGACAACCTGAGGGTTTATTTGTTTGTGTTACAAGAAAGGGTTTCTCTGTGTAGCCCTGGCTCTCCTGGAA
Organism: Cricetomys ansorgei; assembly: GCA_026225945.1. Lineage (NCBI taxonomy): Eukaryota > Metazoa > Chordata > Mammalia > Rodentia > Nesomyidae > Cricetomys > Cricetomys ansorgei. The sequence goes on along the minus strand of JAMJFZ010000770.1, from coordinate 7,905,011 downwards.
CTTGCTCTACAGACCAGGGTGGCCTTGAACTCAGGGGTCTGAATGCTTCTGCCTCCAGACATAACCTAAGTTGTTAAGCCTGACCACCTGAGTTCAATCCCTGAGACTCACATAGTGGAAGAAGAGAACTCACTTCTGTAATATATATGTACAACGGGACAAGTACACATCCACATATATACATCCACACCCACAGAGAGAAGGAGGGGGACAGCCTGGCAAGATGGCTCAGTGCTTTCCCATCACACACACACACACACACTAAAATTTAGTAACAATAATATATAGTGTATCTGAACTGGGCAGAGGAAAACAGGTTAAGTTGGATGAGCTGCTGGGCTCCTGGTCCATTCTGAAGAGTAAATAAGCTGCAGATGTTAGGAAAGTTTAGGATTACTGTGTCAAGGACAAAGCAATGCTACTCACTTTTTCCCATTTATCTGAGGAACAATGTCACTTTTTTCACCATAAATTTTGCTGCATTTAGTCACTGATCCATTCAACAAATATTAAGGAACCACTCATTATACACCTCTGCTGGAACATGAAGAAGACAAATGGTTCTCGAAAGGCGCACACGTTTAAAGAGTTGGCAACAAAAACAGCAACAGCACAGAATTTTAAAAAGTGCTGTGGGACCACAGTGGAAAAAAATCAGTCAAATTTTGTCCCAAGTAATGAGAGACACATAGTAGCTGATAAAGCCAGACCTTGAAGCTGTTTGCCATGTAGAAAAAGAGGAAACATGTAATAATCTAGGAACACAACATGTGCACACACAAGTACAAATGACACTTCCATATAATCATACCATAAGACACGTCCAGAGGCAAGGAGAGGATGGAAGACAACCAATGGCTGAGAAGAAACAGGGACCATCAAGAAACAGATCTTGATGGGGGACATAGCCACTGTTTCCTGAAAAACTATCACATACAAGATACAGTATGAAGAGAGATGAAGGACTAGTCTCATGAAAGGCTTTGAAGAGATTCTAACCCTGGAGTCTGTGAAGTTCATGTATCTATCCTTTTCCCCACGGTATTAGTAAAAATATAGCATTCAATCTGACATCAATGCAGACCCTGTAGACTACGATGATTCTCACCAAAGGGGGGAAACATACCTTGCCATACATGGTCTTAAAAGCTGCTTTGATTTGTTGCCTCTGGTCATTGGAACGGTTGGATACAACATCTATAATTGCTTGCTCGTCTGTGCCTGGAAGAGTCACAGATACTTATTTAAAGATGAGAATGCTTCCAAGGCAGTGGGCACCAGATGACACTGAAGTCTGAGTTTGACACAGGACTTCATTTATGACACAGCTTTACTTTCCTTTTAAAATGATAATCTATTTTCCTTACCAAGCCCCTTCATTGCTTTGCGGAGAATTTCTGCATCTCTAATAGCATCAAAGTTGGAGGCTGGTCGGATTGTCCCTTGGGTGCCCTGAGTCATAGCAGCAGGCTGATAATAAAAAGCATAAAATTCAAGTAAGTATTTTTGCTTGGATAATAAAACCACTTGGATACTTCACCTAGATATCAAATGTGTGCAAGGATATGAACACTTTTTTTTTACCATGCATCATTTTGAACAGACATTATCTAGCCCTCTTTCAAACACATTTGTCTCCTCCTAACAGACAGCCACACATCAAACTTCAATAAGACATGAGTCAAACTTGTGAAATTAAAGTCACACCTTCTTATGTTTTAGCTGCCAGTTTGACAGAAAAGGGGAGGTAAGGGACTGATCCTCTAACAATAAGAGATGAATGATAACATTTGATTTGAAGAAAAAAAATGGCATTGAAGTAGACATGAATGTCCAAGTGAGTTTTCATACTAGCAATACAACGTGGCTAATCTCTCTCCATTTCCTATATGGGACCCACTTATTTGCCAAGACATGAAATAAACATTTTGTATAATAGTAAGAAAAGCACAAAATGGAAGTAAGGGTTAGAGATTCTGAAGGTACAATATTCTTCATATGTTATATAAAAAAACAAACCAGAAAGGCAGGGGTTGTAGCTTAGTGGTAGCACACTCGCCTAGCAAAATATGAGGCCCAGGATTCAATCCCCAGTGGCATAAAAAGAGCAGGAGCAGGATGAAAAGGAGAAGAGAAGAGGAAGAACAAATCAGAATAGAAAATATCTTGCTAGCACAATACTACATGGTAATAAAAATATCATTTGGTAAATATCATAGTAATAAACTATCTTATGCAAAAATTATAAATATGCTAAAATTAGAGGGCAAAGATATGCTGAGAACCAAGATATTTACATAGTTTGCAACATTACAGTATAGAACCTTGTCAGATATGGTCCTGAACTAGCAACCAAGAGACTCAAGAGACACAATAAATTCAGTGTTTGACTGTGGGTTTCATTTTGAGCCAGGAGGACAATATTGAGACACTTAGTAAAATTTGAGTAAAGTCTGAAGGTTAGGTAATAGTGCTCCATTAATGTTATTTTCTGATTTTGACCATTGCATCATGTTTTCGTTGGAAGATAACATTTGGAAAATCTAGAAATTCTTTGTACTATTACTGCAATTTTGTTTGCAAGTCTGATTTCAAAATTAAAAGTTTAAAATACAGTACTGTAAATCAACTCATTTGCTTATTGGTTTGTGGTTCTAAGGATGAACCTAGGGTGTTGCACATGCCAGGCCAGTGCGTTAGCATTGAACTCTATCTCAGGAACCAATGTTCTTTTAAAATGCTCAGTCAGTGCTTAATAGGGATGGGGTGAAGACAACATCCCATGACAGGTTCTTCTGTTTTTAGATGTAATGTGTTTTATTTAACCAACTATCCCCAAAACTTCTTTAAACATGTAAGCAATATAATTTCAAGTTATAAAATGATCCCTACCACTTAAGAGGTAGAGGCAGGAGGATCTCTGTGAGTTTTAGGCCAGCCTGATGTTCATACTAAGTTCCAGGCTAGCCAGGGCTACACAATGAGACACTGTCTCAAAAAAATAAAATTTAAATTTAAATCAAAGAAGAAAAAAAAAGAAGACTGGACTGGAGAGACGCCTCAGTGGTCAAGAGAACTTCAGCCATCCATGACTACAGCTCCAGGAGACCTGATGCCCCTTTCTGACCTCTGCAGGCAAACACACCTTAAAAAAAACCTAAAAAAGAAATCTTACAAAACAATAACTCAACACGTGTTGGGGAACAAAAAATTAAAGAGGGGAAGGGAACATAAGCAGCTCAGTAGCTGGAAAGAGCCAGAGCTCTTTCCCTGCCAGTGCTGGGACTGAGCGCAGGCCCGACACTGTTAGCAATTCCTCCCATTTACGTACTCATTTCTAGCATTTTGTTTTGCCAAAAAGGTGTGTAGTTAGTCACTCTCTACTAACGTCTAAGCAAGAAATGTAATCAGAGAACAGACAAATATTTCCTTAATGGTTTAAGGAAAATTAAAATTATTCTACTTGTAACAAATACTGCAATATAAAAAGTTTTTTTCAACATATTGCTCATATATAAATCTCAGGAACTAGAAAGAGGCCTGTGAGACTGGAGAAGAGAGAGAGGCTTTAAGAGGAAGAGTGGAAAGACAATGGAACAAAGTAAATGGAACAGTGAGGCACAGAAAACAGGAGGGAAAGAGGCAGGGAAGTGAACAAAGTCAATCCAATGAAATGCCTGTGGAACTCCCACATGGAAATCTGTTACTGGGTAAGCTAACAATAAATCCCTTAGTAGAGCAAGAGTCATGAATAAGAGACCTTAAAGGAGGGGGAGGGGAGAAGCAGAAGAGAACATCCTGTGGAGGAAGAGGGGGATGGGGAGGGCAGTGGAGGAAGAGCATGAGTAAGAAGTAAAAATCACACACATTGTATGTATGTATGTACATATGTATACATACATTATTTATAAAGATTATAATGAAGCCCATCACTTCACACACTAACTTAAAAAATTAACAATTAAGAAGCTAGCAAGCAGAATGGCTCACTGGGTAAAGGTGCTTGCTGCTAAGCTTGACAACCCGAGTTCATTCCTGGAGACCCACATGGTGAAAGAATCTTCTGCAGACCTCCTGACCTCCATACACACCACGACACCTGTGTTCACACATACACGTGCACACATGAACACATACTCAAACACAAATGCTACATTCACAATTAAAATAACTACAGATTTATCATATGAATAATTTTATGAGGGGAGAAATGCAATTTACTGGTTTTAGAGGAATCTTTCTACAGCTCTGCCAATCAGAAGAGCTCGTCTTACCTTGGTTACTAGCTATGCACACCTAGACAAGTTTCTCAAACCTTCTACACCTCTAAGTCCTTAAATTCCCCATGTAAGTAAAATCCAGCAAGATCACCGAGGAAGGAGTCCCTCTCCCAGTTCCACAGTCCTCCTACCCCGGCTGAAGGCAAGATTCAAAATGCCGACTTTCATTAGTATAAAGCTTCAAAATGTCGACTTTCATTAGTATACAACACAAAAATAATTTTTAAAAGTCAAGATAAAGGTAAAGATCCAAGCTTATCAACTTCACTCTAGTAAACTAGAGCAGGACGTAAAAAAATAGAGTAATTTATAAAATAGTATGAAAATGAGGAAACAGAGAGGTAGGGAGAAGATTTCAAATTTGGGAACTAGCTACCATGTTTAAAGTTCTGCCAAGCATTGAGGGGAAACAAAGATAAAACCCTAGTAGTTGAGCCCCAAAGGAAATGGTTAAGAGACAACACTAGAAATCAGAAACAAGGGCAGGACTTGAATCTCAGTACTCAGGGGCAGAGGCAGCAGATCGCTAAGTTCAAGGCTGCCCTCTCTGTATGGTGAGCTCCGGGAACAAATGCTGGCGTGTGTACAAGACCGTGCTCAGTGAGGGCCCGCCCTCACTCACAGCGCTGCTATAATCCAGAGAAACAGGAGAGGAAGCAGGACAGGAGGAAAAGGGTTCTGTGTTGATCTGAAACAAGAGTGGAAAGTTATAAAGGGCAAAAGAGAAAACAAAACCACCTTTCATAAGTCTGAGAAATACCAACCACCCCATCACCCAAGTCCATAGTTATGATGACTGCTAAGGGCAGAGAAGCTACAACCAATGCAGAGGGCATGTGTACAATCTCCAGGATGCAGGACAGCATCATCACCTGTGAGAAGGATGGAGGCTGTTCTTAGCAACCATATCAGACACTACTCAAAGCAGATGGGCCACAGATCACAGGTCCATCAAAAGCAAAGTTTGTTTTCCATTACTGATAGATCATTTCCTCTGCTTCACACAGAGTGGTGCAGCACCATGAGTCCCAGGTACTCACACTAAATTTAAAGGGTGTAAGCAAAAACTTAAGGAAACAGAAGCAAAAGTACCTGGCTAGGGTAAGGCGCTTGTCCCCCAGGGTACTGAGGAGGCATCTGTCCTCCAGGAAAGCCACCTGTATGTTAGAAGCAAAAAACAAAAACAGGTCACAGTAAGCCATTTATATCGACCAACAGGAACACAGAAGCATGACAGCACTCATGTGCTGGTCACTGGGTTAAGTACCATTTTAAGGGTCAGAACAATGGGTTTCAGTAAATTTTTCTGCACCTATAGTCGCTGTGCTTTGTTCACGTCTGTCCCCCCATCTTTCCTTATGCCCCTCAAAACAACCACCCTCTATTTCATTTCATATACATTACTCCCTTTTGGTCTTCCTCCACCCCATATCTCTAAAACTCTTCCTTGGGCTTGGTAGCTCGTGCCATTAATCATGGCTGCCTCTGATGACCATAGGAGTCTGTTAGTTTTTATGACTTTGCTGCAGGTTTTTCACTTACAAAATAGGGGTATCTTATGTGATTTCTTAAAACTTAATATCTTGGCTGGGTGTGGCAGTGCACACCCGAATTCCAGCATCTGGAGGCAGAGGCAGGAGGATCTCTGTGAGTTTGAGGCCAGGTCGCTCCACTTAAGAGTGTTTGAGTACATAAACCCTTCAATCCCCACAACCTACACCAGGCTAATCTTTTACTTTATTATTTTTTTAAAAGATGTAACTTTATTTTTTTATTTAATGTTTTGTAAGTGTTTTGATTACATGTATATCTGTGTACCATGTGCGAGCCTGCTGCTAGCAGAGGCCAGAGGAGGGTGTCAGAGCCCCTGAAACTGTAGTAACAGATTGTGAGCCATCATGTGGGTGCTGGGAATTGAACTTGAGTCCTCTTGAAGAGCAGCCAGTGTTCTTAACCCACTAAGCCACCATCTCTCTAGTACCAGGATAACCTTTTAAATATTGATTTATTAATCATTATTTCATTAATCATCAAATACTATATATATATATATATATATATATATATATATATATATATATATACACATTAGTAGACTCATTTTATTTTTTGAATTGTGTATATGAGTGTGTAGGTGCCTGTAGAGGCCAGATGTATAGGATCCCCTTGAACTGGAGTTACAGGCAGCTGTAAGCTGACTGATGCTGGGCACCTACTCAGGTCCTCTACAAGAACAGTACATGCTGTCAACTGCTGAGCTATCTATCTAAAAAAAGAACAAAAAATCTTGAATTAGATTTGATTCTAATTCCATCTGGACTGGTTGTCAGGACACAGTGCTGGGGTGGTTCCTGTAAGAATTGGTTTTTTGGCTTTAGGACAGACTTCTTAATAGAAAAAAATGGTTATTATGATCTCACATCAAATTGATACTCCATGAGACCATATACTTAACCTTATTTACAGAATTATTCAAACATTCCTTTAAGATTATCTCAAATATAATCTGTTTGCTTGACAATTGAAAAGCTCACAGAATCAAAATACAGTTTCTCTCTAGACAGCTGGAACATACCTGGTACTGGAACCTGAGCTGGTCCACCACCGTAAGACTGTGCAGGAGGCTGTGGATAGCCAGAAAAGCCTGCTCCACCTGGTGGGGCCCCAAAACCTTGGCCTAAAGGGAATAGAAAAAAACAACATTTCAATAAGTCATGCAGAAGAGCCACATTCAGTAACTCATACCTGTAATCGAAACACTCATGAGGCTGAACCAGGAGGACTTCCATGAGCTGGGGCCACCCTGAGCTACTCAGTGAGTCTCAAGTCAGACTGGGATGCAAAGAAAGACCTTGTCTCAAAAAAATCAAGTCTTATAATACAGAGAAAAATTTAGGAAGATGTCTACTGTTATCAGTGGGAAGAACACACCAGTAATGCTGAAACGTTGTCCTCCATGTGTGTCCAACTTTTCATCAACTCACAGCAAACTGGAAGATGCTTTAGTGAGATGGTTTAGCAGGTAAAAGCACTTACTGCCAAGACTGACCACATGAATTTGATCCCCAGAACCCACACAGTAGAAGAACTGATTCTGACCTACACACATGCACCATGGCACTCATGTACACACACAGAGAGATACACAGAAACATAAAAAAACTTTTTAAATTGAATTTTAAAAGTTTTAGTACAAACAGTGCATGGTAGCGCACACCTTTAATCCCAGCCCTCAGGAGGCAGAAGCAAGTGGCTCTCTGAGTTAGAGACTAGCCTGGTGAATTCCAGGACAGACAGGGCTACACAGAGAAACTTTGTCTCAAAAAACCAAGTTTTACTACATTTAACTTTGCTAGTAACTTATGATACAAATTTCTATAGTGGGATTAAATTTTTTAAGTTATATTTATTCCAGTTGCTTTGTGTTTTGCCTGCATGTGTGTACCACACGTGCACTTGGTGTCCTCAGAGGTCACAAGGCGGCAGTAAGTCCCCTGGAAATGGAGTTATGGGTGGTGCTAAACCATCATATGGTTGGGAATTGAACCCAGGTCCTCTGCAAGAGGAGCAAGTACTCTTAACTGCTCAGCCACCTCTCACAGCCCCTTTTATAGTATATATATCTTTTCTCTTTCTTTAAAAGATATATATCCTTTTCTTTTTCTTTTCTTTGAGACAGGGTTTCTTTTTTGTAACTCTAACTGTCCTGGAACTCACTCAGATATGCTTGCCTCTGGCTCCCAAGTGCTGGGATTAAAGGAGTACACTACCACAACCCAGCAAAATTATAGAATATGTTTTATATGTTTTAAACTTGATAAACTCTTTTTATAGTATTTTTCTTAAATCTTTAAAGTGGTCCTAAGACCTAAAGGTAACATGTCATGCTAATTAAAAGTTGTCTTTTTTTTTTTTAAAGTTTTATCTATTTACTTATATTTTATGTGTATGAGTGTTTTGCATATCAAGGCATCACATTCATGCAGTGTCCTTGGAGGCCAGAAGAGGGTGGTGGAGCCTCTCGAAACAGAAGAACAGACAGCTGTGAGCTGCCTTGTGGGTGCTAGGAACCTAAGCCATACCTTTGGGAGAGCAGCCATCTCTCCAGCCCCTCTTCATCAGTTAAGTTACTGATGATCAAGAGGTGTATTCTACAAGGGTCTTTCATTATCAAGAACTTTACTCCAATTCCCTTCACAGGAGAACATTTTGAGTCTTCCAGCTCTCCTAACCTCTGAGCATCTTCATCATTCTAGCTTGTTCCCCATCTTAGCTGTTCATGGTTAACAAGTAACTCTGAACACTCACAGCACAGGAAGTAATGAAGAAGGGGAAGGAGGGACAAAAAGAACACTTCAACAAATGTCAAATCACTACTGATCTCACAGTCCACATAACTTACCTCCGGGGTATGCTGGAGTGCCCCCTGGCTGTTGGGTACCAGGATAGCCCCCAGGGACTGGATAACCTCCGGGTGTAGGGTAGCCTCCAGCTCCTGGGTAGCTGCCACTTGGTGCTGGTGGGTATGCACCTCCTCCCATTGGTGGAAAGCCACTAGGATATGGGTACTGACCCGGAGGGGGAAAAGACGACTCCTGACCTGCAGGCTGGAAAAACCAGAAATGTCAGTGGACTTAATCATAGAAATATACAACCCATTTAAAAAGAAAAGAACAAAGAGTGCTGCTCAGGCTTCAGGTATTTCCCTCCACCTCCCACTCTAAAAAAAAAAAAAAAAAACCCAAGTTACTAGCAGTTCTGGAATATTATATTACTTTATCAATCCTGTTCCACATTGTTAAATTTAATTCTATATGAGGTAGGCAAGAGCAGTCTGTTTCTCTATGGGAATCAGAACCAGCTTGTGAGTTCTCTCTCCTCCCTCTTTTCCTTTTCCTCCCCTCTTTTTCTCCCTTGTTCTGCATGGCCTTACTAATACACCGCACAGGGTTCCCTAGAACTTCTACACCTCTCGCCTCCACCTCTGAGTGCTGTGATTATAGGCATGGACTACCACACTTGTTCTTATCAAATCCAAAATTTTCAGGAATTCCTTCACTGTCATGCCATATGAAATATGACAGAGAGTGTCCCTAGAGAAGAATGTATGGCTCTTGTGCAACACTCTTGGACCTACTGTGTAGGAGTAAAGAAAAAGACAACCAAGCCATACACAAAGCCCAACATTTTGGACCTTAGTTCAGACTGACAATGTCTTAAGAGCGGCTTTGCTCAGTAAACCTTCTCCCCAGTCACAAAGCTGCACTGCATATCTCAGAAACACCCCCTGCCACCCCCGCCCCCCCAGTAGGCAGGACATCAGGACTGAAAACAAAACAGTGAAGGAACAGACAAAGGAGATGTCCACTACTGCAGGCCTGGTACCGCATAAAAGTACATAAGGCTTTGGCTAAACCTCCATGCTCTCTTTTCGTTCATCGGCCAGCCAACTCCAGAGGACTCAGTGCAGGACACTAAAAGTAGCAGTTCACTCAACAGTGACCCAGAGCCTGGGAACCCAGAACACTACACAAAACAAGACCTTCTTCCACCGAACTACTCCATGGCTAACCTTTAGGAGATGCGAAGCAAGCAAAAAAATTATTTTGTTTTGTATTTTGTTTTTTTGTCAGGGCTTCTCTGTTGTAACCCTGGCTGTCCTAGAACTCACTCTCCAGACCAGGCTGGCCTGCACTCAGAGATCCGTCTGCCTCTGCCTCCCAAGTGCTGGGATTAAAGGTATGCATCACCACTACCCAACAAAAAATAGATTTTTGTTTATTATGTTACATCACAGAGTCGTTAAGAGTCGTTTATTTTAGTAATCAGTTGACTGAAATGGTTGCCCACAGTCCAACTTAATATACAGGAACTTGGGAACATTTCCATAATTCTAAGTATATACGGAAGCTATATATTCAGCCTGCATGAAGATACACACATTATTATTATTCACCTGCACAGGACCTTTTTCATTCTCCCTAGGATAGAATAATAGTGTGATATACTATTTATGAGTCTCAGTTATGAATTTAGCTCTCAGAGTAGTATAGCTATCAACTACCAGTTCAGGCTCTGATTCTTAATTTTGCCAAGCCAAGCTTTCCATAGTTTTTGTTTGTGTGTGTTTCCAGAGCCTTGCTAGGCAAGCATTCTACACTGAGCTATCTCAGAGCCCACTTAGTTATTTTAAGCCTGCTAACACAAAAGTTAATCAGTGACTCCTTGTCGGTTTGGTCTGTCCATGGGTCCCCGTCCCACCCCCCCCACCCCCCACCCCCACCCCACCCCCACCTCCACTCCATCCCAGACCACTGGCAGCTGGGTTTCGATGGGTTTCCTGCTCTGGCCAGGAACAGGGAAACTCGAGCTGGGATCGTCAGAAACACACACTCGGGGAAGACAGACGTGGGTTTCTGGAACTGATTGCAGACTCTGACCCCCGTGCCGAGAACTAACTAATGAACGAACGAGACACAATAAAAAAAAGTCCTGGGAGACCCTCTGGTGGAAGCAGAACTCTCCTTAATCCAGAAAATCTCCTCCCTATATCTCCCCCGTGGAGGGGGAGAGCTCTGGGTACTCAGGGTGGGGAGTCTTATTTGTATTCGGGGCAGGCACCTGGTATCAGTGAATGGACCCATCTCCAGGTTCCCAGCTACAGCGCAGATAAGCACCAACCAAGCCATATTCCTTTTGCTTCTGAGAAGCAGGCAATATTAAATATTTAGCTGGGTTTTGGCCAGGGCCAAAGTAAGGAGCAGCTGAACGCCTGCTGCTCTCATCTCCTGGGATGACGCGGGGTTCCAAGCCAGCTTAGACCCACTCTTAGCTCTATGGCAGTCCCACAACTCCTGGGATGGATTTTGCGTATACACACACACACACACACACACACACACACACGTTGTATTGGCTCAGAAAGTAGTTACCATTAAAAAAAAAAAAACAAAAAACTAACTTTCAAGTTTTAAAAGCAGGCCTTGAGCCAGGTGTGGTAGTGCATGCTTTTAACCCAGCACTCCAGGGGCGAATGGTTCTCTGTGAGGTTGGGGTCAACTTGGGCTACACAGTAAACTCTAGGTCAGCTGGGATACACAGTGAGACCTTGTCTCAGAAAACAAACAGCAAAACTTTGAGCCACTTCACATAAAATACAGGTTTCTGGCTTTACTTGACAAACTGATCTAATCTAGCCACCCTGGGCTGCCCACAGATAACATACCCTGTTGCTTCCCAACAAAACATGCCTTCTCACTGATTTATAGCCCTGGACATGTAACAACTGTGTGAAAGATATGAGTGATTATAGCATTTTATAGCAATACTTACAGGATATCCAGGGAAAGGTGGGTAGCCTGTGGGGGGATAGCCTGGGTACGACATTCTGTAACAACAACAAAAAGTTCTTTGTGATTTCTAGTACATCTGAAGGCCTTTGGAGATAAACATATACATACACATAGTACTGTGGTGGTCATTACAATGTGGATATCATGGCCAGAGAGATAGCTTAAGCACTTGCTTCAAAATCTGAGAAACTGAGTCCAATTCCTGGAAGCTACACTGCAGGAGAGAACTGACCTGCATGCTGTCCCGACCTTTGAACACATGGCTGACTCATGCACATACCCACCCATCACACGTAAGTAATGTGGATATTAAAGGTGTATGCAAAGCTGATGAAGTGCTTCCTCTTACCATCTGTACCAGTCTGTATAGCCTCCAACTGAAGCTGGTGAAGAGCATCATATTAAAAGCCAGGTTTGGTGGTACACACTCGTAATCCCAGCACTGGGGAGAGGTAGACATACAAATCCCCAGGGCTCACTGGCCACAGGCCTAATGGGCGAACCTCAGGTCTCTGAGAGAAATCCCAATGACACCAAGGTTGACCTAAAACACTATTACAAATGGAGAATAAATGAATCACTAAAGGTGGAAGCCATGTTCTAAAAACTGCTGAATAAGACTAGCAAGAAAGTAGAACAATGTCTAACACAAGGGAAAAGGTGGGATATAATTGTGAAAGCTGATCATCAAAATAACATGAGAAACTGAGGTAGAAGACCAGGGGTTAGGGATGCAGCTAGGTGTAGACTGTGCGTAAAGCCATTTAAAAGTCAGGTGTGGTAACTCATACCTATAATCCCTGGGCACGTGGCCCTGAGGTTTGATGCTTTGCACCATGAGGAACACAAAGAGCAGTGAGGAGGCCTTCCAGTCTGGGGTGGAATTACATACTCACACTACCAGACCACTCTTCACACCCCTTACCTATCAGAGTCACTACTAAAATTACCCAATATTCCAGTGACAAAGTAACCCAATAGTATCCATCTGTGGACATGACTCTCCTTCCTTCATTTCTCCTTTCACGGCATGCTCTTACAGCAGGTCTCACAACACAATGACTACCTGACTAAGATTACTTTTCCATTAATCCTCTTGCTTATACTATTTCAGCTTCCCAATTTCCCTGGACATCATGAACTTTCCATGAACTATTCTTAGACCCAAAATTCACAACTTATTACTGAAGGTACCAAATAAAAACTCACTGGCAAGGTTGCAGGGGTGTAACTTAAGAGTGCATGCTTAGCCTTCATAGTCTTAGATTCAGAACCCAGTAAAATCGGGGATGGGGGGCAAAAACTACTGGTCAAACATTCCACTTCCCTCGGTACTGACTCCAATTTGTAGTCAACAAATTTTTCTCTTTTTAAAAGATTTGTTTGTTTCTATGTGTGTATGTTTATACCACAGGCTTACTCAGCGCCTGTGAAGCAAGAGCTTGCTGGATCCCTGGAGCTACAGTTAATTAAGGACAGCTGTGAGCTTCCAGTGGGTGGTGGGAATTGATCCCAAGTCCTCTGCAAGAACAGCAAGTGCTCGGAAGGTAACTACTGAGCCATCTCTCCAGGCCCCATACTCAACCCTAATGACTCTCACGCGTCATTCCTTCATTGGCCCACTCTTACTGGCTTGGCTCTCAAGCCTGTGATTACGCATAATTTCTTACTTTAAGTCTTTCCCCCCCTTTAAATACGATGAACAAAAAGTAGGATTCTCAGACTTTACACATGTGAATCAAGAATTCACCGAGGAATGCACTGATTCAACAGTTCTGAGATGGGAACTAAGAGTCTGCCCCCTCCTCCCCTTTTTTGAAGCAGGGTCTCACACTGTAGCCAAAATAGGCTGATCTCACTATAGGCCAGATGAGGTTGGCCTTAGATTTGCAATGAATCTCCCGCCTTGGCCTGCTGAGATTATAGGCACGAGCTACTACTTCCTACCATTTTGTGAGCCATGTTGCACTTGTGGAGATCAGAGGGCAGCTTGAGGGAACAGGCTTTCTCCTTTAGTTATACAGGTTCCAGGGAGCAAATTCAGGTTGCCAGGCTTGGCACAAATACACTGTGTTGGTTATTTGTTTTCAACTTGACACAAGCTGCAGTCATCTGAGTCACCTGACTGATCTATAGGAGAGCTATGGGGCATTTCTTGATTGATAACTAATGTGGAAGGGCAGTGTGGGCAGTGCCAGCCCAGGGCAGGTGATACTAGGATGTGTAAGAAAGCAAACCAAGCAAGCTAGGAGGAACAAGACAGTAACAGTGTTCCTTCATGGTCTCTGCTTCAGTTCCTTCCCAGCCTTCCTCACGAAGGCCTGTTACCTGGAAGGACAAGATGAAATAAGCCCATTCCTTTCTGAGTCACTTCTGGTCATGGCCGTCACAGCAGTGGAAACCAGCTAGGGCATACTTTCAGCCCCCAAGCCATCGCACCAGTCCAAGATTCAGTATTTCTTTTCTTTTTTTTTTTTTTTTTTTTGAGACAGGGTTTCTCTGCTGTAACTCTGGCTGTCCTGGAACTCACTCTGTAGACCAGGCTGGCCTCAAATTCACAGAGATCCACCTGCTTCTGCCTCCCAAATGCTGGGATTAAAGGCATGAGACACCCCCCCCCCCCCAGCAAGAGTCTGTATTTCTAACAAAACCTTCAAGTTAATGTTGATTATACTTTGGTACCTGGATATTTTGACATTTATGGATCTATTTTCTAATTTGATAAATTTAAAATGTATGCTTTGATGTTTCTCCCTAATATACACATAAATGATTTCTATTTCTTTTACCTCAAGGTAGCAAACAAAGAGCAGAGTTTTCAGTGGTATAACCTGCACATACATATGGCCTTGTTCAGGTCCCCAGCATCAAACAATAACAAATCCAACTCAGACTGATTCTTATGAAAGGTCACTCTATAGTAAGTAGCAGCTTAGGTGCTGATAAAATATTCAGGAAAAAGCACCCAGCCTTCTGTGTGCCCAATACAGGAGGGCACGATAATAAACATCTTACTATAGTGCCACATATCGTGTCATCATAGGAAAGGAGCTATAGCTGAGAATACGCGGTATCAAACTTATGTGTCATTAAGGTAGGTGAAGGCTGGGGAAACGGCTCAGTCTGCAGACCGCTTGTCGCACACTACAAGAATCTGAGTTGGAACCACCAGCATCCATTAGAAAGCCAGGGGGTAGTGAAAGCCTGTGACCCCAGTGCTAGGAGCAGGGAGGATGAGGCGGAACCCCACTATCTTGATGGCCAGTTTATGCAGTCAGTGAGAGACACTGACTCAAAAGGTAAGTGGAGAACAGAAGGACATCTGATGACAGTCTGGCCTCCACATGCACACACACACCCAACACGTACACAGAAACACGAACACATACATATGCCCACAAAGACAGTAAGATATAAGAAAAATGACTTGAAAGCCAAAGTCCTGTGTATAAAGACAGAAAGAAGCAAATAATTTTTTTTCCTTCCTTTCTTCTTCTCTGTCCTTCTTCTCTGTGCCATCAGGAGTAAGGGCAAGTCTGCAGCTTCTAAAGGACAGCAGACCAAATGAAAGTTCAGGGTCATAAAGGAAAAATCGGAAAATAATTTGTGAAATAATGTTTCTGGTTACAAAAAGTTACAGTACCAAAGACTACATTAGCTATTTAAAGCTTTATGGTTTAAGAAATTCTTCTTTGTGAGGGAGAAAAATCTTTTCCTTTTTTGTGTGGTATGCAGGGTTATGTATATGTGTATTCAAATGTGTGCATGCATGTGTAGGTGTATACCAAAGTCTTTATCATTCTGTACTGAAGCAGGGACTCCTGCTGAGCCTGGCTGGCCCATTGGACTCAGCTGGTCTAGCTAAGTCACTCTGCCTAGTCCCTGCCTCATGAGCAGGGACTACAAGAAGGCTACCATACTCATCTGGCTTTTTACAATTATCTGCATTCTCAAAAAAAAAAGTTAAAAGGCTGATATTGTAGGTCAGAGGTACTGGGGAAAGGGGGAAGGGAGGGAGGGAGAGGGGGGAGAGGAGAAAGGCAGGTAGAGAGGGAGAAGAGGGAAGGAAGATTGGGAGGAGAAGGGAGGGACGGAGAGGAGAGAGAGGGGAGGAAGAGAGAGCACTCATAAGCACCACCTGGGAGGGAGAGACTGAGATGACTCAGTTGTAAAGTGCTTGCCACACAAGCCTGAAGACCCAAATTCAGATCCCCAGAACTGGGAAGGCAGTGCAGGTCTCTAATCCCAGCAGCCTATGGTGAGATGGGAGGCAGAGACGGTAGAATCCCCAAAAGTCTCCAAGCCAGCTAGCCTGATGTACATGACAGGAAACAAGAGTCCCACAGCCAAGATTTTCCTCCAACTTCCATATGCACTGTGGCATGTGTACCCAGCCCCACAAACTTGAACACACATGTACACGTACACACACAGATAAAAAAGAATGAATTACTCCAATAACAAAGTTCTATTTCTACATTTAATTTTACATATTAAATCTTAACCTTTAAGGGCCTAGGGGAAATATACTGTTTTTCAAAACAAAAATAAATAAAACGAAGACTATCTAAGTATGAGCATACAAAAAATTGAAACAATAATTTCTGTGCATTTTGAAGAATATTAAGTATTAGAATGAAACTCCACATCCACATATGACAAAAATACCTTCAAAAATGCATATTTATATATGTACTAGGCTATTCATTATAGTATCATCTGTAATGTGAAGAGCTGTTAAAAACACTGTCAATATCATTAAGAGACAAGTGAAACACATGATCATTCATAAAGTTAAGTGTTATACACCTTCTAAAGGTGGGGTAGCTTTAAAAAAAACTCATAAAACCAACTGACACACACATTAAGTGGGGAAAAAAAAAAGCAAGGTGGAAAACTGCCTAGGTAGTTTGTAAGCATCTAGATTCAGAAATGCACCCATTTTCTTCTACATGTAGACGATCTCACTAAAGGGACACCACGGAAGCAGAGAAGGATGGCTGCCTCCTCGGGAGAGCGCTGGGGAATAACCACAAGGCAGCTTACTTTTCAATGCTCCTCTGCCCCTTCAAACACTGTTCATGTCATCACGTCAAATGGTAGACTTAAAGTTTTCGTAAAAAGCTAAACAATCCCCAAGGTGACTCAACAAATTACTCAGCTCTGTTCAAGTAACAGGACTCTATTGAATGAACTAAAGCTTCTGTTTTCCCTTTAGCACTATGTTACAGACGACCTTTAGAAAATTTGGAAAATTCATTCTTGGTTCTCTAAAGCATCTCCACCCAGTGAATCATAGTGAAAGGGTGGGTCTGTGTGAGTTTCTCCACTGGCAAGAAGCCTAGGAACACAAACTCTTTTTTTTTTTTTTTTTTTTTTTTTTTTTGGAGGAGGGGCATAGAGGGAGGAGGAAAAACAGGAAGTATGACTTTAAGTCAGGAAAGAACAGATGCAGTTTTCCAAAAGCTGCCTCTAGGTTCCGGAAGGGCCATTTAAAGGAATCATTGACCGGGATAAATAACACGCAAAACGGCTAGTCCTCTGCGTGGGCAAATTAGACCTCCACCCAACCATGAGGACTTAAAGGTGGCTTAAGTTTGCAGGGGCAAAATTATCTCTTCCACCTGCTTCTAATGTTGTCCTTGTCTAAGAGGTGGCTTGTACCGTAATTGGGACAGATTAGCTTAACAGAATGGCTGCTATCACCTGGCAGCAATTAGGGGCTGTAACTGAAAGTGTTAGGTACGCGCGTCTTCTCGTTTGTCCCTGTGCGTAGTCACTCCCTCTGCACCTTGGTTTCCTCAGGTTGTTACCTGGACATGTCTGATGTGGGCCAAGTACCAGGAATGAGATCTAGAATGTTACTTCCTAAAATAGTTTCCAAGAGTTGTAAGCCCGAGCTTAAATCTCAGGCTTGTGAACTCTGACACAAATCCCCCAAGTTCCCTTAAATTTGCTATGTCACCAAGTCTAGTCCTAGCCAGACTCCGCTCTCTGCGGTCCACACTCGGCCTCCCGGAGGCCGCTCTCGGGCCTCGAGCCCTCCACCGGCGGTCCACCGGGTGGAGCCGAGGCCGCCGCTCCCGACGTCCCCACTAAGCCTAGCCTAACGGAGGGCCGACCGACAGGCCTCCCGGGTCCTCCCGCGCGCGGCAAGCTCGCCGACTCAGCCCAGCCCGACGCGCGCCCCGAGCCCGCGCCAGCCGGAGTCCCACCCCGCTTGAACACGCGCGGGGCTCCAGCGTTCAGCCCGAGAGCCAGACCGCTGACCGGAAGCGCGACGGCCGGCGGGAGCGCGGCGCCGGAGGGGTGCGGGGCCTCACCTGAGCCACGGAGCGGCGTCGCGGCCCGACCCGGCCCAGCCCGCTCTCCCGCAATATGTAGCCAGGGCGGGCCGGGGGCGTGGCGCCGCGCGACCAGGACCGCCCCCAGCTCGGCGGGACCCCGCCCCTCGGCAGCGCGGCTGGTTTTATCACGACTCCAGGTCTCCTGGCTGCTCCGCTCCGGGCGGGGCCCGGGCACCTAGGAAGCTTCAGCTTCTGGCCCTGCCGCCGCTGACAGGCTCGGAGGGATGGTGAGCTCCAGGCCCTCAGGGGTATCCTGAGAGCGGAGGCCGGGTTCGGCCCTGTGACTGTGGTAGGGAATTCCGGGTAGACGAAACAGCTGAATTAAGCAAAAGCAAGCAGAGGGGAGTTGATTCAAGGTTCTACTTGTTCATTGGTGCATTAATCTCTCTAGAACTAAATACTTGAGACAGTTAGATGAAATGAACACACATATGTGTATATAGATATATATATATATATGTACATACACACACATATATATACACAGTGACGCGGCAAGCAGAGGTTAAAAGTCAACCAGCCATTAGTTCCCTCTCTCTCGCTCTCTCTCTCTCTCTCTCACTCACAGACACACACACACACACACACACACCCCTTTTCTTTAAAGGCTGGGACTGACTGGGACTGCTTGACAGGCAGGCAAGGTTGGCTGTCCAGTGAGCCCCTAGGATTCCTGTCTGCATTCTCAGTCCTATAAATACAGGCTTGGACTTCCAAATGACTCATGGCTTTCACTTTCACAACAACAAAAAACATGTATTTGGGTGTGTAGGCTCAATCACGACTTGGCAGGAATTAAGTTTTCTTTCTTGACCATGTCGTTCCCAGGGATGGAGTCAGGTCACATGGCTTCAGGTAAGCAAGTGCCTTCTCATCTCAGCACACACACCCTCCACTACACACACTCCTTTAAAAAAACGTGGATTTGTGTAAGATGTATATATTTGTGTGGGCACATGTGGAGATCAGAGGGCAATCTGGGGGACACTTCTCCCTTTCCACCATGTAGGTTCCGAGGATGCAACTGTTTTCAGGTTTGACCATCTCACTAGCTCAAGTCGCTTTCACTTTCTTGGTTTCTGAAACATAAAACTTTAAGTAAGATTAACTTTTCTGTTTTTGTGTTTCTGATATAATATCTTAAGAAAACATTAATTTCATGAAGATTTTCTCGTATTTTCTTCTAAGCATTAAAGTTCTTTAGATCTCTGAACCATTTTAAGGAGTGTCTGAGGCTGGGTCTGCATATAAGCTCAGGGTGACCTCAAACTTGCTTTGCAGCCACAAATGAGTTTAAACTGGTCCTTCTGCTCTCCATCCTGAGTATGGGGCTCTTTGTCTTTAGTCTTGCTATGTAGCCAGGACAGCCTCCAATTCCTGAACCTCCTGCCACACCCTCCCTTGTACTGGAATTACAGGCACTTCCCACACACACAGTTTGAATTCATTTTATGTGAATTAGGGCTCCAACTTTACTCTTTTGCATGTGGCTATCCAACTGTCCCAGCAACATTTGCTGCAAAGTCTATTCTTCAGCCTCTTCTAAGTGAGTTCCAGGCCCAGCACTCTCAACCAAAAAAAAAAAAAAAAGAAAAAGTATATCCTTTTGATCCTTGTAAAAAATCAGGTGGATTGTTCAAGTGCTCATGACCTAAATCTAGAATGCAACATACTATATTTACAAGTTTTAGAAATTTTGTCAGAGTTGATTTAGGGTGATATGTATATAGTCTATCACTTACTGAATGTTACAAAATAGTATTTTTATTTTTCATTTACCAACATCATCATACCATTTTTAAAGTTTATTGTAGTGTCAGAAACTGAGGGATTTATTCTACTTGCAAACTAACAAATGCTATTGTATGAACATGTATATACATAAATTCTGTAAAAACATAACTTGTATTTACAAAAAAATGTACTTATTTGTATATTTAGAAACAGGCTTTCTTTGTAGCCCTGGCTGTCCTAGAGCTTGGTAGACCAGGCTAGCCTCAAACTCGGAGATCTGCCTGCCTCTGCTTCCCCGAGTGCTGGAATTAAAGGTGTGTATCACTACCACCCAGCCCCAAAATGCCTAAGTATATAATTACAGAACAATAATATTCCTAGGACACAAAGAAATCACGTGTTGCATGACTTTTTTTTCAACTTTTGCTTTGTTCTGAATGTACATATGTATCCCCTTTAAACTTCTTGTTTTGAAATCTGTCTCAGAGATGATGGTATTAGGAAGTAAGGCCTTTGGAAGATGACTAAGTAACAAGAGCATTACCCTAACTAGTGCGATTACTGTAAGAGATATGGTGGAGTGTGGTTGCCCTATTACCAGGTAAGGATAAAGTAAGTAAGGTGCTGCCTTCTATACGCCAGGAAACACCAAACATTCCAACACCTTTGTGAATGACAAGAATCTAGAACTTCCAGGAATGTTTTTTTCCATTCTCATGCACGTGTTATGTGTGACTGTGTCCCCATGACTGGGCCCACATGTAGGGTGGGTGCATACGCATGGAGGCTGCAGGTTACGTTGGTCATCATTCTTCATGGCTCTTCCATCTTATTCACTGAGAAAAGGTCTCTCAATTAAATCCAGAGTTCACCAATGTAAAGGAACGCTTTGCCAAAGCTTGTGCTGTAAAGCCCCTCCCCTTATGGTTACATGCCTCTTGGACTTCTGGGAACAGCTTGGAAGAGAGTGTGACAGTTGGAAAGCAGTTGGGAAAGAGTCAGAGGAAGATTGAGCACCAGAGTTAGCTGGGTGGTGTCAGGAAAAGTGAACTCCAAAAGCTGATGATTGGAAAGCAGGCAGAAACAAGGCTCAGATAAAGACAGACAGCTCTAGAAAATAAGAAGGCAGAAATTACTAAGATAAGTGGAGGAAAAATGTTATTGGGAAAAAAGGAGCTTAACTGCAGCCTTTGAGAACCCAGAACCAAAAGGCAGAAAACAGCAACTTTTTTAAAGGAAAAACTGTTACATATCAGTATGGATAATCTTTAGCCACTTTGCTCTGTGCAGCCTTCTGTCTGCCTTCCAAGACTGTAATTACAGAAAACTGGGTAACCACAACACCTGGCAGTTTATATGGGTTTGGGGAATCAGAATTCCCACATCCATCTTCTGACTTATGCTCCAAGTGCTTTAACAACTGAGCCATCTTCAAGCTAACAAACGTCTGTTCCATATAAGCCAAGTTTATAGTATTTTGTTAAAGTAACTCAAAAGTTTTTTAAAAATATATTTAGATTTATTTTATGAGTTTTTGCCTGCATGTACGTGCACTATGTGCCTGGTGTAAACGAAGGATCTACTGGGGTGGAGAGGAGGACGAGAACTAAGAGGGAGAAGAATGTGAGAAGCAATGGGGTGAGCTCTGCCTAAGCCGCCCGGGTATGGACCCCTGAGACTTCTCCTGGCATGTGTAGAGAGCCCCCTGATCTTGAGCTGAAGTTCTGCAGTGTGCCTTTGGCTAAATCTCATTTGGGACAGCTATTGAGAAGGCTAAGTTGTAAAAAAGACAAGCTCAGAGGCAGCTCGTTTCAGGGAAGTCAAAGATTACTTAAAGAGACTTTCCTTCTTAATCTCACAAAGCAGGATGATGGCTTTAGGGTTAACTACAGAACAATAATGTTTTGTATATATTTTGATTTACCTTGATTGATTGTAACCATGTGACTGTACCTATGCCTTCTACCTTGTGATCATCAACCTCGTGCTTGCAAGCACCTGGTTCGCCCCTTGTGATCGTTGCCTTGGAGACTGCATGCATGCCTCTGGTGGGTATAAGTATTTGACAATAAACTATTTGGCAAGTTCAGCCCCTGTGAACTCACTTCGGTCCCTGTGAAATCCAGAGTTCAGCCCTGTGAACTAAGATACAGTGTATTGGTGTTCTGGTTATTCAAGCTGCCCATGATCCAACACCATCTGGACTGGTAAGCTGGTCTTATCAGGCATGTAATTAATAACATGAAAAAACCAACGACGGACATTTATTAACACCTGGGTCCTCTTTAAGAGCAGCCAATGCTCTTAACCAATGAGCTATAGTTCCAGCCCCTTTCTTACAATTTTTACTCTATTGTACATTGCAATAAAGAAACATCTGTTATATACTATTTGTTTTCTAGATTAAGAACAAGGAGCATTTGCATTTTTGCCTCTTCAAAGCAACAATATCATGTTTCACATAGTAGACAGTAATGGTTTGTGTGTTTGTTTTGAGATAGCATCTCACGACATGGCTCAGACCAGCCTTGAAATCTTAAGGATACTCTTTCTGAAGCCTCCCAAATGCTGAGATCACAACAGTAAACCACCACATCCATTCGTATTAGATGATTCAAATGAATAAATGAATTCTAAAATTACCCTACAGGAGTGGGTGATTGGGAGTATATATGTGTGCTGAGCTAAAGAGATGACTCAGTGGTTAAGAGCACTTACTGTTAATCCTGGAGACCTGGACTGTTCCAGGACCCAGGTTTGGTTCTCGGCATCCACATCTTAATTGACTCCTAACTACCTGTAACTCCAGTTCCAGATCTGAAGTCCTCTACAGGCCTTTGCACATACCTAGACCCACATAATGCACTATAAATACACTCAGGCACAAATACATACACATAAAAAAAAAGAGTACATGTCTGGGGAAAACAGAGTTATACGTGCACATGAAGGTCATAGCAAGACTCTACCAACAGCTATGGATTCTAATCTTGAGAATGATCAAGACACGAGGCAAATGTGCAGTGGTGTGGCAGGTCCAAACAGAGAGCTGATGCTGATCATTCCCTTGGCAAGAAAGAAGCCTCCACCTTTAAGGTCTTTTGTGCAGGTGAGTAATATTTGACTGTAAACAGAAAACACCTGATTTAAGAAGCTCCAACATACTCAGGTGCAGTGGCAAGTGCATGTGTAACTCCACCTTTGTTGGACGCTGAGGCAAAAAGAAGTGCTTGAGTCTAGTTAAGGGCCAGCCTGGACAACACAGTGAGCCCCTCACTGTTACCCACACACACACACACACACACACAGTGAGCCCCTCACTGTACCCACACACACACACACACACAGTGAGCCCCTCACTGTACCCACACACACACACACACACACACACACACACACACACAGTGAGCCCCTCACTGTACCTACACACACACACACACACACACACACAGTGAGCCCCTCACTGTACCTACCTACACACACACATACACACACACACACAGTGAGCCCCTCACTGTACCCACACACACACACACACACACAGTGAGCCCCTCACTGTACCCACACACACACACACACACAGTGAGCCCCTCACTGTACCCACACACACACACACACACACACACACACACACACACACAGTGAGCCCCTCACTGTACCTACACACACACACACACACACACACACACAGTGAGCCCCTCACTGTACCTACCTACACACACACACACACACACACACACACAGTGAGCCCCTCACTGTACCCACACACACACACACACACACAGTGAGCCCCTCACTGTACCCACACACACACACACACACACAGTGAGCCCCTCACTGTACCTACCTACACACACACACACACACACACACACACACACAGTGAGCCCCTCACTGTACCCACACACACACACACACACACAGTGAGCCCCTCACTGTACCCACACACACACACACACACAGTGAGCCCCTCACTGTACCCACACACACACACACACACACACACACACACACACAGTGAGCCCCTCACTGTACCCACACACACACACACACACACACACACACACACACACAGTGAGCCCCTCACTGTACCTACACACACACACACACACACACACACACAGTGAGCCCCTCACTGTACCTACCTACACACACACACACACACACACACACAGTGAGCCCCTCACTGTACCCACACACACACACACACACACAGTGAGCCCCTCACTGTACCCACACACACACACACACACACAGTGAGCCCCTCACTGTACCTACACACACACACATACACACACACACACACACACAGTGAGCCCCTCACTGTACCTACACACACACACACACACACACACACACACACACAGTGAGCCCCTCACTGTACCTACACACACACACACACACACACACACACAGTGAGCCCCTCACTGTACCCACACACACACACACACACACACACACACACACACAGTGAGCCCCTCACTGTACCTACACACACACACATGCACACACACACACACACACACACACAGTGAGCCCCTCACTGTACCTACACACACACACACACACAGCGCTAACTTTTATTTTTTAGATATAAGTTAAATCAAGCCTGTACAGGCCTGTAACCTCTGCTATTTGTGAGCCAGAGGCAGATGTTAGTAAATCAAGGCCAGCCTGGGCAACTTAATACCTGTGTCTAAAAAAAAAAATTTAACAAATTACAAAATAGGGCTGGGAACCCAAGTCAGTGAAAAAGCACTTGCCTATCATGTATAAGATCCTGGGTTCAAGGCCTAGTTCTAGGGGAAAAAATAGAAATGAGTCAGGTCACACTGAGCTCTCATTGGTTTAAAACCTTTACTTGGACTGTGAATAAGTTTAGCATACAGTAGGTTTCAAAAGCTGGCAACAATTTGACATCAACAGGATAATTTCATTAAGTTTCCATTTTCCAGACATTCAGTTAGGATTTGCTTCAGCTATTGAAAAATCATCTGCTTTTTCTTCTAATTGCTTATCTGGTTGGCAGGAGGAACTTCCAAGACACATGATATAGTAGGCACTGCTGTATACTGGCTGCTTGTTGGGGTTAGAATAAACCTGTTCAGGTCTGAGGGATGTGAAAGGGTTAGCTCCACAAGCAATGATGTGTGTATCCAAGTTCACCAGAATCTGCAAAGAGGCTTCCAATTCCTGTTGGCTGGGGAAGAGAGCAGGAAAATTGCTCTATTGATTATGAGAGAGTATAAACTGTTCAAGTGCATGGCGATTCATGATCAATCCTCAAAATTATCTAAAGCTGTACTAGGCAAGGACTATTTTTTTCCTCCCAAATGTATTCAGTAGAGGACTGTTTTCACCAAAAAAAAAAAAAAAAAAAAAAAAAAAATTCTTTTAAGCTACATGCAAGAAGAACATCTTCCTAAGATAGATGGGATGGGGAATCAAAATAGGTTCATCTGTGTATAGTAAAAAATGAGTCAGGAAAGGATTATAAAGAAATAGGTAAAAACCTGTAAACAGTAATCAATGTTGGGATCTCATAGTCACGAAGTAGCAGCAGGGTAGGTAGCCAAGCTTCCATCAAGCTTGGGGAGGCATGGAAGCCTGTAGAAAAATGGAAATGGGAAGAAATGGAGAAAGGCTGAGGTAGATGCTAAGAACATGGTACTTCAAGTTGTTCATCCATAGTTATCACCAGCATGAACTACCCACTAGTCAATAAAAAACTGTGAACCCAGGGAATATGCATAGGAAATGACCAACCAACCTCATCATTATCCTATATTTAATGAGGACAAATAAGGACCAAAAGAAAACAGATGAAAGTTGTTCTATCTAGTTTTATGTCAACTTGACACAAACTAAAGTCATCTGAAAGGAGGGCACCTCAATTGAGAAAATGCCTCCATTAGGTCCAGCTGAAAGGCATTTTCTTAGTGACTGATAGGGGAGGGCTCAGCCCATTCTGGGTGGTTCCATTCCTAGACTAATGGTTCTGGGTTCTTTAAGAAAGCAGGCTGAGCAAGCCAGTGGAGCAAGCCAGTAAGCAGCACCCCTCCACAGCCTCTGCATCAGCTCCTGCCTCCAGGTTCCTGCCCTGTTTGAGTTCTTGTTATGACTCCATCAGGGATGGACTACAAGAGTAAGTGTAAGCCGAATGAACACTTTCCTCTCTAACTTTCTTTTGGTCATGGTGTTTCATCATAGCAATAGAAACCTTAACTAAGACGTAAGTACAGGATGGAAAATTGTCAGCTCCTCAGTATTTGTCTGAATGAACAATTCTTACCTGGATGGAATGCAGCCACCAAATCTGGATGGGCTAGATTCCCAGTCTCTATCTGCTCCTCCCAGAAGTCATGATACAGGGCTCTGTGGCCACTAAGCTGAATTGTTCCAGGCTTCAAGGGTGAAGATGAGGAAATCTGTAAAAGGTCAGTACTGACATCCACACCCACCATGATCACATGGAGGCCAAGGTGTTGAGGAAACATGTTGCCAAGCTCATCATAATCTCCAGAACGAATGAGAAATGTCTCCACATGGGAAGCACCAACCACATGCAGTATGCTTCCCCCAGCCTTCCCAACATTTACTGTCAGAGCCCGAAGCCCTAGGCCCAGGGTCAAGGGCCGTGATAGAACATCTGTCATCAACCTTTTCAAAGAGCCACACAGGACATCTGGGTCTGGCCGTGGCCTTCCAAGACTGGCCCAAAGCATGGTCATAGCATGACTACCTAGCACAGCATTCAATGTAGACTCTAGCTGTAAACCTCTCATAGAAAACCAGGTATCCCAATCCTGTATATGTTCAGCTGGCCATGGCCACGGTCCTGAGGGTAGGACAAAATCACCTGTAGGACAGAAGGAATAAGTAAAAAGGGATGGAAAGAAGAGGGCACATTGCACTTGGTAAAGATCTGAGTTTGGTTCCCAGCAGCCAAACTGGGGAGCTAAAAATCACCCATTAATTCCAACTCTAGGGGAATTCAATGCTCTCTTCTGGCTTCAAGGGGTACGGCATTCATGTACACAAACCAATACCCATATTTAAAAAATAATAAAGAAACAGAGCAAATTCTTCCATTGCTTCAAAATCCCCTCCCCAATAATTCTTCTATATTAGTCTGTCAACATGTCAACTACAAGTATTCTCATTCCTTGCCACAGTTTCTCATTTTCCCTAAAAACAACACGCTCCCCCCTACCAATATAATCAACAATAGTCATTGTGGTACAATTTCCTAATACCTCTACTCTACCTGTAACCAGAAGCCATTCCATGACACGATCCACAGCCACAAGGCAAAGCTCTTGACAAACCTTCCTATGTGTTGGCCAATCCGACCTCTGGCACTCTGTATCACAATAATAGACATTTCTGCACCTAAGAGAATGAACCACAGAAACATGTTTCTGTATCACAAAAGTGACTGGGTGTCCAAGGAAGGATACTGGATATCTGCACCTATGAAGAAAGGCCAATGAACAGGTGATAATCCAAATGTGGGAGCCACATTGGCAGATGAGGAAAAGGAATTAGGAATACAGACACAGTGTTGTCCCCATCTCCACCTATCTAAAACAACTTCATCTCTTCCAGGAAAAAAAAGTATTTGCTGATGCTCTTTCTCTTAACAGGTATGAATGACTCAACCTCAACCTTCTCAGAACAAGTAGGAAGAGTGTTATTTCATTTCCCACAGTACCAAAAATAAATAGGATTAAAACAGGGGCCACACAAAATGAGGAACTATTAATTCGGGGGGGGGGCACTTAAAAAACACTAAGGCTTATTCCTCTTGGAATTAGGACTTAGTATGGGGTCATTTCTGAATGTTCCCCCATTGGCACCCCACAGGTCACCTCTTACAATGACGGAGAACCTTGCAATCTGAGAGGCCATGAGGGAGTGCTTTACAGTAAGCACAGAATCGGAATGTGTCCTCCATCTTCTGGAACATTTCTTGTGGACATGCAAATCCAAAGCTTGATACTGGGGTTCCCCCATCTATCACCAATCTGTAGAGACAGTATGGAAAAAGGTGCAACAGGGAAGAGTATCTCCCAAATCTTTCCTGTGTTTCCTCCGCCTTGCATAGATTTTTATGCAATCTTATGTATCCCACTCCCGTTTTTCTTAAGCAAATTCTATTTCCTCTATTGAAACATAACTGACAAAGGTCAGAATGAGAAAATTCCCAAAATATACTCTTCCACCTTCTGATGTAACTAGTATCGAAGACATTCTATTCTGCCCCCTTTCCACAGAGCTGGTCACTCACTTGTACTCTTCATAGCTTTTCATATTCAGCTTTTGAAGGATCAACTGGGACAGACCTGGGACATTATTGTCCAAGGAGATGAAACCAAGTGCATCAATGCTAGGGCCAGGTTTTGAGAGAGTTGGAGGCACCGGAGACACTTCTGTGGGTGGGGTTATAACCCTGGGAGTCACTGGTGGGGGTTTCTTGTGCTTTCGCCGCTGTGAACGTGGAGCCATGTCGTTGGGGATCAGATGCTAAACAGGAATTTGACAAAATAAATTCATATTTTCAGATGTCTGTCCTTTTAATTAAACATTCAAGTCTTTGAGGACCGGATATCAGAAGGCCCGGCTATAACTGCTATAAGCAATTATAAAAACAGAGGAGATCACCGGGTACATGGTGGCTCATTTCTGTAATAGTAGTATTCAGGAACCTAAGGAATACATAGAGGTTTCCAGGCCAGCTGGGGCTGCATAGCAAGACCCCGTCTCAAACAAACATGAAAACTAACAGAAGAGAATGTGTGTGATATATGAAATTCTACATAGAAGTAAATAAATGTACAAAGTAAGAAATTACAGAACCCTCAAGAAGCAGTGGATAGGACTGGGTTGGTCAAAGTAGCCCCTAGACTTGTCTACATTTGACTTTTTTGGGAGGTGGGCAGGGACCAGACTGGCCTGACTCACTATGTAGGTAAGGATGATGCTGAATTCCTAACCCTCTGGCTTCATTTCCCAAGTGCTAAGGAGAGCAACATGCATGAGTGTGTGCATGCTAGGCAAGCACCCTACCAAGTGAACTACATCCCCAGCCAGTTTCACTTTTTATAGAAAGAACATATTAATATATAAAGCACATATTTTTTTTTGTGGTTTGTTTTGAGACAGATTCTTATGAAGCCCAGCTGTGTGCCACCATGTTGGGACCCAATAATCCAAGCAATGGACGTGCCAGTTCGACAAGATTCCAGGCTCCTTGCTAGTATTGGAATTCCTTAACTGCTTTGCCCCTTTCTCATCTTTACTGTATGGTGACAAAAGCCTCTAGTTAAAACTCAAATCAATTCCTGGGCTGGCTGGGAGAGGGACACTGCCATCTCATCTCTAAGTAATTGTAAACTAACCTTCAAGTCTTGGCATGTGAGAACTATTCATGCTTTCTGTAGATATATCATAAAAACTTATTCTTGGTTAAACTGACCTTCCATGGAAACAGAGCCGTAGTTAAGAACAGAAACGAAGAATCTAGACAGTAGGTCAGCAAGCTTGAAAAAACAAATAGATAATTTACCCCTGAATGCCTGCTTCCTTTTAGCAGTAAGTATGCAGACCTAAAATCAGCTATTCATTAATAAACTATTGTGTTAAGACTACTCACTAAAATTAACCTTGAAGATTAGAGGCCTGCAGCTGGGAGGGGATGAACACTCTGACATTAGTTCCTTTTTGATGTATGTTTGACACCTGCATTCTGTTAGATAAGCAAGCCTGCAGTTTTGATATTTCAGCTAGAGCAAAGTCTTTGTCTGCAGGGGAACCTTGCAATTTTTCCTCAATGTGCACATTGTTACTTTTGCTTTTTCTAATTCTTAATTTTTCTAAGTTCTAATTTATTTTTTATTATTAAAAGTGCATTATCATACAAAAGGTGTGTTTATGCACGTCATTAAATCGCAAAAAGCATGTCATATTGGGTCCCAAAGAAAAATGAACTACTGTGTTCAACTTTTCTTTGGTCCGTTTTCTTCTGTGGAGAGTTCACGGAACTACTGTGGGTGAGGGCCATATCTGTCTCAGCACATAGATTATTAGATTATTAAATGATGATGGAGGAGGAGGAGCAGCAGCAGCAGAACAAGTTTTGGCTATCCAAAATTCCCAGCAGCTGGAAACTTGGCTGAACTAATCTAGTCGTGGATATAAAACATAAAGTGGTTGACTGCTCTGGCTGCTCTGGCAGCCTGTCTGCTCTGCCCTGAACTCCTCCTAAATGAGTGCAGTGGCTCCAGTCACCATCATGATCACAAGGACTTCATCAGCTATGATAAGCTGTTCTATACATATGGCTGGAGGTGAGGGAGATGCTCAGCAGGACAGAAAGTTCACTGGTAGAAATTTCTTCCCTCGAGGTCTAAATGAAAGGTATTGGAAGCATAGTTATCCCTGGTGCTGATAGTAATGAACCAGCTTCATCAAAAAAGTCTGTAAGACGTACATTAAAGATTATATGACATCACTCAAAGAACAGAAATTGTAAAACCTTTATGACAGGGATGCAGAATAAATTAAACACATCTAGCCTAATTTCAGTTAACTACCAGTTTTTCACTGGGAACATATGAATAAAAATGGCATGGTTTCAGTCCTAACATGAAGATGATGTAACTCTAGATAGGACTTTCTTTGAAGATGGTTTAGAAATGAAAAATGCTAACAAACTGGGATCTATTACCTGCCATGATATCTGGCTGATGCTTGTCACCCACATAATAGCAAGAATTAAGATAAAAGGGACTAGTATGACCTTGAACTTTTAAAGAATATATCTTATATGTATGTGTATGAATGCAAACACATGCACACTGCAATGTTTATGTAGAATTCAGAGAACAACTTCTGGAATCCTTTCTCGACTTCTACCTTGTTTGAGGCAGGGTCTCTCATTATTTATACAACACTGTACAATCCAGGCTAGGTGGCCCACAACTTTTTAGGCAATTATTCTGTCTCTACCTCCCATTTTGACATAACAGCAGTGGAACTATAGATGTGTGCTATAGAATTGGGCTTTTCACATGGATTCCAGGGTTAAAATTCAATGTTTTTCTCGCACATATGTACGTGTGCCATCTGCATGCCTGGTGCCATTTCTGACACCTCAGAAGGGTTATAGGCAGTCATGAGCTATGTGGGTGCTGAGAACCAAACTATGGTTCTCTGGAAGAGCTGCAGTTGAGTGTTGATGAGCCCATCTCTACCTGCTTTTTTCTTTCTTCTTCCCTTTTAACCATCCATTATTAGGAATAGAAGCTTTTTTTTTTTTTTGGAGAAAAAACAGTGGGTTCAGCAAGGTGGCTCAGTAAATAGAGATGCTTGCTGTCAAGACCAACAACTGGAGATTGATTCCAAGAACCCATGTGATAGAAGGAAACAAATTTCTGAACATTGTTCTCTGTTCTCTGTGCAAATATATGCATGCACACGTGTGTGAATGTGCACACCCATAAATAATTAAAACTTTCTTCTCAAAAACCAAAGCTATGTGTGGTACTGCACACCTTTAATCCCAGCACTCGGGAGGCAGAGGCAGGCAGATTTCTGTGAGTTCTACAGCATGAGTTCCAGGACAGCCAGAGTTACAACAGAGAAACCCTGTCTCAAAAAAATAAAAAAATAAATAAGTGCATTTAAATTCACTTGAATTATAAGCAATGAACTTAAGAAATATACAGTAAGTGCAAAACAAGTTGAGCACCAGAACAGCAAAAACATAGTAAAAGGGGCTGAGGAGATGGCTCAGCAGTTAAGAGCACTCTTCTTTTTCAAAGTACCTGGGTTCAAGTCCCAGCACCAACACGGCAGCTCACAACTAATTCAACACCCTCATACAATATATATGCAGGCAAAAACACCAATGCACATGAAATAAAATCACTTTTAAATACCAAAAATAAATATATATAATCAAAATATCAAAAAGCAATTAAAGCACTAACATCATCATGCACACATACTAAAACTGGAATGGTAAATGTTAATCAAAAGAGTGTAGTAAGGCAGTGGTGGCCCACACTTTTAATCCCAGCACTCAGGAAGCAGAGGAAGGCATGAGTTCTATGAGTTCAAGGCCAGCCTGGTCTACAGAATGAGTTCCAGGACAGCCAGTTATAACAGAGAAACCTTGTCTCAAAAAAACAAACAAAACAATACAAAAAAGATAGACTCACAACCAAAAAATGAACTTAGCACATCAAGAAGATAAAATAAAATCCTAAAATGTCACTTTATCTAAAAAAAAGTCATATAAATTATGAAGAACATTTCTAAAACATAAATTTTGAAGTAAAATTAAGGTCATATCCATTCACTAATACAGTTGGAACTCTGTGATACACAAGTTTCTTGTCTTTTACCTGTGCCTAGGCAAGGGATCATACTGGGAAAAATTAAAACATCCAATCTCATCCAATGTGTATGTATTGATAAGCAAGTAAAATCACTTATAAAATACTATGTGGGGACAAATATGAAAAAGTATACATTTTTACTGGACATAGTGGCATATGCCTGTAAACTCAGTAGAAGGCTGAGGCAGGAGTATCTCAAATTTGAGACCAGTTTGGGCTACAACAAAAAAAAACCCTGTCAATTGAAAACAGGAAGAAACTACTGTATTTTGTCTAAATGGGGAATAATATACAAACTATAAGCTACTATGAAATCTTCTAGAAAGCACTAATGGGGGAGCAGAGAACATTCTCCTTAGTAAGTTGTGGGTGACTTCATGAAGCAGAAGGCAGTTGGAACTGACCTTGAGAGTTGAGGATACTATGAGTGCATGCAGACAGGGAAAATTCTGAGTTCAAAGAAGAGGATGACTGTAGAAATACTGACAGGAATAATCTGAGAACTAATGAAAAAATTACCTGAGGGCTGGAGTGATACTCTGTGGTTAAGAGCACCAGATCCAAAGGATCCAGGTTCAATTCTTAGCATCTACATGGCAGCTTAAAACCATTGCTAACTCCAGTTCCAGAGGATCCAATACCCTCTTCTGACCTCCTTGGGCACATAAGCAGTGCACAACACACACACACACACACACACACTCATAAGTAGATTAATATTTAGGGTGTGTGTGTGTGTATATATATATATATCTTATTGTCAGCCATGGTGGTACATGCCTTTAATCTTGGCACTCAGAAGGCAAAGAGGCAGGTAGATCACTGTAAGGTCCAGGCTAACCTGGTCTACACTGCTAGAATTCCTGGCCCGGCCTACACAGCAAGACCTTGCATCAAAACAACACCATCTAACTCCCAATTCTTAGTAGTAACAGACAACAAACAACCCAGTTAAAAACAGGCAAAGTATACCCTAACTTGGTGTTGAAGATATCATGCTAAAGACAATACATATTTTGGTTACAAGACATATAGAACTGACTAGGAAACTTTTTCTCTGCTGGCTAGCTTTCATAGTCCCAGAGGCGCTATGCTCCCCAACAGGGGGGAGAAAAGACATCAAGGGCCTTACTCAGTGTTAGGCTCTGAAGGCTAAATACTAACCTGCCACGTAAGATATGCTCACTGAGGGTAAAAAAGTGGCATGGCCATTATGGAGGAAACCTGTAGCAGTACGCTACAATCTTTTACTATCAATTTAGAGAAGGAGAAAAGAAAGATAGAAATCTTCACCACTTTTACAAGCAGCCTTAATACAGAAAGAGAGAAAGGTAGAAATCTTCACAGCCTCTTTTTAGGCTGTCCTAAGTTTGAATCTCTCCAACCTTTGTTCTCAGGAATTATCTCAGTAACTACAACAACCCAACCAACCAACCACCAACCAATGCCCTCCACACACACACCTCTCGGGGCTTCAAACCGTTCATGCCCTAAGCCAAAAGTTCTCATAAACCCAGGTGGCACACAATCCCAAAGACAAGCTACAGGTGCCAGAAAGACTGCACCCAACCAAATTAGAGCCACCTGCACCAAACATTCCAATTCCAACTCGTAAACAACTACACCACAGCTGGGGTGGGAACGTGAAATTCTAGTGACTAGTCAAACTAAAAAGCTTTTCTTAAAATTCTTCTCATTTTATTTGAGGCTAGCTCCACAAGAAAGAATTCATGCCTAGTACTGTAAACCTGGTCAAACGCCTGAGTGGGGAATTCACAGCCCCTTGGGGGAACCTAGTACTGTTTTTCCCACATTGCAAAATGCACACACTGCTTTCTAAATGTTGACATTTATGCCCTTAGATTTGAACCGTTCTCAACCCTGGAAGAGAAGCTTCTTTTTGCTTCTGCACAGTGGTTAATGGAGAAACTCCTAAACGGTCAAAGTGTGAAGAATAAGTGACTTTGAGTGCTCAGGCTTAAATGGGACAACTATTATCTACGTCACATTCTACCCCACCAAGGCTCATTTAACATTGGGGGTAATATAATAAGTGGTAATGTAAAAACTGGAGGATGGGGAAGAATGCCATAAAATGCTGTCTTCTGGACATGACGTGATATTGCAGTCATAAAATCAGAATGTGGTTACCTGCAAAGATCTACAGAAGATCAACCCAGTCAAAATTCCAGCATGTGTAGGAAGTTCAGGTCTGACCCTGAAGAGCTATTGGCAACTGATGGGAGTGTGGTCACTGTAAGTTTCAGTGGATGGCTCTAGACTCACACACAGGCACCACTAATTGGATTCAACAGGTTATTTTAAAAGATACGAATTTAGGAGGCGTCTATGTTGGAGATGTGTGTATGTGGAGGGTCTAGGAGAAGTTGAAGGGGGAAAATGAGAGGTGTATCTGATCAAAATATATTATATTCATGCCTGAAATTCCTCCAAAATTAAAAAAAAATGTATTAAAAAAGGACAAGATAT
The DNA here is from genome assembly GCA_026225945.1 of Cricetomys ansorgei. Taxonomy (NCBI): domain Eukaryota; kingdom Metazoa; phylum Chordata; class Mammalia; order Rodentia; family Nesomyidae; genus Cricetomys; species Cricetomys ansorgei. The sequence continues at coordinate 7,870,404 of JAMJFZ010000770.1, read as the reverse complement.
TTTAGTACACATTTCCCAAAAAACAATGCAAATGGAAAATAAGCAGAAGAAAACATGTCCACTGGTCATTCAGGAATTACCAATCAGAACTGTAATAAAATATCATTTCATTCTCCCATAAAGATAAAAGAAAAAAAGAGGCATGTATGGCTCTCACTCATAATCTCAGTACTTGAGAGACAGGAGGATTGCCAGAAGTTCTAGACCAGAACAGTAATTTCAAAAGTAGCCAGAAATGTAATGTCTCACAAAAGAGGAGAGGAGAGAAGGAAGGAAATAACACAGAATTACTACATGACAAAGCAATTTCACTTTTGGGTATGCATCTCCACATAGCTGAAAATGGCTACCTAATAAACAATTTATTTAACTTATACTTTATAAATAAAGTTTATTTATTTTTAATTCTATTAATTTATATTAAAATTTTATAATTTTAGTCATATAATACAGTTTATGTATCATATTTATATTTATTCACATAAATAATAAAAATGTTTTCATACAAATGCTCACAACACTGTCCAGAATAGTCAACAACTGGAAACAACTAAAGGTCCAATAATGGATGAATGATAAACACACTGGGATTCATATATAGGGAAGGAAAAAAAAAGGGTGGGGGGTAAACTCATAGACAGTTGACAGGGACTAGATGGAGAAGAAATGAGGAATAACTGTTTCATCCAAGTTTTCTTTTAGGGATGAAAATGTTTTAGATCTAGATAGAGAGGTTGTATAACACTGTGAATATACTTAAAACAAACAAGAAGACCCATTTTTTTGAGACAGGGTTTCAAGTATCCCAAGGTGGCCTCAAACTTCAAAGAGAGTAAACTTAAGCTTACATAAACCATACTGGGATTATGAGGAATGGGAGTAGAATCACACCCACGTCTTCATACCAGGCAGGAACTTTATTAACTGAGCTACAACCACAGACCACTAAATGCCATTTAAGTGCCAACTCTTTATAATTTCATGTTATATGTGAATTTCTCCTCAAACTCCCCCTCCGCAAAAGAACTCAAAAAATAAAGGTATCTATAGACAAGCAGAGGATAAAGTTATTAATATCTAGGTTTACTGTCTCCAGGGACAAGGAAAGGATAGAGGATAAAAACACTGGCAGGAGCTGGTTGTACTGCAACAAGGTAACAGAGTTCACATCAGCGATCATGTTTTGTTATAAAAATGGACTGACATTTGATCTTTCTCAATTAGATGTTAAAGGGAAGTCTCCAGAATCAAGATGCAGCTGCAAAATGTACACAGGGCAAAATCAACAAAGTATTTTCAGAATCATCCAGCTCATACCCAACTCTTTTGTTTTGTTTTTTTCCAGACAGGGTTTCTCTGCTGAGTTCCAGGCTACCCTGGAACTCACTCTGTAGAACTTAGAGATCCGTCAGCCCCTGCCTCCCAAGTGCTGGGATTAAAAGGCATGTGACACCACCACCCAGCTCATACCCAACTTTTAAATGCTGCTCTTATAAATCTATGGCCTGAGGTTAACGAAAGATCAATTTCTGTTTTTCTCTTGCATTTTCTTTCTCCTCACCCTTAAGTTTCCATCTACCTTTCTAGTATCTCTCCTCAACCTGTTTGTGAATGGTTTGAACCCATAAAGCAGAGACAGCAAAAGCTCAACAGTATTCTCTACACTAGTACCAGTAAAGGACATTAGACTTTGTGAAAACAAATGGTTTCAAGCTTTACAAAGTCATGTCCCATTATCAAAGAGTAGATGGGAGCACTCTTTCTCTTCATAGTTCTAAAGCCCATTCCTAAGAACTGACTTGATTTTTGCCTCTAGTCTATCCTTCCTTCCATGATGCTAGGAATTAAACTAAGGCCTTCTGTATACCAAGTATTTCTGCCACTAAGCAAAACTCCCAGTCTACTTGCTATTACTTTGTTTATTTAGAGACAGTTTCATGTAGCCCAGGCTGGCTTCAACTGTGTAGTTAAAGATGGCCATAAACTTCTGGTTCTTCTGCATCCACTTGCTAGTGCTATAATTACATGCATGCACTACCACATCTAGTTTGTGCAGTCCTGGGTATTCAACCCAGGGCTTAATATATGTTAAGCAAACAACCTGAGCTCCCTCAGCTATATCCAGCTCCCTGACATCTACTTTTAGTCAGCACATATGCTGCTATGTTTCGTGTGTTTCTAGAATCACTGCACTGTAAGAAAAGCATTTAAACATTGTAACCATTCCCCAGGTGAAAGCCGCGCCTTCTTAAACTTGGTTAATGCACCTGTACAGAGGGAGAGTATGCCCAATAGGACAGATGTAAAGCCTCAAGGGTTTATGAGGAGCACCTTCCTGAAACTAAACTTCTGCCACAGAAGACCACTGAGGTCAGAAAGATACTGCCTCCTTTATGCATTTTTAAGAATGCCTTTCTCCAGTAGCAGATTCACTCTCAGAAATGTGTACATGCAGGAGAGTGGGATATAATTAGCCAGAAATCAGAAGAAGCACACCAGTTGAAGGAAAGGGTGGTTATGGAAAATCCCTGATGTCACAAAATCCTCTATATCTAGAATATACTGATGACCTATGTTATAAATGTACTGGCTTTTTGACAGGAAGGTAAGAATGTAGGAATGAGAAGTATGTGTGCCTGTATGTATGTGTGTAATCATTTCTGAATTTGTATACTGCAAACCTAGACCCTGGTTCTAGCTGTCCCAGAGTCCCAGGCTCTTCCAAGTTCAAGGGGACATAACCTGAGAAAAGCGCGGGGGGAGGGGGGAGTAGAGAGGAACAGAGGACATGGATGGGGGAAACCAGAAATAGCTGTCATGAGCACTCAGAACTCACCAGAGTTCAGCCCACTTTACCTAGAAAAGAGATCACTTAACTTTTCTTCTAGGCATCCCTGATGACTTAAAGACACCAATGACTACAGAAGTATAAGCTGGGTTCTAGAAACTCTTTTCCTTCATCTCCAAAGTCTAACTCCTAAACAGAAGTCTCCCCTCCTCCTCCTTCCTCATTAACCAAAGTCCCATATTTCACGTAAGACAGTCATAGTCTCATTGTCTCCAGACTAGGAGATCCCACTGAAACTTTTCAAATCCATCTGCAAATACAGAACATCTTTTGGATGGTGGTAGGAAGAGATGGAGAAGAACTGGTCACTGGGCTCCTTGAAAAGGGTAAGGGAAGGCCAACAAGGTGATGCATACTTTCTAGCACCCAGGAGGCTAAGGCAGGATGATCTGAGTTAGAAGACCAGTCTAGACAGTATCTTAAAAACTAAAGAACAAGCTGGGAGGTGGTGGCTCATGCCTTTAATCCCAGCACTTGGGAGGAAGAGGCAGGTGAATTTCTGAGTTCGAGACCAGCCTGGTCTATAGAGCAAGTTCTGGGTCAGCCAGGACTACACAGAGAAACCCTGTCTCAAAAATCAAAACAAGAAAACCCCAAACGTGAGGAGAAGGTAGGAAAGAGGGAAAAGTACATTTAGAATATTGCTATTCTGACCACCCTAGCTGCTTAATCAGTGATTAACACTCCCTCAAGTGAGAAATACTCTACAGAATTATAAAATAAACTAAGCAGACAGACTGATGGGAAAGTAACTTACCCTGCTAAGCCCTGGGCTTGCTTCCTTCTCTCTTTCCTCCAAGTGAATGAACGCTTGATCTCTCCAGATCTAGGCTGGGTCTCATTTGCAGCTGTTTCAACACATCACTTCTTCTGCAAACTGCTGAAATGCTGGGTATCAGTGACTTAAGTGTGCCCTGCCAACCAGACAGACCAGCCTGAATCTCCCTAACGAGGCAAGTCAGGATCGGATCTGGACACCTGCATGAGTTCTCTTTCTGACCCTCACTCTCTGCCAACAGCTCAAGACTCTTGTCAACACTCCCCAACTCACCAAAGCCAGACAAGATGAGGAATATGAAACCTATTATTTCCTGGATGTCTCTCAAGGTAGCATTTCTGCTCTCACTTTACAGTGTCATTAGGAGGGGGAGATCCCTTAGGATTAATTAAGGAATCAGCATTTGGCTGGAAGGATAGTCACCAGATCAAAGGAAAAGGAACCCTTGGAAAATGTGGGTGTCAGTCTGGACCCAGGATAAGTTCCCCAAGCCCGATGTCCTTTTATAGCCTAACGCATTGCTCAAATAGAATTCAACAATGTCCAAACTAGGCTCAAGTACAAATATAATTACCCTAAAAGGTGGGAGAGAAATGGCATTTAAAGGTACAAGGAACTCAACTACAGGAAAAACAAAGAGAACTACTTTGTAAAATCACTTCACTGGAAGGAACATAAGGTATTATCTAAATGAATGTCATCAAAGGACATTCTACATGACAATTTCAAAACAGGAGTAAATGCTCCTGAAATATCAAAATAAGACCAATATTTTAGTTACTGAATAAAAATGCATACTATTTAAAGAGACAGAAAACAAAAGAATTAGCTCAGCTATCTTTTCACTCCTTATGGTAAAGGATGCTGAAGTTCAATCTCACTTCTTGGCTCCTTTCCACTTTCAACTACTGAGGTGAAGAACCTAACAGCAGATATTTGAGCAGTGGTCCTACATGACTATAAGATCTCCTTGCACTTTTTTTTTTTGTTTGTTTTTTTGGCTTACATCTGACCCCAGCTGTCACTTACCTGTCTCTGGGAAACAGAAACTCTGGTAATGGGGTCCTGGAATGGAGTATTCCAAAGGAATCCCAAGCTATAAAAAGCATGAAGTATAAACAAGTAAGAGTCAATGAAACATTACATAATGCTTTACAGAATAGCTATAAACATAGGAAATAAGTGATAATATGCAAGAACAATGATTAAATAGAGGTGATCGCTGTGAATAAAGATTTCAGACCAACCTCAAACTAAACTTATCTCAAAATTAAATAAGGCTAAAAGTTCTGTTGCTGATGTCTGAACTCTAGAAGGTACAAGAAATCATAGATGGATTCAAATTCAAAAGTGTTATCTTTGAATATAAAGGATAGTAACAGGGGGAAAAATTAATAGGGGATAGCTGTATTTTAGCATTACTACTTACATTGGCAGGAGTTTAAAGTAACAATTTAGAGATCTGAATTTTCCACAATTTACACCATGAGTTGCACTGAAAATTATCTTATGTATTTAACTGTTTTTGATAAAACTATCTATGAAGATGGCTGGCCAGGCACGGTAGTTCATGCCTGTAAAAATCCCAGCCCTAGGGAGCCTGAGGTGAGAGGACAGATGAGATGAAGGGTAATACAGAGCTACCATGCTGCTCAGAAAAAGGCGGGAGGGCGAGGTGGGGTGGGGATCAAAGACGTCTGTGAGACTGGGTGACAGCCTACCGTTTTCGTGTACGCTGCTTTATCTGAGTTGTTCTTTTATGGACTCCTGAACTTTTATCACCAACCTGTCATTCCTCAAGTTTGATAATGATGCTTTAAGCTTACCTATGACTACCACAAACATTGTACAACCCTAGCATGAATCACAGAGCTTAGAACTTCCTAACACTTACTATACTAGTGAAGTTCCTACTTTTATAATGTGTAAATTTTCATAAAACAAAATTAGGAACAATCTTTAAAGTATACAGTATATAGTAATTTTAGAGGCAGCTAATGGATTGGTTTACATATTAATATTACACTAGATAATAACCAAAAATTGAGGTCCTTTATCTGAAATTTGGCAAAAATAAGTATTTTGATATAAACTGATGCTTTAATGTCTTATAAGGACTTTAAAACCATTTGTCATAATATAAATTGTGAGCATTTTCTCAATTTGCACAATGTTATACTCACTTCAACAATGGTAGAGGCGGCAGAGCACAATGGCAGGGCAACCAGTATTAGTGTGCTTGCTTATTGTTAAAATACCCATCTTATCAATATCACTCTAACAAAATTCAAGACTAGAACATTTCTTCCAACTAAGAGTTAGTGAAAACAGTGACTTTTATTTTATTTAAGGTACTAGGGGTTGAACCCAGGGCCTAGCACATGACTGGCAAGCACCCTATCACTGAACTATATCCCTAGCCCCAAGTAACTTAAAATATTATATTCTGGAAGTTTACTGGAGGCATCCAAAGTCCTCCAATGGTCAATTACTCACATTAAGAAAAAAAAAAAAAGTGTAACAAAAGTCTAAGGGGGAAACAAGTAAAATTTTATAAAGACAAGAATTTAATTCATGAAATCATCATTAATTATTTATAGGAAAATCTCTGAAGGATATCCTAGCTTCATTAACAGAATTTTACAATTTGCATAAAAGGGTTAAATCAGACTAGATCTTCCAAATAAAACCCAACACAGATATAAGAGCAGCCGCCCATGCATGGAATTTATTGTGTGCTACTGTTTATAAAATACTCGAATAGTCCTGCACATGCATAATATTTCCAACTTAGACAGGAGACCATACAGGGTGCACTTTCTGGCAAACAAAACAACAGATGGTTCTGCTGCCTGGAGCTCTGAGTTGTACTCCAGGGCATGAGGGAAGCAGGCCACCAAAGTAAAGGGAAATACCAAACTACAGTGGCAATCAGTACAGGTCAGTAACTGTGTAAAATTAGCACATGGTTCCATTTAGTTTAAACCAAGCAGTTCTGTAACTACCATAAGTAAAATTTCGACATGCAATCTTGACTTTTATGCTTCCACTAACATCTGAAGAGTTGAAGAGAACCATTGCTTCTAGGCTGCATTAATCAAAAACATTTCCAAACATTTTAAATTTGCCTTTGCATTTAAACATAAAAATGATAGAAAGCCAGCAGCAAATCACCCTGGTGGTATTTTAAGCAACTGGAGTACTCACAATAAACTAAAATTTCTCATAACATCTATGTAACCTATACATGTAGTACCTGTACATCATAGGTCTATATATTAAATATTTGCAAAATGAAAACATGCATACACAAAATACGTCAAGTTTTACAGACATGATTTGAATTAAAATTTACTTTGACAATGTACAAACTTCTTTTAAAGTACCTTAAATGAGTAATTCTGTAATTCTTCATAATTTTAAAATTTAGATTTTTTTTTTTCTTTTCCTTAAATCTCTGGGGTGTAAATCTCAAAAGATATGGGCAAAAAAGATTCTAAACTGGTTTTTGGATTTGTGTTCAAGTAAGAGTCTTCTTAGAAATAGTTTATGCATTCATAATTGAAAAATACCAAGACTATGTTACAGAATTAGCCACATTTAAGAACTATAGACCTGAGGTCAGCATTTTTTATAAACGCCAACAGGGTTTCTCAGATTTTGCCTACAATTCAAAATACAGCTAATAACATCAGAATTATACTTTAAGACCATGCTAATTCATCCTTTTAAAGACATTTCATGGGGTGGGGAGAGTCCACGTTAACTCTAAAGATTGATTGTATTTAAAGTCATGGTTGAAAAAAAATTCTAATTCTACTGAGGAAAAAAAAGAAATTTCATTTGTAAACGTAAATGTGTGAACCACAAGCATAAATGGAGGTGTACGTGTCCTCCACGGGAAGTCGCCCCAAGCCCCTTGCTCACTGCTCCCCACTGTGGCAGTGATTACCAAATCTCTTCCGACAGCACATGTCCCAGGGCCCTCAAGCCTCCATTCAGGAGGGGACAAGGGTCTCAAAAGCACGATGGTTCCTTTCACAAGGACCGTGACATTTATCATCAGCTTGGCCAGCCCCTCCGGCTCCTTGAGTGATCTGTCCATTTGGGGCCGGACACCTGAGAGTCCCTGGTAGCCGCTGGTCACTGGGCACTATGGTTGCCAGTCCCGTGGTTCTCAGTGGCATGTGCGGTGTTCAGGGAATTGAAACCATCTTGTTGTACAGCATCTTTCCGGGGTGGCATTCTCTCATTGATTCTATCCAACCCCTTTGCCTCTTCAAAACTGCAGATTCTATGTGGTGGAGAGAATCCTCGTATTGCTTAACAAAACGCAAATTTGATAAGTCAGTAATTGTAAAAACAATTCTAAGTTTTCAAAAACATAATGACTTTTAAGAAGAAATGACTGCAAATAACAACACTTAAATTTTACTTTAATTGAATTCTATCTCCATTTCAGTCTTCCCATTAAAATATGAATCATTTAAATCTAAATAAAAAGATAACAGCTTTATAGATGAAAAGTTAGCATAGTTTTGTTTTCTTTATTTAAAATAAAACAAAACAAAAACATTAAAATTACCTTTCCCTGCCCACAAAATCTGTAGGCAACGGACTCAGAGTATCTGCCTGCTTCTACTAAGCCAGTTATCTCCTCTTACCTCAAACCTAAGATCACATGGTGACCATTTCAGTGAGGTAGCAAAGAGGAGGGCAGGTGAGGAAGCTAAGTAAGATTGATTAATCCTCAGCACACAAATACGTCCCAAGAACGTGGGAGGAGAAAGAAGAGAAGCTAAAACAGCAGGGTAAGAGGGACCTTAGAGGCATTGTCATCCCAGCACTACCATAATACGAAAAAAGTGGAAAATGCCCCCCAAGTTACAATGTGTTTGGTTGATAAACAAAAAGTATTCATAGTTTTACATTTTAGAACTTGTTTCCTTTCATCTACTGGTCAATCACTACAAACTATGTCAAAATAAACAGCAATCCTTCTGGAGTATTAAAGGGTTTTTAGTTGAACTGTTTTGAGACAGGGTCTTACTACACAGCTCAGGTTGGCTTTGGAATCATTATATACCTTAGCCTGGCCTCAAATTCATGATCCTCCTGACTCAACACCCTAATGTTAGACATTCACCACCAAGCAGCTTACTTACAACAATTTTTATGAATTCTCGTTTATTGCACTGAAGGATGCAGATTCCATTAATAAAATATCCATTTTAAAAGATTCCCATATAATTACTTATAATCTAGCTGCTTAATATATTTAATCTTTAGCACTGTTTATAAACTTGAACCAAACAAATGGCTGTGTCCACTAAACAGACAGAAGTGTGAAATATCAAGTTAAGTCTTGATATACACAAATATAATCTTAACCATAAAACTACAACCCAAACTACAGGAAGCAAAACTCATTATAGTAACAGTTCTTGTACTAGAATGGGCAAAAACAAACTCACATGTTTGTTTAGTGGGGGTTTCACTGAGGGGAGAAATAAATCTGAGTAGCATAAAACATATAAAGTAGATCTCTACTTATAGGGTTAGTGTAATTATGTCCATTAAAACAGACACTGTAATGCTATAATATACAACATATGCTAAAGAAATGAGCAACAATAAACTCTGGATTATACTAGAAAAGAGAAAAGACACTATAGGTATCAGCTCTTGTGATTTTTCTTTTTTTTAAAGAAGAATTTGACTGTTAAACTTGATAAGTCAGCCAGTATGATTCATCTGTGCAAGCATGAGACACACCCACAGGACATTCTGGTGCCCACCCACACACCACAGATCTCTGCCCAGTGCAAGGACTCTGATCGTACCTTTTTCAGCCTCAATAGCCTCAACTGTGGCTGTACAGAAGTGAGCAGAGGCATGCAAAATGAATGAGAGAGATGAGAAGGGTCATATTGTACAGCAGAAAAGTCAATAATCACTTAATATATCACAGTACTCCAAACTATATCATCATTTACAATTGAACACAAACAGTTAACCATATTAGAGAGCCCCATTCAATCCCCCGATTCCTAACAGCAAAGCTTACACATAGCACTATAACATCAGAGTACTGGACATATAGACCTGTTGTAAAGACAGACATCTTAGCCCCCTTACAAATGCACTCCAGTGTTAAATTACTCATCTTGAGTTCAGTGTTCTCATGGTGCTAGAATTTTCCATTATGTTTACTTATCAGTACATTATTTTACAGGAAAATTCTCCATGCTAAAATTAGGATAATAGCACTGTAGCAGAAAAGCAAACAAGAGAATCTTTTCTTCCATTTTGAATATTAACAACATTCATCACCACTTGGGTCCCTAAGATACAAACTAAAAAGGGTCAGTAATGGTTTTCTGTCCCTTTAAATTTACAATGCAAAGCATAAGCAGCAAAATCTGGTACAACTGTGATGAAATTTAAGGGCCCTATATTTGTTGAATTTGAATTCGTGAAAGTATTATTCTCAGATTCTGTTCTTTAGGGGAATCTAAAAAGACCTATTTTCTAGGAACTTGAGTTTTGTTTTGTTTTTAAGGAGGCTGGCCTTGAACTCCTGATCAAGTGATCATCTTGCATCAGTTTCTACAATAGCTGAGAGACTATGACCACTGCACCCTGGCTCCTACTCTAATACTGACTGTCTCATTATCTAAACACCTCTACCATTTAAAAAATTCTATTCAGATTTGGTTTATCATGATTATGAATTTGCTTAGAAGAGAGAAACCTGCATTCTTAGGTGAAGAAAGAAAGGCTTGTGGGCATCCTTTCAAACCCATACGCTAATCAGAAAGGCATTAAGGGACAGAACTAATGTCCTTCAGGCAATGAATCCTAATTATGTCATACTATGTCATATGAGAAAAAAAAATTCTTGGGTGACTCGGTACTGACAGACCCATTTAAAGAATTAAATATTTAGTTGTGCATTTTGTTGTCAAAGATGTCTTTTTGGGCACTGCAGAGTTGGTTCAGAGTTCAGAGCATTTGTTGCTCTTGGCAGAGAATTCCAGTTCAATTCCTAGCACCCACATGACATCTAACAACCATCTGTAATGCCAGTACCCAGGGGATCTGAGGTCTTCCTCTAATCTCTGAGGACACTGAACATGCACATGTTGCATAGGATGCATGTACATAATGCAGGCCAAACATCCATAGGAGTAAGATAATAAAATAATAATTCAAAAAATTTTTAAAGATTTGTTCATTTTGGGGTTCAAACTATAAAAAGAGCTACCACTGGTGAACACTGGTGAACAGGATCTAAACATGCAAAGAACAGTACTTGCTTAACAATGTTACCCTTTCTGTACTAAAGTGTACAAACTTAGAATGTTACAACAAGAATATCCCATTCCTTCTGCTTTGCTGCTGCTACAATAGAGGTAATTATAAGACTTATTCCCAAAATGTCTTTTTAAGAAAAAGTATGATTTAGAACTTATTTTTCATCCAAAACAGTTATGAATGGAAAAGCCTTAGAAAACAAATTAGAAACACTGGTGATCTTAGCCAGAAAGTAAAAAGAATTGGGGATCCAAAAGAGGTAGGATGAACATTGAATAAATAGTTTTCTATAATTGTTACATCAATTATTAAATATATATATAATATATATAATATATAAATAAATATATATATATATATTGCAACTCATCCTTGGGAAAAAAAAAATCTAGCACTGTATATCTACAAAGAATTCTACAAAATTTGTCCAGACAGAAAACTGAGACAAAAGATCCACCTAATTGAGTATGGTGGCCATGCCTTTGATCCCAGAACTCAGGCAGGTGGATCTCTGAGTTCAAGGCCAGCCTGGTCTACATAGTGAGTTCCAGGCCATCCAGGGCTACAGAGTAAGACCTTTCCTCAAACAAACAAAAAATACACAAAACAATGAAAAAAGATCCATCTACACTTATCAATCCTCGAACATTCATTATCAGTCCCCTTCAGAATGTGAACATTTTTCTTTATAATTTAAATTTTAAATAATATAAATTTAAATTTTCTTTATAATTTAAAATTGAAAGAAGAAAAAATGTTTATTGGAATATAGTTTAAGAGTTTGAGATAGCAGAAGTGATTGTACATGAAGCATTCTACAATTTGTATATGATAAGAAATTAAGACTAAAATTGATCTCATTAAGAGGATTAGTGTCTAGTTAATTATGTCACAAGTTTAAAATTCTACCGATAAACTTTCTAAGCTATGAAACTTAATAGGAAGCTATAGACTGTCAAGTTTAAAGGCTTAGACTGAAATATGAGCACCTGAAATTTAAATAGAAAACTAGAAAGAAACACCTGATAACTGTAAAATTCAATATGAAGGCCACTACTTCTCCTTTATTAACTTTCAATTACAAAGAATATAGTGCTAATAAGTGTCAGTATAGTCTTTAACTATTTTGTTCCTCAATACAAAAAAGGAACAAACAGTCAACAGGAATTTGGCATTATTAAAATAGAGATAACTATTTTCCCATATAGGTAAAGATGTGGATAGAATTATAGGGTTAATTCTCATTTAAATTATCATGCGGAAGGGGGAACAACTCCCAAATCAAACTCCGGAAGAGTTGCAGTTTTTAAAAAAACATCTCCCTCCATCTAAGAAATAGCATGTTAATTAGCTTCGTGATGGTGCTCCTGCCTTTAATCCCAGCACTCATAAGGAAGAGGCAAGAAGATCTATATGAGTTTGAGGTACAGCCTGGTCTAGACAGTGAACACCAGGCCAGCCAGGGCTACATCGTGAGACCCTGTATCCAAAAAACAAACAAACAAAAACAAAAAACAAAAAACCCTAAGAAGATATTGAAAAGGTAATTTTTATATTCTGAAAATAGGCTTGAAATCTCAGAATTAAATTTATTTTTGAAATTAACCTCTCAGTCATATACATTACCATTAGAATTTACATCTAACAGAAATTTAAAACACTAATCTTTTTGTAAAAAAATCGCAAAGATGTGGTTTCTACATGAGCTTTGTTACTTCTTTTAAAACAAGTCCTCATATGCTCAAACATCAAGAGCCATCCCTAGCAGAACTAGGGAGCTGTCCAGTTTCCAAAATTAGACCCCTTAAGTTCAGCTCCTTCCAATAACTCACGCTATGCTGAGAACACACAGTCCCTCAGCAAAGGTGCTGTCTTTCAAACCTTCCCTGCAGTTGAGGGTGGTTTCCAAGTTGAAGGAATGAGCTTCAGGCTGCATGCAAATTAAGAATAAATAGAAGTACCAAGCTGGCAACAAAGCATGTAATTAGCAGGTACTAACTGTGAAATCTGAAAGCATGGTTTGCCATGGATACAACATAAAACTAACAATATATCCGAGGATAACTGAGAGACAGATGACTGTGAAATAGTTTACTTAAATATTGTTTCTTTTGTTTTTTTGTTTTCAATTTAGTTTTTTTCTCTTCCAAACAAGGTATACTTTTCCTTACTAGAATTAATCTTTACTAGTAACAATTTTTGTAATTTTCATTTAACATTTTAGGCTTTATTAATTTGTTTTAATTTAGATTCATGAAATTCTCTTAGGCATTTAAAAATATTTGTAATAGAAAAATCAAGGACAAAGAAAATAAAATCATAAGTGGATTTCTTTTAAATTCAAAAAATTTTAAAAAGAAAAGGAATCCAGGGATGGGAATACAGCTTAGTGGTTCAGCAAAGCTCAAGGTTCTACAGTCCCTCACTCAGCATGGAAATCTGAAGCTGTATGCAGTCTCTATTAAATCTGAAAGCCACTACTGTACTTAGCTCAACTTTCTTGTTGCACCCATGGTAACAGCAGACAACAGAATAACACATAAAATAGAACATATATAGGATAAAAATTATTTGAATACCAAAAAATTATTTTAATTAAAAAGGATCTGTTTTAGAACTGAGTAAAATGACATTATGAGAGAATTGCAAATTTATTAAAATATTTAAACTTTTCTTTTTTTAACTTAACAAAATTCACTAATTACAACATGAAAAAGAAAACTGTTTTATGGATAACAGATCTATCACTGCCTGTTTTAATAGAACAGTGACCCTGGAGGGCTGCCAAAGTGGCTCTATGTATAATTTTTTTCCACATCACAAGTTTTGTATTCTATCCAAAGGGAAGGAAATTGAGACTGTGAGTTTCTGTGTTCGGGCTGCAGTACTCACCACTTTCTTCTATTTAATGTGTAACGGGCTTTTAAGGTTTACCCAGTACTTACAGATACTTAAAACAATCAAGTTAGCTTTTTAAAAAACATAAAATATTCAACGAGCCAGATTACAGGAATGCTTTAGGTATAATTTTTTTATTTTCATGCAAAATAAAGGCACACTTAATAACACCCTTTCAATTTGACTTACAGGATTTGAATTCAACCCTTTATAACAATAGCATAATATCTAATGTTACATTCATGTTCAGAATGCACCAAGTGCAGCAACAAATGCAGCAAACCTAAAATCAAGGTGCTATAAAGCTGCTTCTACATCAAAAGACAGACAAGCGTCTGATAGAGTAATTTAATCGAACATATATTTACAGACATACAGCTACCCTAAAGAAAGACAGACAGATTTAAGAAAACAGCTATATCTGCAGAGGAAGGAAACAGCATGTTACAGACAGTCAATTATACATAGAACATTTGACAAACACCACAGAAAACAAACTCTAATCATTTACCAGGGTACAAATCTTGGCATAAATCTCTTGGCAAGAGAAGTGAATAAAGGAAATTTTGGGGGCAAAGCAGATTTTTAACTAAAAAATTAAATACTTGAAATATAAGCATAATCTAATACAATTATATAATTTTTAAAAGAAACTTGGATATATGTGTGTGTGTGAATGTATGTATGTATGTATATTTATGCATGTATATATATATATATATGTACACACACACACACACACACACACACACACACACACACATATAAATTTACATTCTTGACTGAGGCTTTTAAAAGAAAGGGGTGCATTAGAGAAATGAGTAATTATTTCAAAATTATGACATGAGTTGCTCCCATATCATTTAATAAAAAGCTGGGAAACTGACCATTATTTTCAATTGAAAGACAACCCGTACTATCAGTATTATGCCCTAGTCAGGTACTAATCAGATACTGCTTATCATATAGTACCCTGCTTATGTCAGCTGCTGAGACAAGAACTCAAAAGCAGAAGGACTTCCCTGCATGCATTATGTGTATTGTTAGCAAAAGAGTGAGGTGTGCCCCAGTCCATCTGAGGCACTGCAAGTTGCATAACATCATTACCACTTTGCAAGGTCTGCCGTCCTCCAGCCAACACTCCACTAGGCAACATCCCTGTGGGAGTCAGGCCCTTGAGTGTCAGCACACTTTCACTCTCCTCCCTAAAGCAGAGAAATGTAACAAGTATCAGATGGGCGAGTAGCTCAGAGGTACAGCATCTGCTTAGTATGCACATAGCACTGAGCTTGATCCCCTGAACTGCAAAAAGCAAAAGCGAACAAAATAAAAATCTACCAATAAGTATTTAATTTAAAATAAGAGTTGGGGCCCAGATGTAGGCTGTGTATATAATTTATTACGCTTGTTATTAATATATTTCCCTCAATTCTAAGATACATATTCTAAATGTTTCATGTATGAGGGTATATATTACATATGTAATTATATGTAATTATTATATATGTATTATATATGTAATATATACATTACAATTGTAGCATATATTGTTTTCCTGAAACCTCATCTTCCTGAATTTTAATCTCAGGAAGCCAAGTTGTACTCCTGCAAAACAGACATCCTATATGGATGAGAATATTCACCAGGAGTCCTATCCTAATCTGATTTCCAAGGTGTAGATTTAGTGCTTCTATCACAAGACCAAGACATACCAAACAAAGGTTACAAACCCTAATTTCAGTGGCAGAGTACATGCTTGATATGTTTTAGGCCTTGGGTTTGATTCCAGCACCACAAAACAAAATGAAGAAAGGAAACAAAACACCCCCTAAGTCAAAGAAACATCTATTTAATTCCTCAGTACAGAAATGCACAACTAGTTTCAACAGAGGAAGAAACCCACATTGTTTTTAGGTATCAACCAGAACAGTGCTCAAAAAATACAATAAAGTAATTTCTGCAAAACCATCAAGAAAATGCACCAATACCTGAGAACAGAGAAGACTCTTGCCATCTTGCCAATTGCTCTGATTTTGTTTCTTATGATTTCTTTCCGGGCTGCAGCTGAACCTACTTTCAATGGAATAAATAGAGAAAAACAAAGGCTCAAGTTTAGGGCATTCAAGCATTATTCTATTATTGTTAGCCTAACCAGACTCGTCTAAATCAATGCCAGGTCTCCTGCCACCACCTCACACAGATGAACTCATGCCAGAAAGTTCCTCACTCCCTAAATGATTTGCTTAACACTGGTAACAACAATTCACAAACTTTAATTATCTCACACTAATTGACTAATCAGGAAAGAAGTAAAGGGGGGTGGGGTGGAGGACACTAAAGTCCAACTTGGATTACAAACCAGAGGACAAAAAACTAGAAACGATCCTATAGTTTTTAATTTTCATGAGCGCCTACAGCATGCAGACTAAGACAAATGGAAGACTTCCGTTTAATTATCACAAAAGCCTTTAACATGCACACTAGAAATATTTCAAAATATTATAAAAGAATAAGTCTCTTTACTCTAAGTTAATCTACAAATAATGTACAAAGGATAATGATAATTACAAAGGTGATCACAAAGTAGGGATGACAGCATTATTTCAGCAATAATGAACATCTCAACTTCATGGACTAGCTGTCCTCTAAAGTCATCCAAGTATACACAAGCTTTTACAGCCACCGGTGAATATGAGATAAACAGTAAGAAGAGACTCCCTCAAAAAGTTGCCTAAAGAATACATCAAAAGAACTGGCTCCTTGGCTGGACAAAGACTCAAAGGTTCACTCTTCCGTTCCTTGGTCTCAAGCAAGAACAACAATCTCAGTCCTACCTATTGTCACATATATAGCAACTGGAGTCACTCTGGATCTGGGTGTTTCCTTATGCCCGTGCTTCAACATGATAAAAACACACATATGGAAGCACCATTGTTGAGAAGGTCAAGGAAAGACTAGATGCTAGAACAAAATGAGCCTTAGGTATACAGAAGGCTGAACAATCAGAAGTCTTATAGGTAAGAGCATTTCATTTCAAATTCAAGCAGACTACAAACACATATAATTAAAAACTAAGATGATGTCTACCCCTAACTAAAAGAAAAAAAAAGTCCAATTTCAAGGTTGAAAACAGAATATTTTAGAGAACAGGGCTCCAAGGACCTTATTTGTTATTCTCTAAAGGGTAACACCAGCAGCAATGAAACTCGAAGCCCAAAATTATGTGGTCATCACAGCATCAAAGAGGTGTTCTTCAGATTAAAAAACACTAAAGAAGTTAAGTAGCAAAGAATATCAGAATCTGAAGACACACTGGGGATATTTCCTTATTTTACAGACAAAAACAAAAACAAAAAAAAAAACAAAACCCTGAGTTTATTAAATGAGTTTTCCAAGGATACTAAGTCTGATTTGTCTGATTTTTTCCTAATAAATAAATATAGACATTTTATTTTTTAAATTGGCAATTTTTTTAAATGGTATGATTTGTATATGGAGTAGCAATTGAGAAGGATGGCTATAACAATATACATTTGTATTATCATTCTTAATTTATATATTTGCAAACCAAATGATAAAAAAATATAGTGAATTTAAATAAAATTTTTTTCAAGAATATAAACACACTGTACAAGTCAGGATTTAAAATCAATCTACAAACACATCATGCATCATATCAAAGTAAATGGTCACTTTAAACGTACTTTGGGGAATAAGACAGACAATCAAACACCCTAATCATGCAGGGAAAAGTACAAACATTACAAATAAGCAAAAGAATGAAATTTTAAAACAAGAGGAATGAAAAGAGGGAAAACTATTTCCATGCACAGAAAGACAGATGTCTTGGAATATGACTTCTAAAACATTAAATTCTAACTCAGTTAAAAGGCAGGCTAAATTTGCACAAGGCCCCAAAAGACTCTCAAAACACTACTCAATGAATGTGCCAACTTACATGGACATGAGGTAACTTAGGAAGTCATATTTCAAAACAATGTTACTCTGTCTGGTCTGTACCTTTTTTATTGCCATATATGAGCCGTTCTTCAGATGGAGAGTCCAGAAAAAAGGAAGTGAATGATGGAGAAAAGGTGGTTGAGACAAATAAAAAGATAGAGATTTAAGTTGGCAGTGGTACTGAAGGATGAATGTAGAAAGAAAGGAAGAAAAATGAAGGCCCTCATATTTGAAAATTTGAAAAATGTACTGCAGAATTTGGTGAATAAAAGACAGATGCTACAGGGTAGAGCTCTAAAGCAAAGATTTCTTAAAAGATATGTGTTCAGAAAGAAATTATGAATAGAATGATTATAATTTCTGATGAAAGTAGACATAATTAGGGACAGAAAAAAAAAAAACACATGAAAACACATAAGACCAATAAAAGACTGTGCAAACAACCACACATTTATAGTTAAAACCCTAAGGAAATATGCCACCCATGAAAGTATGTTAAGTGAAAAGCAAAGACACAAATAAGATACAAACTCATGTGGTTCTTCAAGGACACCAATGTAGGCAAAATCTGTCACATATACAGAAACCGTAGGTAACTTTCCTCAGAAAGCCTCGCCTGCTCCCAATTTAAAAAAAAAAAAAAAAAAAGCTGAGCCTCCCACATTCCATAACAACATGACATGTTCTTGAATCTGAATTGTAGAATGTTTGCATATATTCAAAATTAACCATGTGCTGTTTGTTCCCAATCTAATCTGGGAGACTGAGGGACATCATTCTGCAAAAACAGTGACAGATTGTTTCACAGCAAGTAAACAGCTTTAAGAATAGGCTGTAGGGGTAGTCTGAGTTTTCTAGATCTTACTTTCTAATGCTGAAATACATGACTGCAATATAGGAACTGCAGAGTTTAATTTAGTGGCACAGTAACATGTAGATTATGTACTTCTTTTACCAACCTGAAGACAAAAGATAAATACCTGAAAGAAATATATGCACTCTAAATATCACAGGGTATCAGTGTTCAAAAAGTCTTTCATGATTGAAACCTCTAAAAAGGATGTTATACAATTTTATATGCAATATTTATGCAAATTTGTCTTAAAAAAACTCATATAAGCATTAAATAAACAATACAGAATATCAAAGAGCCACCAGTAATAGAGTCTTAACCCACTTTAACAATCTCTAAAGTAAATATATAAAACACTACTCTTTCTTTCCTGCTACTGGACCAATCCTACTTTCTCCCTCTCTCTACAGAAAACTGAACCCTCATTCGACCTCCATAGCAAACCCCTTCCATCAAGTTTTCTTTCTAAAGTCAGATTTCTTCCCAGATCCACAGGATGACTTCACTGAAGTGCAGGAAAAAAGAAAGAGATAAGTCATGCCATCATGGTGACAGGAGAGGGAAAAGGGGGAACAGAGAAGGATGAAAGGGAATGAGACAAGGAAGCAAGGGGGTAGTGAGCTTCTACTCGTTCTTTTCCGGGTCCTAAGCTGAACCCTAACAACCTCCACTTTCCTCCATGCTTTAAAAGCTTTCCCCTATGCAAACTCCTTGACTCATGTTGGATTATATAAGAACTAACAACCAGATATAATCTTGTTTCTATGGAAAAACAAAAACTTCCTGAATCTCTAGTGAACTGGCATAACACTCTAAAAGACCACCTAGGTTGGTGAAGAAGTGAAATACTAGGGAGTTCAGAGGTATTTCTGATGTACTAGGAACATAGTACTAAATGTCCTCTTCAAAAAGCAATGTCCATATTAATGAAGAACCACATCCTTCCAATAGCTCTCCATTTTCCTGTTTCTGTTCTCTCTTTCAAACCTCCCCTTTCCTCAAACTCCCATATCACTACAAAAGTACCTCCATTATTCTCAGAATTTAAAATGTGTGTGTGAGTAAACTCTCACATATCAAACAGTATAGCCACCTGAAAGCAACAATTCCTTTGTTCCCCGAAATACAGTATACTGAGACTCACTAGTTAATGAGATATCATTTCATAATAAAAATAATAAGATAAGTATTCATACCATCAAACTGGTCTTCACCTTCTGTCATTAGTTCATCATCAGAGCAAATACTCAGAACATTTACCAACATTTCTGTCACTATTCAAAAAGAAAAGAGTGGTAAGTTAGATGACTAGATACAACTGCCCACACATACACACAGCAATAATTTAATAGGATACTTTGTAATAGCAGGAATAACAGAATTTTAAAAACTGAAAAATTTTGAAATGAAAGCAATTTAACAGATAAGAACGCTTGAGAAACTGGGATTCAGAGATACCAAAGATCTGCTAAGAAATGTAAGAGTTTCAATAAGTAACATCTGAGAGCAATTATAAACCAGACTTCAGTTTTCCAGGAGAAGACGCAACACTAGAAGCCATAAAAAATATAAAATGGTCACACAGGTAAAAGGAAACTAGTTGGGAGTCCAGAAATAAAAGTTCACAGTTAATGACAACTGAGGTTTTTATACAGGTATCAAAATAATTGAAACAAAGTACATTTTTGTGTGTCTATTAAAAAAGAATAGGTTATAAACCCCTCCCATAGTACACTAATATTAAAACTAACTCAAGTTGAAACAAAGGTTGCTAAAATTATAAAACACTTAGGAAAAAATTACAGGGGTAAATCTTTATGCATTAGGTCATTCTTAAAAATTAGATAAAATTTCATCAGAATCATAAACTTCTGAAACAAGCTATAGTGACATATACCCACACTGTACTTGTATCACTGAGACAGAAGAACTACTTCATCTCAGATCTTGGGCAACACAGCAAAATCCCATTTCAAAGACAAAGGAAAAATAAAAATTATGTTTCAAAAACTACTACCACCAGAGTGAAAGGCCAACCCAAAGAATGGGGAAAATATTTGCAAATCACTTATCTAATAAGAGATTTGCATCTAGATATATGTGTATAATATGTATACATACTATACACATATAAATCCACATGTATGAAACAGATTTCAATAATAAATAATTTGAAAATAATCAAACAAAAATTTATACAAGATGTTCTTCCTAATGTTATACATAACAGTTTAAAATAAAAGTATAATCAAATGTCTACAAGCTTATGAATGAATAAACAAAAGGTAGTACATTCACACAATACTATTCAGTAATACAAAAGGAATGGAGCCCAGATTCACGCTTCACCATGGATAGATCTTTAAAATGTAATGGAAGCCAGGAGTGATGACTCGCGTCCATAATCACAGAATTTAAAAGGCATTTAAAATGCGTGAGGATCACAAAATTCAGGTCAGTCTGGGCAACAGAGGAAGATCTAGTCTCAAAAAAAAAAAAAAAAAAAAAAAACAGGGCCCAGAGAGAACTCAATCTATAAAGTTCTTTTTGTGCAAGCATGAGGATCCAAGTTCAATGCTCAGCACCCACATAAAGAGCTGGGCATGCCAAAAGTGGTGGCATTTAATGCCTTTAATCCCAGCACCCAAGAGGCAAAGGCAAGCAGATCTCTGTGAGTTCAAGACCAGCCTGGTATGAATTCCAGAACAAGTAGGCTACACAGTGAGATCTTGTCTCAATGAATGAATGAATGAATGAATGAATGGATGAATGAAGCTGGCATGGTGCTGAGGATTTGTAATCCCAGAGCTGGAAAGGTGGAGCCAGCTAACCTTGATGAGCCCCAGGTCAGAGAGAGACCCTGTTTCAAGTCAATATAGAAGACAACGGAGGATGAATGGTAGAGCCCAAGGCTGCTGCCTGGCTTCCACATGTCTATGCGTGCATAGGCACCCATACGCATTTACACCAGCTTACAAGTGAACATGTATACAAAATCAATCAAAACAGAGTAAGGGGGGTGGAATGAACAAATAAAACAAACCACTACCTATTGTACAGCTCCATTTATATGAAATGTCTGTAATAGGCAAACCCAAGAAGCTGCTTAAAGAGGAATAGTTAAGAGTGACCACTAGTGCTGTCTTCAATAGCACACAAACTAAAACTGCAACACTACAGAGATTAACATGCTACCCATACAAGGATGACTTGTAAATTTGTGAAGTGTTACAAAAACACTTTTTTCAAAAGGAAATGAAGACTGGTAGCATACACCAGTAATTTGGGGAGAGAGAGAAGAGAACCATGAATTCAGGGCAAACAGTAAGAGCTACATAGACAGACCATGACTGTGAAAGAGAGAGAGAGAGAGAAAGGGAGGGAGGAAGGGGGAGAGAGAGAGAAAGGAAGAAAGGAAGGAAGGAAAGAGAGGAGAGGGAGAAAGTCTTATATGCATGATCTTCTATGGAAAAGCATATCACATTGGATTGGATTCTCCACAACAAGGTCCTCAAATTAAGGACAATAAACAAGAGTTTACCAATTTATCTCACCTATATGAATATATGAGCAGAGCAGTGGTGGTGCACTCCTTTAATCTCAGCACTCAGGAGACAGAGGCAGGCAGGTCTCTGCGTTTGAGGCCAGCCTGGTCTACGAAGCAAGTTCTAGGACAGACAAGTCTACACAGAGAAGGCCTGTCTCGAAATACCTGCCCCCTCAAAAAAGAAAATATGAAAAATATTCTCAATGTTTACATATATTTACACATCAATTTTCCCTTTCTCAAAATGATTCTGTATGTTCTGTATTAAAAAATCAAATGTTTTAATGTAGACTTAAAAATAAGTCTCCATCTTTTAGAAATACAGTTTGAAATATCTATAGAAAAAATTGCTTCAAAATAATTTAGATATAGTGAGGTAATACCTCACTATAGGGCTATTCATTACAAAGGTTTGGTGGTGATTTGAAACCTGTACAAAGATGAACATTTGGGGAAATAGGGAAAAAGGAAAGCTAGCCAAGGCTGACCTCAAACTCAAGACGTTGTTGACTTAAACCCCTGATCCTAACGCCTCCTAAGCACTGAGATTCAAAGTGTGGGCTACTATGTCCAGCTCTTTTTTTTAAAAGTTTTTTTTAAGCTGCTTTTTAAAATAAAATTACAAAGCAGTTCTTAAAACAGAGGAAATGGCTCATGACTATAATCTTATACTTTGGAGGCTGAACCAAGAGGACTACCATGAATTTGAGGTCTCGCTCTGGAGTCATGGATGAGCTTAAGTGCACAATGTGGCTTTGAACTTGCAGCAATCCCCTTGCCCCAACCTCCTGAGTGTAGGCACTACAGAAGCAAGCCAATATGCTCAGCTTTACTACTCGTCCCTTTCTCTTTTATTATTTTTAAAAAATTTAATTGCATTATTATTGTGTGTATGATGCAGAGGGGGTACCTCTGTGCCATAGCCATGGCATTTGTGTGGAGGTCAGAAGAAAACTGGAAAACGGACTCTCTTCCTCCCACTGTGGGTTCAGGGGATTAAGCACAGCAGTCAAGCTTTCATGGCAAGTGTGTCTACTTGCTGAGACATTTTGCTGACCCTATGCCAAATTTTTGAGATTTACATTTTTATAATTTAGAGAAGATCCCACAGAAAAAAACGAATGTTCATAAAATGTTAATATTTTTACACCTTACAACACAAATTCTTTTTTTTTTTTTTTTTTTTTGAGAGGGAAGGGGTGCTGAGACAGGGTTTCTCTGTGTAGCCTTGGCTGTCCTGAAACTTGCTTTGTAGACCAGACTGGCCTTGAACTCAGAGATCCACCTGCCTCTGCCACCTGAGTGCTGGGACTAAAGGCGTGCACCATGCCTGGTTTTACAACAGATTGTTTATACCAAGACAACCACGACAAGGTGCTCTTGAAAGTCAAAGGTTCAATGGCTTCCTCCCTGAAATTCCAACTACTGGCAGTTTTGAGCCACCTGACACAGGTGCTAGGAACTGAACTTAGGCTCTTAGGAAAAGCAGTTCATGCCCTTAACTAATGAGCCACCTCTCCAGTCCAAAGAGACAGTCTTGTTATGTAAGCCAAGCTGACCTCAAACTAGTAATATTCCTGCCTCAACCCCCTTCCTCCCATTGCTGGGCTTATAAGAATGTTCTGTCACACCTAGTTCATATTTCCAAATCTTTTAAAATTGTACGATGCATTAGAATAGCAAAAGAACTACCAAAGTCTGGCAAGATGCTTTAGTGAGTAAGGATGCTTGGTGATCTGAGTTCTATCCCAGAGACCAACATGATGATGGAACGGACTCTTACAAGTTGTCCTTTGGCTTCCAGCATATGTGCCATGGCACATGTATACTGACATGCACACAATAAATAAATGTAATTTTTAAAAAATTTATAGAAAAGAACTAAAGATCATCTGGTAATAATCAAATGTAGGAACATCAACAGGACTCTACTGCTCTCTCTCCTCACTTCACTTGTAGCAACAAACAGAACTCAGCTTAAATTTTCTGATCTCTCAACAAGTGGACAATATAAATTATTAAATTCACAAGCGGTGATCTCTATTTGTTTAAACACTCATAGCAGAAACACCAGGTATTATGATATTATACATATATACATATACACATATACACATATATATGTATACACACATATATGTATATGGTATTATACACAGAGGCATAAGGTAACTAAATTAGAATCTACAACATGACCATTTTCCTTTTTGCTTTACCCTCCTGATGCCCCGACTCTACCCTCACGATCTTAAAGTACTCGAGCTGCAATGTAGACTGACAACACAGCGAGTGAGATGAATTCTTCAATTCCCTTTAGCGTGATGATGCTATGGCTGAACTATTTCTCATATCCCAAAGATAGAAGGTTGTAAGCGTAATGCATCCCTTCAACCTAAGCCCTTAACTGGTCCTCTTCTCAAATGCTCAAGTGGGTAATTCTATCTCCATATAAACTCAGTGTCAGACCTACGGAGTAAATGAAGAAGAATAAAGGCAATCTGCAGAAACGCTAACATACACAGTATAATTATTCATTTTGAATTTTAAAACCAAAAATTGCCTTGGCAGAGGTAATGTATCACAGAGAAAGGAACATTTTGAAACATGGAGGAGAGGTGTGAAAAATAGAGCGGATATAGAACAAAATGTTTTATAATTCTATCTGTATTCTCACTTTGTCAATGTGACACATATGAAATCTGATGCACTGCCATGTTAAAAAAGAAGAATGAACACTCACATGGAAAAGAAGGCAACAAAATCCTAAAAAATTAGGAAAACTAAAAAAATAGGAAGTAAAATTCTTAAACAGCATTTATTTTCTCTTTAAAAGCCTAATGGTAATTTCTCAAAAATAAATGTTCTAATGGTTATTTCTCAACATTTGTCAGACATATCATTACTAAAAATATATGCATATTTTAGATATTGGAGAATATTAGGTTAGATAGTACTGAATTTCTCTACTTCTCTTAGAATACAGATGCACTATAAAATAACATTGCCAAAATGAAGGCTACTAAATTCTCCCATTAACTGCTGTAAAATCTCTACAAATGGTGTTAGAATATGCAGAGGCATCCATTCCAAAGCAAAGCAATCTCTCTATAAAAGATTTAGGCTTAAAACAAAATGAAAGAAAATCCAACAGCTGAAGACAACATCAGGCTATTTATAAATTCTCTCCCAGTCCCCCAGACATCCTCACATGGGGGCTGTAAACATTGCACCAAAATATCTTTGAGGCTGTCATATCCACACCCACAGACATAAGTAGAGCTGTAAGCACAGTGGAACCAGGCTACAGTTTCCTCTACCAAGTATGTGTCTGTGATAGTAAACTGTAGTAAATGTAGAAGTAATAAAATATTTTGTAAAAAATAAAATATATATAAAGATATATATATATATACCGTACCTTTTTCTCCAACAAATGGTAAAGACCATGTGAAGACATCCATAAAATTGGGCAACCAGTAAGGGTGTGGAGAACAATTAAACTGTCGGATATTCATCACATTATTTTCATACTTTAGTACAGCAGCTGCAAGGTAAGTTGAGTATCAATATAGCACACTGTGAGCCTAAAGAGCAGCAAGTACATAAAATACAGTATCTGTTTAAGAGAGAGGGAGATAAAGGGACGAGTAGAAACCAGGCTTTAGTAGTGGAGATAGGAATAAATATTGTTGCAATAACACTCGTTATTTTTCTTTTGTAGACATAGTCGGGGTCTCAATTTATAGTCCTGGCTGGCCTACAATTCACTACGTAGAGCAGGTCAGCCTTGAACTCACAGAGATCCACTTGCTCTGCCTCTTAGGTGCTGAGATTAAAGGTGTGTGCCATCATGCTCCATGTAAAATACATATATATATAAAATATATATTCATTATTAATGAAATTTTCAGATTCTTTCCAGAATGTTTTATTTTATAATCCAAAGATGACCATGCACTTTTTCTAAATCCAAAATTGTGAAAATCAATTTTTAGGGGAAACACAGAACGGCAATAGACAATTTTCTAGTTTTTTAAAGCTCACAAAGTTAAGGAAAAGATCCTTTTAATTGCAGGAAACCTAGTTAAGAAGAGTTAGATTCATTAAGGCAAACAAACAAAATCCCACCAATTTAGAAATTGTGAATATATAAATGTGCTTTTTCCACTAGTGTATGAAATTAGATGAAGCTACTTCAAAGAAATATTTTACTTCATTTAGGAAAAAAACACCTATTAAAATAAAGAAGAAAAAAAAGTATAACTAAGTAATCCAAAGATAATATATTCACCTTAATTTTTAGATATCCTTCTAAAGTCCCAATACAATGATCTGACTGCAACCTACATAAATTTCAGACACTGGTTATACTACTTTATGCAACATGAGATTAGAAGCACTAGACTCAAATCTGAAGTACAGTATGTATTAGTTATGTAATTCATGATCATTTAACTTATCTATTCATTCATAAAATGTTCACCCTGTCTTTCTTAAAAGTTTAAGATCAGATAATGTATTCCACAATAAGCCATTAAAAAAGTATAAAATATTTTATAAATATAATGTGATTTTTTTTTCCAACTTAGAAATAAAAGCTTACTTTGGATCATAATTTTGAGATTTCAGTTCAGATTAATATGTCTGATGCATTGACTCTCAGGTACACCATGGAGGGGAAACATGGCCACAGAGGCCTGTTTCACCTTATGATCAGGTAGATTATCCTCAACTCCCTTTTATTTTAATAAAAAGTTCTAAAATGGAGATACTAAATCCAACATTTAAAATTCTGACTAGCAGAGAACCAAAAACAACCATGTTCTGTGTTTCTATTTGCTAACTCAATAGATATACATTTTTCCCTTATACAACACAACTTCCATGTTAAACAGAAACATCTTAAAGTAGCCTCAGAAATTATGAGCTAAAACCAACCTTTCAAACTTTTCATTTAAAGGAGAAATGAAAAAAAATAAGAAATCTAGAAAATTGCTTTATGGATGGGAACAAAACAACACAAATATGCCCATTCTATATAAACACTCAGATTATTGACATTTATACAGAAATTAGAATTACTGAGACATTTGCTTCTGACAGAACAGATTCTGGTTTGAGTTTCACTTTTAAGTACTTAAAAAAACTGATTTCCTTAGCCTCCTAAGTCAAACTGACAATGGACAAACAGTAAAAAGCAACCAACCGAACACTGAATACTGCTTCTTTTACATTAAGAGAAAGAGTAAGGGTACTGGCAGACAGATGTAGCAATCAATTCTATTCTTGATAAATTTAGAAATGCTACTTTTCAAAAATGAAGCCATATTTCATTATATATGTGTGTGTATCCTTATAGTTTATTCTATATAAATTATCTAGTACACTGTTTAATCCCAGATAAAGATTTTAATCTTTTAACTGTCATCTACCATCATCAAAAACTCTTCTCTTTCAAACTATGACCCACACTGAGCAACGAACTCATTATCACTGTAAACATACTTTTTTTTAAATGTCTTTAACTTTCTGGTTTTTCTGTTTGTTTTGGTTTTCTTTTCACTCTCCTGGTATTCTGACCCTGAAGCTATAAAATAGTCAACTGAATTCTAAACAGGTCAAGACAGAAAAGAAGCTGGCCTTTTAAATTTCCTCTTCTGAAGATATGAATTACGTAAAACCCATCTCATCTTCCATGTCCCTAGAACATATTTAACTAGATTACAACCCTGAAGCATTCTCAGTCAGTAAGTTATGTTCAGAATAAAATGAAATCCAATCTTTATAGTCAGATCAAATTAGGAGCAAAGGAGGGAAAACAGATACCCCTAGAAGAGGGGGTAAGAAAAAGGGTGTAAGAAAAAGGTTAAAGGCAAATAAAAGAGAAGGGTGTTTCTAAAAGTAGACCAGAGGAATTATTAAATTTTAAAAAAGGGAGGGGGGCTCAAATACAAATCTCAGGGAAGTAATTTAAGAATACCGGGACAAAAGAAAATTAAAAAGAAAAAAAAAAAAAAGAAAACCTGTACTAGTGAACACAAAACAAACAACATGATACAGTAAACAAGCAGACACCACAGATAAAACAGTGACAGCAGTGACTCTGCACAGACATGAGAACACCCCTTGGTTATAGGAAAGATTTAAGAGAGGGGCTTCAGAAAAGCATCTGTTTGTGTGCTTAACTCACAGCACTTTACAAACGGCTTTATGAGCAACAATCTGCAGAGCAAGTTGCATACAACTTGGTTAAACATTTTGGATTTTATTTCTTTTTCTCTCCCCTCCCTTATATCTTAGTTTTGTATGAAATTTGGACAATTTCAAACAATGCCCCTATTATTTTTTAAAGTAAATTAAAAGGCTAAGTTGACTATACAGTTGTTTTGTGGTTTTTTTTTTAATCAACAACATCTTACCTTTATTATTGTAGACATCTAAGTAATTAGGTGCCGAAAAAATTGTTATTAATGAAGGGAACCCTGTAGTTTGACTTTTTCTGTACATTCTATAGCTGCAAAACAAATAGCTTAATATGCATCGTAAAGCATCAATCACGATTACTAAGTATGATTTGTATTCAAGTGTAAATTTGGGTCAGGGAAACAGAATTCTTACCCTGCATCTTGAGCTTCATGAGCTCTAATAATCGATAACAAATTATTGTTTTGCAAAAATTCACACACTGCTGGATAGCTGTAGGGGGAAAAGAGTAAATTAAATAATTCTTTTTGTATGAAGCATAAACTATGTTACATAACTAAAGTGTGATTAATCTTGGACATTTTTCCTTACTTATAAAAATAAGAACATCCTCGAACTGTATTATGACTAAAATGTTCTTGTGATTTTTCATTTCCAAAGTCTTCAGAAGGATCAGACCATAGCAAGTCACACATTGGTCCAAATGCAGGTGGCTCTTTAAATCTATCTAACTGTGAAATAAAAGACACAAAGAAGAAATCTCATCAAGCAAAGACAGAATGTACATAAGAAAGCAATGCCAACTTTGAACACAGTCCATACCACATTGTCCTAAATGATTAGGAAGTATTTCCAGGAAATCAGTCTATTAATCAGTATATTAGTATTCATCATTACCTAATCTTACCAGTGAAAATAAATTTGGTGATAAATTTCATGCTTTTAAAAATTCTCTAATTAAAAATACCATGAACAGGAACCAACTTCAGAAGTTGGTTATACTCACTCTCCTAATATCATCCAGTGTGTGTATTTCTGGTGAAAGTCCACCATGAACACAAAGAAATTGTTGATTTAGAAGTGCAGCAAGGGGCAAGCTGTCAAAAGCTTCCATACAAGCTTCATAGACTCTTTCTGAATATTTAATTTTACCTAGAAAAAGAAAAATATTAGCATCTGAAAAATCTCAAGTTACTTTATATTTACTTTTACATTCATTTAGGTGTGCATGTATGCATGCACACACAGTGCGTGGAACTTGCGAGATTGCGCTTCCTCCTTCTACAACATGGGTTTGAGTACGGAACTCAGGTCATCAAGGCTGGTGGCAAGTGCTTCATCTGCTGAGCCACCTCATAGGCCCTACTATTCTTAAAAATATACACTATTTCTGGGTTTTTATTTCTTATTCTCTTCATCATACTTTACAGTTTTTCGTTAGTAAGTTTCGAATAGCCATTCCTAATTATCAAAAGGGAATTCCCTGACCACTAAAGCCAAATCAAGGACTATAAACACATAAACACCTGAGTGATTGTCAGAGGTTGAAACTGGGTGAAAAAGCAACCAAAAAAAAAAAACCCAGCAAAAATGAATTTACAGGAAGAAAGAAACTTCCGTATCATGAATACAGCGGTGGGCAATGCTACGCAAATGTTTACAATTCATAGAAATAAAGTATTGTGAAGAATGAAGTTTGCTGAACATAGATCTTTTTAAAAGCCTCTTCTACCTTAAGATTCAACAGAAATAAGCAGTTATCAGTCTCAAAAAGATAAATATTTGTTCTCTCTAAATTTATTTTGGATATGTAGTGGAAAGTCATAAAATATTATCAAAATAAATAAATAAAATCTCTAAAACTAGTTCAACTTTGAACTTCATAGGCCTAACAAAGAAAAATTAAAGGATTAAAGTTTTAACACTAATTTAATTCTAATACTAAATAATCCTAAAATTATTATTACAGCAAGACTACCACATCATCAAAACAAAATCCAAAGTTCATCCACTTAAAAAACAGGAGTAACAGCTTTCTCTTATCTAAAATAAAGGCTTAAAACAGGCAGTGACACAGGAAGCCAATACAGAAACACACAAAAGACAAACCCTATCAAATCAAAATATCGTTTCTTATTAATTTATTTATTTATTCATCTCCTCCTCCTCCTACCTCCTCTCTTCTTCCTCCTCCTTTTTTTTTTTTTTTTTTTTTTTGGTAGTTTGAGACAGGGTTTCTCTGTTGTAACTCTGGCTGTCCTGGAACTCACTCTGTAGACCAGGCTGGCCTGGAACTCACAGAGATCTGCCTGCCTTTGCCTCCCAAGTCCTGGGGTTAAAGGCATGTGCCAACACAACCCTGTTTTTTTGTTTGTTTGTTTTGGTGGGGGTTTTTTTGTTGTTGTGGTTTTGGTTATTTGGGGTTGTTTTTTTTTCTGAGAAGGGTTTCTCTCATTTACTTTTAAAGAAATATGCACATTCCTGAGTCCAATGCATTTAAATTCCTAGATGTTTTAAGTGATATCTTTGATGGATATTTGATAGTAAAAAAAAAGACTTTAGTTCTTTTATTTTTTTATTTTTTCTTATTTATTTCTGACCTCAAGATAGAGGTCCAGCTTACCCACAAGGTATTTTGGCTGAGAGCTACTCTAGTGAGGTCCTTTGTTCTCTGTCAACCTGTGTCTCAATGTGGGAAAATATCTACATGCATAGGGGTAGGGAGGATGATTAAATCCTAATCTTTAGTCAACACTCAAACATAACTACTCCTGGGGCCAGAGAGATTAAGAGCATATCTTGCTCTTCCAAAGGACTGGAATTCGAGTCTCAGTTCTTAGAACAGGTAGCTCACAACTGTCTGTAACTGCTCCAGGAGTTTCCCATGTCTGCTCTCCATGAGCACTAACAATTACTAACTCCCACAGAGATACATATGGATATACATTATTATAAATAAAATAATTCTAAAAATTTCTATACATCTAGCAACCAGGGAATCTTAACTGATAGACATCAGATAGATCAATTGTTTAATGTTTAATAAAAATTTTAATTTGATCTCTTAGATCAAGCATGTATTTTCCATATTTCATCTTACGTTTTAATGTCTCATTGCTGAAGTTATATGGCTGGACATGTAATATTCTATGCTGTTTTTTCTTCTTTGCTTTTATATCTCTATTCATTCTTTCTCATTTTTTTAAAGACAGGGTCTCAGTATATAGTCCTGGAACTTGCTATATAAATCAGGCTGGCTCTATAAATCAAACACAGAGAGAACCACCTATCTCTACCTCCTGAAGACTAGGATTAACGACATGAGCCACCATACCCAGTCAGTTCTAAAATTACAATTACAACCAGTTCTCTGTATTAGTTGGTTCTTCATCTGTGGTCCAAGCCAACCTCTGATCAAAATTGTCCAGGAAAAAAAAAAAAAGTCTCCATAATAAACACAGACTTATTTGTTCCCTTGTCAGCATTTCCTAAATACAATAACTTTAGTCATTTTCACAGCATTACGCCATAGTAGGTATAATTTAAAGTATATGAGAGGATATACACAAGTTATAAGCAAATACTTATGCATCTATAGATTTCTGTATTTGAAAGGGGTTCCTCTAACACCAAGGAATTGAATTCCTATTTTTAGAACTTAATTCAGACTTACTTTGATTGCAGGTATTAATTTTAAAAGCCCAAGTTTAAAGTGTGAAAAAAGGCCAACACTGTTGTATATCATATAGCAGATTATAGATTATTATTGCTTATTTAAAAGAAAAAAAGGGATAAACATTGTAGGTTAAGAATTTCAATTCATGTCTGGAGAGATGGCTCAGTAGTTAAGAGCACTTGTTCTCCCAAAGAACCTAAGTTCAGGCCCCAGCACCAACATCAAGCATCTTAAAACCACCTGTAACTCCAGCTCTAGAGGGATCTGAGGCCTCTGGCCCCCACCTGTACCTTCACACATGTACACATATCCACACAGAAACACACACATAATTTAAAACAATAAAAAAAATTGAGGTCACTAACAGTATGTTTGAAATAGTCTTTAATGATGATAAGATAAATAATGTATATTTTTCAGGATGCCTCAAAATTAAGACATAAAAATCTGCTATAGAGGACTCGAAAAATGACTCAAGAGGTTAAAAGCACTGGCTGCTCTTGCAGTGGACCAGAGTTTGGGTCCAAGCACCCACATGACAGCTCATAACCATCTGTCTCAGGTTCCAGGGGATCTTCTGACCTCCAGGCACACATGTGGTACGTATATATATATATGCTAGCAAAACACTTATACACATAAAATAAAAATAAGTACATCTTTTAAAAGAAATCTGTTTCTTTTAAAATACCACTCTTCCCCTTGGCCTTTGTTTTCCCTACTAGAAAAAATAATGTTGACATTAAAATTATATATAGCTTTATAAATACATAAAATTATCACATCACTTTTAAGACATTCAAAAATATATTTTAAAAATCCAAACTGTTCTGAGGTAATACACTTGGAAGTCCTTAACAATTTATATCAAAAATGTACATGTCTGGTCATGAAATGAGCTCTTATGTGTCACACTATAGTCTTCATATCTCTTACTACTCATGTCATCCCAAAAGAATACCAAGGAACTGAAAATATTTCTCCTGAAAGTACTCACATTCCTGTTTAAAGGTAAAATATTCAGTAAGGTGTCTGCATTCATGGTTGCCTCTCAGAAGGAATAATGTGCTTGGGTATAGAATCTTCAAGACCCATAAATACAAGACACACTGCAAAAGAAAATGTTTACAGTGAATTTTCTTTGTATTATATTTAACTCAATTGATCTTTGCTTCTTTTAACTAAATTATGCTTACAAATTCTGTTACTCTTTATTATTGTTCTTTATTCCTTAATAAGTACAAGCTTTATGAAACCACACTTTGTTGTATTACTGCTTCTGACTCTCCACTCCTAGAAAAGTACCTAGCAAATAGAAGAGCAATGAATATTTGTTGACTTAATAAATCAATCTAATTACTTTAGATTTACAGATTGTTTGATATACTTTAACAAAATGGTTTCCTCCTTAAGGAAGTATACTAGTAAAATGATAATGAAAAATATAATAGCTAATATTTACAGAGTACTTACCCTATGCAGAGCACTCAGTCCCTGACAACTTTTCTCAAACAAAAAAAAAAAAAAAAATGCTTTTAGCTGGGCAGTGGTGGCATACACCTTTAATCCCAGCACTTGGGAGGCAGAGGCAGGTGGATCTCTGTGAGCTCGAGGCCAGCCTGGTCTACAGAGTGAGCTCCAGGACAGCCAGAGTTACAATAGAGAAATCCTGTCTTGAAAAACAAAACAAAATGTTTATTCTCCGAACAATACTATGAAGTATATAATACCATCCCTACTTTTCTTAGCTAAAAGGCCAAAAAGCAATTATCATATTACCTCTATTTTATAAATAAGGAAACTAAAAGAGTTAGCTAAGTAACTTGCCCCAAATCACAAAGCTCCTAAAGAATAAAGCCAGGTTTCGATCCTTTCGTCCTAAGCATTATGCCACACTGCCTAGCACAGGGCCACGGTTTATGTTTGCTTAATGTTTGCAAATGCTTCCTTACGTAAAGGCAGATATTTAATACCTATTCCAATTAAAATAAAATCCAATTTTTATAAAACTAAAACAGCAGTTTCTACACATGTACTTCTCTAAATTTAACAAAAAAAAAACCCCACCTATCATTTTATGTATTATTTTAAGAAAAAGAGGCTATTTCATGAAGAAATGATTTATATAATCATACAAAAATTATTTTAACCACGTATGTTGAAGTACATAAGTATTCAGACCTTCACTTTAAAAAAAAAAAAGTAATAATAAACCAAAAGAAGAAACACCTACTAAAACTTACTAAAACTAAACTGTTCTTGTTTTTGATTCTTTATCTTCTTTTTGTAATACTAAATTATTATTAACTAAGCAAGCCACAAAATAGTTTTAAATAAGTATCTATACACCAACATGTTCAGGAACGACTAAGTTTTACTTTACTGATTTAATCAATTACACTAAATTCTTTGTTAGGTGGGACTTTTTCTAATTTTTCTTAAAGCTTTGAAGTAATTCAGGAAAGAGTAAAGGATTTGATAATGAAACTATGAATGGGAGGAACAACAACCTAGGATAATAAAATTCCTAAGGGAAGGAATGGACACCTAAAGTCCTTATTAAAAAGTACAGTATACTGAAAACACCTTAGAAATGGATATACAAAGCATTAAGAAAATGGAAATGTGCCATGTAAGGTCTCAATGCCTATCAGGACAGGTGATTAAAAGCACAGGCTTTGAGTCAGACTGCTTAACTGTGCCACTTACTAACTATATAACTTTGGCCAAGTTACTTTAATAACTTCAAGCCTTAGGATATCT
This sequence comes from Cricetomys ansorgei, assembly GCA_026225945.1. Taxonomy (NCBI): domain Eukaryota; kingdom Metazoa; phylum Chordata; class Mammalia; order Rodentia; family Nesomyidae; genus Cricetomys; species Cricetomys ansorgei. The sequence goes on along the minus strand of JAMJFZ010000770.1, from coordinate 7,835,560 downwards.
ACTGAATGGATAAATAACAGTACTTACCTCGAAACAAGGTTGTGAGGACTAAATTAACCAGTATCTGTTAATGCTTAAACCTGGTTGGAATATATTAAATGTGTAACATAAATTATATACTGACAGAGCTTTGATTAAGCTAGTCTACCTACAAAATTGTACTATAGAAATAGGGTAAATATATAGAAATGTAGGACTACAATGTCTCAGTGAGACATCACTTTTAATGAAAAAAAATTTGGAAAAACTTTAATATCTAACAAGAAGCTATGGTTTGCTTACTCAGTGGAAGACAATATAGCTATTAAAATGACTCTGTAGGTTTGTTTTACCAATCTGTAAAGACATCACAGTGTTGTAGAGATATGTGAAGACAAGATAAAGAAAAATGTTTTAATATGGTCCCATTTATCATTTATAGAAAGATGTTACAAAATACAGATTTTTCTGTATTTTTCATACCATACATAATTAAAAAGGAAAAGGAGCAAAAGAATCATCAAATTAAGTGACTAAAAATAGGTCATTTCAATGCCTCTTAAGTTTAAAAAAAATACATTTCAGATATACTTGGATTTTAACAGTAACATGATGAGATAAATCTAGGGTTTATGCAATAAAAGACTCATACAATGCTTCACTTAAAGAAAATATAATCTTTCTCACAGTTTAATGTCCTTAGTGTCAAGGGAGATAAGAAAGAAATGACCATCACACTACAAGACAATAAAGACCTCAATCTGCTCATCATTCCATTGGGGGAAAAGCAGTAATTATAACTACAAGAAATCCTACAAAGAAAACCATGGTCTAAAAAAGGAATCAATAATAGCTTTTCCTACAAATTTCAGATTATACAGAGGTATTAAAAGAACACAAGTATTTTTAGGAACTTATTGTACCAGGAATTAATAGAAATAATCTATATTAACAATAGCAAATTAAATGACAGTATATGATTATTACCTCTATACTAAAATAACCTCTGTCCACATAATCACCAAGAAAAAGGTATCGTGTATTAGCAGGTGATCCTCCTACTTCAAAAAGTTTCATCAGATCAAAAAATTGGCCATGGATGTCACCACACACTGAAACAAGAAGATTATTAGATGTGAAAAAAAAGCCTCTGGATTAACAAATATCACTTAAACTCTAATTGCTGCAACATGAGATAGTTCAAATGCTATCAAGAAATATCTGAGGAGTGGCCTAGGAAGAGCCATCACAAGGATGATGCATAACCAAGTGCTGAAGATCTAAAACAAAACGTAACATAAGAAACAAGATTTGTATCAGTAATGAATTTTTCATCTAAATATAAAGCTCCTCTTTTAGAAGCTAAGGAAGCACTTCATGGGATGACAAGATTATAATGCTGGCAATAAAACCCCCATTTCCACTCAGTACTTTTCAAAGGCCATCAAACGATCACCTTAGGTGTCTGATATCAAAGTATCTGCAAATAGTAATAAAGGGCAAAGTAAGTGCTGAATCAAACTGAAGTATGGCCAATACAACTGATGAAACCTTCATAAAAGCATATTAAACTAGCTTCATATATACTTATTAAAAACAAAATTTTTAAATTCAGAAAATTTATAAAATCAAGACAGTGTCCATATAATATTAATCAGTACATGATGTGATAGAAAAGGAAACAGTTTTATCTCCAATCAACTAAATTACTGATTTAATGATATCCAAAACACGAGTTAAGTTTACCTGTAATTGGAGCTTCTACTTCTATCATGGTTTTCTCCCGCCGAAGTATGGCAGCACCCTCATTGATAATTCTAAGCGCAATTTCTTCATCTACCCGACCTTCTTTTACCAGGTGGTTCTTCAGAACATCAACCCTGGGTATCCCATCCATATCAAATACTTCTTCAGATGTCAACCGATGAGTTGGGGGAAAAGGAACAGCTGCATTTTTTTAATGAACACAGAATAAGTAACAATATATTAACATAGGAATTAATAATTGGATTTAGATATATAAAACTGAGTAAAAATTTTTAAAATAGAGTTGAAAAGCAGGTTTTTCTTTTTCATTTAATGGATAGAAATGCTAATTTAAACAAAATTTTTCTAGGAGAGTAATCAAATTACATTACTCTGTGTGTGTTGTTTTAAATGAAACTCAGGCCCTCCTACATCTTAGTTAAGTGCTCTAATACACACACACACACACACACACACACACACCTCTTCCCCTCCCCCCCCTTGTTTAAGGGTCTCCCTATGTAGGCCCTGGCTCTCCTGGCATTCACTATGTAGACCAGGGAGGTCAGGCCTCAGCCTCCCGAGTGCTGAGATTACAGGTGTATTCCTCTAAACCCGGCTTCTATAGTTCTTTCCATGAAACCACACAGGTCTAGAACCTAGCAAATATGAGGTCTGCCTAAGCTACTTAGAGTTTGCTCAAACATGAATGAATGAACACACACATTTATATGTGTGTGTGTATATGTATGTGTGTGTATATGTGTGTGTGTGTGTGTGTATATATATATATATATATATATATAAAGGAGGCTTGCTAGCTAAACTATGTAAGACTTGGCTATAGCTCAGTGGTAGAATGCTTGCCTCAAAGTGCAAGGCCTTAGAGTCAATCCCTAATAACTGGGGGTGGGGAGATGGGGGAGAAGCTATATACAATAACATGTTCTCTATTGAAAATGGTCAAGGTAACTAAAGCTTTTTCTTTACTACAAAACATTTTCAGTCAGAATCCTGTAATTATAATGCATACTCATAAAAATATGCTTCATTACTACATAAGCCCAAATAGAAATAAACTACAAATATAAAGTAATGTTGTGTTATTTTTAAAACAATTATTACAGTATGTGTAAGTGTGTGCTTACATGATGGGTGAGTGCATATGCTGCAATGTGTGTGTGGGGGTCAGAGGACAATGCTGTGGAGTTGGCCTTCCCTCCCATCTATACATGGGTTCCAGGACCAAACTAAGGTTGCCAAGGTTGGGCAGCAAGAACCTTTACCTGCTGAGCTATCTTGCCAGTCCACCTTCCATGTTCTTTTTTTTTTTTTAATTGAAATAAAGAGCTTTTTATCTATCTATCTATCTATCTATTTATAGGAGTGCTCAATCTACATGTAAGCCTACATGCCGAAAGATAGCATCAGCTCTCATTATAGATGGTTGTGAGCCACCATGTGGTAGCTGGGAATTGAACTCAGGACCTCTGGAATAGTAACCAGCACCCTGAATCACTGAGCCAATTCTCCAGACTATCTTCCACGTTCTTAATATGAACATAAAAACAATGTTTTCTGATCAATGTTAATATGATTTTTAAAGATATAAATAAAACCAAAGCCATATGCTTACCTATGTAATTTCTTATTTTATTGCCCACATATACCCTTAAAATAATAAATCATAATTTAGCAATATTGTTTTTCACCTACTCATTACTCACACTTTCACCCTATCATTATATACACTTGAATATTAATACATTCCTTCCTATTGGAGTTGCATAACACTCCAAAACCAAATCATTTTCACCTCAAAGTTATATGATACAGTAATTTTTAAATATTCATAAAATTCTTTCACTATTAATTTTACCCAAGAGTTTCCATTAGTCTTACTATTGAAGTAGTTAGCTTTCGCCATTCCTGCAGTATGTACTTATGATTTCCACAAGTAATCACCAACTGTACAATTTAATAATATTTACAAATGGAATGCAACATAAGATAGTCTTTTTTTCTTTCTTTTGGTCCCCCTGCTCCCCTATTTCCGAGATGGGTCTTCATCTCATTTCAGGATTGTTGCCTGGCTGGCCTATAATTCCCTATGTAAACCAGACTGGCCAATAGCCTGAGGTGATCCTCCTGTATCTGCCTCCTAAGTTCTAGACTATAGGTGTGTGCAACCATGTCTGTCTATTTCTGATGGTATAAAGCCACATTTCTGAGGTCATATATATATATAGAAAAACTTGTTATATGAATTCAGCAAGTGTATTCTATGCATTTAAAGTTTATTAAATAGTGTAAAGAACGAAATTTATATTAAAAATTTGAGGGATTAGAAAGATAGCTCAGTTGGTAAAGTACATGAGGATCTGAGTTGACCCCTAGCACCCACATAAAAAAGCCAGGCATGGTGGTATTCGCTAGTAATCCCAGTGCTGGGGAAGCAGAGACAGGTGGTGGATCCCTGGGGCTGCTGGCTAACCAGCAAAGCTGACTCTGTGAACATCCGGTCTCAGGGAGGGCCAGGAGAGATGGCTCAGTGGATAAAAGTGTTGTCTTTAAGCCTGATGACCTGAGTTTGATTCCAGAGATCCAGATGACAGAAGGACAGTTGTTCTCTGACCATCCACACTCACAATGGCATATACATGCATTGTACATGTATGCATGCATACACACAAAATAATAATAAATACATGTTATCAAAAACTAACAACAACTAGGCTACAGCTTAAAAGAAGGAATGACACCTAAGGTGGTCTGGCTTCTACCCATACATCCATGTGCACCTGTATGCACACATATACTACACAAATAAAAATAAATGTAAAAAATAATTACAGTCTTAACTGAGATGGCTGGAATCCCAAAATTTGGGAGGCTGAAGCAGGAGGCTTGACATGAATTCAAAACCAGCCTGATCAACATAGTTTCAGGCCTGTCTTGATTACACAGAGAAAGCAGAGCCAGGCAGTGGTGGTACACACCTTTAATCCCAGTACTAGGGAAGCAGAGGCAAGTAGATCTCTGTTGAGTTCGAGGCCAAACTGGTCTACAGAGTGAGTTCCAGGACAGCCAGAATTACAACAGAGAAACCCTGTCTCAAAAAAACAAAAGAAAGAAAGAGAGGGGAAAAAAAAAAAAAAGAACAAAGCAAAGCAAAACATGCCTTTAATTCCAGCACTCAGAAGTCCTCTGTGAGCTCAATGCTATACTGATCCACAAAGCAAGCTCCAGGCTAGCCAAAGACTGTCTCAAAAATATAAAAAAAAAAAGCACAAAAACAAAATACTAAAATATTGTAAAAATCAAACTTCAGTCACAGATTGATCAGGGGTGGAAGAGGACCAGAAATCTTACTGTGTCTATTAATAAGCAAAGAATCTTTGGAGTTAATACTGTCCCTCATTCTAAGCACTGAATCTTAGTCCTCTGAGGCTTCCAACTCTAAGGACATGTAGCCTGTGACACATGAATGTTTCTACAGTTGACAATCCTACCTATGCTTCCTATTATTGCCATTCATTATTGACAAGTGTGTAAGATTCACTATACTTCTATGCTTTTGAATCATGTATTGTCCTTTTCTTGGCATTTATTTTTGGCTGTTCTCCATTCCCAAACACTTTTACTGAGGATACGAGAATTCCTCTTATAAGGTAAAGTAGCAAACAAAAAACTACCTTCTCTCATTATACACACAAACTACCTCTTCACACAACACTTATCTCTCTAGGTTAATTAAATCTTGGTTCTCCTAAAGGAAAATACTTTTTTCAAAATGGATCGTACTTGTTTTCCCATGGTCTATAACTCAGACTTGTTTTTTTCCTCCATTACAATTTCCAACTTTGTCACTCCACTAAATACCAAAAACGAAGTCTTCCTTTGAGATAATTTCTTCTAGCTAGTTGATCTATGTCCCTGCCATCTACTAAACTTTTCCTCAGTCATCCTAAACTCATGCCATCTCCATTCTAAATTCCTTCACTGTTAACATTCAAAAGCATGATCTACCTAAAACTGAAGAACCAAGGAGTTTGAACACTCCATGATTATCGTTCCACTGCTAAAATCCTAAACCAGAATCCCTAAATGATCAAAGTCCCTTCATGTTCTGGTTTCATTCCCTTTTCTTCATTTATAATTTGAGTCTATTAAGGACCTGAAGATCTGGGCTTGTACAGTTCAATGGTAGAATACTTGCTCAGCATTTTCCAAGGCCCTAGGTTCCAGCTGCACCACTACAAAATGAAACAAAAAAACTGGAGTCCGTCCAGTTCCTAGCATCTATGCCAAGTGGCTCATAACTACCTGTGACTCCAGCTCTATAACTGATTTCCTCTTCTGACTTCTGCAGGCATGCATATGTGTGAGCTTGAGCAACACACACAAATAAATCTTTAAAAAAGAAAAAAGGGAACTGCAGAGTCCCTTATCAACTACTTTTGGCTACTTTAAAATTCTTACAATGGCCCAGTGGTGGTGATGCACACCTTTAATCCCAGCGCTCAGGAGGCAGAGGCAGGTGGATTTCTGTGAGTTTGAGGCCAGCCTGGTCTACAGAGTGAGTTCCAGGACAGCCAGAGTTACAACAGAGAAACCCTGTCTCAAAAAACAATCAAAAACAATAAAAAAAAATAGAAAACAAAATTTTTACAATGAAGTTATTCCATCATCCATCTACTTTTAAAACATTCTATATTGTTTTCTTTCTCTCCTCCACACAGGCAAAATCCCAATTTTCAAATAACTTAGCTTAAAACTTTGGTAGTTAAGTATAAAATTGTCAAAATCACTTGGTAATTACTACAAATCTCCAACAATTCAGGTAGTCCTGGCACTTCCAGGCAACCAACACTTGTCATTATCTGGTTTCTACTCTATTCTCTACCTTGTAATTCTCTCAGATTCTTGAAATAACTTACCTGGCTTTGCACTTTACTTTTTTCACTCAGTATATCACTGGTCTATTTCATGGACTTCTTCCCATTCTGTTTTGTTTGTGATAGAATCTCACCATGTAGTTCTGGCTGACCTGAAACTTGCTATGTAGACCAGGATGACACTCAACTCCTGATCCTCTAAGCTCCACCTTCCAAATGTTGCAATCACAGGTGTGCACCACCACGCTTAGTTTATACAGTGCTGGGGACTTAGGGCACCTCTGCTTTGTGCATGGTAGGCAAGCACTCTACTGACTGAGCCACTGGCCCAAACCTACAGAGTACTCTTTCTAAAATTCAAATGTCAATGTTCTATTTCAGATTAGCTTCACTATATAAATTCATTTTTTTTAATTTAGATGTATTTATTTTATGTATATGAGTGTTCTGTATGTACACGTGTCCCACATGCATGCCCATTGCCTCAGAAGTAGAAGAGGGCATCCAATCACTTGAAGCTGGAATTATAAATGGCTGTTAGCCATCATGTGGGTGCTGGGAACTGAATCCAGGTTCTCTGTAAGAGCAGCAAGTGCTCTTAACCACTGAGCTGATATCTATCCACCCCTAAAATTCAAATTCTTAATTTTAAGATGGTAGAGAGGTCCTTCGTGATAGAGTATCCACCTATATTTTTACTCTCACCTTTTATACTACCTCACATTCTGAACATATGCCATGCTTCAGACATTAACTTATTTTTATTTCTTAAGTTACATTAATTTAAAACTCTATTTTAGTTAGGCATGGTAGTGCAGAGAGCAGTGCTCAGGAGGCAGAGGCAGAGGCAGAGGCAGAGGCAGAGGCGGAAGCAGATAGATCTCTACGAGTTTGAGGCCAGCCTGGTCTAAAAAGCAAGAGCCAAGCTAGCCAAGCTACATAGTAACAACCTGTTCAAAAGAAAGATAGATAGACAGACAGACAGACAGACAGACATTGATTGATTTACCTTGCATGTCATGTTGTTTGGGGTATGTAATCTCACCCTATGTTGGGGGAACTGAGACAAGGTCTCACAGTGTAGTTCAAACTCACCTGGAATTCACTATGCCCATGTCGAACTTGAACTTCCCCATCTCCTGCCTTAACCCCTCCATCCCCACAGGGATAATAGGATTTCGTGCATGAACCACTACACCTACTTACCCCTTGTCTTTAAATCTTATTTAGTGTTTATTATTAGAAATTTTTATGATATTCCCAGGCTACATTAATAGTACCCTCTATTTTTTGTACCAAATAATGTAAGACATGATGCATACTTATATTACAGCATATATCAGTTGCAGCACTAAACGCTCATCTTCCTTTCCAGTTTATGAGAAGAGATTACAGGGATGTGTCACTATGCCTGGCTTGTGTGGTACTGGAGATGAAGCTCAGGGCTTCCTGCATGCGAGGCAAGCATGCTACCAACTGAATTACATTCTCCAATTCCTAGTAAAATGCCTGATACACAGTATGTACAACAATAACTGTTGTACAAGTAAACAATCCCACCTTATTTTAATCCTATCTATCCTTCAAGGCTTCTTTTTTCCTATAAAAGCTCGTTTATACTTATCTCCCATAAAAAGAATGTGGTGGCACACAATTAATCCCAACACTTCAGAGAAGAGGCAGACAAATGATCTAGGTTCAAGGCTAACCTGATCTTTAAGGGCTATATAGTGCGACTCTGTCTTAAAAAAACAAGAGCCCTTCCAGAGCAGACATTACTACATCCTTGAAAGTGAGACAACTTTTCACACGTATTTATTTTCCCAAGAATCAAGACTTTATCTCTTATACTTCCAAGGTCTCCTACAGTTAAGAAGCATTCAGCAGGAATTTAATGGCTACTATTTTATAACTTTGATGTCCTAAAATAAATTTTATGTACAAAAAACAAACAAACAAACAAAAAAAGCCAGGTGATGGTGGCTTTAATCCCAGCACTTGGGAGGCAGAGGCAAGTGGACTTCGAGTTTGAGGCCAGGCTGGTCTACAGAGTGAGTTCCAGATCAGCCTGAGTTACAACAGAGAAACCTTATTTCAAAAAACCAAAAAACAAATTTTGAAAATTAAAAAAATATGAAATAGAAACAACCCTGAAATGGTTATGTGATTCCCAAGACATCTGAAATCTGTGATGACAACCAAACAATTCTAATAAAACTAAGTATTGGAAACAGACTGGCAAATGATCTCTGATTTATAGGCAGAGGAACCTAAATGAATAAGGCTGTCCATTAAAAAATATATAAAAAATACATTAGTCTAATACAAAATACACTCTTCAGCTTTTTGATCCAGTCTGAAAAATGTGATAATTTATGATTAATAAGACCTAGGAAATTGGAGGGAAATGTTGAATGTAAAAGAAAATTGTTGCCAGGCATAGTATACATGCACGTACTCCCAGCACTTGGTGAAATGGGAGCAGGAAGATAAGCTCAAGGCCACCCTCAGCTAAATAACTGACCTTGAGGCCAGTCTAGCCTATAGGCTACTTGAGACCTTGTCTCAAAAAAAATAAAAATCAAAAAGGGGGCTGTGTGAAATGCCTTAGCAGGTACAGGCACTTGTCATTAAACCTGACATAACTTGAGTTGAACAGCTAGGCCCCATATGGTAGAATAAGAGAACTGATTTCCACATGAGTGTCATGGTGTTTCTGCCACACACACACCCCAAATTTAACACAATTTTTTTTTTTTTATTTAATAACCAAAAGGAAAAAAACTTATAAATTGCGAGTTCTCAGATGGATATAATACAACCACTACTCTCTATAGGTAAACAGATGGAGGTAAATTTCACGTTATATCAGAACTGACCAAATCAAGTGTCATTTTAGCTTTACCAAGCTGGGATTCAGCCTGACAGTAGTGGCGCATGCCTTTAATCCCAGCATTCGGGAGACAGAAGCAAGTGGATCTCTGAGTTCTAGGTCAGCCTGGTCTACAGTGAGTTCCAGGACAGCCAGAGTTACAACAGAGAAACCCTGTCTTGAAAATACCCAAAGGGAAAACAAAAAAAACGTGATTTAAGTTTATGTGCCAAGCATGCAAAATTTAGTGAGGAAAAGTAACTGGACAAAGGAGTTGAGCAAACCTGTGGGGAACAGAATAAAGGAATACTTCTAAATCAGGATTTTGTGTTTGAATTACCCCATTTTACTGATGTAGCAGTAAGCTACACATGCATAGTTATTTTTCCTAGTTTGTTTCCTTTTTCTTTCTATTCCATTTATTTATTGTCCGTGTATGTGTGTATATGTGTGTGGAGGTCAAAGGACAATGTTCAAGGAGTCGGTTCTCTGCTTCCACCATGTGGGTCCCAAGGATTAACTATGGTTGTTAAGCTTGGCAGAAAGGACCGTTTACACATTGAACAATCTCACCAACCTGTTTCCATTTTCTTACTTGAAATGTATACAAAAAAAAAGAGGAACAGAAGTTTCAGGAACATATACTATATGACATTAATCACTAGTTATTTACTTAATATTTTGTTTTGTTTGGGGATTTTTGAGATATAGTGTCACTGTGTGGCCCAGACTGATCTTGCACTGATGAGCTTCCTTTCTCAGCATCCCAGACGCTGAGATTATGAACATATGCCATTGTAAGTAACTATACAACGCTAATTTTTTTTTTAATGATTCTTTTCTGTTGTTTTGTTTTATTTTTTGAGACAGGGTAATTCCAGCTGTCTTGGAACTTACTGTAGACTAAGCTGGCCTTGAACTCACAGAGATCTGCCTGCCTTTGCCTCTGCCTCCCAACCACCGCCCAGCAAATAATTCAGTTTTATTTTTAATTATGTGTGTCTTTGTGGAAGTATATGCAAATGAATGCAGCTTCCCACAGGGGCCAGAAGAAGACACTAGATTTTCTGAAGCTGGAGTTAGACAACTGTTTGACATAGATGCTGGGAATGGAACCTGTAGGGCACATGGAGTTAACTGCCAGCCTCTCTGTTAATTTTTTTAAAAGAACTATTTATTTATGTCTGAGTGCTCTATCTGCATGTACACCTGCATGCCAGAGGAGGGCATCTGATTCCATTATAGATGGTTGTGAGCTACCATGTGGTGGCTGGAAATTTAACTCAGGACCTCTGGAAGAGCAACAGTGCTCTTAACTGCTGAGCCATCTCTCTAGCCCCTGTATTAAATTTTTAACGAAAAGAGTTTGATCTGAGTCAGTAGCTAGACTACTATGCTCAGAACTGATTACAACTAATCAGGAAACCTAATTATCCACGATCAATGACATAGAACTGCTCCTAACAAGTTTGGTAACAGGCTCATCATCACATTTATAAATGAATCACCCATAGTGTTAACAATCTCCCAAACTTACAAGTGAATTTCATAAGTGTGACAGTAAACAAGACATTCTCCATTTTCCTAAAAACCTACATGTCTTGAGATGGCTCAGCAGTTAAGAGCATTCACTGCTTGCTCTTCCAGAGGATCAGAATTGGATTTCCAACACCCATTATGGCTGGTAAAAAACTTCTGTAACTCCAGTTCCACAAGATCTGACACCCTCTTCTGACCCCCCCCCCCCTGCCCGGGGCACTACAGACATGTGGGGCACACATCTAACATACAGGCAAAACACCCATACACATAAAATAAAATCAATCTTAAAAAAAATAAATAAAGCCTACATGTCCACAAAATAAAGTCCTTTGGAGAAGCATTGAGTCTATAATTTAAAGACAAAAAGTTCCAGAAAGTTAAAGACTACTTGTACTCAATACTAATGGCAATTTCCAAAATACTCTTATGAAATAGTGTATATGCAAAGCTAGAACAATATCCTAGACTTAAATGAAACCTGAGCTTTTCTGTTTGCTTGTTTTATTTATTTTTTGAGACAGAGTTGCATTATGTAGCTCTTGCTGTCCTGGAACTTGTTATGTAGACCAGACTGGCCTCAAACTTAACAGCAATCCTCCTGCCTCTGCCTCCGGATTGCTGGGATTAAAGGCATGTGACACCACAGTATCAGGAATTCTAACAAATTCCACCAAGAAATGAAAGTTGTCTTCATGAAGAAGATACAACTAACGCAAATGATAAGTTAACCTTAAGCTTTATAATTGAAAATTTCCAAAGAAGCTCCAATCCTACTAAGAAAATGGTTTTCATTTCAAACCAATAAACTGTAAATGGCTGTCTGTGTCTTAGACTTACAACTCACTCCTAAGGAATCTGCCTTATGGTTGGCATTTCATTTTTGCTTCATTAAAGCAGCATGGGAAAACATTGCCACATATATATATAACAAGGAACAAGAGTCACATGAGGACGCATAAATACACGGTTCAGAATGTAACTAGTTACCTCAGCTATCACCGTGGTGAAAGGTACCCAGAGAAATGAACATAAAGGAAATATAGTTAAGTTTCAATTCTCAACCATAAAACTACAGGATTTGATAGATCACTGCCTGATCCTCCTCTTTTCCCTTAAAAAGAAAAAAAAGTTTCTCAGAAAAAGAAGTTCATAAACTATTTGGCTCAGTCTAACCCAATCACAAACACCTAGGTTCAAATATACGCGTCATTCTTTTAGGAACCGAAAGCACAGATTGAAAATTTTAAATTTAAAATGAAAACACACAAAGGGTTTCTTGTTCTAAAATACTTAAATGGCAAACCAAGGTCACAGTTCAAATTTGAGCTGTTTAAACACTATGCCGGTCTATTTGAGAAACTGAATTTGAAAATAAAAATGTCTTCAAAATAAATGTAATCAAAGTAAGGAAATTTTATTTTACAAATTCTGCTGACTACACTACATACTAAAAAGTAATAATTTCAGGTTCTTACTAACTTGAGCTTGGACTCATAAGGAACTCTCAATTTCTATTTTAAATAAATGTTTACCTGTACACAATCATCCATTCATTCCTCCCTGGCCCTGAAAATTTTCACTTTTCCTTCTAGAAAGAGTATGTGGTGTGTCTAGGGGCGACAGGCAACCCTTCTTGACAAGTGTCGGTTTTTAAAGTGACTACTACTTCCTATGCGACTTTTCGCTCTCGCTGTCTGTCCCTGTCTCGGTCTTTCCTTCTGCAACAGGGCTTTCTCCCCTGCTCTGCACGCCCGGATCCTTCGCCTTTGTCCAATCCATATGGTTTCCCAATTTCCGCACAGGGTGGCACCTGCGGCTCGAGCGAACCCCTGGAGGCCGGCGCGCCAGGCGCTGGAACCCGGGCGCGTCCGAACGTCGGTCTCCACGCGCGGCTACGGACGTCCAGGCCCTCGGTGCGCCCGGACCAGCCGGCGGCGCAGCTGCTGGGGAGCCGGAAGCTCCGCGCCAGCCCTGCGTTTGTCACCGGCCGAGCAGGAAAGAAAGGGGCTCCCTGCGGCGGGCGGCACCGAACCCCGCGTGAGCGACGCCCCGCGCGAGCCCCCGCCCCGGCGGTGGCGAGCGGGAGCCAGCGGAACAGCCGCCGCCTCTGCCGAGCCCAGCGGGGACCCGCCCAGGGGCCACTCCCCACGGGAGGCAGCCAGTCACTCGCCCGCCTCGCCAGGCCCGCTCCGAGAGGACGGACTCCCGCCCGCCCGCCCGCACACCGCGCCTCACGCCAGGCCCCCCGGGCTTCGGCCACCTCTCACCTTTGACGACGCGGTCGGCCCCAGGAGGGGGCGGCGGGGGCGGGGGCGGGGGCGGCGCGGCCCGGGCCGGCTCCGGGGCGGCCATGCTGGGCCCGGGGCTCGGCTAGGTGCCGGGCCGGGCGGGGTTGGGGGCGGGGGCGGCGGCTACCAGAGCCAAGCGGCGGCGCCGCCAGGGAACATGGCGGACCCTCTTTCCCTTCAGAGGGGCTAAGACCGTGATGCACCGCGCGTGCGGGGGCGGGGGCGGGGCAGGCTCCAGGGACTTGAGCAAAATTACCGAAGCTACGACAGAAACGGGAGCAAGCCAAGGGATCAGGTGAAAATTCCTTGCATGCAGAAACACATGACAGTAAAGAAGGTACAGACCAGACTTAGGGCCTCTGATGAGTGCAATAAAGAAAGGACACTATAGCCTTCTGGGAGCCTAGGAAAATGAAGAGACACAGTCAGATCTCAGGATTTCCTACTATTAGACAAATTATGACAATTTACCTACAAAGCCTGAGTTACTATAGTTTCACTGGAGATAAGAATCATTGTATACTGTAAAGAAGTGGCATTACCATTTAAAATGAATTTGTCCTTTAATCGCAGACCTCCGGAGGCAGAGGAAGGCAGAACTAACTCTATGAGTTCAAGTCTAGCTGGTCTAACTAGTCAGGGCAACAAAGTGAAACTCCGTCTCAAAAAAAGGGAAGGGGTGGGGAGGACTTGGCATATAATTCTAGCATATTATTCCCTTCCATTTAGAGTTTAGTCAAGAGACTGAAGGCACATAATAAATTCAGCTGGAAAAGTCTAAGCACAAAGGTTAAGAACCAAAATTAGTCAGGGGAAGAGATATTCAAAGAATATCTGTAAGATTCAACTGGAAAGCCTCTCTTTCAAGTCACTCAAAATACATTTGATGCCATAGACATGGTTCAATGGGTAAAGATGCTTGGTGCCAAGTTCCCTGGAGTTTACTTAGTAGAAGGAGACAGTGGAAAGGACCAGATTCTCTCAAGTCTGACCTCTGCCCAAACTCATACAAACATGAATATAATTGGGAAAAAAAAAAAAAAAAAAGGAAAGCAGAAGCTAGGTAGGTAGAAAATTCCTTAGTTCTTTATCTTTGTACATACACAGAATTTGGGCCCAGGCAACTTACAGAAACAGATCCACATTGACCAGAATCCATGAGGTCAAGAAACAAGAGCAGACTATTCTATTAATAATGGGTAGTTATTGTAAGATGGCTCAGATGGTAAAGGCATATGCCACCAAACCCAATGGTAGAAGCACAGGGCACACAAGGTAGAGAGATCCAACTCCCACTACTTATTCTCTGACCTTCGTGTGTCCTTCTCACACATTCACAAAGTAACTACAATTTTTATAAAAGTATGTTTGAATATGTTTAAGACACCAGATGTGTTGAATGGTTTGGAGGCCAGCATATCTAACCATGTGTCTACATGGTGTAGGATCCAAATAGGATGGAGCAAGAGTCCTGTGTAAAGAAAATATGTGCTAATAAATATGTGCTCAGAATCTGTCCACAATGATGATTAGGGAAGTAATAGAACTCAGCATGAGCCTGAGAGCTGGGGTAAATAAGGAGGGAAAACCCAATGAACATTCATTGCAAAGGGAACCTGTTTTGTGTGTGTACGTGTTTTGCCAGCACAACTGTCTGTGTATCACATTCATTGCAAAGAAAACCTAAGAAAGTATTTTGTGTGTGTATGTGTTTTGCCTGCATAACTATCTGTGCATCACATTCATTCAGTCACCATGGAGAGCAGGAGATATATTCTCTGGAACTGGAACTACAGAAGGCTTTGAACTGCAATGTGGGTACTGGGAATAGAAGGCAGGTCCAATGGATGAACAGCCTGTTCTTTTTTTTCTGGGAACTCACTCTGTAGAACAGGCTGGCCTTGAACTTAGAGATTCACCTACTTCTACCTCCTAAATGCTGAGGTTATAGGAGTGCACCACCACCACACACCCACCAGCGTGTTCTCTTAATCACTGAGCCATCTCTCCAGCTGCTACAAAATACCTTTTAAAGGAAAGGGACTCTTGGGAATATGTCATGAGTAAAGCTAGATCTCATTATAATAGATTCTGACTCTTAAGGGGAGAGGAAAAGGAGTGGGGCCACTGGAAGAGAGCAAGGGATGGGGGCATATGACAAGCTGTAAGAGCACCAAGAGTGGTACCAGGAACGAGTCTGTCAGAGTAAGGAGAAGAATGAAGTATGTCATGTAGTAAGTGTCCCAGGCAGGAAAGAATAGGAGACATGCTAGCAGTCATAACAAAAGGACAAAACAACAACAACTCTTTTGTAAAGATATATTTACTCCAACTGTAAGTATATATTATTTTTCAAACCCTCTTTGGCTATTCACTTTCAGTCAAAAGCCATTTCTTATAAATATCCAAGCCTCCTCACCCCACGGAGGGAGAAAAAAAAAAGACCATACAAAAGAGAACGACAAACGATTAAATAGAACTATCTTATAGATTTATTAATGAAAAATACTTTACAAAAACAGTATGTTTTGCCCTAAAATAGTTTAGCTGACTCTAGAGTTTACAATGGCGGCTGAGCAAGTGGCAGTAATGGCTCTGCTTGCTGAGGACAGGAGGGAATGTTAGTGTGCCCAACTCCATAGGTTCAGAAGGGCAAATAGTATATTGGCAGCTCCACATTCTAGGCCTAAAGTATGAGTCACAAGGAAGGCTGACAGACCATAATACCTGGGCAGTTGGGCTTCCCTTGAGGATGTGGTCAAATCATGACTACATGGATACTTACTCCTCTCCATTGATAGGAGATAGAGAAGAGAATTAGGTAATAGGGACAGGTGGATAAACAAAGAGTATAAGGTGGGAATATAGTAGGGACCAAAAGACAAGGGCTCAGGTACAGGTAGAGATGGGAACATAAAAGTACCCAGGAGGAAAATGATGACTTGAAACACTAAGAATAGCTAGTGTCCAGAATAATAAAATAGGTTCAACTTAAAGTGGCCCAAATAAAGCCCTAACCATTAACTACTTACTTTTGCTAGAAAAGCCAAAGTTTGAATTTTCCTTTTTTCCTTTTTTTTACCCTCACAGGGTTCCACGTACCCCAGATTAGCCTAGAACTTGCTGTGTAGCCAAGGATGAACTTGAACTTCTGATCCTCCTGCCTCTCCCTCCCAAGTGCTAGGACTATGGTGTGCACCACCACCATGCCCAGCTTTACATGGTGCTAAGGATATAACTACTTTGTAAGGATATAAAATGCTTTGTGCATTTTGGGAAAACACTCTACCAATTGAGCGACATCCCCATCTCTAAAGCTGGAATTTCAAATATTCCCTTTCAAAGAGCCAAACACACTTAGAAAAAACCAACAATTTATTGTTGTGGTTGTTTTCTAAAGCATGTCTCTTGTAGCCCAGAGTGGCCTCAAACTGATTCTCCTGCCTCTACCTCACAACTGCTGGGATTGAGATGAGAATGGCAGAATGCAAGGTATCAACTCTGCCTCAGTACAGTTCTATACAGAAAGGGGTGGCTTGGAGAAGGTTAGGGGTGACCCTTACCACCTGCTGTGCTATAGAAATCTCACCCTGTTCTGTTCTCTTCCAGGGGCATTTGACAGAACAAACATAATTCTCTCCTCTCCTGCCATCCTATGCCTATACTGAGAGGCATAACTGCTTTGTCTCCAGTCATTATCTGGAGGCATATCTATTCTTCGAGGACCAGGTGTTCGGGACCCCAGAACAGGACCCAAATTCCAAGCTGACCGAAGGGGTAAAGGAAGATTGCCAGATGGTGGGGACACTGGGTGAGCAGCAGGAGGATGGGAGGGTGAACGGAAAAGATTCCCCCAGGAGTGAGCATGAGGAACCTGAAGGCCTTTGTTTCTTTCTGGTAGCGTGGCAGTGTAGGTTAGTTGAGGCTTGCATGCTGGTGTAGCTGGGACTCTGGCCCCAACATGCTGGTTGGTCTCTGAACCCGGTCCCCAGGAAGCATCAGTTCTGGAACGATGGGGTAGACTTCGGTAGTTCAAAGTCCTTCCTGTGTACTTGACCCCTTGGGGAGTTTCATCCCTGTCACACATAGCCAGAAACTGTTGGACATTCCTCGAAGTTCCTGAGAAAAGAAACCCCAAAACTTAGCATCTTTAAAAAATAATTCTTCCCACCATTCCTGGCTATTTTGCCCAACTCTTTACTCCTCCAAGAATACACACACAAGGAAAGAAGAATCCTAGCTTTGCTTTTGATAAACATATCTCCTTTTTTTTCCAGTACTGGGGATTGAACACAGGGCTTTGTGCATGCTAGGCAAGCATTCTACCATTACCGTTAGCCCTAAAAACTCCAAAATATTGTATCAAAATCAATCTCTTACTTCCACCTTAGGAGAAATGAAACAGTCTCTTGGCTATTGCCATACCTACCTCCACTATCACCCTTCCCTAACAAGCACACTCACACACACATGTACAAATGCATGCACAAGGATGGAGAACAAATATATTGCCCTTGCAAACTCCAACAGCAATTACTCTAAAATCTCACTTGGCTTTTCCTAACATGGTTACCTTCACTGCAATTAGGCAGCCTCTAGGTAAGTCCTTGTTCCGTTTCTGAGATCTCTGCTTTTGTTCATATCATTGTGCATACACAATGTAGAAAGTCTTCTCTATACATTCTTTTCACTGTGGCACTTGTGACACTGGGCTGATAATCTTTTTGGGGACCAGAAGGGACTGCTCTGTGTACTATATGATATTTCAAAGCATTTCTGTCCAACATCCATTAGGTACCAAGTACTATGTCCTTTTGCTCATTGAAAACCAGACTTAAAATCTAAGTTGAACCCATAGAAGGAAAAAGAGAACACCTTCCTATGGAGGCCAGTGAAAGCCAGAATGCTGCTGCCCATTTTCCTCAGGACCATCTGTGTCTGTACAGATAACATGGGTTCTCAAGGTACAGTGTCTTTCCAGTCTTCCATTCACTTTTATACTCCTACACCATCCCTCAGCTGAAACTCAATAAATAGCAGGGGAGAAAACCAGTTTTAAAAGGGATGACACTTTCAGTCTGGGAGGTTCCACTTCATCACTTAAAGGTTTATCCTTCATGACTGAAACAGTTCAGTTTACTCTCATGAGTGCAACATGGTGTCTTAAAAAGTATTCAGTCAAACTTCATGAAGGTCGGTGCTTGATCTTAAAACAGTATTCACATCTTTATTCCATTCCACCTCGGGACACCCTACTTTCCCAGTAGCTATCCTGCTTTGATGCTGAAAAAAAAAAATCACATTTTAGCAGTTAGTATTAGTTTGGGGGTGTTACCTGGGGGTCTATAGGGCTCCCCTGCCATGCTGGGCATCAGGACATCTGGGGACAGGAACTGTGGTTGGGGAGGGCAGAGTTTAGGATCAAGGAGAAATACAGGAGGGTCATGGATGACAGGGAGGGAAGAGGAGCTGGAACAATGGTGCCCGGCTTCCAAAGTCTTTTTCCTCACGTTTGATGAACCCTTATAATGAGACAAGACAAAAAACACAAAGATGAGGGTTAACACAGCAGGGTGTGGTTGGATAAACACAGTGAGGCAAGCAGGGAAATGGAAGGAACTAGAGCACAACACACCTTTCTTGGACAGGGACTCAGGTTACTCTACCTCACTGCCTGCAGGGTCAGCCTTCCTAGGAAATCCCTAAGACCATCACCTGCTATTTTCATCACCCGCTACCTTCCTAGGTCTACCATTTGGTCTTTAGCAAACTCTTCAATGCTAACAGTACAATTAAAGAGACTGAAATAGAAATTTAAAAATAGGAGCTGAGAGCTGGGCATGTTGACCCATGCATACCTGTAATCACAGCAGTCCGGAGACTTTGAGTTTAAAGCTAGCTTGGCCCATATAGTGAGTTCAAAGCCAGTCTGGGATGTACAGACAATATACTATCTCAAAATAGGAAAAGAAACCACAACAATGAACCAAATAGGGATTAGGAATGTAATTTAATTATAGAGTAGGCCCTGAGTTCAATCCCTGGTACCCCAAAAATAAAGCAGACAGAGGCTAGGAGAGGGGAAGGAGAAGGAGGTAGAGGTGGGTATTTAAACACACTAAGAGGCTGAAGAAAATCTATACTGGGCACTACACTAGCTGCTAAAATAGAGAACTGAACTGAACTCTACCTCTACCCTGCCATAGCTCCACGCCAGAGCTGCCTCTTCTGTATGTCATTTTGCTAGTCCCAGTTGCTTTCGTCCTGCCAAGGCTTCATTTACCTCTGTGGTAAAGACCCAGAAATATTTCCTTTATCATCAGGAACACTAAAACATCCAAAATTGAACAAACAGTTTTCCAGACCCCTTCTCCTAGCCCATGTAAGTCACTCAGACACACACACGGCTGCTGCGCTTAATGTCCTATTTCCTATTCACCACTGCGGAGACATTTCTACTTTTGGATTTCATATTTAAATCTGCCTGGACCACTGCAAAAGCCTTAATCTGATCTCCCCATCTCCTGTTACCGGCTTAATTGTTTCACAAGGTCCCATGTGACACAGCATAGCTGATCTTTCTCACTTAATCCTGTGTATTGTCTCTTTTTTTATTTGCTTCTTCTTGTTGCTGTTGGTTTTTTTTTTGTTTTGTTTTTGTTTTTTTGTTTTTTTTTTTGAGATGGCCCAGACCGGCTTAAAATACTCTTCCCTCAGCCTCACACATATAAACGTTACAGGCAAGCACCATCATACCTAGTCTTTCTTAATGTTCTTCAAACACACCAACTCATCCTATCTCGGGTCTTTACACTTGCCCTTCTGTTACCAATAATAAATATTCTCTCATAGCTTAAAACTTAAGTCTGAAATTTTTGATCAAATGTTAATTCTTGTCAAAGACGGTATTCTTACTACCTTAACCTTTTAAAAACAGCCCTAAGGAAAGAGATGACCTTCTTATTCTCTTGACTTACTTTATTCTTCATTATAATTATTATTGTCTTGGGTTCTATCATTTGCTTGCTTACTATCTTTCTTCCTGTAGTAAAATACATTTAATTTCAGGATTCCTAACATCTGAAACAATGCACTTAGTAATATGTTAAATGAAACAATCTATATGCCAGTATACTTAGTTATCTTTTATAGGCTGCAAGCTATTCAAGGGCAGAATTTGTGTTATATTATCAGTTATGCTCCTAATATCTAGGAAAGTGTCCTACAGAGAAAGGATTTCTAATAGAATAACAATTTCCCTGTTTTTCCTTTAAGCTCCTTTCTGTATGGTTTTAAGCTTTTTAGAAAAATAACTGACTTAAAAGTGATGCTCTTACAAGTAAGTCCTGGCCCATTTCCTATCTTTACTATGCTTTTCCTTCTTTTCAGTGGCTAGGAGTCCCAATCCAATTCTCAACTTCTAGCCCCTATGTCTCATACCCAGACCTTACCAGCGATCCCCAGTAATAAATAATACACACAAAATTAAGTGTATAACTCCCCCAAACATAATTATCAACCCACAAAACTTGAATATCATCCTTGGTTCCTCTTTGCCCCATGTGAAGGCAGACAGGCTGGCAGGTAGGCACCAAATCTCATTTGCCTTTACTTCCTACCTGACTCTCCAATATATTTACTTCTCTCTATCCTCTCAAACTCCTATTGACCTATAGAATCCTCTGTGGTCCATGATCTTATATTCTTTCCTATCACTTGTCAACACTTCCATCATTTCTACTCATCAGACCTTCTAATCCTGTCATACCAAATGATCCTCTTTTAAGCCAATGAAGATTTGCTCCAGTTCTCTTTGACTAGTATACTCATTTTTCTTTCTTCATAAAGTCTTCCCTGATATTTCACCTCTTCTATGATGGTCTCATAACAGTAAGTATATAGTGGCAACTCTAAAATTGTATGTGTATTCATCTGTCCCTGTAGTAGACTAAAAGTGCCATGAAATCAGAGACTGTGTCACTCATTCACCACAGCATCCCCAGTGCCTGGCAGGGTATCAAATATATAAACTCAATAAACATTGTTTTAAAAGGATCTAAATAAATAAGTGCATGATACACCAGATAAAAGTCAGTGCTCTGAAAAAAATAACATTTTAGATGAAATCCATTGAAAATATGTGAGAATAAATCCTATGCCAGGGAACTACCTTTTCCAAAAGAAGAAGGGGAGGAAGGGGGAAAGGAGGACAAGAAAGATGAGAAGGAAAAGAAAGAGGAGGAAGAAAAGGAGGAAGATAAAGAAAAGGCAAGGAAGGAGGAGGAAGAGAAGAAGAATGATAATGTCCATCATGTAAGAACTTATAACCTTAAGAGTTTCTTTTGGGAGGGAAATTGGATATGAAGGCTGATAGGATGGAGACACTTTGCACCATATACCCTTCTGAATACTTTTAATTGTATTGTGTATCTAAAACCAATTTTATGGGGTTTAGTGTACGCAGTTCATTGATAGAGGAGTTGCCCAGCATGTGAGGGCCTAAGTTCAGTCCTGGTACTGCAAATAAAAAATAAATTAAGCTATGTATAATGGTGCATGCCTTTCATCCCAGCACTGTGGAGGCATAGGCTGGCAGATCTCTGTGGAGTCCAGCCTCATCTATAGAGTAAGTTCTACCAGCCAAGGTACATAATGAGACCTTATAAATAATAAAAACAACAATAATAAACAAAATAAAACCTGTTTTTACATTTTTATTTGAACTGATCTGGTGGCCAAGCTTCAAAGCAGGATGCTTTGTATCCTGACCTCTATAGTAACAAAAATTCTCAGAAGAGTAGATTACCTATAAACCTAGTAAACAAGATAGTATTTGAGTTTGTTAATTGATCTCTACTGCTTGGGTGTGGTGATGACAGTAATCCCAAAATTTGAAGGTAAAAATAGCACCACAGGTTCAAGGCCAGCATGGTCTACATAGTGAATGAGAACAGTCAGGGCTATGTACATAGCAAAATCCTGTCTCAGAAGAAACCAAAACTCATAAATAAAATAAAATAAATTTAAAAGTCTCAAAAAGGAGTTTTTGCTGAGCAGTAGTGGTGCATGCCTTTAGTCCCAGCATGGGAGGCAGAGGCAGGTGGATATCTGAGTTTTATGCCAGCCTGGTCTATAGAGCGAGTTCCAAGACAGTCAAGGGCTACACAGAGAAACCCCATCTTGAAAAAACCAAAAAAAAAAAAAAAAAAAAAAAAAAAGGTTGGGGGTGGGGGCACTGTGAGATGGCTAAATGGTTAGGAGCACTGGCTATTCCACCAGAGGTCCTGAGTTCAATTCCCAGCAATTACATGGTGGCTCACAACTATCTGTAAAGGGTTCCGATGTCCTCTTCTGGCCTGTAGGTATTCACGCAGATAGAGCATAGAGCTCTATAAAAAATTTTTTTAAAGGGGGGTTTTAATCATTTTTCTTTTCTTTTAAAACTTACTGGACCCCACTTAGTTACACACTAAGCTGTAGAGAAGACGAAACAGCACTTTACCTCATCTTTCTCCTTCCTTTCATGAGTACAATGAGTCTTAATCAGCAGCTTTTGTTCCCAGATTCTTCTCAAGGCTTCTATGACTCTTGCTATGGTTTGAATATAAAGTTTATCCCCAAAAAACTCATATTTTGAAAACTTGGTCCACAACTGTAGATCCAATCACTGAGAAGTGAGTGGACATAAGAGTGAGAGCTTCATGGGTGAGTTCATTCATCCATGAACATATGGGTCAATGGGCCATTAAGAGGTCTGGACTAGATGGACTATCAGGGCACTAAAGATGTGCCACTGGAAGACATGTCTGTGCCTAGAGCCTTCCTTCATGGTCACCCTACTTCATGGCTGCCATGAGGTGAGCAGCTCTTCTTTATCATGCCCCACTCCCTCCACCATAAGTTTGCAATGGTGCTGTCAATCATGGAGAGAACCCACGAAGACCACAAGCTCAAGTAATTCCTTTCTCCCTTGTCTTCCTATGGATTTTGTCAGAGATGAGCGCAAACACACACGATTCTTCACATCCTAGGATCTTTTTAAAACCCTCTTGCAAAAGTGCTAACAGGAAAATCCCTCTGGACTTTGAATACATTTATATACATATATGTATATAATACATGTGTATATATATGTGCCTGTGTATATATGTGTGTGTGTGTGTGTGTGTATGTGTATATATAAATAAGGACCATGTATTCTAATTTGGGGTGAATGTACATAACTTTCCACAAATGACAGCTTTCAGTTTCTCCCTGCTCTTTCACCTACACTGAGTTTTTACTAGTAAGGAGGACAGTATTCTGAACAGATGAATCCTGACTCCACTTATAAAACTATGGGACGAGACCTGAGCTTCCTCCCTCCCTGAGAAAAGGCTGCTGCTACACTGTGTGACTGCATCTTCCCCATGTCCCTGCTGAAGCCTCCACATGCTGCAGCTTTCAAACACGAAGACCACACAGCAGATACATGACATCAGACCTGTGCTTTTCCCTCCAGCCTCTGTGCTCAGAGATATGGGAAAAACTGGTTAAGACTCACAGTTAACATCTAAATTAGATTTCAAAGGCAATCACTGTGTGGTAATCTCCTCTCACTCAGAAGCAGCCTAATCTAAAATCACATTCTCATCAGAAAGCCTCGCATCACCGCGCCCCTGTCTACAGCACCCCTCCACTTGTTTCTCTGCATGCTTTCTTCTCTGGCACACCACCTAAGTCCAGCACCTTAGCACTAGAGGCTGATACCTGAGACACAGGCACTGTGCTGGTTTTATGAAGAATATGCTCCATTTCTGTTGGAGGAGTCTTGGAGAGATCAAGACCAGGTGCTGAATGCAGTCTCCTCTCCATGCCATCTGCAGAACCTAAGGAGGAAAACATAGAAACAAGCTGAAGTCATCTCTCTACTAGGGCTGGAAATCTGAACCGGAAACACAAGCACTGGAGTTCTTTTTTACTAAGTAATTAACATGCACCTCTGAATCCAATGGAGAGGTATGCTCCTAGAATCTATAAACAGTAAATTTCAGAATATGGATAAATTCCCATACGCCACAAAAACCAAAATTACTATAGACATTTCTAGAAAAGGAGCTCTATGGAAAGTCAGCTAAACATCCTCCATCCTTCAACATTTTACTTATATAAATAAAATCAGTTTTTTTGTTTTTTGTTTTTTGTTTTTTTTTTTTGGGGGGGGGTGTTCTTCCCAGAATCAGGCCCAATATTTGTATCTATAGAGGATACTATCTGGCAATAGTGATCTTCTAAACATACTGTGGTAAGAAAGGAAACTATTATAACTCTGGTTTAGTTCAGAATTTAAATGATCATAGTCATTGTAAATCAAACCTGTGTTTCCTTTGACATAACAGAGAAAAGAGTTCTAGAATCTGATATAGTTTCTTTTGGATTGTTTTGTTTTGTTTTGTTTTGTTTTGAGACAGGGTTTCTCTGTGTAGCCCTGGCTGTCCTGGAACTCATTCTGTAGACCAGGCTGGCCTTACCCAAGATAATGTTTTAACCAGAACTGAAACTCAAGTCTTTCAATGTTTAGAACAGTACTCTATTAGTTTCTGATTCTCACTCTCTCTCTCTGTCTCTGAGCAGGATGACTTCAGGAATATTTGACATGTATAATGTTCTTTTATCCCCACTTATCCTAGCTTTTCAATCACTTGAATTATAAACAACCATTAATACTGCTCTAAACTGGACATGTTCTCCGCCCCCCCAAGGAGCTGTCCCCAATCCAACTAATTAAATCTTGTGAAAATGTACCTGCCTTTGACCTACATTTCATGTCTGTCTGTGATACTTTGATACATGTCCACGTGCATGCGCACACACAGCTTAAATATACTATTGATGTAAGTACTTAAGATCAGTGATTTTGAATATTTCCTGTTACTTAATGCATTGGTTCTTGTAATAGCACTGATTCATCTGGGAGCTTTTAAAATCAGACCTTTTCAGGGAATGGGGCTATAGTTCAGTTGTATAACACTTGCATAGCATACATAAAGCCCTGGGGGTTCAATTCTCAGTGGGTGGGAATGAATGTGGGGGGGATAAATATGGGACACAGACAAGATACCAACTTCCTGGACCTCACCACAGGCCTGATTCTGAATGTTTCTCGTTGAACCTAAGGAATTTTTACTTTTAAAAGGCCCCTCCCACAAATAAATAATATTTAAAATGTAGCCTGGTGTGGTGGCACACAACTGTAATCCCAGTACTTGTGAGGTAGAGGCAGGATAAACAAGTTCAAGTTCAAGCTGAGCTACAGGAGACCTCACCTAATTTTAAAATTAAAAAAAATAATAATAATAATAATAAAGGGCTGGAATAATAATAATAATAATAATGATAATAATAATAAAGGGCTAGAAAAACAAATTAGTGGTTAAGAGCACTGGCTAAGCTTCCAAAGGACCTGGGTTTGATTCCCAGCACCCACATGGTAATTTATAATTATCTATAACTCCAGTTGTAGGGAATATGACACCCTCTCCTGGCATCCACAGGTACTACACACGTGGTGCACAAATATATATGCTAACTGCTGCAGGTTGTAGCTTGAC
Source organism: Cricetomys ansorgei (assembly GCA_026225945.1). NCBI lineage: Eukaryota > Metazoa > Chordata > Mammalia > Rodentia > Nesomyidae > Cricetomys > Cricetomys ansorgei. The sequence goes on along the minus strand of JAMJFZ010000770.1, from coordinate 7,809,645 downwards.
ACCACATATGTGCTAAGACACATACATGTACACATACTAAATACATGTTTAAGTTTTTGTTTTTTATATTATTTTATTAAGTGTATAAGTGTTATGTCTACATGTATGTCTTGTGGAGCACTCGCATACAGTGGCTACAGAAGCCAAAAGAGCACATGAGACCCCCTAGAACTGGAGTTACAGGTGGTTGTGAGCGGCCATGTAGGTGCTGAAAATTGAACCTGGAAACTGTGTGAGAGCGACAAGTGCTCCAAGCCACTAAGCCATCTCTCCAGTTCCAGATAATATCTTTTTAAATTTTTATTTCTCTCTGTTGTTAGAAACTGAACCCAGGGTCTCATGCATTCTAACTAGTTTCATGTTCTACCACTAATAAATACCCCTATAAGTCAACAGTGTTCTTTGATGCACAAACATTTTTAACTTTGATGTAGCACAGTTTATCTTATTTTTTTCTTTCTGTTGCCTGTTTTCTTGCTGTCATACTGAAGAAACTGTTGTCAAATCAAATCAAATCTTAGGTTGAACATTCAAACTCAAGTTTTTTTTTTTGTTTGTTTGTTTTTTTATTTTATGTGTCTGGGCGCATTGCCTACAGGTGTTATCTGTGCACCACTTGCATACCGGGTGCCTGCAGAGAACAGAAGAGAGCATTACATTTCCTAGAACTGGAGTTACATAATGGAGTTACAACTGGAGATGTGAGCCACCAGTGGGCACTGGGGCTTGAACTGGGGTCCTCTCGAAAAGCATTCAAGGCTTTTATAAACACTGAACCATCTCTCTATCCCCCATTAATGTTTGTTTTTTAAAAGAACTAATATACTGCCTGTTATGTTTTAAAATAAACAAGTAGGTACACATAGATATAACTTAATTTTCAGTCTTGGAAAACTGATACAACATGTTACTGTAATTATAATTATATATTATAATTATAACATAACAACCAGCTTTAGTATATCTAAACAGTTTTTTTTTAAAACCACCATACCATAAAACTGTAAGCAATGCACTGCAGAATTCAATTACAAGGACCACACTGTGACTAGGCACATTTTAGTTTGTAATAAAGATCTTATGGAGAAAACAATTTTCTCCATAAATAAAAATCGTATGAGAGGGGAAAGTATATGTGGAGGGGTTATAGCCAAATCAAAATTAGCTTTGTGTTGATAAAGTGCCAAGTTAATCACCACGGAAACTAGGTAATAAGTACCTGGGGGTTTAATTATAGCATTCACTTTTACTCCTTAATATAGTTGAATTTTTATTTTTCCTGCTTTTTGAAACAAAGTCTTACTGTGTAAGCCTGACTGGCTTGTAACTTGCTATATACACGGGACTGGTCTGGAACTCACAGAGATCTGCCTGCTTCTGTCGTCCAAGTGCTAGGATTAAAGGTGTGTAACACCATATGTGGCTTAAAATTTTCTTCTTTCTTTTTGGTTTTTTGAGATAGGGTTTCTCTGTCATAACTCTGGCTGTCCTGGAACTCACTCTATAGACCAGGCTGGGCTCGAACTCACAGAAATCCACCTGCCTCTGCCTCCTGAGTGCTGGGATTAAAGGCATGCACTACCACCACCTGGTTGAAATTTTCGTAACAAAACCCTACTTTTTATGTTTTAGTAAATAGATAATTTCTATGCAACTTGAAAGTATTAGAAAATTTATATTATAGAACAAAAGCAGAGTTTATATAATTCTTCAGGAACTAATATCATGTCAAATTAATCAGGTCACAAAAGACCAAACACTGGCTGATTTTGTTCATATGAAATGTCCAGAACAGATCAATGTATACAGGAAACACTTGCATAAACCTGGACTACATGGTGAGACAAACTCAAAACAAGAAAAAGTTTACAAATAACTCAAAAACAAAATTAAGGGGGAAAAAAAAGCCTGGGCTGGAGAGATACCTCATCCATTTAAGGCTAGGCTCACAACCAAAAATATATAAAAGGCAAAGGTAAACTTATAAAACACTACAGTAGGCTATAGGCAGTACATGAGTTATTGCCCAGCCCACTGGCTCTTATCGAACAGTAATAAACTATTCTTAAAACAAACAAAAACTAGCCAGGCAGTGGTAGTACACACCTTTAATCCCAGTACTCAAAAGGCAGAGGCAGGTGAATCTCGTTTGAGGCAGCCTGGTCTACAGAGTGAATTCCAGAACAGCCAGGGCTACACAGAAACTTTGTCTCAAAAAACCAAACCAAACAAACACACAAATGAACAAAAAGCCTAACAGTTACTAGTTAGTGTTAGTTGAGATGGAATATTGAACCTTTACGGATGGCACCATGACTGGGGTCCTAGGTTGTGTAAGTGGAGAAGAGGAGCTGAGCAGCAGCATGCATTCATCCTTCTCTGCTACCTGACTGTGGATGTGAGTGACCTGATGCTTCAGGTTCCTACAGCTTTGAACTCTCCACCGTGATTGACTTGAATGATGAGCCAAAATAAAAACTTCGTCCCGTAAGCTGCCTGTCGTAGTATTTTTTTCACACCAATAGGAAAAGAAATTGCTAGTTCATTACATTTTCAGAATTATTTACAGTGAGAAATGTTATTTCAAGTTGTTTTTTAGGTTTGTTGTTGTTTGATTGTTTTGCTACATAGTCTCACTATGTAGCCTTGGCTGTCCTGGAACTCATTCTGTAGACCAAGCTGGCCTTGAACTCACATAGATCTGCCTACCTCTAGGATTAAAGGTGGGTGCAACCATGTCCTGTTTTAAGTATTATAAGAGTTTTTTTTTTTTTTTTGTTAAGTGTTTTTTAAATAGTTTTTTGGTTAATTTTTTTTTTTTTCCCAAGACAGGGTTTCTTTTTTAACTCTGTTTTAACTCTGGCTGTCTTAGAACTCTCTATGTAGACCAGGCTGGCCTTGAACTCACAGAGATCCCCCTGCCTCTGCCTCCCGAGTGCTGGGACTTTTAAAGGCATGGGCCACCATAGCCCGACTAGTTTTGTTTAAAATATTTAACATTCAAATAGTGTAGTTTCATAATGCATTAGTTTATGTGATACTTTAATTCATTTACTTTTATCTATGTGTGTCTATAATGTGTGTGCACGTGAGTGCAAGTGCTACAGCAGCCATGTGTGGGTCAGAGACCAACTCTGTGGTCAGTTCTCTCCGTTCATCTTTTTTTCTTAAAGATTTATTTATTTTTACTTCATGTTGTGTTTTACCTGCATATATGTCTATGTACCAGGTAAGAGCAATTCTCACAAAGGACAGACGGCATCAGTTGTGAACCACCATATATGAGTGCTGGGAATTGAACCCATGTAGTCTGGAAGAGCAAAGTACTCTTAACCAATGAGCCCTCTCTTTAGCACCTTTCCTTCCACCTTTATGTGGGTTCTGGAGTTGAGCTGAAGTGGCTAGACATGTGTAGAAAGTGCCTTGACCCACTAAACCATCTCAATGGCATGCTACTATTAGTCTTAAAACAATATGAATTTAAGTTTCATATTTTTTTTCTCTTGCATTAGAAGAAAGCTCAGCAGAGTAGAGTCTTTCCTTATTCTTTAAAATTTTTCTATACTAACCTGTCTTGTGTATCTAAAGAGTATTTAGTAAACATTATTATAAAATCTACACTAGAATGCAGATCAAAAATATACCTTCATATCAACCCAGAGTCTATGTCGTATCCAGGGGACATACATGGAACCCTAGAAGAACCATGGAAGGTCTTGATATTCCTAGCTTGGTACAATCAGAAAATGCCATAGTAAAGACTTGCTTTAGTGTGTCTATCCTTATTGCAAGATAAACCTGGAACCTAATTCTTGGATTAGTTTAGCATCTAAATCACAGAAAAACATGATTTTTCTCACTCTCAAAGATTTATGAACCACTTTTTACACTACATACTAGAGAGCCCACAAACAAATACTTAAGTGGTCATCTCCATATAAGGAAAGGAAAAGTTATATTGCCTGTAAATAAGCTAACAGTGTTGTAAAAAACACTAGTCCTCCTTTGATCTTGTTCACTGGCTTTCAGGTTTTGATATGTGCCCCCCCACCCTTGTTTATATTTTTACCTGTTTGGTTAAGTGGCTGCCAGGCTACATCCTTGGACCTCCATTCAGAACACCCAGGTTGAGAGGCCTGAAGACTGGCTTGGTAGAGAGACTCCAATTCAGAGGTCTCCTGTTCTGTGTCTTGGTTCCAGTGTGGATGCAAAAGGATGTGATTTCTCTCTGGGTAGGTTACACATGTATGGGAATCATGGGAAGAGGACTTGACTCCTGGCCCAGGGCTCCTGTGTTTAACCTGAGAATCACAGAGCCTTGTGACATTTACCCAGGAATCCAAAGGCAAAGAAGTCCCCAAGTTGACACTGCTACCCAGCTCCATAGGCCTAGTATCTGTCATTTGGGTTAGCTTTCCTTGATATATATCTACATCAGCGAGTCTGGACTGTCCTCTCCTAGAGGTTTCACCATTAGAAAGCCCAGAGTCGACAGCAAGAGAAGGATGATCAGCAGGATTATCCCAACAAGGCAGTCTTTCCCTGCCATCTAGAAAAGGCTGCTGTTTTACCCAGCAATAGTCTTTTCCTTGACCCTGGGGTACTGGAGGCATAAAGTCAGAAGGAGAAGAGTTCTTCCTTAGACCATTTGGCAAACTTCGATCCTGGGAACCTGTAACATCCTGCACAGAGGTACTCTGCATCTTCTGGAACTGCTCTGCCAATGAGCGGACAAGTCCTTTTGTACTGGGGAACTCTGGCCTATAGGGCTCCTCACTGCCTCTGACTACTTTTGAAGTCAATGAAGTTTGGAGACTTTGGGCTTGGAGATGTTGGTTAGGTATCTGCATGGGGTCAGTAGCATGAAGCACAGGTGAAGAAGCAGCAGACATTATGGGGTGGCAGGCCCTGTAAGGGGGTATACTAGGCTGAGATGATGAACTTGAAGGAGTGTTTAGGCTATGTATAACTCTCTCAGAAGTGGCTTCTCCTGGTGAATGTAACCAAGGCTTTACCATTGATATGTCAACAGGATTCTTCTTTTCTTCAAACAGCTGATCTTGAGCTCTGTGCCTTCCTTCGTATGGTGGGAACTTGCTGCAGCCGCTGTTGTCCTCCCTGTGGCCTTGTAGCTTATCTTCAAGGGTATCCAATGGCGGGCATTCATGTTGAGAATCCATTTCAATTCTACCTGTTCTTTCAGGCAAATCTTGCTTGTGAAATGTAGAGAGATTGATGCTGTCCATCTCAAATGATGTCAAAAGCTTCAAGGAAGATCTTCTAGGAGAATTATGCTGAGAAACAGACGAAACAGATGACTCTGGGACAAGTGATGAGTGTGGCTCATGACAGGAAGCAGGTGAGTGGAAGAAAGAAGAACTGGCCCCAAACTCTGTATCTTTGCAGGGTTCCAGCTGTGCCTCCTGGCCTAACAATACTTGGAGCGGGATAGGCTGTTCACTGGAACAAAAGGAGAGAACCAGTCATAAAGTGCCTTGACTACAATACTTCCAAAAAGAACTTCATTCCATTCCACTCTAGCTATTCACAGATATGATGAAGAGAAAAAGAAAGACAAGCACAAACAAAGCCAAAAGTTTACAGGTTCACAAAAGAAAAGAAAGGTAATAATAATTATCTATTAAATGCCATCACCAAATTTATATATGCGGTATGTGATATTAAGTAGTCTTTGCCAATATTCTCCACTACCTGTGAAGTCCCATTCCAATCACATTCTACTTGCAAATTAAAAAGATAAAAATTGCTTTTCCCATATGCAAATGACATAGAAGGGAAAGCCTAAAAATCACTCACACCATCCAGCAAAACTCTCGATGCTGTACAAGGAGGAAAGTGCTACCCTATGGTCCTAGGTGATAGCTCAGTCAAAAAACTAAACAAGGTACTACTATAGAATACAAGTTGACTTGGATTCCTGGGGTACACAGACGTTAACTCTGCGCTTTCGCAGCTCGTGTTTCATTGTATTCCTCACTCAAATGTTTTCTCACAATGACAAACCAGACCCTCTTAATATTGAGAAGTGGAAATCAGGGCAGACTGCATTTAGTTGATTCTCATTGTTTTATATTCATGACCAAAAAATATTCAGTCTTACAGGAAACTTCATAATTCAAAACTAGAGTGCTTCAAACCCCAACCATTTTGAGCACAGGCACAGTGATAAAAATAAAAATAAGTCTGGAGGCCCTAGAACATTTCAGACTTCAGCTCTCAGGCCGAGGGTGTCCAACCCGTCTATGTGAGTGTTAGAAAATCTGGAGGAAAGAAATGAAATCTAAGCTGCACATGGCAGTGCAGACCTCTAATCCTAGCACTTAGGAACAAGAGACAGGAGAATCATATGTTTGAGGTCCACACAGTCTACCTAGCAAGTTCCAGGTCAACTAAAGCTACAGGGCAAGACCCTTTGGGGAAAAAAATGAAGAGAAAAAGGTAGAGAGACATAAGTAAGAGAAAGGGAGGGAGGGCAGGGGAGAGAGTGAAAGAGACAGTGAGACAAGAGTGACAGAGCTAGGGGCTGGAGAGATGGCTCAGTGGTTAAGAGCACTGGCTGCTCTTCCAGAGGTCCTGGTTCAATTCCCAGCACCCACACGGCAGTTCACAACTGTTCAATTCCAGACACCCTCATACCAATGCACATTAAATTAAATTAAACAAATTATTTTAAAAAAATATTCTAGCTGGGCGGTGGTGGCACATGCCTTTAATCCCAGCACTTGTGAGGCAGAGGTGGGTGGATCTGTGAGTTCGAGGCCAGCCTGGTCTACAGAGTGAGTTCCAGACAGCCAGAGTTACAACAGAGAAACCCTGTCTGGGTGTGTGTGTGTGTGATATATACTCTCTCTGGGGAACTACCCCAGTACCTCTTGGGACTTTTTCCTAATCCTGACATTAGAAAAGCAAACAAACAAACAAACCAAAAAGAGCTAGAAACAAAGACAGAGGCAGACAGAGTAAGGCAGAAAGACAGACAGACACTGACTTCTGGTCTCAAGCCATTTTAAAGAAGGAATACTTAGCCTGCATATTACAAATGTCTGTGGGTTTAGTCACCCAGTCACTCTTGTAGCATGAAGAACGTAATATTCTAATCAAACAAGTAAAACCCGGCCTAGCAGTATAGTTCAGTTGGTAGAGTGCTGGCCCAATATGCAGGATGCCTTGGGTTCAATCTATAGAAATGAATAAAACAGGTGTCAAACAGGCCTGTGACATAAGCTGTCCAGAGGCAGAAGCAGGAAGATCAGGAGTTCAAGGTCTTCCAGGCACCAGTTAGCCTGGGCTATAAGAAACTATCTCCAAAGTAGAAAAGGAAGAAGAGGGAGGGAGGAGAGGAGAAAGGAAGTGATGCCATCAAACAGATTTGGATTTGAATTCTATACTTCTACCACTTATTAGTTAAGTAACTAACTGCAAACTCCCTTATTTAGAAAGCATGCTAAATAACAGCCCCTATCTCAGGTTATTATAATAACAAAATGAAACAGAAAGTGCTTGTCTCTGACCTGAACCCAAGCAAATGCTCAAAAATGTTAACAACCATAAAGGAGCTGATAGTTAAAAGACAAGCAACCAGGGCAGAGGATGTATAGCTTACTGGTAGAGCACTTGCCTAGTAGTATATATAAGTTCCTGGCTTCTATCCCCAGCAACACACAGGAAAAGAAAATAGCTGCTTTTATTGTATTTTGAAAACTATTCAAATTTTTAATAGCCAAAGTTAATTTTTACTTAAATTCATTTATTGTAAGTAAAAGCCAAAATTTAAATCCCAAAATGGGGGAACTACTCCATTACTTCTTGGGACTTTTTCCTAGTCCCAACATTAGAAAAGCAAACAAAGAAAATCTTTGTGTGTCTTCCCTATGGTTTAATCAAAGCAAGATAAACTGGTTATTTTCTCCTTGAGGGATGGTAAACACTGAAATCCCAAAATAAATCAAATGGTTGCTATATAGCGGGCCAGATTCCATGTATAAAAACATAATAAATACAAATATGACAGTCACGCTGCTATAAAAATCCAGGAAGTTTGGACAGCTTGTTGTTTTATTCTTTTTTGAATCTTTCTAGGAACTACTGGGGGGAAGGGGGTCATCTGTGCAATGAGCTTTTGTATGTCTGGCCTGAGAGAAGAAAATCTTAGCAGTGTATTTTCCTGTCTTCTCTGGCAGTGGAGAAGACAAGAGTTCTTGCTATGGAGCACCCATGGTCACTTCCTCCCCTGAAGTCCATAAACTAATGTGGTTCTCAAGCACTACCTTTTCAGCTGAGGGAGGGCGCCCCCCTGTGATGGGAGAGAGGCTGAGGGCTGCACCGGCTGCTGCGATGACGGTTGCTGCTGCATGCGATCCTGCAGGCTTCGTGCTTTTCGAATACTGATTTGCAACTTCTTATCAACTAGGGCTCTGCTGTGGGTGCTAGAGCTGGCACCATGCAGGGTAAGTCTTAGTTTAGCTAAAATGCAAAAGAAAATATAGCAGAAACACAAAATACAAACAAAAATAAAAAAAACAAAAACTAAACCAAAACCAAGCAAAGACAGGCAGTAAAACAAAATATGCAACAGGGATGCAAGGCGTGGACCATGCATGTGCTGTCCAGGACACAGAACTTGCTCTGGATCTTGGGAACATTCATTGAAGCCACGGAGGCCAAACAAGTTAATTCTAACTTAAATAAAAAAAACACTAAAGAAAATAAAACAAAACTTAAAAGGAACCAGGAAGATAAACTAGTCCTTGGAGGTTGTCACTCTTATCTTTCCACCGACCTGTTTGACTCTGGTCTCCATATTCTGCTCCCAACTCCCCCTTTCTGATGGCTAACAGCAAAAGATAAGATCCATAGCCAGGCTTAGTAGCACATGCATTAAAACCAGCACTCAGGAGGCAGAGGCAGAGGCAGAGACAGGTGGATCTCTGTGAGTTCAAGGCCAGCCTGGTCTGCATAGTGAGTTCCAGGACAGCCAGAATTACAACAGAGAAACCCTGCCTCAAAACAAAACAAACAAACAAACAAACAAAAAGATCAAACCAGCATCTGTCTTTACAGAGCAGAGCTTTTTATCTTAATTTAAGAGTCAGATGTCAATTCTTAGTCTTAGTGCCTTGCTGTTACATTATGGTACTATATACCAGGAAGGCAGGGGAAAAACAAAAAGAATGGAATATTGTAATGAAAAGTCACTGACCTAGAAGTCAGAACCAGTTTATTCAGTTTGCCTACTTATCAGTCAGTGACTAGAGAAAGAGTAGACTAACTTCATATCTGAAGTCTAACTTTATTTGGGGGTAAAAAGGTAGTCACACCTGAAGAGTTCATCTGCAGCTTTCTATTGCAGTTGTTCCTGTAAATGTCCACAGACCACAGTGATACGACCAGGTACGTTTTTTAAATCTGAAGGGCAAAAATAGCTAACTGGCCTCAGCTTGGAAACATAAGAGACATTAAAAATTTCTAATATATATGGGCTGGAGAGATGGCTCAGGGGTTATGGGCACTGACTGCTCTTCCAAAGGACCCTGGTTAAATTCCCAGCACTCGCATGGCAGCTCACAACTGTCTGTAACTCAAACTCCAGGTGATCCGACCCCCTCACATAGACATACATGCAGGCCAAACACCAATGCACATTTTTAAAAAATTTTAATAAAATTAAAAAAAAAACTGTTCATATGGCCATCTGAGTAACAACACTGGTACCTCCTGTGGAATTAGTCAGAAATGCCATAGCCATAGCAGCTGAGTTACTTACAGATAGCTTCGTTACAGAGAGCCAAGGCTGCAGCACAGTCTCCCTTTTGTTCCAGACGCAACGACTCTTCAAACATTGAATCTGCCTCTTGCAAGGACCTTTCAAAGCCGTCACTCCTCCCTGAAAGGGCCAGCACTTTTCATTTTTATTATATTTAACTCCAACTTCTCCTATGCATTGTTCATCTCTTTGGGACACACAGATCCTTGTTGTTACGCCACTGCTCTGCTCTTTGTCTAACTGTCCATTGCTATTAAGAAGTCTTTAGAACAAGTAAGGCATCCATTTTCACTTTAACTGAGACCTAAGAAAGGAAAAGGGGGAGCTGCCGTATTCATATTTCAACTCTAATACCTCCTTAAGGAAAGAACAAAGTATTGTCCATAGTAGCAACATGACTTACTATGCTCTTCCACGAAATAACAGGACACATCATGTCAACTATAGTCAGAACACTTCAAACTTCTACTGCTGTAACAGCAGCCATGGCTTAACTATCCAGTATAGAGTCCCTCAGACCATCTCCTCATATGGCTACAACTCTCTCCTCACCACTTTGTCATTACACCTCTTGGACAGAGGTCGTCCAGAGTTCCTAGTTCAATATATCTACTACAGCAGTTGAACTGCATTTATTGTTACATTGACTGATCTTTCTTTAGCAATACAAAGTTTTTACTTTTATCACGTCTCACTCACCAAAAGTATCCCTAAAAAGCCATCTCCTATATGAGAACCATGCTCCAAAAGTGCAAGTGGGTCAAAGTAGACACAAAAGAGCAGTCCAAGAGGGTGCCGGGTGGAGGGATAAGAAGTGGTAAAGTTCAGTAAAGACAACTTTGAAAAGGACCATCAGGTACCCTTACCTTCTTACCTTCTAGTCATCTAGAACCATAAACTATCAGTCACCTATAATGCTAATTCACCTACAATTGAAATTGACATTGAGCCTCCATGTGGTCACAGGGGCTGGAAGAATGAAATGTCAAGCTAGGTATGATGGCACATGCCTGTAATCCCCAGCACTCTGAAAGTAGAGACAGGAAGATCCCTGGTCTACATAGCAAGTTGCAAGACAGACATGACTACATAATGAGATTCTTTCTTAAAAAAAAAAAAAATTAAAAACAACAAAAAAGAAATGAAATGAAATGGAATAAAAAGTCTGAGTCATTTATCTTCATAATGTCACCCTTACTCTATCCTCAACTTACCTCCAGATGGATATAAGAAAAGATCTGCTATACCTGTAACTGATTCACTTCCTACATCAATGTGGATTTTAGACATCAAGGAGACAGTGAAAAGCAGGTTGGTTCTGAAAATCTGGCAAACAATTTCTACCCCATCTCTACAATTCTCATTTCCTCATCCTTAGATCCAAAGTTCTTACATTATAATTGGAATCAACAAATCTAAACATCTCTACAATTAGAAGTGGTAGCTAAAAAAAAAAAAAAAAAAAAAAAAAAAAAAAAAAAAAGGCCAGGCATGCAAGCACATACACATAATCAGAGCATTTTATTTTAGAGGCCAGGCAAGATATTGAGACCATGGCCAGGTGGTGGTGCTCACACCTTTAATCCCACCAACTCAGGAGGCAGAGGCAGATGAATCTCTCGAGTTCTAGACCAGCCTGATCTACAGAGTGAGTTCCAAGGACAGCCAAGGCTACACAGGGAAACCATGTCTCCAAAAAACAAAAAACAAAAAAAAAAAAAAGAAAGTAAGAACATATAAAAAGAAAAGAAAAAAAGATATTGAGACCATTTAAAAGTTCTCTTTTACAAAAACCTAGGCAAACTATAGTTAATGAATCAGAATGCTAGATTAAATCTTTTTCACGTTGGCACTCCATGCTTTATTTTTCTAGGTGAGACTTATAGAGAACTTATAGAGAACTGACAATGAAACATAATCAGTGAGATTCCTGATCAACTTAACTGCATGCCTTAACTAAGAGAGTAGGAAAAAGACAAGGAGAAAGGAAACTAGACCCCTCTCTCAGTAGCAATGTAAACTTAAACCAAAGGATGGTGGCACATGCCTGTAATCTCAGCACTTGGGAGGAAGATTCTAACAAATGTGAGGTTGCACATTTGTAACCAGCCAAGGCTATACAGTGATGAGACCTGGTCTCAAAAAAGAAAGGCAAAAAAGACTGAGGAGATAGCTCAGTTGATAAAGTGTTTGCCTTGCATGAGGTCCTGATGCTCATTCCCGAAGCACACATTAAGAAAAGCAGGTATGAGAATGTCCATTTGTGATCCTAGCACTGAGGAAGCAGAGATGGGCATATCCTTGGGGTTCACTAGCCAACCAGAACAGCTACGCAAGGTTGCCTCTGGCCTCCACATGTCCATGCACACACGAATACCTGCACACCTACAAACATACCCACAAAGACTAATATAAACCTGGAACATCAAACTGACAAAACTTCAGTTCAAAATGAAAAATAGACTATCTGAAAAGAGAAACAGCTAAGAGGAATTTAAATTTTTAAGTTTTTCTTCTTTCTTTCTTTCTTTTTTTTTTGGGGGGGGGAGGATGTGGTGTTGGGGGGTTGAGGCAGACTGCCCTGGCTATCCTGGAACACCAGGCTGGCATCGAACTAAGAGGTCCACCTGCTGGAACTAAAGGCATGCACTACCACACCAGGCTTTAAAGCATATTTTGAAACAAACGCAACAAATAACTTAAGAAATAGAAGACAAAAATTGTCCTGAATCCAAAGAAAAGAGGAAGCAGTGGATGTGGGTCAGCTGAAGAGAGTTTGGCTAAGTGTGAGGCCCTGAGTTCAATTCCCAATATTACAAAAAGGAAGATTAGAGGAAAGCTGCCCTCAGTTAAGACAACTTAGTCCAAAATGCTACTTTTTGGGGTTTTTTTTTGTTTTTTCGAGACAGGGTTTCTCTGTGTAACCCTGGCTGTTCTAGAACTCACTCTGTAGACCAGACTGGACTCAAACTCAGAGATCTACGTGCCTCTGCCTCCCAAATGCTGAGATGAAAGACGTGGGCCACCAACTGCCAGGCTCAGAAAGCTATTTTAAGTGTAGAAAGATCTGAGAAAAAGCAACCAGTTGAAGGGCACTGATTCCTAGACTTCAGATTGTTTTACTAGCAGATTCTGAGTAATGAGAACAATAAATTCATTTTAGAGAAAGAAAAACTTAGATAAATGTTTCAAAACCTATACAAAAAAGATATCTCAAGCTGTTGAACTTCTGTTTTGAAGACTTAGTCTCTTAGCACAAAGTGATAATCTAAAACCAATTTGGTTTTTTGTTTTTGGGTGGGGGTGAATAACTAACATGAAGTAGCTGGGTAAGTTTCAGTCTTTGCACATCGTATAAGAATTTGGAATGAGTTGTTATTAGATCAAAAATAAATTATTGTTGGATGTGATGGCACATAGCTACTACCCCAGTTACTAAGGAAGGCTAAGGAGGAAGATAGGAGTTCAAGGCCTTCCTGGGCAACAAATAAGAGAACCCCATTTGGAAAATAACCCAAACCCCAAAACCAAAACTGAAAAAAACAAAAACAAAAACTAGCAAATTATAGCTGGGAATATTGCTCAGACAGAGACACTGCCTGGCATATGCACTGCCTTGAGTTCAAGACCCAGCACTGCATTAAAAAATTACCACCCTTTTTTGTGCTCTCGGTTAAGATTTGTTTACTCACACATTTTATAGATGTTTCTGGAAACCATTTCCCCAGAATAATGTATTATCTCCAGACTTTAAACTTAATTTCTTTTTAATTTTATGTGGATTATAGGTTATTTTTTCCTGAGTACTTATGTCTATGTACCTCATGTGTTCCTGGCTCCTGTGGAGGCCAGAACAGGGAATCAGATGCCCTGTGGAGTTGCCAATGACTTTGAGCCACCATGTGTGGGAGCTGGGAACTAACCACAGGGGCTCCAGAACAGCAGCCAGCTCTCTTAACCACTAAGCCGTCTCTCCAGCCCCTAACCTTCAGATTTTAATGGATGTACCTAGAAGTAGTGCTATCTCTAACCAATAAGCTAGTCAATTCATAACTTAGTTCTCAATATAAGATAAACCAAGATAAAATCAAATATTGTTAATCAGTGGATAGGAAATTTCTAAGTGTGGATCTTACTTTTTGCCTTTTCTCTCTGTTCCCATTACCTACAGCCTAATTCTCACAATTACCCTGATTTTGCAGTTCATCCAAGTCCATGTACCGGCTGGGATGAGGGTTAAACCCTTTAGCAGCCTCTAATTCCTTCTCCCTTTTCTTTCGAAGTTCCTGCTCCTGGGCCCGCTTGGCCACCTCTTCCTGCAGTTCATCTAGCTCACTTTTAGAGGCAATCTCCCCACCTGAGACACAAGCAAAGAAGATAAATTACAACATTTCCAGAATCAAGTTGAATTATCTGTTGACTTCATGATCACTATGCCATTTTTCCTTTGGAACTCTTGCTTTCCAATTTGTATATTTATGTATAATACACACACACACACACACACACATCCATATATTTATACATATATTAACAGTAACAGCATAATTCCTAACATTTCTTAAGCATTTTCAATATACTAAGAACAGTTTTAAAAGCATTTTTACATATATTGCTTCACTTAATTCTCTCTAATTCATAATATCCTTTAAAAAAAAAAAAGAAAACTAAGACACAGGTAACACAGAAGGCAAATGGAAGAGCTGACTTCAAGTCAAGTATGTTAAATTCAGCTGGGGCTGGTGGCATAGGCCCATGATCCCAGCTACTCCAGAAGGATAACAAGTCTAAGGCCTACTTGGCTTACAGAATAACTCAAAGCCAGCCTACACAGCTTAGTGAGACCCTGTCCCAAAAGTATCTGGGCATGGTACTAATACAGCTGTAATATCAACACTGTGCATGCTGAAGCAGAGGAACTACCATAAGTTCGAGGCCAGACTAAACTATATATTAAGTTTCAGGCCAATATGGTCTACATAGAAAGAATCTGTCTCAGAAAACAAAACAACAGTGAAAAGATGCAGGGATATAGCTCGGCAGTAGAACACTTGCCTAACATGTATGACTTGCAAATGCAGGTTCAATTCCTGGTACTGAAAAAAAAAGTGGTCATTTTTTTTCTTTCCTCTCTTCAATTCCACCATCCAGTTTGTAAAATATCCATAGTGAAAACTCACCTTTAAAGAGTTCATTGATGAATCTAAATAGACTGAGAATGAAATACATGATAAAACAAATAAAAGTATGGGGGATAGAATAGCCTGTATAGTGTGACTTCATTTTTAATAGTCAGGCATATACATACACACACACACATATCTATACATTTATATAAGCATATATGCCACAGTGTTAACATTGGCTCCTTCAGTTTCAGAGGTAAAAGGTAGGTTATTGAATTGTTAGACCCAATTTACTTCTATACTTGGGTTGATTTTGTTTTGTGTGTGTGTATGTGTGTGTGTGTGTGTGTGTGTGTGTGTGTGTGTAGTTCCTCACATGTGGATGCATGTGCATGTGTGGGTGAAAAATGTCATCACTCTGCTAAATATCTTTTGCCTGTTGAGAAGTCATTAAGATTCTATCTAGTTGGACCAGAACTGAGGATTAACAGGGGAAAAGCATGAGACTCAGTTTTTATTATACTGAAAAGGTGCACCTATCTTAAGAGAATAAAAGGAGTAGGAGGCTCGTCCATATTCACAAGTTTCTTAAAATAATGTTATTCAGCATAAAATAAATTAAAATGTTAACAATAAGCATAGTATGCAATTTCATCAGGAAGCAGGCATGTCTTACTCTAATCCTTCTCTTTAACATAACCACTATTCCAAGAGTACATTTCTCTGCTTAGTGTCAGCACAATACCTACCAAGTTCATGATTCTTATTACTATTCCTGCACACTCCTTTCCACCTAACTCTAAGAACTATTCAGTAACAATTGACTGGTAATGAGACTACAATGTAGAGGCAAAGGAGGGGACACTTAAATTGTTAATTTCAGTTTTGCCCCATATGCCTATGTTGTATCTCAGTTCACAACACAATCTCTTAGGAACTCATTTCTCAAGAGGTTGTTCTATACCAAGGAAAGCCCTAGGACTTATTTTTCTAAGGAATGAAATAGTTTTTATCATCGTGCACCATATTTCTGTCCCTCCACATTTCCACAAAACTCCTTCAAAGTTAAAACATTAAGGCAAGTTGTGGAAATGAAAAACTAGAAAACACAGATAGCAGCTTAAAAGTTTCCACATTTATACCTGTGATGGGTATGTTGGGATGAGTGTGTATATTGACTCCTATATGTGTGAGTACGTGTGTGGGGTGCATATGAAGGCCAAAGGTCAAACCTAATACTATCTTCAGCTGCCGTCACTTTACTTTTTAAGACACGATCTCTCAGTAGGACCTGGGACTTTATTTGGCTTGGCTGGCTGGCTGGCTGGCCAGTGAGCTCCATGGTTATGCCTCCCCAGCACACTGAGAATTGAACTCAGGTTTTCATCGTAAAAAAAAAACTTTGCTGAAGATGCTGTAAAGTGTGTGTGTGCACGAATGCACACACACACACACCGCCCTGCCTTTTATGCTGTTTCTAGAAAGAGCTTGGAGGGAGGTATATAAAAGAGAGTGGCCGCTGGAAACAGCAGTTGGAAGAGAGAGGGAAAGAAAGCTGACGATAGGGAAAGCAGGTAAAAATTACTGAGATAACTGGAGGAAAAGCATTACTGAGATAAAGGAACTTAGAGTTCGTTCAGTTCCCCAGGCTTAAACAGAGTCCTTTCCTTTCCTTTTCTTCCTAACCCTCTGAGCTAACTGAGGTTTTAAAAGTTACAAGTTGGAAATCTTTCAGCCAGGAACAGAGGAGTGGAGTCAAGTTAGCAGTGAAAAAGTAACAGTAGCCCATGGCCCAAATGGCAGAAAACTGCCACATATATACCCCTTTTAAAAGATAAACCCTTTACACTTCATGCTTGCATAACAAGCACTTACCAACTGAGCTAGCTCTCCAGTACACACATTCACATTTTGATGGAATTCTCAAATAACCACTGTCTTTTAGCTGAAGTATACTCAATAAAGCTGCTTCCCAAATAGAACTGGTGGTCCAGTATCTCCTGCTTACCTGAGAGAGGCTGAGTCTTTGTCCAGACAGGTGTGGATGCTGTGGAGTCCACCTCCAGGATGCTGCTGCTGTGAGACTTCGGGATGTGACGCCAAGAAGGGACAAACCCAGCTGGTCTCTTTGTGCTCTGATCCCTTCAAAAGAGAATTCAGAAGGGTAAAAGTTTCAAAAGGTGGCCTTCTAACAACAATCCTAAGAAGAAAAATTCAAAACAGAAAGCAAATGTCATAAAAGCTTGGGAACCAAGAGTCATAAAGCAAAACAGTAATACAGCTGCTCCAGAGGCTGAGATGGGAAAATGAATTAAGTCTAGGAATTCTGGGCTTGAACAACAAAAATTAAATAAAAATTCAGTTTCAGATTCAAAGGAAGGAAGGAAAGAAGGAAGGAAAGGGCCTGTAATGTACATTGTACTAGTAAATTCTCTAATTGTGCTTGTTAAAAGGAGGGCACAAGGAAGGGAGGGACTGAGAGTGAGAAGGCCCTCCCTTATCTCCTTGGAACCCCCTGTCCTGGGTAGACAGGCTCACTAACTCCACAGCAAGCAGAAGGGAAACAGCAAGCTGCTAGGAGAGCTAAAAACACTATGTCCTTGGATTGGCAAGATGTCCTCTGACACGTACACACAAAATGTTTAAAATAGTTTAACTAAAAATAAAACAAAGGGTTGTGAGTTTCTTTTTGTTGTTGTTGTTTTGTTTTAAGATAGAGTTTCTCTGTTGTAACTCTGGCTGTCCTGGAACTCACTCTGTAAACCAGGCTGGTCTCAAATTCACAGAGATCCACCTGCCTCTGCCTCCCCAGGGCTGGGATTAAAGGCATGTGCCACCAGCACCCAGCAATTCACTGTATTCTTAAGAATAGCTAGAAAGTAGCAGACTACCTCCAACCAGGGTTATTATTGTTATGCCATAATATACAAATGCCTACAATAGAAACAGGGCAAGGTAATCCATGGAAAGGAGAGAAGAGGACCTTCAAACAGGACTCTTTCAGTGGGAAGCTGTGACTGGTTGACTCAGCTTCTCCAGCCAGCTTCTGCTGGATGGCTGTAAGCCCCAGTCTGATGGTGTTACATATTTGCTATCATTTGTTCTTTTACTTGGAAGTCTCAGCTAAGGGGATACTCTGCTCTGCTCAAGATTGTCTCAATCAGGAACTCCAACTGGCTGTCTCAAGGGCCTTCCCCAGTCAATTTCTGCTAAATATGGGTGAGCCCTAGATTGATGTTTTTGCATTCTCAACTGAGTACTCCAGCCATCTCTGGATGCTTAGTACAGCAGATGTGAGGTACTAAACATTGCTGCCTATCTGCTACCTATTCATTCTTACGTCTTTTAGTTTCTTACTTAACAAACTCACACATTTTGCTATACTGTTTCTGAAACTGGTTTTCTTACCTTGTTTCTTTCACATCTTGTGCATCTAAGAGTAACTGGCATCTGGTAGACATTCAAAATCTATTACATGAATTAATAAACATATTATTCTCATATGTATTATCTTCCTCTTTCTTACTGACATCTTTTATTTTGAAGAGCAGGACTGGGAATCTTAGCACACTGGGCAAGTACTCTACCCACTAAACTATATTCAAGCCTATCTTACCAAACCTTTGTAGCATTTTTTTACAAAACTTAACAGAGTCCAGTGGGCAGGCAAGAACAGTGGGGAAGAATAAGGATATGGCAACACCTGGTAGAAGACATAATCACTTCTTTCAAAACAGCTAGAATAAAAAACAATGTATGGAGAGCAAAATGAGGCCTTCATGCAGGGTGTAATGAGCTCTACTAAACTGACATCTTTATCTTACGGGATTGTGATTATCAATGGTTTCATAATTGGATCCCCAGTAACCCAAAAAGCAAAACAGAAATCAAGACTAAGTTATAGCTCAGATTTCTTTTATGATTTTAAAATCATAATGTTTTGATTTTGTTAAAAATATCTGCTAAATATTTGTTTATTTGTTTGTTTGTTTATTTATTTATGTGTATGTGTGTGTGCATACATGTGTGGTACCTGTAGAAGACAGAGTATTATGACAGATCCCCTGAAGCTACAGTCACTTGGTTTGAGTGCTGAGATCCAGATTTGGATTCTTTGAAAAAGCAACAAGTGCTTTTAACTGCTAAGTGATCTCTCCAGCCCCCTAAGCCATTCTTAAAATAAAAATATGCCGGGGTGGTGGTGGTGGCCCATGACTTTAATCCCAGCACTAGGGAGGCAGAGGCAGGCAGATCTCTGTGAGTTCAAGGCCAGCCTTGTCTACAGAGTGGTTCCAGGACAGCCAGAGTTACAACAGAGAAAACCTGTCTTGAAAAACATAATAATAATAATAATAAACAAATAATAATAATAATTAATAAATAAATAAATACATAGATTTTTAAATGTTCACAGTGTATAGTGTACTCTTGTAATCGCAGCACTCTGGAAATGAGACAAAAGAGTCAGCTTAAGTTTAAGGTCAATCTTGGCTACAAAATGAATTCAAGACCAGCCTGCACTGCAGTATGAGAAACCATCTCAAGAAAACAACAACAACAAAAGGAGATTGTGGAAATTTAAAGGACACAACACAATGGTTATGGCACACAGGTAATACACAGGCTGCCTTGAATAAAGCAGAAATTAGCACCCATTACCTCACAGTAACTGTGTTTTGTCTTTTTGTGGGAAAAGCAGCTAAAATACCATTTGTTATACAAACAGTACAATTTTAGAACCTATAACCTTGTGTTGTACATTAGATTTGTAGACTTGTAACCCTACATACCTAACAAACGAGGAACACTTTATGAATTGGCACCATTTCCTTTGTTAGTGTTCTCTCTATTGCTTCAGCTTTACAATGTTGTGCTTAAGTATGCACTAAACAAATATTACTACATAGGTAATGCTCGAAATAAAAAGCCAAGTGCCTTTATACCTCCTCCCAACAGAGGGTGCTGCTGCTACAGAAAAGCTGGTATAGAATATGGTCAGACAGTGCTAACACCTTCCCTTGCCTAACCCATAGCTGAGAGCTCCAAGTACATAGCTCACATTGCTTCAAGGAACTACCACCATTAAAAGGCCAGACAATACCTGTAGACATTCAAGCTCTCAGGTGGGGCTATATCCAAGCTGACAGGGCTGCTGCTGTTCCTTTCGCTGCTCTCATAGCCAGATTCCATCCGCTGGATTAGGCGTGGATGCTGCTCTAAAAGATGAGAGCCTGTCCGAGCTGCGCCCCAGGTTTTATGCTGTGAGCTTGGTCCACCAGCTTTAATGTCATAAGCAGATGGCTTGCTTATTTCATCTGGTGTAAATTCTTTAGCTATTCCAAAGGACAAGTATAGAAAAGAGGGTAGATTTAGTATTTACCTACATTAAAATCTACTACCTCTTCTAGACATTGTTCACTGATGTCATATCTTCAAAAAACATGACATCAGAGTAAAAACGTTCCAGCTATACCAAAAAACTCGGGATTTTTAAACACACAAATTAACTGCATCTGAAAGCCCATTTGCTCCCTTACTCTCTGCTCACCTGAATCTTCAGAAAAGGTCCTAAGCTGGGTATAGCCACAATGCTTCCTTTTGTCCTTACTAAAAATGCTGTCAATATTCAGAGACTCTCGTTTGGGTCTCCATGTTGGTCGGTACTTGCTGGAAGAACTGGATTTTGCCTCACTACTGGTACTCTCCGTTTCCCAGTCCCGAGAACGTAAAGGTAAGTTCCTCGGTGGTGTCTTGTCTGGCTGGTCTCCTGCCCTGCCTGCACAGGGAGATCCTGCATTGGTCTGAGAAGCCAGGGAAGGCCTGCTATGGATTATATTGCTGACAGTCTCTTTAAAATCCTTTAGCCTGCTGGTGCTGATAGCTTTGGAGGCATTCCTAGGAACCTGCTTCTCTTTCAGTGTTTCTCCTAAAAATCAGAAAGAATGAAAAAAATAAAGATGTTTAAAATAATAACAAATGGCCAGATCCTAAAGTTGAGAAAGTAAAGAAAATCCCTTTGCCAAAAAAGACAGAAGCTTAATGGAGGAAATAAAGGAGTATAGATGGCTTGCCTTCACTGTGGTACCCTGAGGCCTGTGGCTCATCGCCTTTCCTCCTAGCACGGCCAGAGCTCCTCTTGCGCTCTACCAGGGACCCTTTCTTTGATGTGTGTTTCTGATTACATTCACTATCAGTCAGGTGCCCTGTAAGAACAAGGAAATGGGAGTAAGTTGATTTCTGCAACTGACCTCTACCCTCTTGAAAACCCAGTCTCCCTTTGGGACTTGTAACAGTGTCACAAATTTATTATATCCATGGATCAGAAACTATAGGGGTCAAAACTATCTGATGTAAGTGTAAGACTCTCTCAGTAGGTAACTGTAGAGAAGCTCAGGTAGTTAATGGTGCCTCCCAATCTATAACATATCCTGAACAGTCACAGTCTCAAAGTACACTCATCATCTTTTGCAGTGACCAGAAAAACTAAAGATGCTGATTAATAACTTCTGTTTATTCATGTGGTGCTGAGGAACCAAGCCCTTGCAAGATCAAGTAGGCACTGAGCTCCATCTCTAGCCCTTGGTAATTTTTCAAAGACAAAAAATTACATTATCTAAAAATGTCATAAACCCACTTTTTTTTTTTTTGTTCTTTCTTACTTTTTAAAAATCTGACATGGTAGGTTTTGAGTCAGAGACTTGTTAGAGTCATATACACACACACACACACACACACACACACACAAACACACACACACACATACATACATAACTCACAGTAATTCTCCTGCCTCGGTCTCTTGAGTACTGGGATTACAGGCATGTATCACACATACCTCCCACTCTCATAAACTGAAGACAGAATTCGCTTCTATTTATTTGGCAACACTATGTATGACTCAGTTCTAAATCCTCTTTAAATGTGAATTTTAAAAGGCATTTCAATTTTAATTAATCCTCATTCTCATCTCCAATCTATGCTTCATTAAATCTGATTTCAATCAAACATTATAATTCATAATTCTTTATCAGTGAGCACTGAAAAATACCAAGGAAACTTGATATTTTATGTAACTTTCCTAGCATCATGCCCACAGTATGCAAATGTATGAGTATGGTTTATATTATAAAGAAAGGTTAGATTCTACAGGATATAATCAGCTAAGCAGCTGGAATCCAGAAGGTGAATTAAGTTTGAAGACAGGCTGAGAGACATGGCCTAGGTTCTCAAATGCATGAGAACTAACAAACTCATTTGCACGTGTTGGTATACAAAGGGCCTTGTAGGCACGAGGTTATCAGTAACGCGATGCAATGGATATTATTCTCATCCTAACACCCCATGCAACATTTTATTGCTTTTATCCATTTGTTTGTTTATTTGGGTCTAAAAGAAAGATGTACAAAAAGAGAAAATCAGCTGCAGCAACTAAATGATGCCAAGATTATACCACTAGGGGTTCTACTCACCCCACACTTAACTTGCATCACTCCCCCACAGGAGTAGTTTCTCTCTGGCTCACAAATCCAGAAAGATAGCCTTTAAAAAACAACTGCACCTGGGACCGGACAGATGATTTCAGTGATTAAGAGCACCCGCTGCTCTCCCAGAGGACCCGGCTTTAATTCCCAGCACCCATATAGCAGCTCACAACTATCTGTAATATCAGTTCCAGGGGATCCAACTCCCTCATGCAGGCATACATGCAGGCCAAACCCCAATATACATAAAGTAAAAATAAGTAAGTTATTTTAAGATGTTAAAAAAATAATAATTGTACCTAAGACTATCTATACAGCATCTTCAAAAGAAACCCAATGAGTCTGACCAAACTTCTAGGTCCAACTACCAATGCACAAGAAAAAGGATGGAAGAAAATACTCAAGTATCATAGGATGATGCCAGCAAACTGCAGAACCTGGGAAACATACAAGTCAAAGTACCTAGTTTTCAAGCATAAATTTCAAGAGAAAAATGGAAGAAAAAAAATCTACACATTAAAGTAACTTTA
Source organism: Cricetomys ansorgei (assembly GCA_026225945.1). Classification (NCBI taxonomy): domain Eukaryota; kingdom Metazoa; phylum Chordata; class Mammalia; order Rodentia; family Nesomyidae; genus Cricetomys; species Cricetomys ansorgei. The sequence goes on along the minus strand of JAMJFZ010000770.1, from coordinate 7,786,724 downwards.
CTAGGTGCGGTGGCATGCACCTGTAGTCTCTCCACCGAGGAAAGAGGATCACGTAAGCTAGGAGTTTCAGAACTGCCAGGGCAACATACCAAGACCCTATCTCAAAATTTAAAAAATTAACAAATAAAGCCAGGCTGTAGTACTGCACACCTGTAATCCCAGCACATGGAAGGCTGAATGTAGGGCATCTTGAGTATGAGACCAACCTGGGCTACAAAGCAAGGCCTTGTCAAAAAAAGAAAGTAAGAAAGCAAAGATAGAAAGAAAGAAAGATAGATAGATAGATATACAGACAGACAGATAGATAGAATCAATCAACAAGTTAGATAAAATGGCTTGCAACCATCTATAACTCCAGTTCCAGGGGATCCAACATCTCCTGATTGCCAAGGGCACCAGGCACAACATGGTGCACAGATATACATACATATAGGCGAAACACTCATACACGTAAAATAAGATAAAATAAATCTTTAAAAAAAAAAGAACCTAAAAGACTCATCACAATGTATACATCTCATTTTGATTTTTAGTAAAACACACAACAATGACTGAAACACACTTACAGTAGCTGAGTACCCAACAGTGACCTAGAGCTTAGCCAGTATCGCTTTCCTTCTTCTTTTGTTTTCATGCAGGAGTCAAACAGAGAGCCTTGCACAAGGTAAGCAAGCACCGTTCACTGAACCATACCCCTTGCCTTCATTATTATTTTTAAGTTTACAAATGAGTTATGTTTTGTAACATATGTCTTAGATTTGCTTCAAAATAATTGAGGAGTAAGAGACAATGGTAAAATGACACTGGTCTTGGGTTACAGTTACTGAAACTAGGAGACAAGTACATAGGGGTGAGCAGTACGCGGCTGTATACTTAGAAATGTTTGAAATTCCCTATTTTTATTAAAGGAGAGGCTGGATAAATGGCCAGTGGTTAATAGCATTGGCTGCTCTTCCAGAAGACTTGGGTTCAGTTCCCAGTACCAACATGTCAGCTCTAACTGTAACTCTAACTCCAAGGGATTCAACGACTTCTTTTGGCCTCTGTAGGCACCAGGCACATAGATGGTACACAGATATGCATGTAAGCAAAACCCCCATAGATATAAAAATAATTTTTTAGAAGAATTTTTTTTTAAAACATGAAGAGTATAAAGCATTGATCTGAAGCCATAAGCTTCATTAATCCTCAAAGTCCTTAGGCATGTAGACAATATTTTATTCCTTCGCTCTTCTATTTCTCATGACTTTTCATCCCAGCAGTAATTCACCATTCTTTCTTCTGTGTCCTGTAGTGATGTCTTCCACTGATGTAGGCACGGATTAGAAACAATTCAAGCCTTCTTCTGTATGGAGCGCACAAGAATAAGCAGGCCATCCTTTCTTTATTCGCACCTCCATCCTTCAGAAACCTAGCATGAGGTGGAACAGGCATTCTCACCCATCAATATACCTTCTTGCCAGGCAATGGTGGCATGCGCCTTTAACCCCAGCACTCGGGAGGCAGAGGCAGGCAGATCTCTGTGAGTTCAAGGCCAGCCTGGTCTACAGAGAGAATTCCAGGATAGCCAGAGATACAACAGAGAAACCCTATCTCAAAAAAGCAAACAAACAAACAAAAAGATATATATATATCTTCTTTTGAAGCCCTTCATCACTCAAAACCATGGCATGAAACGTGACCATGGAGAAGACAAGACAAAAAGGGTTTAATGGGATATTATGGGAACAAAAGCATATCAAGACAAAGGTACACTTCAGAAAAATTACATTGGCAATCATATTATATGGTCTTTACTGATATGCTGCTGTATGCAATGGAGCATCACTGTTTATCCAGAACCATCTTGTTTCTTTGTATCCTACTTAATTGTCCAAATTCCGTACTTTTCTGCCTTGCGTACTATTTACTACCTGCCCCAGTTTCTTTTTTCTTGGGAGACTTTCTATGCAGGAATTTCATCAGGCAAGCAGGGTCCTAAGGTTAAGTCCCTACCTGTGTCCCGACTGCTCTGAGACATGGAATCATTCTCCACATTACAGATGACTGTCCCCTGAGAATCGGAAGAGAAGTGACTGACCACAGACTCATGGTGAGAATGTTTGTAGGGATAGCTCTCCGTTGAGGAATCTGTTCGAGTGTCACTTGAGATGGAAGGCTCCCTCCCTGAAGGAAGGAGGAGACACATATGCAACAGTAAGGAAAGAGAACAGTGACAGAGATGAGGAAAGGAGATGGATGCAACAAAGACCCATAAGGCAAGAACTTCCTAGAAGGAAGGGTGAGAAGAATACACCACAGCCATTCTTCCCAACACCCATCTTCCAGGTAATCCAGACACACATACAATTCCTCCCACCCCGTCCCTACCTTGCTGAAGCCCTCACTTTGCCTGCCACTGTGAAAAACTGTGGGGTTTTTAGAAAACCTATGGGGGAAAGTGGAAGAAATGAAAAAGTTGTGAGAAGTAAGATCTATGTAGATGGAAATCCCCAGGCCAACCTGTCACACATGCCAGTTGTTCATCTATCTCAGAGGCTCTCTCCTACACTGTCATATGCGTTGCTTTAAAAACTTGACATGTACATTTTTTAGTATCTTTGAGAAATTATGGGGCTGTCATTCACTCTTCAGTGTGAACATGTTCAACAGAAGGCTTTTTTCTGAACTCTTAGCTAAAATAAACACAACAAGACAAACGGGACTTGACTGGTAGAGCAGGCTGGGTAAGGTACAAAACAGGAAGAGCGGTTGGACCTGGTGTAATTGCAGCACTCAAGAGGCGAGGCAGTAGGCTCACCATGAAATAGAGGCCAGCCAGAGATACACATGAATTCCAGGCTGGTCTGTGCTACATAGTGAGGCTCTGTCTCAGAAAACAAAACAAATCAAAACAAAACAGCAGGAAGGAACACAGAGCAGACAGGAAGGAGATGCAGTGGGAGGGAAGACTTTATGGCAAGTATCTTCCCTTTCAAAACTATACTACGAGTCAGTCCTGCATCTTTACAGAAATCAAGCCCAAACTATGAGGGCTATAGTTCAAATACTGTCAGCCCCTGTGGGATATCCTGGGACTTTAGTCATAAGCTCAAAGCTACTTCTATAGGAAGCTATTATGTAATTCCAAATAGTTCGTTCAAACTGGAACAACTGGTTCATACACTGAGGATCATCACTTCTGCATTTGGAATTGCAACAAAATTTTTTTCATCTCCAAGGATTATCATTGTAGTGATCTAGTGTTTCTTAACAATTCACTTAACCTGGGGACTGGTGAGATGGCTCAGTGGTTAGGAGCACTTTCTGCTCTTAAGAGGACTTGGGGTTCAGTTTTCAACAACCACACTATAACTCGAGTTCCAGAGAACTCAACACCCTCATCTGAATTCTGTAAGCACCAGGCATAAACACAGTGCAACATACACACAAGCAAAACACTCACACACATAAAATAAAATAAATACATATCTTTTTCAAAATTCACTTGAGTCACTATAACATTGCTCATAGGAATCAATGCCTTTAACAACGTTACAAGGCTACTGAGGTATTCCTTATGATTGTAGTATCTCAGCGCAAACAAAGTTGCCTTCTCACTTCTGATTTGGAGCCAGCTGATTTGGGCAATACACTCTTGAAAGCTGAGAAGAACAAAGCTGGATGCTCAGCTGTACACAAGTTGGCACTTCTTTCTTACATGTAATAGATCTTCTTGCTCCTGGCTAGGCTATGAGCTAAACTTGTAAGTATGAGACCCAACTATCTGACTATATGGGGTGATGGGAGGGCTAGGCTGCTCACCTGAATCTTCACTATCGTAGCATGTCTTGGTGTATGACAGGAACTGAGCTTGGGGAGGCATGTCCTGAATAGACACTGGGGTACCCTGGGGATCTGCATAAAGCAGCAGCAAGGGCTGGTAATGCCCTTTGATGCATTTGGTTACCACATCCTTCCATTTTGGACCAATCTGAACCAGAAACATCAGAAGAACATGACAATTACACTTTATATCCACAATTCGAAACATAAATCCTTTCCTAATGTAGTTTTCTTATAAGAATTAGCTACAAAAAAATACAAAAAAAACTTAGATGTAAGCTTAATGACTTTCTATTAAACTTTTTTTTTTTTCAGAAAGCATTAAAATGCTATCAGAGAAAGAAAGATCAAAGCAATTCATTTTATTTCTGTGGAACATCAACTCAGTTTTGAAATATGCATGAAACCTCACAAAGGTAGACATGCTACATGAGGGGTTTAAGTTGCTTTGGTGAACAACCTCTTGTTATAGAAATTAGATTTAAGAGCTCATTTCGAATTTTTATTTCTGTAATTTTCTCTTAAATATTAAAATCACCATAACTAAGTTGAAAGGTAAATAGGAACTCTCTCCCGGAGTGCCTTAGAAGAAATGACATTCAATTTCAGAGTTCACACATGGCAGGACAGGAAATGTCAAATTGCTTAGAATAGACAGCTTGAACCTCTCCCCTGAGCTTTGTGATGGATTCAGCTCGGCTATCACAATGGAAGAGTAACATAACAACCATAGTAACAACTTGACCAAAGCCCTAGACTCATCCTATCTTAAGCTTGAACCAGGCATATTCTCAGGTACAAGTTGTGGCTTGCCACTTTGACAGCTAGTATAGTGCTTTATTAATAACATTCAGTAAATTAAAATTGAGTTGCCATTATTCAATTAAAGCATAATTTATATTTCCACATACCAATCTTACTTAATATTTTGTAAGAATACTTTTCAAGCCGGGCAGTGGTGGCATGCGCCTTTAATCCCAGCACTAGGAAGCAGAGGCAGGTGATCTCCATAAATTCAAGACCCACCTGGTCTACAGAGTGAGTTTCAGGACAGCCAGGGCTACACAGAGAAACCCTGTCTTGGAAAAAAAAAGAAAAAAGAAAAAAAGGAATACTTTTCAGATGTACCAGGTTTAAATCCTCAACTCTGTGTTAACCACATAATTTAATTAGCTGCATTCCATGTTCTCATTCAGTCAACATCATTTAATAATAATGATGATTTGCCAACTATAAAATCAGAACTATGTTGAATGCTTAGAGAAGAGACTGAGAGAAAATAATAAAATATATACTGTTCTTATCTATTATAGAATCTAAAACTAAATGCCCTTACATCTAACAGATAAAGGCCAAGTGCAATAGCTCTTACCTGTAATTTGGCAGGCTAAGGAAGGCTCTACAAATTTGAGGCCAGCCTTGGGGGTACCCTGGAAGTTCCAGAGTTTAGTTTCCAGTACCCATGTCAGGCAGCTCACAAACAACTACAATTCCGGACCCAGGGCAATCTGACACCTCTGGCCTCTGTGGGCACCTGCACTCACATGCATACACCCACGTAAGTGGGCAGGAACAAATGTGTGCACGCACACACATACATATATATATACATACATGCAGGCACACGTGCCCGTGCGCGCGCGCGCGCACACACACACACACACATACACAAACCTTAAAAATAATAAAATTAAATCTTTTTTTAGAAAAAGGAAAACAACCAATCCAATCAAAAAGTATGTCTTACCAACACTGTAGAGAGCCACCATTCAATCAAATCATATTGACAGCAAATATGATTCTTTTTTAAAATTTCAATCACCAAATACTTTAAGATCTTTGCATATTCCTACCTCCTTGACATGAGCATCATCAAAATACATCCATTTTCGGATCTTTGTTTGAAAAAAGAATGTAGAATAATGTTTGCCATAGTAACAGATCATTCCTACTAAGTACAGTTCAGACTGTTTGGCCCGGTCATCTGTCACTCTGAAAAACAGCTGTGGGAAGAAGAAAAAGTGAAAGGAAAGATCCATCACAGTCAGCCATCTAATATAATCCCTCACCAGACTCCATCGACATTTCCCCTATACTCCAAACAGGGCCACAGTATGTAGCCCTAGCTGGTGGTACTCACTATGTAGGCCAGTCTGGCCTCAAACACATGGCAATGCTTAATCCTCAGCCTTCTGAGTGCTGAGACTATAGGCATGCATACCTAGCTCTTCATCAACATTCTTTTTTTTTGTTTTATTGAGATAGAGCCTCATGTAGCCCAGCCTGGCTTTGAACTCACTGTATAGCTAAGAATGGCTGAACTCCTGATCCTCTACCTCTATCTCTCAAATGCTGGGATTATAGATGTGTATTACCATGCCCAGTGCCCATCAACATTTCTTGATGAAGGCAGCAACTTGCTGCTCCTCTCAAACCGAAATCTTTTTGCTAGTCCAGAAATGAAGTACTCATTTCTAGTCATTGGAAATGAACTGAAAAGGCACACAGTGGCACACATACCTATAATCCCAACACTGGAGGCTATAAGGCAGGAGGTCGAAGTATAAAGTTAGCTTGGGCTACATGGTGAGTTCAATATTTTTTTCCTAAGGCATAAAAAGAAGCCAAAGCAATTTCAAAACAAACAAAAACCAGCTCTCAAGTTTCAAATTTTTTCAACTCCTAGGTAGTTTAGCTCTGTCTTAAGTGCTAAGAGACATACAAACACTTGAAGGAGCCTAAGAATTTACCTAGTTGAGAAAATAATCAAAATAATTAAATCAAAATCAGACATGACAGTACACACCTGTAGCCCTTTATCCTTTACCTAAGGGATAAAGAAGGTTAGAGGCAAGAGAATTAGGGGTTCAAGGCAAACTAGTTCAAGGGCAACAATATCCCATTGTTGTCCAGCTTGGATTGTACAAGATTTTGACTCCCAAAAAGAATTTTTTAATTAAAACAGAATATATAGACTACATAAAATTTATTTTTAAGATTTTACTGTTGGGGCTGGGGAGATGGCTCAGCAGTTAAGAGCACTGACTGCTCTTCCAGAGGTCCTGAGTTCAATTCCCAGGAACCACATGGTGGCTCACAACCATCTATAATGGGTTCAGATAACCTATGTAGGGGTACATGCAGACAGAACACTCATGTCAATAAATAAAATCTTTTTTAAAAATTACTTTTAAAAAAAGATTTTACTATGCACAACCTACTCCAGTTAGATTCCTTGAGAACAAGACCCAAAATGAGACCCCAGACAGTTCATTTATTCTCAAGAGTGGCTATTTAAAACAAGACCAAACTCTCCTTAGTCACAGGACTATCCTGGATAGACACCAGCACAAAGGATTTTGTGGTCTTCCACAAGAACCAGGCAGACTTCCTGGTTCTCCTTGAACTAAAGGAAAATAATGGCTGTCCCTACTTTAGGACAAGAGCTGATAAGAACAGGACTTAAATTCCCACATTTTTTCCCACTCCCCAAAATAAATACAGAAAACCCCTAAACTACTAAATTATCATCTAAGCTATTTCAGTACTGTCAAGTCCTAACCTCACAAAATGGCTATCTGGGTTCAGCTCAGGCTGTATTCTGACCAAGTAACACTCAGCATTACTCAGGAACCTTGTGAAGTGAGTGTCTGATTGCCAGGGAAAAGCCATCACTACTTTCCTGACCACTCCTATAGTCCTCCAATCTCCAGAGAGGACATATAGTTCTCTATTAACTCAAACAAGCTTCCAACAGAGCAGAGCCCCATGCTAGTTCCCAGGCTGTCCCAGCTAATCTGCCCTCCTTCTGCCACAACATAACCCTTATAATCGGCAGAACTCTCCCACTATTTCTGCTGTCTTCTCTGTTCTCATAGTCCTAGCAATTTCATGTCTGCCTCTCTCCATGCCTTTTCTCTCGACTCCTCCCTCACTCTGTCCTGGAGAGGCAGCCAAGGCAGACTCCCACAAATGTCTCTGGTTATTCTATCTATAATAAAAAATAAAAAAACCTTCCCCCTCACAAAAGAGTGGCCTTGGTGGTTTCATTGCTGAGCCATCATATACAATTAGTAATTCTTCACTGTGAATTTCCTATTCTTGAGTTCAAGCCACCAACCTTTACTTCCTTCAGTTCCCAAACTCAAGCCTTACTATCTCCTGAGTTGAATATACTTCTCTACAGCATCCTGGTATAAACAAACAGTGAGCATCCCATTGAAACTGTTGTTTATTTGTTTTTTGTTTTTTTTTTATCAATATCTAAGTTCTGCCCATCCCCTCCTTTAAGGCAAAAATTGTGCCACTTTTTCTAAAGGGGTTCTACCATCTTCACAAAAGTGAAATGTGAGCATTCACATGAGGTTCATGCGTCTGCACACAGAAACACAAGTACATCTGTCCAAATTGCTATATTAAGTGTGTCATGTCACATAGAATGTATCTATCTGTTCAGTGTTTGAATAAAACAGAAATGAAGGTAACTAATACATACATCACCCAGCTTAAGGCAGGTGCCCAGACTGTGGATGACATCCTCTGCCAAATCTGAATGGTCTGAGTCCCACACCAGCCCAATTGTGATAATCTGTGGTGCATTCATCAACACACGGCGGATCCGAATCCTCTCCCCACAGTTGCTCTGAAATACATACACAATGCTAGTTCAAACATTCCCACCTGCTCTGTGGCAATGCTACAAGCTAGGGTTCTCCTTCTCCTCCTAAATTCCATAGAGTTAACTCACCGGACAGTTCCGCAGATCCCCCATAGTGCTGGCATTCTGAAGCAGCTCACCAAACATACTTGGTGAAGGTTTCTCTCGCTTTTCCAGCATACAAATAGCCTGGTTACTTCAAGATGGGGAAAGGAAGGAGGTAATGGTAGATGTTATGCTAAGTTATGGCTAAATTAAAAAAATCATCCATACAAACACCTAACACACGCATGTCATTTCCTTTTTCTTTTTTTGAGACAGGGTCTCATTGTATAGCTCTCTCTGGCTGTCTTGGAACTTTACAGGCCAGTACGGCCTCTAACACATAGAGATCCACCAGCCGCTGCCTCCCAAGGGCTGAGATTAAAGGTGTGGTATGTGTGGTTTTCATTTGCCCAGTATACTACAGCTCCTTGTCCTGACTAGCCTCTAATACAGTAAGTCTCTCTACTTACCCCTAAATCCAAAACTCATAGAATCCCCATCTCTCCTTGGCTACCCATCACTAAGCCTAGGAATGGGGGGTTGGAGGGGAAGTAGGAGGGAGGAAAAGGAAAACAAGTTACTTTTAAATGACTATTCTGAAATTGTGTAATACAGCACATATTCAGCAGTAAGGATATACACTATTTGGTGGACTTCAATTAAAACCCAATCAACTGGAGAATTGCCTAAGAGTACAATAAAGAATTCCATAAGAATGGGCCAGAAAAATGGTTTGAGTAGCAGTTAAGAGCAGTGGCCGCTCTTCCAGAGAGCTGGGTTCAGTTCCTAGCACCCACATGTCAGCTCACAGATGCCTGTAACTCCTGCTCCAGGGGATACAGTCAGTGCCCTCTGCAGTCAACAGGCATGAGGGTGGTGCACAACATACACAAAGTTAGAACATTCATTCACATAAAATAAAATAAATAAATCTTAAAAAAAGAATTGCGTACAACTCACCAAAGGGAAGTGGTAGAGATGTAATGCACCATCTGGATGAAAGGCAGTGGGTCGGAGGTGGCACCGCAGCTAGTGCACACACACTGGGCCAGAGGAGAAGAACAAAACTAAGCAGCAGTCATGGGTCATTGTGAAACCCATTTGATTTTACATCCCCAGATAAAATGTTCTTTTAAAAAAGTCCAGGATATGAGGCCAGATAACGTTACCTGCTCAAATAGTGTCATTGCAAATTTCTGGTGAGAAATGCAGTGTTGAGCAGTACATATATCCTCTTTGGTTTCATCCGCGATGTGGAAGTGAATTCTCATCAGGAGGTTTTCCTGACAGGAAAACACAAAAGTAGTACACTTAAAAACCAAACAGACAAGTTTGTAAGCAATTCGCCCCAAGACACAGCAACCTTCCTGGAAAGCAGGAATATCTCTAAATTTTTTAACCTTTTTTTAAAGAAAAAAATATAGCTAGCTAGCTAGACAAATTTAGTACCAATCAGATTTTACCAATTTTACGTGAACTTGCGTTTATATGTGACTTGATGCAATTTCACATACAGTCATGTAACCACTACCACAATCAAGACACAGAAGTTTCATCATCACAGAGCTCCTCCACACTACCTCTTTATAGCCTCACCTTTCCACACTCCTAACTGCCAGCAACCACTAGCCTGCTCTCCCATATTTATCATTTTGTCATCTCAAGAGTACTATATAAATAGTATTACATACTATATAACTTTGTTTTAAACAGAGTCTCCTAGTTTTGAATCCACTGTGTAAACCAGGATGACTTTGAACTTCTGATATTCCTGCCTCCACTTTATGAGTGCTGGATTACAGGAGTGTATCACCATGCTCGATTTATACATCAGGGACTGGACTTGAGGCTACATGAATATTAGGAAAGAACTCTACCAACTGAGCTATATCCTCAATCCCAGTAAATAAACTTTGATATGACATTTTCATTCAGCAGCATTCATTCCTTTACCAACCCCTTTTAACTTTTGAGATAGGGCTTCAGTCCTGGAAGGACTCCACTGCAAGACACAGGCTTAAAGAGAAATGAACAGAAATCAGAAACAGAGTTAAACTATGAAACCTAACTTTATAGTACTGGGAGGCCTGGAACTTGCTATATAGACTAGGCTGGCCTTGAACCCACAGAAACCTCCACGCATCTGCCTCCCAAGTGCTGGGATTAAAGGTGTGTGCCACCACATTCATCTTAGTGTTTTAGTTCATTACTTATTGTGTCTGTACATGGGAAGGGGAGGAGTCACAGGACAACTTGTGGGAATCAGTCCCCTTTCTTCTACCTTATGGGTCCTGAAAACCAAAATCAAATTATCAGGCTTTGCAGCACATTAACCATGTGCCACTAAGCCATCTTACTGGCCTCTGTCTGTCTTTTCTTCTGAGGTAGTAATTCGCATAGTTTAGATAGGCCTTGAATGGCACATGTTCATAATCCCAATACCCAAATGTCTAAGGTCATCCTGATTTCCACAGTAAGTTCCAGTCCTGCGAGGACTCCACTGAAAGACGCAGTCTTAAAAAGAAATAAACAGAAATAGAGTTAAGCTCACTATGAAAAACAGCCAACAATCTCAACTCTTCTAAACTCTGTGTTCCATTAACCCCACTTTGAAAAATTGTCTGTGACACTCTGTGTTGGCACATGCATTTAACACTTGGGAGGTGGAAGATCGGGGATTAAAGTTACTAGAACAACTCAACTGTTTATAAAAAACAGCATAGTCTCTGTTCCAATGCAACCAATATAGCATTCCCTGGGAACCATAGTCTGGCTGTTCTCAGTCCTATGCTAGACTATTGAATCAGAAAGTCTGGGAGTACAATTTGTACTTAACATGCCTTGGTTCCTCCAAAGGTAAAAGCCACTGTATTATGCAATGACAAGCATTAAACTACCCTAAGCCTGAAGGTAAAAAAATCATAAAGCCACTAGGTAATTCACATTGTAGTCATAGAACTCTGAGAAGGTAGAGAAAGTCCTAGTTCCAATGCAGAGACGAGGACACAGTAATGCCATCATAAAATAGTCAGACCCTGTCAGGTGGTAGTGGCACACCCCTTTAATTTTCAGCACTCCGGAGGCAGAGGCAGGCAGATCTCTGTGAGTTTAAGGCCAGCCTGGTCTATAGAGTAAGCTCCAGGACAGTCAGAATTACCACAGAGAAACCCTGTCTCAAAAAACAAAAACTAACAAACAAAAAAAGTTTATTATCAGACCTTGATGGAGATGAACAGTCCTACTCCTTATCCAAGCGGGTAAGAAAGAGGGTAACACTCACAAAGCACTCTGCGGCATCATCCATAATTCCCAGCTGGAAGCGCTGCTCATCCTGGAAAGTCTTTGCCAGAGCACTGCGGAGAGTGTCAGAGGGAAGCACTTTTTCACTACTACACTGAAACTGGTTGAAGATGCCCTGTAGGAAGAGTTAGACAAGAGGAAAAGCACAGTGCTGTTATTAAGCATCTCACATCCTAGTCTGTCATACCGGCATCCCTATGCTGACAGCCATGGAAATAAATGAGATACAACTTGGCTAATGATTTGAAAAATAAAGACTAAAAATCAGAATGAGGAAAATTTCTCTGCAACAGTTCTTGTATCTGAGTGTGATGCTATCAAGGATATATTCGGAGAGCCCACAGACTGTCATGAAGTAATGTAATGCAGCTATAGTACTTCCTATAAGGCAGAAAGATGTAGATGCTTAGATTAAAAAGAGTAAGTTACAGGGGCTAGAGAGATGGTTCAGTGGTTAAGAGCACTGACTGCTCTTCCAGAAGTCCCGAGTTCAATTCCCAGCAACCACATAGTGGCTCACAACCATCTATAACGGGATCAGATGACCTCTGCTGGCATGCAGGTGTACTCATAAATAAAATTAATACATCTAAAATAAATAAATAAATGACATTAAAGAAGAAGAAGAAGAAGGAGAAGTTGTTACATGTAAATGGATTGGTAATCATTCAGGTAACATGTCCATAATCCCAGCACCTGAGAAGCAGAGGCAGAAAAATCAAGAATTTTGTGACTAGCCAGGTGTAGTGGTACACGCTTTAGAGTTTTCCCCACCACACATATTTTTATATAATATGTAATATGTATATTTATATAATATGTAATAATATGTAATATACTAATATGTATTGATATATTTTATATATAGTGACATAATAATAATAATAACAACAACCATGTGGTTGCTACGAATTGAACTCAGGACGTCTGGAAGAGCAATCAATGCTCTTAACCGCTGAGCCATCTCTCCAGCCCTGGCTAGAGGTTTTAGATCCTTGAAGCTGGAGTTACAGGCAGTTGTGACCCACCAGGAGTAGGTTCAGGGAACTAACTGAATTTGGATCCTCTAGAAGAACCACTCAACTATCTTGAAGCTAGGGGTCTGATATTGTCCCAATTGCTCTCCACCTTAATTTTTATTGAGACAAGGCCTCTCACTGGACCTGGATCTCACAGAGTCAGCTAGACTCTGGCCACCAAGCCCGTGGGGTCCTCGCGTGTCAGCCTCCCCAGCACTGGGATCACAGTGTTTACTACATGCTTGGCTTTTTATGAGGGTGCTGGGGATCAAACTCAGGTCCTCTTCTTGAGCGGCAAGCATTTTACCAACAGAGTATCTCCTGAGACTGTAAAACTGGTTCTAAAACAACCAGAAAATTATTTCTAGAACAACTCTGTACAAATTAGACATCTGTAAATTTCAACCCCTTTAGTCCTTGGTTGAGTATCCTCAGAAATTAAGCCCTACTACTCCTAAGGCATTCCTACTGAAATTATATTCTCTCCAATGCATAGCAGAAGTTCTATACCAACCTAAGGAAAATAAAGTATCTCAGTTGGGCCCCATGGTGGGTGGTAGCTATTATCTTAGTAGTCAAGAGGCTGGGATAGGAGGACTGCCAGGAATTTGATGCCAGAAAGGTTACAAAGTGAGACCCTGTCTCAGAAAAAACAAGGAGGAAGAAGACTAAGAAAGAAAGGAAGGAAGGAAGAGACAGTTACTTGTTTTCTATGTTCTATGACTCAAATTAACCTACTTAGGAAAGTTGAGGATTCCACCAAGAGATGACATAGTAAAGGGAGCTGAAGATGAGGCTCAGTTGACTAGAGTATTTGCCTCCCATACACAAAGCCCTGGTTCAAGCCCCAGTACCATATAAAAGCTAGGCATGATGCAGCATGCCTAGGGCCAACCTAGCTCAAAATTCCAACCGTGAACTAGAGGCAGGATCACAAGTTTGGGGCCAATCTAGGGTACATGGCAAGTTCCAGGCCAACCTAGACAATACACTAAACCCTGACTCAAAAATCAAAACAAGCGCTAGGAGTAATAATGCACACCCTTAATTTCAAGCACCAGAGCCAGAGGCAGAGGCAGAGGCAGGCAGATCTCTGTATGAGGCCAGCTGGTCTCCATAGTGAGTTCCAGGACAGCCAGACCTACATAGTAAGACCCTGTCTCAAAAAAAAAAAAAAAAAGGAAAAGGAAAGAAAGAAAGCAAAGAGAAAAGAAGAAGAAAGAAACAAGAAGAACACAATCAAAATAAGGGCTGGAGAGACAGCCAGCAGCTAAAAGCATTCGCTCTTGCAGAGGACCTGGGTTCAATTCTCATCACTCACATGGTGCTCACAACCATCTGTAACCATAGTTCCAGGGGACCCAATGTGCAGGTGTGCAGGCAAATAGTGCACCTACATGCATGCAGGCAAAACATTTACACATAAAATTTTTAAAATCTAAAATAATGTTTATTTAGTAAAATAAATAAAAACAAAACCATAACAAAATTTCAACCTCGATACATGAACTTGGGCAAGTTATTTAACTTCTCTAGATGTCAGTTTCTTTCCCTTTTAAGAGAGTGAAGAATAGTATTTATCTCTTTCAGTTAGTTGAAGACTTAATGACAAAAAATAGCACTATAAATATCAGTCTAAAATATAAATTAATTTATATAGATTAGCATATGTATAAATACAGATTAGCATGTGTATATATAGATGACTATGTGTATACACACACACATAGATTAGGTTTATGTCTGACAGTAGTAACTGCCACCAAAGTATCAGTTATTAAGTTACCAAGTAGTCCACCTGTCACTGTCCTACACAGAAGTAGCCTAAGTCAGATGCTTCTACTAAGCTAATGACTATGTCTCTGAAATGTGAGAAGGAAGGAAGGTCTATTTTATTTTCTATTCTATTGTTCTTATTATTTAAAAAGGCAGATTTTAACCAAGTTTCATGGTGCACTCTTTTAATCCCAGCACTCAAAAAAACAGAGGCAAGCAGATTTCTGTGGGTTCTAGACCAATTTGGTTTAGTGCGTTCCAGGCCAGCGAGAGCTATGAAGTAAGACCCTGCCTCAAAAATTAATTAATTAATTAATTAAAACAAAAGATAGACAGACAGACACACACACTGGGGAAAAAAAAGAAAAAGAAAAAAAGAAAAGCAGATTTTCCATGATTTAAAGTAATTAAGGTTCGGGTACAGAAAGGAAAGGTCTAAGGTCAGAACTCTGCACCCACAATGGATGGGCAACAACAGATCTGGCTCTTGTATTCAGTAGCACCAATGTCTCCATGCTGTATTCTTTTTTCATCTCTTAATTAATTGTAGGCAGCCTTCCCCATCCACATTGAGTAAAGGAATGTATTTAGAACAGCCTTTGACTGAATCTTCTTTATTTTCTTACTTAATTAACATCAGTCTTGCTCTGCTATTGCTAGAAGAAATTGCATTAGGGATGAGCAGCCTGAGCCTTCCTAGCTTGCATCTGTGGAGCTATAACTCTGCAAGAAGCTGAAGCACAAAGCTCCTCTGTTAGAGCAGCACACTAACCCCTGTGTGCTCCGCTCACATGAGCACAAGGCCCGGAACGGGCCTCCTCCTGTTCCCTTTTTTTACCCTCCTCCCACCTTCCCCAGAGGGAGATCCTGTTCACACCAAAGAAAGCCAAGAACATTCAGTTCAGCAGTAAGAACAGGTGGCAGCACCAATAAGGAACAAAAACTGGTATTATTCCAATGGCTGAATTCTATAGCAGGCAGAGAAAAAGGACAGGAAGAACTCAAACCTAGAAGCTTTCTTTCCTTGTGAGTTCCTAAGGATTCCACAACACCTCTCTCTCAGGTTTCTGTCTACACACCCTCATATGAGGAAACTAAAGGTCCTTTTCACTCATGAAATAGTAAATTACTTTTTACCTGTTAACTATTTCCTTGGATGCAGTACAAAAGCAACAAGACTTTAATGACTACAAGCAGGTGCTTCCCCACCCGTCTCTCTTGGCTCCGGTAGCAAACAATTCTGTCCAAGTGAGCACATACCTTGGATTAGCAAACGCCACGTAAATAAGACAGAAGTGCCATAAAAACACAACATATTTCTGTTTTTGCATCTATAAATGCAGCTGTTGCTTAAGTCTCCCCCACCCAAAAAACACACACCCTTTCCTTTAAGCAGAGAACAGCTGCTTATTTCTATCTCAGAATATCTTAGCTTTACATCTAAAATAATTCTAAAGTATTAAAGACAGTGAGGCTCAAGAAGAAAATGATGTTGTTACTGACTCCAACTCTTTAAGGGTCCAAGGAGTCAGAAAGTCTTTCAGACAGCAGCCCAACTCCTATCTCTCTTGGGGGCCCAGCATTACCTTCTGAAAAGGCAACAAATACTCTATGACCTGCCTGCCATTTTCTCAGTTCTTCAGGATTCCTGTTTTTTCTGGGCTTCCCTATTTGTTTAGCATTTTGGCTCTCATGGTCATTCTTTTTCTATACCTTCTGGAAATCAAAGCACCTAAATGTAGACAATCTAGTCTGTAATACAAGCCTTTGGAGGTAGAAGAGTCAGTCCTTGAGGCTTGTTGATGGCTGGGAAAAAACCAACTTTCATTGGTTTTATGTGGTGAGAGAATGCTAAAAGTTTTCCTTTAAGACAGGGCAAGGTCATCTATGTATCTAATCTTGTAGCTTCCTGAATGCCAACAACAGATTTTTAACAGTGTGCTATAGAAAACTCTTAAATACATCAAGAGCAGACAGAATAACATGGCCAGCTTCCATGTGTCCATTATCCAACTCAAGTTTGGGGCTAACTTAATTCCCTTCGTGTTGACTGCCTAGATCCTATTCTCAAATCATTTTGAGGTACATGCCAAACATTTTCACCTATTCACATATTCCAGAAATTAAGAATTCTTTTTGTTTAAAAATTGCCTATACCATCCTCCTACCAGGGTAATAATTCCTTAATATCATCAGATATCCAGTTTAATAATACTCCTTTTTTGGGGGGTTGGGGTTCTTTTTGCTATGTAAAACTTTATAACCAACCAGGTCTCAAATTCACAGCAATGTTCCTGCCTAAGCCTCCGAGTCCTGGAGTCACAGGCATGTACCATCAGGCCCAACTATAAAAATATTTGACTCAGCTTAGGGAACACAGAGAACAACTGGCTATTGTCTCCCTTGGGATTTTCTCCCCTTATAACTAAAAAGAAGTACCTTCTAGACTTCTTTTTTTTTGGGGGGGGGGGCGTGTCATGACAGGGTTTCTCTATGTAGCTCTGGCTAGACTGAAACTCCCTCTGTAGAACAGGTTGCCCTCGAACTCACAGGATCCACCTGCCTCTGCCCCCAAGTGCTGGTATTAAGGGATGAGCCACCACTGCCCAGCTCCTTCTAGACTTCTTAATTAGAAAAGCATCCATATATCCTATATTACGTCCTTTACATCCTTTAAATTGTTATCAGTATCACCCCTACTGGCAAGTTTAAGCCTTTATTTATATTCAATTGATAACCAAGTCTTTTGGCCTTAGAATGGTAAGGATAAAGATCAATAAAAGCTCCCTATTACACTTATTCCTGATGCCCACTGCAAAGAGATATTTCAATCCACACAAAGACAGAGGTAGAGAGAGGCAAACACAAAACTTCAAGATGAGGAACAGACAAAGATGTCCCAAAACACAGCACCGCTTTTAGTGAGAAAACATAAACTGATGTTGATACTTCATACAATACAATGGTCAATGTACTAACTTTGCCAGAAGATAATGGTCCTCACAAATTACCAACATTATTAGCATCAATACTATATCCACTTACTGTGCTGGGGAAATTAAAGGATTCTTGTGGATGTGCACAAAGATTTTAAGTCTGTATTAAGTTTGAGACTGCCATAAATTCTGTAAAGAATTAATCATGATCTCTATATTTTCTCTTGCAGTTACACCCTTCTATTTGATTAGCATATACAATTTAAAATCCAATTTTAAAAAGAATGAAGAATTTATTTTATCCACATTATCTCAATGGTAAAATCAGCTACACATGGTTAGAATACCCACAGCCTAGGAAGACTTACGAAGAAAGACTAATCAAAGGACAACACAATTATGCTTCTATCATAGTCGATCAATAGGAGGAAGTTAAACACAGGCCTATGGGAACTGGAACAGAAAGGCCTACTGCCTTATATATGACTAGCTAAAATTTCTAGGGAACCTACTAGAAATCTAATTTCCTGCTTTGAATAGTGTAGGATAATAGGTTACTCTTGATATTGGCCATGAAGGGTAATGAAAAAATCTTCCATTTCTACAGTCTAGAAAAAACTGGGTTGATAATGAACAAAGAATAATTTCTCAGATCACTTTATTCCCTGTGCTAATCTCAAAAGGAACATCATATGGTACAACTCAGAAAATATTAAATGACAGTTCCCCCTAAATTCTCAAATTTGCCCCAGCCAGCACATACCTTCTTGTCCCAACTAAACAGTCTAACTATCTCTAAATACAGAAATGTCAGGATATCTTATAAACGAATCTACTTCCTCCTATCACCCCATACCCACTAGGCACTATCCCCCAGCTTTTATGCTATATTATAGGATTCTTTTCTTTAAAAACATCACTAATTGAAAAAATTTAATCAATCTTTTTTGCCTATAACATTCTTTTTTGCCTGTAACAAAAAAGTATCTGTTCTACGTGCTGGCACTATAAAATCTCTAGTATAATCCCTGGAAGAAGAACAAAATCTTTATAGCATACTAAGTACAGAGAACGGATTTCCTCCCCAGAGCAGAGACAAATGAATACACCAACACCAAAGTAAAGTGATATCCTGTGGGCAGGGGGTGTGAGAGCAATACAACAGGAACAATAATAACTCTGGGCTGTGGGTGATAACAACTTAGGTCAGGAAAAATCATTTAATCATAACAGATGGGAATAGGTTGGGTTCTGAAATTAGTACAACATCATCTTCTATTTGTTAAATCAGAATTGGCTGGCATCAAGGTTCAGAGTAAGCAAAATCAAAATGATACAATGACATCAATTCCATTTTTTTTAACTAATTAGTTTATTTGTGTATGTTTCCATTTATGTGTGTGGGTACAAGTGCACCACAGCAAATGTGTGGAAGTCAGAGGACCAACTTGCAAGAGCTGGTTCTCTTTCCACCATGTGGGTCCTGGTGATTAAACTCAGGTCTTAAGCTTGATGGCAAGCACCCTTACCCAATGAGCCATCTTGCTGACACAGAATCTTTTTTTTTTTTTTTTTTCGAGACAAAGATTCTCTGTTGTAACTCTGGCTGTCCTGGAACCTACTCTATTGATCAGGCTGGCCTCGAACTCACAGAGATCTACCTGTTTCTGCCTCCCGAGTGTTGGGATTAAAGGCATGTGTGCCACCACTGCCCAATGACAAAAATTCTTTTAAACAAAGATCACTGCCATAATTTGCATGCCAGAACTAAAGGTTAAAATTAATATATAGCTTTAATATCAATTAACAAAGAGGGGGGAAAACAATATATTTCATGTACCAAAAGAAAAGGAACATAAATATTATACACAAACTACCATGAAGCAATCACAAGCACTGTATATAATACATAACTGGTAAAGCTCAAAAGGCACAAGAACACTGACAATTCGGAGAGAACAGGAGAAAAAGAAAAAAGAAAAAAAAAAAAAAACCATCAACCAAAGCATTCTTCATAAAGCTGTGGTAAAAGCACTTGAGAAGGCGGTGCAAGGTAAAATGCTGTACTAGAGAAAAAGCCAGGTGTTCATACCAGAAATACTTAGAGGGCAAATCCTTCGTCTTAACATGGGATATGGAGCTGGGTGGCCTCTAATTCCTCTAGGAGCATGTTAGTGAGGTTATTTTGTGTATGAGTGTCTTTGTGTGTGTCTCTGTATGTGTGTGCGTGCACGAGTGCATTTTTATATAGATTTAAAGTGAACAATTATGTTCCAACATAATAAAATCTGACTTCATAGAATTTGCAGGGTGTTAAAGTATACTTCCAAAGGCACTTTGGACTTTCCTGTTTTGAAAAAAAAAAAAAAAAAATGAGGTAAGGATTATATATGTTAGCCTGCAGGATGGCACACACCTTTAATCCTAGCACTTCAGAGGCAGAGGCAGAGGCAGAGGCAGGTGGATATGTGTGAGTTTGAGGCCAGTCTGGTTTACAAAGCAAGTTCCAGGACAGCCAGGCAGTTATATAGAGTATAGTATATACTAAATTTAATATGTTAAAACATTAAGCCGGCAGTGGTAGCGCATGCCTTTAATCCCAGCACTTGGGGAGGCAGAGGCAGGCAGATCTCTGTGAGTTCGAGGCCAGCCTGGTCTACAGAGGGAGCTCCAGGGCAGCCGGAGTTGCAACAGAGAAACCTTATCTCAAAAAAAAAAAAAAAATTAAAGAATACATACCTGTTATTAGTAGCGGACAAAAAAACAAATTCTTACTAGCATCACCAAACATCCCTCTAACTTTAAAACAGAGAACCGTAGTAGGGGGAAGAATTTAAAAATAGAGAATTTTTATCTCTATAAAATAACATGGTATCACCACAAATTAACATGAAACTTCAATCTCTGAATACTGGATGGCTATTTTTCTGACAAAAACCCCAAGCCTTCACACTTGAAGAAACCAAAAAAGAGCAGACAAATCTGGGATTGAAGAAAGATAATTTGAAGGAATAAAGAAAGAAATGTAGCTGGGTGTCATGGCACACACCTTTAATCCCAGCACTCAGGAGACAGAAGCAGGCAAATCTTTTAAGAATTTGAGGCCATCTCTATCTACACAGGGAACTCCAGGCCAGTCAGAGCTATATAGTGAGATGCCATAGGAAGAAAGGAAGGAAGAGATGGAGAAGAAGGAGGGGGTGAGGGGAAGTAAGGTTAACAGCAAGACTGGTGTATACTCTAGGCACCAAGACAGGAGAACAAAAGGTTTATGAACTAAACTTGACACAGGTAGCCTGTGGCCAACTGGAATACACTTAGGCTTTCTCCAAAACGATCAACATGACACAAAATACTTGGCTATTATTTTTAACACCTGACTAAGTAGATATTGTTTTGATCTAAAATTATAAAATTAGGTAAAATGTTCTTTTGGATGGATTTTTCTAAATGGGCCTAATAGGAAATGTTACAATAAACTTATTAAAGACTTAGTTTGTTAAAATTTATATTTAAGCTAACTAGCCAATAGATTATTTATTTTTTGACAATTTCATACATACATACGATGTATTTTGATTATACACCTCTCCCCCCATTATTTATAGTCTATTTTATTACAAGTTATAGTGGTTCTGAATAAAATGTGGAAAAAAAGATGTCTGTGACCCAAATGACAGGAATTTCAAAGGACTCCCTTAACTCTTCCCAAGATCCTATCATGATAGCTAGGCCAGAACTTGGGAACTAGAGGCAGAAGAATCACAAGCAAGTTCAAAACCAGCCTAGTCTATATAGCAAACTCAAGACCAGGTAAACATAAAATAATCCCTTGTCTCAAAAACAAAACAAAACAAAACAAAACAAAAAGACGAAATGCTTCTAAAACAGTATCAAGTAAATGCTGGCAATGTGGCTAGCTAAGTTGATAAAGCATTTGTCTCATGTGAACTGAGCCCTAGGTTTGACTGCAGCATCACATAAAACTGGGCTTAATAGTGAATACCTATAATCCTCGCACATAGGAGGTAAAGAGGATAGTAGTTTAAGGTCATCCTCAACTAAGTATTGAGTTCAAGGTCAGTCTAGGCTAATCTGGACAACATAAAAACCTATCTCAAAAATTTTTTCTAGTCAACTATTGCATATAACCAACGTAAATTTAAAAATTTATGACTATTCAGCTCACAATTTCTACTTTAAGCTAAAATATAACTAAATTAAATAAATAATGATCAAATTTAGGCAGTCATGGCAAACTAAGAATTCAGCCGTCATAAACAAAAGAATAACCCCGGAATCTGGATGGCTTCTACAAATTCACTCAAACACAACTAATGTATTATCCAACTGAACCAAAAAGCACAGGAGAACTACATGTTGGTCAAAGATGTGGCACCAACCAGGACCATCATAGTTCCTTTTCTTAGTCAAATCTCTCTCATTTTCTTTGTCTCTTTACAAATGCCTAGTCTTATTTTACTCAGAGCATGAAAATATGAGGTAGAGATCTGATAGAATTGAATGGAGAGCCAGGCATGGTGGTGCCCACCCACCTTTAATCCCATTATGCCTTGGGAGGCAGAAACAGGCAGATCCCTGAGTTCAAGGCCAACCTGGTCTACCAGTGAGTTTCAAGACAGCCTCTTGAATACAACAGAGAATACAACAGCTTGAATACACAGAGAAACCCTCTCTCAGAGAGAGAGAGAGAGAGAAAGAGAGAGAGGGGGAGGGAGGGAGGATGGGGGAGAGGGAGGGAAAATAAGAATAATAAGAAAAAGGAGGAGGAGGAGGAGAAAGAGGAGGAAGAGGACAAGAAGAAGAAAAAAGAAACAATCGAATGGGGGTGTCCAGATGGCTTAGCAGGTAAAGCTATTTGTCTCCAAGCCCAATGCCCTCAGCTCAATCTCCAGCTTCCACACCATGGAAGGAGAGAAGTGATTCTTGAAAGTTGTCCTCTGATCTACACAGAAGTGTCATGGCACACATTCACACAAAATAAATAAAATGTAATTTTAAAAATCTGATGGGAGTCAGGCGGTGGTAGTGCACATCTTTAATCCCAGCACTCAGAAGGCAGAGGCAGGAGGATCTCTGTGAGTTCAAGGCCAACCTGATCTACAGAGTGAGTTCCAAGATAGCCAGAGTTACAACAGAGAAACCCTGTCTCAGAAAAAACAAACAAACAAACAAAAAATCTGATGGGAACCATTATGAAACAGAAAATATTTTTAAATTTAGTTTTAGAAAACAATAGTTGATTCCATTAAAAACAGTTGTTTCTTCTTTCAAAAGGAAAATTTAGAATTAGCTTTGTTAGTAAATATGCAAAGCACACTTGAACAGTATCTTATCAAATGTAACTCTTGACAATTACCTCAGAATGAAATACTAGCTGCATGTTATGCTTCAAAACAAAACAACTGCATTCAGTTTTGCTATAAACTGCATTAAGATAATTCAGTAGCAAGTTCTTAAGAACTACCCTAACTAACCAAATCCACTCAATACTAACAATCTGGCAACCTAAAGATTCGGAGGAGAAACACCTTTGAGGAGCTTACCTTGAGAGCACAGAAGATGCAGGAATCACCCATGCACTTGTGGGTTGTAAGCTGCCGAAAGCTACGGCGGAAGATGTCCAAATGCCACAAAACCTTCCAAAAAAGGGGGAAACTCATTATCTTTTAGCCTTTAACTTTAAAGTCAAGAATTCAAGCAAACAGGGAATGATTGCAGGAAAAAGAATCTTTGTTCTCAGGACAAAAGATCATTATTGTATATTAAAACAAATCTCAAAAACGTGAAGCATCAGGGCTGGAGAAGGCTCAGTGGTTAAAAGTACATACTACTCTTGCAAAGTCTGGTTCCCGGCACTTACAAACAAGTGGCTCATAACAGTCTAACTCCAGCTCCAGGAGACTAAACACCCTCATCTGGCCTTCATGGGCACACTGCATTTATATGTACAAACCCATACCCATTCACAGACACACACACAAAGAATTTTTTTAAACATGTATTCTTTCTCTCGCTTTTTTTTTTTCCTTCTTTCTTTTTTTCTCTGTTGTAACTCTGGCTGTCCTAGAACTCACTGTGTAGACCAGGCTGCCTCTGCCTCCCGAGTGCTGGGATTAAAGGCATGTGCCACCACCACCTGGCCACATTTTTTTTAATCAAAGGAGAAAATGGGATATATTATCTAACAAGAATGACAAATGGACATATTCTGGAAAAGGCATTCATTTGAACAGGAAATAAAAGTCAAGTGAAAATTTCTTATGACAGAAATCAAATGTGATGTTGAAAAAGAAATTTAGGGATTATAAACTGTAGAACTGGGCTACAGGGATTAGAAGAGGGATTACGTTTTAACAAGTGTAAGGCCCGGGTTCCATGTAAAGAATCAACTTGCCGGGCAGTGCTGGCACACTTCCTTAAGTCAACGGAATAAAAAGTAATAGCAGGATGCTGGGTATGTGGCACATACCTCAAAGAGGCAAGTGGATCCTTCCGTGCTAAGCAGCCACACTGGTGTATCAAGTTCCAAGCCAGCCAGAGCTACACAGAAAGATCTGGTCTTTTAAAAAAGTAATACTATGGAGCTGAGTTAATGGCTCAGTGGGTAAGGATACTTTCTATGAAAGCAAGAGCACCTGAGTTGAAATCTCTAGCACCCATATAAAAGCTAAGCATGATTCACATGCTTGTGATGCCAGTGTGAAGCTCTCTGGCTAACCAGTCTAACTAAAGTGGCAGGCTTCAGGTTCATAAGTGACCCTGTCTCAAACATATAATGTACAGAGCTATAGAGAAAGACACCCACCTTCTCCCTTGGCCTCCACATCATGGATGCATACATAAACACCTAAGTGCACTTACACCATACGCTACACACACAAAGAAATAATATAATAAAAATAATTTTTAAAAATGATATTGGGGCTATAGAGATGGCTCAGCAGTTAAGAGCTGGCTGCTCTTTCAGAGAACCCAAGTTCTAGTCCCACGCCCAAATGACAGCTCACAATTGTTTGTAAGGCTAGTCCCAGGGATCAAGCACCCTCTTCTGGCCTCCATGGGCTTTGTGTGCATGTGGTGTACACACACACAAACAGGCAAAACACCCATGCACATAAAAACAAATGAATAAAAAATTTTAAATAAAATAACCATAGTGTCTTAGAAACTGTCCCTTGCTTTAAAAAAAAAAAGAAGAAAGCTGGGCAGTGGTAGCACACGCCTTTAGACCCATGACCCAGGAGGCAGAGGCAGGTGGGTCTCTGTGAGTTCAAGGGCAGCCTGGTCTCCATACAGAGTTCTACAGCAAACATAGTGGGACCCTGCCTTTAAAAGGGTTTGGGGCCAGGTGGGGAGACGGCCCAATGCTTAAAAGCATGTGGTGCTCTTGAAGTAGACTCAGATTCAATTCTCAGAACCCGCATGACAGCTTACAACTCCTATAATTCAGGAGATACGATGACTCTGGTCTCCCAGGGCACCTAGAGTCACATGCAGACACACACACTTACACATAGTTGAAAATAATAAAAACTGATTTCTTTTGAAGATAGCAATAATAAAACTGCTCTGGAATACCAGGCCACAGCACACCTAGAGTTTCTGCTACTTGAAAGCAGCACTATCCTTGGGGCTGGAGAGATAATGGCTCAGTGGGCCAATCACTTGCTGCATAAGCATGAGGACCAGAGTTCAGATCCCCAGCACCCAGGACGATGTTGGGTGTGTATGGCAGACCGGCCTGCAATCTCAGTGCTGCAGAGGCAGATAGGGGAGATCCCCAGAGTAAACTCCCACGTGCACCCACATATCAGACCACAGGCTGAAACAAAAAGGAGACACTACTCTCAAGACACAGTCTAAAATTTTTTAAATGGATTAATAATATTTTTATAGCTATTAATAATTTTATAGCTATTAATCTCCACTTCTGCAAATTAGGTAAATGACATTCAAAAAGATAAAGAGCACTGCCTGATATCACATAGATAAATGTGAAATGTGAAATGGGTTATGGGCTCTAGAGAGACGCTGTCAAGTATCACACTTGAAAGTGCTCCTGCAAACACAGCACCACACATCAGCTGCCACAGAGGAGGAGGTGGCCTTACCTGCAGGGCGCTGTTGAGGAAGCAGCTGTTCTGCCCTGGCTCATTGCTCAGGCCTTTGCTGGGGGCAATGGACACTGAGCTTCGGGGTGCAAACATTCCCTGAACACTACCACGGCTTCCTGAAAAATAATTTCTTTTCCAAGACATTATTGTTCACATTAGCCCAAAAAGGACACACACACACCAAAAACAAAAACAAACAAAACAAAAAAGCTTTATATCTTTTTGGCAAGAAATTTGTGTCTGCTGAAGTCCTCAGAAGAAAATAATCCAGAAGTTTGTTTATATTCAAAGACTGAGTTTATAACCTCTGAAACATCACATCAAAGAATCTAGGTGTCCCCTTGGATCCAGGTGACAAGGCTGTCCTTTACTTGCCCCAGTGTTCAAACTACAAATTGGCACAAAACTCATTTGGAGAAGTCCGTAAGTGTTGCTTCCTCCTTTGCTTCTGAAACTGCCTCCCAAAAGTCCTGGTGAAACAGATGAAATCGTCAACTCAACAGGACCCAGAACCAGGCTAAGAAATGTTCTTCAACCTTCTTTAGAATACTTCTGGTGGATCGAAGACTTTTCCAACTGGAAAGAGAGGCAGGAATCCAATATAAACCTCTTTGCCCTGTCAGTGTCTTGTCTCATCATCCTCCAGCAAACTCAAGCTCTGAACAACTGAAACATACCACAAAGCCAAGAAATTTGTCCGGATTCTTGGTAGGATTTTTGTTGATGCTCCTTGCTGTACCTTTTATATATGCTCCAAATCTCTTCTACCCTCTCAACTAGATCTTCGGAAAGTCTCTTCTCTTTTCTTCTAAGACCAGAACAGCCAGCTGTATCAGAGAGCTTTAACAGAAAGGAAAAAAAAAAAAAAAAAAAAAAACAATCAAAAGCTTACGTCACTTAATGACTGCATTGGCTTTGCACTGTTCTGCCAAGATCAACGTTGCCTCACCTCTCAGTACACACTTGAAACCTTGGCAAACAACACTGGGAAAGAGGGGGCAGGAGGGGGGGGAGAGACCCAGCAACAATTCACTTTCATGGGAAACATCTTCTAAATTTTGAAGAAGAATGTTGATCTGAACAGAAATAAAAACTAAATACAAACTTTCCAGAATGAGGCTAACAAGAACAAAACCAACCAAAAAAAAAAAAAAAAAATCCCAAAGAAAGCAAACACCAAGCGAGGAAGTCCGTGTCTTTTGAGTGATGCTAATAAAGCACTTTTATAAAGGTGTCTTCCAAGCAGTTATGAAAACCTTACGCACAGGTGGGGGACAAGTCAGCAGTCCGGACTCCATCGTAAGGGAATAATGCTCCATCCCAGAGAATCACTGTGGTCAGTAGACCACATGTCCTTAATATCTAGTCAAAAAGACTTAAGCCTTCTGCCTCATCTGTTCTGATAAAGGATCAGAGAAATAACTTGAGTTATAAAACACTTAATCTTCAAATTATATAGAGGGCTCAGAATGAGAAGTCATCCACTGACCTCAACTAACTAAAATGTCCTGGAAGGAAGGTATCTCATCTCTGGCTATTTTTTTTTTTTTTGAGAGAGAGAGAGAGAAAGAGAGAAAGAAAAGGCCTTACCATGTTGGCCTGGAACTCTCTATGTAGAGCTGGCTGACCTAAAACTCAGAATGCTAGGATAAAGGCATGTGTCAACCATGTCCTGCACAACTTTCAGGAGTCAGCTCTCTCACTAGGTGTGGTAGCAAGTGCCTTTACCCAATGAGTCATCCTAATGACCCACGTTTCTGTTTTGAAATGGGGTCTCAATATACAGCCCTGGCTGGCCTGGAATTTATGATGCAGATCAGGATGACCAAAAACTTCCAGCAATCCTCCTTGTCCAAGTGCTCAAATTACAGGTATATGCAACCACACCTGCCAAGGTTCTAAATTTCAAATATTGTCTCAAGCTTCTCCTTTAATATCTACTCACATATATACTACTTAGAAAAATCAAAAATAGGCCAGGTGTTATAGCAGGCAACATCATCCTAGCACCCAAGAGCAAAGGCAAAGCGATTATAAGTTTGAGGTTAACCTAGACTAAATAGCAAAACTATCTCAAAAAACAAATAAAAATTTAAAAACTTTAAAAGCTGGGTATAGTGACATATATCTTTAATCCCAGTACTCAGAAGGCAGAGGTGGCAGATCTCTGTGAGATGAAGGTCAGCCTGGTCCACATAATGACTTCCAGGCCAGCTGGGGCTACATAGTGAGACCCTGACTAAAACAAAAAACAACAACAGCAACAAAGACTAAACTGGGCATGGGAGGTGGTACACATCTGTAACCCTTGGGGGCAAGAGGATCCTGAGTTCCAGGCCAGCCTAGACTACATATCAAAACCCTGTTTCAGTCAAACAAACAAAATGCAAAAGTGCTCGGAGGTTTGAACCATTGTCTAAAGAACATCTGGCACTGTCCTCAGTGTATCCAGGGGGAAAACCAAGGCACAGGAGTATGAAGTGGTTGCATAAGACTGTTTTTGGCCTCTCTACATTCCTGGGCTATTTATAACCATCATAATCTACATGTCACAATTAAAGTATTTGGTTATGCACTGTATGGTCACAGTGTTTTTATTACTCTCCTTTTGTTTTATATAGTATCAGTCACATGTGATACAACTATATGAAATAAAGTACTGTCTAGTATCAAACATATGATGATATGATACTGACATGCTTTATTTAATCTTCACAATAGCCTACCAGATGCTAATAGTTCAACTTTACAGAAGAATAAACTGGGAACTTAAAAACATCAATTTGCCTAAATGATATATGTCAGAGCTGGAATTGGGGGCTATAATATTGTCACTTAATTACGTATTTTATAGTATTCCCAAAATCCCCATCACAGTGATAGCCATAAGGAAGCACTCAACATATGTTGCCTGGTGATTAATGTGGAATCAGGAGGAACCTGCATCTCCCACAAAGATCCTTACTTCTCTACATATTCCACACAAACACTACACTCAAGGCTACTCAGCAACTTCCACAAGCCATGCAGCATTCCTTTAGCTCAACTGCTGCAAAGGGATGACAAGTCCCAAGCCTCTTCGTGGCCCACAGCGGAAGGGACTTGGCAAGCAGGTGGGGTTTTCAGTATCTGCATTAGGCACTCACTGAAACCTCACCTGCCCTGTGACACATACCCAAGCATGAAAAGCAAAGGGAAGAAAGACAGGAGCAGAAAGAAGAGTCACAGGCTCTGAATGGCAGTATAATGTGGGGAAAGCAGTAAATTCTCACATAAGTTAGGTATGTCAGAAACTAAAAGTGACAGCCAAAAACAATAAGGGCAAGAGAAGGCAGTAAAAATGGTTCATGCAAACAATGATGACCAAAACATTCCACTTAAATGAAATGCTTGGTTCTAGGTCTAGCATTAAGTGGCTTAACTGGTCTCCAGTGTCATCTACTGAAGATGCATGAGAACATGAATGGTACTTCTCTGTGTAGCTCTAATAATCTGTTTTTAAAGAAAAAAAGAACTTTTAAAGCAACACTGAACTTTTTATACATTTATCTTTTTTATATTTTTATCTTTTATACTTAAGTGTAAAAGAACATATCCGCAACTCACTCTCAAATGGTCTATAAAAAGAATACACATATATACATACAAACACATACAAAAAGAATACATAGATAAAACAAATATAGAAAAATGTTAATAGGTGACTCTCACTGAAGAGAATGAGAGTACCAGGCTGGGGAAACACCTCGGTTGGCAGTGTCTGCCTAGCATGCAGAAGACCTTGGGGTCAATCCCCAGCACTGCCTAAACCAATCATGCATTTATCTTAGCACTTGGGAAGTAGAGGCAAAGACCAGGGAAGCCATCCTTCACTACATAGAAAAATTTAGGCCAGACTGATGATCTACATGAGATTTTATTTAAAGAAAAAAATGTGTAGGAGATTTCATCTTACTATTTCCTGTAATTTCTCTGTAAACTTTGTATTTAAGTTAAAAGAGAGGCTGGCAATCTCAAAGTGAGAGAAAAAAGAAAAGGACAGCATATATATATAGAGGGGGGGAAGAGGGAAAGGAAGGGGAAGGGGAAGGGGGGGAGAGGGAGAGAAGGAGGGGGGTGGAGAGGGAGAGAGATGGAGATAGCTGAGTCAATGAAGTGCTTGCAGTAAAAGCATAAAGACCTGAGTTTGATCCCATCACCCAGACAGACAGACAGATGTGCTTGTAATGCCAGTGCTGGGGAGGAGACAAGTGTCCCTGGGACATCTTGACCAGCCAGTCTATCTCAAAATGAGGTAGAAAAGCAACTGAGGATGGCTCATGTGCAAGATCCTGCCTTGAATCCAGAGCACCAGAAAGCTATGAAAGTACACATAATGTTACCAGAAGGAACAAATGCAGCGATCTACTACAGGGAGGACTAGGGCTGAAACTGAAGACAGAAGACAATGCTCTCTTTCTATACTTTGGCTCTTAGGTTTAATTCCAGACAGATTCCCAGAACAGGATCATGAACTTCATTTTCCAAGTGTGTAAAACAGACACAGTATCTATTTTACTAGATGACTGAGAGTTAATGTAAACACTAGCAAACCTAAAAATGAACAAATAATTAATTCACTGAATAAGTGAACTGTGCTAGCTAAAAGCAAATAGGTAAGTTCCGTTTTAGGGACCTCAGAAAGTGAGAGAGTTGTAAGCTACAAGAAATTTTTTTCTAATTATATATTTTAAAAAAACTTTCATAATTTAAGTGATACATTAGAACAAACTATATTAGTCGTGTTAAACTGAACTGAACTGCCTTCGTGTCGCTCACAAATCATTACTCTGCTGGCTGTGGTAGTCACAGAGATTCCCTCCACGCTCTCAAATTAGTTATTTCTGAACACAGATTGCATGCAGTACATGGAATTTTTATTCTGTAGTTATAAAATTTATTTCTATAAAATAGAAATTTATTTATAGAATTGGAGATAATAGGTATTCAAAGTTTAGATGAAAGAAAATATAACTATAATATCCAATTCCAGAATCTTACTAAATTCTGATTCTCTTTAAACAAGCCCCCAAAATCCATATCTAAAATAATACAGGTGACTTTTTAAAATGAACTATTATTAATAGAATCAACATTTATTTCCTCCTAACTCAAGATTGAAAATACAGATAAGCAGCTGCAACCACTTCTAAAAGGTCAACTATCTGCTGATATAGGCTGGTTATCTGAAACTCCTGGGTGAGCAATATCCTAGGGGTTGAATTTTGGCAATTTCAAATTAGTACATCATGTACAACAGAAAGGAAAAAAGCATTAAAATATAGAAAATCACTAGGTGGTGATTGTGCATGTCTTTATCCCAGCACTTGGGAGGCAGAGGCAGGCTGATCTCTGACTTCAAGGCCACTTGGTCTTCCAGAGTGAGTTCAGGACAGCCAGAGTTACAACAGAGAAACCCTGTCTTGAAAAGCCAAAATAAATAAATAAAATACAGAAAATCATGTTTTTCTATTATAAGAATTTACTCTCACAAGCAATTTGTCTGAAGCCAACTAAAAAGAAAATAAATGGACAAAAAAACATGTTTCGCTTTGTTATAGAAGAGAGAGGTAGGCGACTTAGCTCTTTCCTATAAAGATTCAGATTTCCACAGATAATTTCCCAACTTCTGCAGAAGGTATTACAAAGAGGAGAGTAGTTAAAAGCACAGATGCTGGGGCAAGGTTTACAGCACAGTAGGTAGTAGTGTTGGTTCTGCAAGCTTGGCACTTTGAACAGTTTGAACAGCCAGCAGCTACATAAAAACCCAGGCATAGCCTCACATGCCTGAAACTCCAGTCTTACACAGCAGAAACACAGATCCTTGGAACTCAATAGCCAGCCAACCACCTTGCCTAGCCAAAACAGCAAGCAAGAGATGGCTCAGTAAGTTAAAATTCTTGTCACCAAGGCTGACAACCTGAGTTCTACCCAGAATCCACATGTTGACTCCCACAAGTTATCCTCTGACCTCCACAAGGGCACTGAGGCACATGTACACCCACACATATACAAACGCAATGCAATAAATGAATGAAATATAATTTAAAGATCTTTTTTAAAGGTTCAGGCTCTATAACAGGTGAGGTGGCATGAGCCGTGTAATACCAGCACCTGGGACAGAGGAAAATTAAGTGTTCAAGGTCATCCTCAGCTACATAACAAGTTCAAGACCAGCCTCGACTATGTTAGACTCTCTTATCCCCACAAATATAAATACATATTCAACAAAATAATACGTAAAAAACACTTGAAGAGTTCAGTTAAAAAAAATAGGAGTTCCATGAATAACTGCTGACTATAACACACACATCCCTATAAGAAAAAAATTCCAGAAAGAAAGGAAGGAAGGAAGGAAAGAGGGAGGGAGGAAGGGGAAGAGAAGGAAGGAAGGAAGAAAGACAGAGAAATCCATGAAAGCTGGGAGCCATGGCATATGCCTGTAATCTCAGCACTCAAGAGGTAGAAGCAAGAGGATGACTATTCGTCAAGGGCCAGTCTGATCTACCACAGCAAGTTCCAATCCAGACAGGGCTGCACAGGAAGACCTTGTCTTATAAACTAAAAGAAAAAATTTAAATTCTTCTATCAATATGTCCAGCATTTTGCTATTTAAAGACTGCTCTCCTCTTCCCACACCCTCCCACACCCATCTTCCCAGTCCCACCTAATATCAGCATTCACTTGGAGGCAGCAACTCATTCTGACATGGACAATTGATTGTCACATCTTATCAAAAAGGAGTAGTCACTTATATAAAGTCACTTTCTGTGGAGCCAATTGGGAAGGAGGATTTGAAGGGGACAAGAAAGAGTAGGGCAGGGTGAGTATGATCAAAATCCATTATACACATATATGAAAGTGTCATAATGAAACCCAGGAGCTACACAGGAAAACCTTGTATTGAAAAAAAAGGAAGGAAGGGAGGGAGGGAGGAAGGGAGGGAGAGAGGGAAGGAATCAATGCTCAATTATTGTTAAATAAGAGTTAATAAAGAATGAAGTCTTGTAAAACAAACCTAACTTTTTCCAGGTTAGAGACAACTCGGTTACAGATATGACCAATCAGCTCTTAGCTCTTCCCTGAGTTTCTAGCCTAAATCATATCACACTTAAATTTTATCTTATGTTTCCAAAATGTCTATGGAGGAGAGATACTCTCTGGCCAGTAGGACAGCATAATGTTCTTTTCTAACCACACTGCCAATAGTAGCAAACTAGTAACTGGTCGAAAAGAGTTTCAGAGCAATTTATTTGGCCCCTGGAAAGCAAAAAAATAAACATAAATTCCATAAACTCTATATTACTTTCTGGTTCAATAACTAAGGATCAAAGATGTTTTTTCTCTCCTAATTCTTTCACTAAGGATTGCTTTTAGATATTTGATTACAACTATGAATTATTTTACAATCATTATAAACACATCTGTACCCAGGTTATTTTGTACAATAATGAAAATATAATGACACTATCAACAAGAGGAAATAGGAGAGGCAGCCAATGAGAGCATCAGCTTGACTCACTTCTGTTATGAGAACACTGGGACAGAATGGTACGAGCAACTCCAGGGTGAAAAAGCAAGCACATGACTGGGAAGGAAGGTGACAGGACACCAAAGCAAGGCATCAGAAAGAAAAGAAAACAAAACTCTCCTTATGGTAGCAGTAAAAGACAGGAGGCTCTGAGATCTATCTTAAAAGTCTTTCAAGTTCTCAAATGCTCCCAAACTTCAGCTTTTGAGTCAGATCAAATTCTAACTCCACCACTTACAAGGGAGTTGGAGTGATCTTCAATACTGGTTCTTCTAGCTGTAAAATTATAATAGTAGCTACTTCTTAAGTGAACATTACAGGACACATAGCATGACCGTAATTAAAAAGTGTGGATCATTTTCCTCATACCGCAAGAAAAATATTATACCTGTCAGAGTTTTGGGGAATTAGAAATATATGTGTAGCATTTAGCACAGAATCTAAGAGCTCAAGAAACCATTATTGTACAAGTACAATCTCCATTTGAAAAGCAGACTCGACTAAACAGCAATAAAACTTTAACAAATTTTCCCTCACATTGCCAGCAGCACTTCTGCAGGACATAAATGCATACACATACACACATGCACACACACACAATTACTGTTTCTTAGATGAGGATCAAAATATACAATCCAAGGTAGTAATCATATTATGAAATATTCTTGAACTGGCATTGGGATGAGCTGAGCATCAAGTATAAATCACTTTATTTTCAAAGGATCAAATACTTCACACCTGAAGGGAACATGTTCTAGTATTCCTAAGATACTTTCTAGAAGCAAGCATCTGAAATACTCAGCAAGCTACATCCCAGAATGACAACACTGTCAAAATCTGAATGTATTTTTCCAACAGCATTCTGGTGATAGAAAAAAGGAAATCACTCTGCTTCTGGAAGAAGGTTACTATACAAGTTAATCACAAAACAGAGCCTTTGTTACTTCTTTAACCAGTGTGTTGAGTTTGAAAAATAAAAAGGAACATAACTTTCTCACAAATAATTATTTGAAGGAAATTTAAAACACTAAACCTACAACTCTTTCCTTTAAACCTGTAACTCTCCCCTTTAATTCTTACAAGTTCATACATATTGGGGGGGTGGAATAAAACTTCTAAAATTTATGAACTGGAAGAAGAAAGTACAGAAAAGAGACAATACAAAAAAGTCTGAAAACTGAGTCCAAATCTCAATTTCAAAGTAAACTGGGGAGGGGGCTTCACAATCACTAACCAGTCCTTGTACCCTCCCTTTACACAGTTTTGACACAGCTACAATGCTTACCAGACAGTCCACTTGAGCTCGGCAAAAAACTTCAGGCAGTCACAAGGGCATCTGTGGGGCGAGCGATACAGGAGTGAGGCAGAGGCAAGGGTGCAGAGGGAGGAGGCGGCTGCAGCTAGCAACAATGGGAACTGTTCATCTAAACCTCAAAGGCGCAAAACAGGATGTCAGGATAAAACAAGTTTTTTTGCCAACTACCAGGAACTGAACACTAACAATTCATTCTGAAGTTAAATGGTACAAAATAACCGAAGGAACTGACCAAAACTGGAAAAACCTACGACAAACCTAACTGGAGGCTTAGAACAATTACATAAGGCTGCTTCCTCCAAAGGCATTCCTGATGACAAGGGTCATCAAAAAATAAGGCTTGCAGAGAGGCAGCTGCTTCCAAAGGACTGGTCATAAAAAAGCCCTTTGTACAGCCACTGTGAGAAGACACCTTTGCAGTGCTCTAGGGAATCACCAAAACAATGTCGTCTGAATCCTTAATTCAAAATCCTGAGACTATATGCACTTAAATCATTTTAATGGGCAAAACTCTTTTGTCTTAAAACATTAAAATGGGCCATGCTATTAAAGAAATTAGGAAATTATATGAATAGAAATTATGCAAACTAAGCTGTTGGGATGCCCAATCCATTTAAAACAAGTCTTGAAATCTAAAGGTTCTTCCATCCAAAAGATGACAAGATCTCCACGCCCCTCTTAGGGAACTGCAATTGGGTCCCACCCTGAAACATGATCAGTAGGCCAGAATGTACATTTACAGGCAGGGTACAAAGGCTCAGAGGACCAACACAAGCTCCTATGTATTACTGTGCTTTTAAAGCAGCTTTACTGAAATGAGTTGTTTTATAAGCATACTGATGAAAAAACTCAGCAGAATTCTTGCGAAGTATGAAAGTTGGCTATAACTCTATACCTTGAAAGAAAATACGTGAGTTCACTAAAACAAGATTTAATTAAAGTTTATTGGTAAAATTTAACAGCCATGGACACTACCCAAAACTAATTAAGCTCTTACATTTTAACAATACACTTAAACTAAAGTAGTACTTTGGTAGCAAAGCAACTGCCAAGTTTAAAAGAAAAAAGATAGCATTGCTTCTCTTGCTCACTATTAGCATTCTAACCAGGTCTTCTAATAGCTAGGGCCAAGGCACAGAAGTGCCACATCAAGGCAAAGCACAGATTTCTACCCATCAGGGCTAAATGCAAGGAAAGATACACAAACAATATACTTGTTCTTTTCTCTATGACAAACTATCTGACAAAGCAACTTACGGAGAAAAATGATTTTGGCTCACAGCAGGAAAGGCTTGCTTGGCTGAAGGAGTACAACAACTGGCCACACTGCAATGGTAGTCAGGAAACAGAGAAAGAACAGTCCTGGCACTTGGCTGACTTTCTCATCTCAATCCAGACCCCCAAACAAGGGCGCTATCAACATTCAGAATGGTACTGCCCTTTTAAACCTTTCTGAAAACTGTAATAGACAAACTCAAAGGTGTGTTTCCATGGTGATTCTAAATTCAAACAAGTTGACAACGAAGATTAAACATCACAGGTTGGAGAGATGGCACAGTGGTTAAAAACACTAGTTGCCCTTTCAGAGGACCTGGGTTCAATTCCCAGCATCTACACCACAGTTCACAACCAGCTATAATTCCATTTCCAAGGGATCTGATGGCTTCCTCTGGTCTATGCAGGTACTATACTTACATGGTACACAAACATACACGTAAACTACACAACTATACATCTGAAATTAAAATAAAGATTAATTTCAAAAAAAGATTAACCATCAGGAATACAAAAAGTAGCCCTCCAAGTCATTAAGACATGATATAGAGCCCAACATGGTGACACATACCTTTCCCAGCCCTTGGGGAGATAGAAACAGGTAGATCTCTGTGTGTTCAAGGCTAGTGTTGGTCTACATAGTGAGTTCCAGGCCAGCTAATATAGTGAGACCCTGACTCCATTGAGAAAAAAAAGAGACATAATATAGCTGTAGCTATGGGTGTAGGGCAGTGGGAGAATGCACACTTAACATGAAAGACACCCTGGGATCAATCTTCAAAACAAAACAAAAGCCCTAAGAATTCTGGAAAGAATCCGCAGGACATTTCATCATCACAGTAGGCACTGCCTAGTGGGTTTAGTATTTTTTGTTAAAGTTTTTCTTTGTTCTTTGTTTCTAATGTCCATAAAACCAGCCTCCTATGCTTGGCTCATGTAAACACTATATTTAATAAAATAAAGTGCTGCCTACAGGTAGCCAGATGGCTCAGTGCGTCCAATCACTGTGACAAAGCTGGATAATCTGAGTTCTATCCCCAGAACTCACAATGGAGGAAAGGAGCAAACTATTCAAAGTTGTTACACTTGATGATGATGATGATGATGATGATGATGATGATGATGATGATGATTTTAAATTAAAAGTTACAAAAAAAGGACAAAATCTTTAAATTGCTGTGATTTTTGTCTACTGAAAGATATCACACATGTGACAAAAGAATAAATTAGATAAAGTGAATTTCACCAAAATTAAAACTTGGGGCTGGAGATACAGCTCCACAGTTAAAATAATACACTGTTCTTGCAGAGGACACAAGTCTGGTTTCCAGCACTCATGTCTGGCATCTTACAACCACCCATAACTCTAGCTTTGAGGATCCAACACGCTCTTCTGGTTCCCAAGGGCACCTACACTAGCTAGCACTCAACATATTCTATACAGATACACACACGTATACATAATTTAAAATAAGAACTATTAAACTGATTGTAGTGACATATAACCTTTAATTCCAGCACTCAGGAGGCAGAGGCAAGCAGATCTCTGTGAGTTCAAGACCAGATCAATCTACATAGTGAGTACCAAGATAGCCAGGGCTACAAAGAGACCTTGTCTCTAAATAAATAAATAAATGAATAAATGAATAAATAAATAAATAAAACTGTTAAACAAAAAATAGTATAGTCATAGGATAAATATTATTCAGCCACTATAGGAATGCTACAAAAATGAATCTTAAAAATACTATTAAGTGAAAGAAGCCAGTCCACCCATTATGTGATTCCATTTATATGAAATGTCCAGAATAGACAAATATACACAGACAGAAAGAAAGGTTACTGGCTATCCACAGCAGCGAGAGAATGAGAAGGAAACAAAGTGACTGCTAATATAGACAGCATTTCTTTGTACAGTGATAAAAATGTTCTAAAAGTGATTGTGGTAGTAGCTGTGCTGAATATATTAAAACCACTGAATTGTATATTTTAAATGTCTGAATTATATAGCATGTGAATTTTATCTTAATAAAGTTGCTTTTTTTTTTTCAACAGTTTTCCTTTTGTAAAACAAGACACTCTTTGTTTCATGTCTGTGGATTAAATTAGGTCTCCATAAACAACAGCAGCTGCCACCTGGTAAAACTGGATGGCTTCAAATACTTGGCAAACAACTGTATATGCCAAACAAGTTCTCTGTGTGTGTGTGTGTGTGTGTGTGTGTGTGTGTGTGTGAGAGAGAGAGAATTGTGATTCATTGTTTTTAAAGAATATATAGGAAAATCAGACTGTGCATTCTTATCATTTAAACCAGAAGAGAATGCACTAGCCAAGAAGTCAATATCAAAATTATTTACTACATATAGTCCACAATGGCTGGAAGAAGATAATCTACTCTGATTTTAAAAAAGAAAAAGACCGAACATGTACTGAGATGGTAGAGCAGCAAACAGACTGGTTTTGGGTTGAGGCAGAAGCCAGAACAGATGAACAAGGCAGGTTGAGCGATGCTTGCTAGACACACCCTCTGCTCAACAATTACAAGCATTCCACTTCATGTTTGTAAAATATGCCCTCTTATTTATTGGGCATATTTTTCCTAGAGTACTCAGTAGAAGTCAAATGAAAACCATCTGATAAACAATCTGGAGTGGAGGGAGGGAAGGCTTCAGTCAGGATGTACTAAACAAGAGAAGGGAAAAAAAAAAAATTCTGGCCATATCCAGGCTGGCAGAAAATAGGGAGCTGAAGAACCTTAGCGCTGTGTGGCATAATCCTAGCTGTTGGGAGGCTGAAGCTGACGGTGAGGCTGGGTTACCTAGCAAGACCAAGACTAAGAGAGAGAGAGAGAGGATGGGAGAATGAGAGAAAAAGAGAGAAGTGGAGAGGGAGAGAATTAAAATTTATGTATGCTTTCTTTTTTTTTTTTTTTGACAGGTGACAAGAAATCAGAAGACAGCTTGCAGGAGTCAGTTCTCTCCTACAATGTTGACACCAGAAATGGAGGAACTCAGGCTGTAAGGTTTGACATCGAGCACTTTTCTTTCCTGTTGAGCCATCTCACTGACTTTTTTTTTAAATTGATGTATTCACTGGTGTGAGGGTATCAGATCCCCTGGAACTGGTGTAATGAACCGCTGTGAGCTGCCATGTGGGTGCTGAGAACTGAACCTGGATCTTCTGAAAGAGCAACTAGTGCTCTTAACTGCTGAACCATCTCTCCAAGCCCCATTAAATGTGTGTAATTTTACATATGCTTTATTTTATGTGCATTGGTGTTTTGTCAGCATGTAAGCTTGTATGAAGGGGTCGAGCCCCCTGGAGCTGGAGCAAACAGGCAGTTGTGAGCTGCCATGTAGGTGCTGGGAATTGAACCCGGGTGCTATGGAAGAGCAGCCAGTGCTCTTAACCACTGAGCCATCTCTCCAGCCACTGGCTTTTATATTCTTTAAATGGGGGTTGGGGGGGATGTATCTAGGGTTAACACTATAATGCTTACACAATCATATAAATGTAATCTTTACAAATTGTATATAAGAGATATTCTAGTTCTCTAAAATACACTGGAAAGCCTTGCTATTAAATATGAATGCTGATTTAATTTTCAATTGCTATTACACTTATGTTGTGCATGTGTGCACATGTGGAAGTCAGAGGACAACTTACAGGAGTAGGTCCTCTCCTCCCACCACAGGCAACCATTGAACTCAGGTCATCGGGCTTGTCAGTATCACCTTTACCTGCTGAACCACCTTAATGTTTCCCTTGATGAATTATTTTTAAAAAGCAAAATTTCCATTGTGGAAGAGCAGGTGGAAAGACTGTAAGAACCAGAGGAGTAGGAGTCTGCTATGAAACAGTGCTTCCTAGAACCGTCACAAGCTGCACCCTTAGTCTTACCAACATGACTGCCTAAACATGAGCTAAGCAGAGACAACACCAGGAGACATGCTCATGTGAATGCGCAAGACCCTAACCCTACACAAAAAGCAGAGTTGGAGAGATGGCTCTTGGCTACTGTTCTTGAAGACCCAGGTTCAATTCCCAGCACCCACATGGACGCTCCCAACTGTCCGTAACTCCAGTTCCAGGGGATCTGGCACCTTCACACAGACATAGCATGCAAGCAAAACACCAGTGCATGTAAACAGAAGTAAAAATAAATCATCAAAATATTTTTTTAAAAAACGAACTACAGGCAACTAAGGAGAAACAGTTTTCCCCAGAGAAAAGCACACCTAGTTATCCAGTTCCAAACTGTTAGTCCCCAAAACATGTAAATATATGTAAAAACAATTAACAAAAAAATAGGCTAGAATGTGAAAAAGAACAAAGAGGAGCATGTAGTAAGGTTTGGCGGGGGAAAAGAGGAAGGAGGAATTTATGTAATTATATTATAACATCAGAAAATAAAAGAAATACTTTTTGAGAAAGGAAATAAAAAAACAAAAAAGCAAAATTTCTTTTATATATATGATGTCCATATTTTTTTAAAAGTATACTCTCAGCCACTGGGAGATGGAAACAGGAAGATAAGGAGTTTAAGGTCAGCCTCAGCTACATAGCAAGCTCATGGCCATCCTGGGCTATATAAGACATTGTTTCAAAATAATAAAAAAAAAGGAAGGAAGGAAGGAAGAAAGAGAGGAGAGAAGAGGAGGAGAAAAGAGAGAAGGAGAGAAGAGGAGGAGAGGAGAGAGAGCACCAATAAGGTGGCTCAGGGGTAAAGGCACTTGCCACAGAGCCTAGAGCCCATATGAGCCAATGCTGGCAGGTTGTTTGCTAACCTCTATACAGGCACCATGGTGTGCGTGTCCATGTACACATATAAACAAAATTAATTAATTAAATAAATAATTTCAAAGAAAAGAAAAATACTATAAAAATGAACAGGCTCTGGTAGTTCACATAAGTAATTCCAGCATTTTGAGTCTGGGTCCAGAGGATCATAAATTAAAGGCTAGCTGGGACAAAATAGTGAGACTATGTCTCAAAAAAACCAAAAAATTTTAAAAATACATATAAAAAATTTGAAATGTGAGTGATAGAAGAAAAAGACTAAGGCCGAACCAGCAAGAAACAGCTCACTATGCCCTTCTGGCAAGTAGTCGGTTAGTGGGATATCTGAATTAGATATTTTACAGTTACATACTCTAACTTTATGGAATCACACCCCTGTGGACGTGCTTTCTGTGCAGTGGGGGTGAAGGGTGCTTCCTAATGCTCTGCAGCTTGCTTTACTCTGCAAGACTTGCTTCCTGCACTTATTCACACTTCTGTGCTAAAAACAATAGATGTAGCTCCCTAAGATCTCCACATAAATAGGCCATTTGTTTATGTTAACGCAAATGAAGGATCCTTATGGCCTTACAGGTTATGGAGCCAGGAAAACAGATCCTGGTTTCCTCAGCTTGGATATCCATTGGGATAGGCAACATGTCAGCTGGCAGACCCTGAAGGGTGTTAGGTTCTATTGTTTGTGTAAATAAGACCTTTGTGAAGTAGGAGGGAGTTTTGAATGAATACAGGACCTAGAGGAAGAAACAGAAAGAAACCATGTTGGGGAGACTTTTGCCTAAAAGATTCAAGCATTTTATTTCAGAGAATTGTCCTTGCTCTTTACTGAAACTGTCGTAGATATTAATATTTCCATTACAGATGAGTAATAAGCCAGCATAAAAACAAGGAACTACTAAAGTGATTAATAGCAGCGACAAATGACAATGCGAACTCAGAACTGTCCTTGAGCCTCAGGATGCCTATACTGTAACAGAAAGTTCTCTGCCCAAGGTGAGCTCTGTGATGCCAGTATAGACATATTTTGAGCCATGTGCAAAGTGAGATATGCCTGCTGAGATTCCGTTCCTGGGAAAAAATATGAATATTTAAATTTTTTCCCAGAAAAGGCTTAAGTATTCATATCCTTTCCCCAAAATTGAAATATACTTTTTTGTTGTTGTCCTGCCCATATAGTAGCTGAGAGGCCCAGCGCCCCTAGTGGTGAAGGCACTGACTTCTCTGTTTAACGTCAAGTATTCACTTTCTCAGAAACCCTTGTTTAGCTAGCCAATCCAGTGCTCAGGTTCTGACCAACCAGAGAGACCCCTGCTTCCTTTAAAAACTCATGTGGCCAACTTTCTGGGACATCGGCTATCTTACATGGTGCCAGACCCCAGGATGCTGGTTTGCTCTGCAGAATAAAAGTACCTTTGCTTTTGTATACGTGGTCTCAAGGGTCCTTAGGGGGCAAATTTCGGACTCAACAGTAGCCTGTCATACTACTTTTTGTTTGTTTGTTTTTTAAGACAGGATTTCTCTGTGTAGCCCTGGCTGTTCTAAAACTTGCTCTGTAGACCAGGCTGGCCTTGAATTCGAAGAGATCTGCCTCCCTGCCTCTGTTTCACATGCTGGGATTAAAGGCATGCGTGACCACCGCTGGGCCATACTTCCTTTCTATAATAAACTCGTCATTTTCTTTCATTTCAGAACTAGCTGATGTCTGATATCTATCCTAGGACATACCCAGCTAGAGACAAGGTAAACCTACTGATTCTGTGTGATTTTAAAACAACTCTAAGGCAATCCGATGCTGAGCTTTCCACCTATCTATTACTTATGTCTTAAATGTTTTATTTATTTATTGTGTGTGTGTGTGTGTGTGCACGCGTGCGTGGTCAGAGGAAAACTTCTGCCCTTCCACTGCGTTGGTTCTGGGAATCAACGCACATCATCAGGCTTGATCACTTCACAAGCTCTTTTACCCAGTAAGCCATCTTGCCAGCTCTATCTTAAATATTTTAACTCATTAAATATTTAATGAACAGCTACTAAAAGCCAAAGATAGTGTTAATATCTAAGAAACAAAGACTTTCAAGATTCACTAACGAGAAGGTAGACTAGAGATGGGAACAAAGCACCTTGGAAAATCTATAAAAGCTTTGGAAAGACAGAGTATCTGAACTGATTCCAACACTTGTTGTAAAATAAAGAATCTGTTTTTGTTCCTCATTCCTGGAAGAGAACCTCTAAATTTTTGGAATTTTCCCAATGATTAGTGGGGGGGGGGGGGGGGTTGTCTTGTTTTGTTTTTGTGGAATCCACTGAGCTTACGCTCACCAATTGACTCCCAGATGCACCCACCAATTTCAAGATTATGGATGGCAATGCTAGAAAGCCCAATCACATGGTTAAAGCTTTGACCCACATATCAACCTGACTTCTTGAGACTAGAGAAGTCAGTATAATCTCCATGTGGCCAACAAAATAATGTAATAATGTCTACAAAATGAAGTTCCAATAGAAGCTATACTTTAAGACAGTAAACTTCCCAGGCTGGTAATATATACTCGTGTGACAGAAAGAACGCTCTAAGGATGAGAAGCTGATGTGCAGACAATTTTCACCCAGCATTATCAAGTCTGTTTTGTTCTTGTCTCACTCCTCTAGCCAATAAAGGCAATCTTGTCTGAGTAGAATAATAATGTAAAACATGGAAACAACTATTCAAGTCATAGACCTTTGAATCTCTAGTTGTCCTTTAGGTTTAC
The DNA here is from genome assembly GCA_026225945.1 of Cricetomys ansorgei. Taxonomy (NCBI): domain Eukaryota; kingdom Metazoa; phylum Chordata; class Mammalia; order Rodentia; family Nesomyidae; genus Cricetomys; species Cricetomys ansorgei. The sequence goes on along the minus strand of JAMJFZ010000770.1, from coordinate 7,743,321 downwards.
AGGAGGCAGGGATGTCCAGAACAGGCATGGTAGGCACAGGAGACAACATGGGAACCAAGTCAAGGGGATTAGTTGCTTGGAAAATTAATGACCATCATAGAGCCCACCCGAATCTGGTTTGAATTAGATTTTCTTAAAAACGTGAGATAGAATTTGTGTGAAAGCTTCATTTTTTTTTTCCTGCTTTATTAGATTACAGAAGAACTGGACTTTCTGTGGTTATCTAGACAGAGAATCTTAGCTTTTAAAACTCTCTCAGATCTCATCCTTTGTAGTTCTTCCTTTTGCCGTTTCAGATTTGCACCTGTTTGCTAAAATAAAACGCTTTCTTGAGTTCATTGAATTATTCTAGTCAATTATCAAATTGAAGAGGTCACAGAAATCCCTGAATTTATATCATCTTGGTCAATTCTCAGGTTTTAGCCTGTGCCAACAGTGAAGGTCATCTTGTAGAGGACAATACCCTTGTGATTTTAAGCTACCACTACAAACACTCTACAGAAATGAGTGGAAAATAAGATTTGTAAGTGATGTAATGGGGTTGGCTTGTATCTATAATAGAAAAGTTGGAAGCCAGACACAGGAAGATTCTAAGTTTGAGGCCAACCTGGATTACATAGTGAAACCTAAGCCAAAGAAGAAAACAATGACACACATGGTAGGACTCACCTTTGATCCCAGCACTCAGGAGGCAGAGGCAGTCAGCACAAAGCAATGATACATGTTTGAGATGACAGATAGGCCAATTATCCTGATCTGATCATTACACATTGCTTATGTGTACTATGTGCATTACTGTATCCACAACTAAGTATAATTACTATGTGTCCATTAAATGAGTAACCATGACAGCCTCAAACTCTGAGATCTGCCAGCCTCTACCTCCCAAGTGCTGAGATTAAAGTGTGGTACGATCATGCACAGCTTTAAATACTTTAAAATGCTTAAAATGTATCTCTTAAGAAGTCAGATTTCACACTTACAGAAGAAATTTAAAATATTATCTATCAAGTATTGAAAAAGATTTGAAAGACAAAGTTAAGAAATTACTCAAAAAGGGGCAGCTACACTCAGTTGATAAGAGTGCCTGCCTAGGATGTGCAAAGCCCTAGTTCCAATTCCCAGGAAGCACTCTGTCAACAGATTGTTTGAGCAATTAAATGACATGAAAGTGATTGATAGTTAATTGTGGGTGAAGGAATATGAATGTTATCTTTTTGTAGTTTTACATTTTTTCACCACCACCACCTCCATCACAAACCCTACCTAAATGGCTTTCAGACTGTTTATGGATCCGTCTGCCTTCCTTGGCATGCTCTTAACTTTGTCAGTATTCATTTATGCCAGCACTCAAATATGTATTCAACCTAGTTCAAAAATACATAGGAACTAATACTTGTGTCACCTGAATAAATGCCTGGAAATACAGTAGAAGGTGTTTTCGGCAGTCACAGTGCATGAGCAGCTTCTGACTAACCATGACTAGGTCAGTACACTCATGACTCACCAAACTTCCAACTTCCCAGACATTTTTCACATGAACTGCTTGCTTCTCAGTCAGCTCTTCCTCATCCTATTCTTGTGCATTTGAGATCTTGGATTTTGGGGGGAAGGGGAAGTTTCAGTGACTGAATTTAAGGTCTCACATGTGCTAAGCAAGCACCTTATCACTGAGATTGCACCCCTAGCATCTTTTACTTTCTATTTATGTATTTTTATTTTCATTCATTTAAATGATGTCTATATGCTTGTGTGCACCCATAGGAATGAGCACATAAATTCTGGTGCCCTCAGAGGCTAAGAGTCAGATTCCCCTGAAGCTGGAGTTACAGGTAGTTATGAGCGACTAATAAGGGTACTGATAACAAAACTTGGGCCTTTTGTAAAAGCAGATAAGTTCTCTTCACCAATGAACCCTAGCTTTTAATTTTGAGACACGGTGTTAGAACACCACCCAGGCCAGTCTTGAAGTTACTATGTAGGCCAGACAGATATTGAACTTTCAGTCCTTCTACCTCAGCCTCCTGAGTAGCTGGGATTAATTACAACTTTGTGCCACCAAGCTTACTTGTGATTCTGAGCGTAAACCTAAGACTTAGGCCAGTAAGATGGCTCAACTGGTGGAAGCACTGGCTGCACAAGCCTCAGGACCTAATTCAATCCCTAGAGCCCATACAAAGGTGGAGAGCATCAACTCCACAAGTTGCCTTCTAACCTACAAACATTACATGGCATACAGCAGCCCCACACACACGTAGAACACACGAACACACACACACAATAATAATTTTTTAAAAAACTACAACTTTTCCCTATAATTTTTAAATTTTATTCTATATAACTACTCTCCTACAGTTTTACAATACTTACATATTTTACTAGCTCTGTATGTGTGTTTGTGTGTGAGACAGAGAGATTGGTTCATTCCCAACACTACAAAAAAAGTTACTTCCAAAAGAAGCTACTCGGGGCCAGATGGATATCCCAGTGTCAGGAGAGGGCTTGCAATTAAGTCTGATGACCTGAGCTAGATTCCCAGAACCTACATTTAGGAAGGAGAGAACTGACTCTACAGAGTTGTCCCCTGGTCTCCACATGCACGTGATGGCATGAACTACTACTACCACTACAACAACTACTACACACACACTAATAAATATTTTTAAAGCCACTGAAGTTGGGCATGGTGACCCACCCCTTTAATCCCAGCACAGAGGAAGGCAGATCTCTATGAGTTTGAGGATAGCCTGGTCTACACAGTGAGTTCCAGGCTAGCCAAGGCTATGTAGTGAGACCCTGTCTCAAAATTTAAAAAAAAAATATTTTTTTTTAAATGCCCCTAGAAAGAAGTTCAAGCCACCAAAGCTTTTCTCAACCTCTCATGCACCCTTCTGCGGTCCTCAACTTAAGAATGTAAATGTTTGTCACTTTCAGCTTGATATTCACACCTACACATGTCAAAAGATTCCCCCAACTGCTTTTTGCCCCCTACTCACAAAATGCTTGAAGTTTCAATCATGTCCTGTTTCTCCCAGCTGTAGACATGTAATAAGAAAAGTATCCACTCAGCGTCTAGGGCAGGTCTGGGTAGAAGGATGAGATCACCCTTCAGAAACACACCTGATCCTTAAGCGGCTCCTCCTCCAGCAAGCAAGTCTCTGTGTGTTTAAAGTGACATTTACAACCCGTGTAGCAACATAGGCAGGGCTACAGTCCTTCCTTACACGGGCCTAGGGCCAGGGGATCACTTCCTGCTCTGGCCACTTCACGCACAGGACTAGTGCAAGGACCCGTCATAGCAGCGACTGCTTTTGCTGCGGCTAGCATAGGCTCCCAAGAGAAGAACTTCATGTTCAGCTATGATGGAAGTCAGGTCTATCACCACTATCCTGGAAACACTATCTGTTTAACAGCTTTGCCCAGAATCAGACTTTACCAAAATCACTGCTTCCTACAGATTTTACAAAAAACTTTTTCCTCAAGAGGGAATTATAGCTCTTGTATATTTAGTTTTTTCCCTCCTACAGGGAGAGTCTCATGTTTCCCAACTAACCCTGAACTCATCGTGTATCAGAGAACGACCTTTCGTATCTGATCTTCCTGCTTCTACCTCCCAAGTACTAGGGTATAGATGGTACTGGGTACCAAACCCTGGTCTTCACGTACGCTAGATAAGCATTCTAGAAAATGAGCCACATTCCCAGCCCCACTACATATTCTTTCATTTGCTTTGTCAACAAATGGAAAGTAGCTAAATGAGCTGCATACAGATGAAACTTCCATTCCAAGTTTTCCCTCAGTTTTACCATCTTTAAGAAAATATTTACTCTGGTATACCCATTTTTTGGCAAAATAGAATAATCCTAGTCAAAGATACATAGAGTTGATTTCATTTCAAGATACTATAGCCATGGTATTTAATATCTTCTGTCAGAAGTGTTGGGGAGCAAATAACAAATTTATCTATGTTCCTACTGAGTATGAGAACCTCTGATGAAGCTTGCTGACTCAACCCTAAACTTGAAACAAAATTCAAGAACCTTTCTCACTTTAGCCCTCTTCACAAGATCGCTACAATAATTATCTTCACCTAAAATAAACTTCTAACACACTATCTAAAGACTAAGACTAACTAGAGAAACATCACATTCATTGTTATCTTTTGATTATTTTAAGACAGGATCTGACAATGGTTGGCTCTGAACTCCCCATCTTCTGACCTTAGTCTCCAGAGTGCTGGGATTTTAAATGTGCACCAACAACCTGTGTTATCTTTGAAGGATAGCAAAGGACTTGTAATCAATAGAGAAACTTAGCAATATTTACATACTAGATGATGCATACAAGGATCCTTATTGTACTGTTTTTTTTACATGTCTTAAATAACATGTAAAATATAACATAAAAATTGAATTTCTATACATCAACAGATTAAAAAAGAACCAATAAAGTAAAAGCAATTATTTACAAATAATTTGTGTGAAAAAATGTTATACCCATCCATGTGTAGTAGCACATACCTGTAATTCTAGCACTCAAGAGACTGAGGAAGAAGCATCACCATGAGTTCAGGCCACCCTGAGCCACACATTGAGTTCTAGGTCAGTCTAAGCTACTGAATGAGATCCCGCCTCCATAAAACAAAACAACAGGCAGTAAGCAACAAGAGAGGCTAATATGAATAACACATAGAGAACTCTTGAATTTCTACAACAAAATATAATGAAGAAAATGGACAAGGGAAATTGAAAAGATGGCTCAGTGGTTATAAGCACCTACTGCTCTTGCAGAGGCAGGGGTTCAGTTCCCATTACTCACAAGGTAGCTCACTCACAACTCTCTAACTCAAGTTCCAAAGTATCCAATGCTCCTGACCTTCAGAGGCTCTCACACATATATGGTGCACATACATACACGCAACTACACAAATGCACATAAAATCAAATGAATAAATGTTTTTTTTTTAAACATCGTAAATGTTACCATATTTTTGAAAGAAGAGAGAAAGGAAGAAAGGATAGTCAAGGCCTAGAAAAGGCATTTTATCAAGTAAAATATAGAAATAACCAATGAGCACCTCAGGATTACTAATCATTAGGGAAATGAAAACCATAATTAAATAGTACATCATCTCACACCCATAATAGTTTTTGTGCTGAGTGTTATGGCATACACCTTTAATCCCAGCACTTAGGAGGCAGAGGCAGGCAGATCTCAGTTCAAAGCCAGCTTTGGTCTACAAAGCAAGTTCCAGGACAGCCAGGGATACACTGAGAAACCCTGTCTCAAAACAAGAAAGAAAGAAAAGGAAGGAAGGAAGGAAGGAAAGAGAGAGAGAGAGAGGGAGAGAGAGAGAGAGGAAGGAAGGAAGGGAGGAAGGAAGGAAGGAAGGGGGTAGGGAGGGAGGGAGGGAGGAAGAAAAAAGATCAACTTCAATTTGAAGAAATCGAAATTTAAAATGAAACCATCTTTATCTACCATGCACGGCAGGTTGTTTTTAGTTTGTTACTGTTAGCATAAGAATTGCAAAATCAGTACTTTTATACGTTTATACTTCTGTGGAACAGAAACAAATTAGGACTTCAAAACAACAAAAGGCTCAACAGTGGAGAATACTTGCTGCTTCACAGAGGACCCAGGTTTGGTTTCCAGCACCCACATGGCAGCTCACAAGCAGCTATAATTCTAGTTCCATGGGATCTGATGCCCTCTTTGGCTTCCACAGGCACCAGGCACACATGTAGTATACACACATACTTGCAGACAAAACATTCATACACATAAAATTAATTTTTAAAGTATCATTTGCCTCATATAAAAATATAAATAAATAACCATTTCTACTACTAAAACAATCACTTTCTAGAAGCTTGCAAATGTTAATTATTTCTTGTTACAACTATTTTACAACATAGTTCCCTACATAATTATACACAACATGAATATTGTAATTTATTCAATTTTCTGTGCAACAATACAAACCCTCATATTTAGCATCATGCTAATACTCAATTTAGTTTCTTATGTGTAATGTAAATATATAAGGGAGAAAAGTCTATGAAGAAGTTTCCCTCCCATGAACTGTATACTCTCCAGGCCATCTACAGCCCTAGTTGTCCTGGAACTCACTATGTAGACCAGGCTGGCTACATACATACATACATACATCAACTCAGAGATCCACCTGCCTCTGCCTCACAGGGATTAAAGGCATGCACCACACCCAGTTTAAGAATCTTTCTTGTATAGTTTATAGGGCTGGGACCATTGAGACTGCCAAGGCCTAGGTTTTTCCTATCTCTCTTTCTCTCTCTCTTTATATTTATGTGTATTTACATGCACAAGGGGGGATGAGTCTATGTCTATGCCACATATATAAGTGGAGATCAGAGAACAACTTTGTGGGATCTCCCACTACAGTTTGATTCTTGACTCAGGTCATGCTTGGCAGCAAGTGCCCTTACTCACTGAGCCATCTCACCCACCTGACCCTAGGTTTTCTTCTTTCCTTTGAGACAGGTCTCCCAGGTTGTGTACAGGCTTGTACGGAACTTCTAGGCTCATGTGATCCTCTTATCTCAACCTCCCAAAGTAACCAGGACTACAGGCTTGTGCCACTATGCCAGATCTTTATTTTAAAAAATAAGAATCACATCATCTCCAACTAACTCCTGTCATTTACCTGCTCTATGATCTTTAACAACTTCATTTTGATACCTCAGGCCACTTATCTTTTGTTGTCATTTTGATTTTTTGACCAAGATCTCCCTGTGTAGTCTTGGTTGGTCTGAAATACACTTTGTAGACCAGGGTGGCCTCAAGCTTGCAATAATTCTTCTGCTTCTACCTACCAAATTATAGGATTACAAGGATGCACCACCAATTCCAGCTTTCTTTTGTTTTTGTGAGTTATTTGTTTAACTTGTTTACCCTTAAGATTTTTCTTATTAATTTACTATTATTTTGTTATATAATATATATTATGTATAATTTTATATTACCTATTATTTACTTGTTATTATGTAATTTATATATTTATTAATGTGTGAGTTGAGTTTCTGTCATGTGTGGGAATGACTGTAGAAGCCAGAAGGGGATGTCTGATCCTCTGGAACTGGATTACAGGTGGCCCTAAGTCACAAGATGTGGGTGCTGAAAACCAAACTTGATTCTTCTGCAAGTACAGTTCATGCTCTTGACTGCTGAGCTATCCCTCCAGCCCCATCCTTAGTTTAAAACTCAGGTATTCAGGCTGTGCTGACAGAGCTCTTGTGCAAGGCCCTAGGTAATTGCTAACATGAAGCAAAAAAGAAAAAACTAAGGTGTCAGCTGCAGTCTGTGCAGACGAAATGGGGTAACACGCCCGGAACATTAACAATCACTCATCGAATGTTGGTTATTGTTATTAGTGACTTAAGAATGCTCTGAGTTGCCTGCTATCATAGTACACGCCTGCAATCCCAGCCTGGGTGAATAAGACAGGAAGATCAGGAGTTCAGAGTCAACTTCAGCTACCTAGTGAGTTCCAGGCCAGCCTGGGCTACAGGAAATGTTGACTCAAAAAAAAAAAAAAAAAAAAGTGGTATTTGTATTTTGAGAGATCCCATCTCAGAAAGAAAAAAAAAAGGCATGATATTTACTTTTTACTTTTTTAAGAGTAGGCTACAGGTATACTGCAATTACTGCCTGGCCTTCTGTTTCCCTGCAGAACAGTCAATAAACCTATTATTTAAAAAACAAATAAATAAATAACCTGGGGCTGGAGAAATGGCCCAATGGTTAAGAAAAGCACTGGCTGTTCTACCAGGAGACTGGGTTCAATTCCCAGCAGGGGTTCTGTTCCCAGCATGCACATGGCAGCTCACAACTGTAACTCCAGTTCCAGGAGATTTGACAGCCTTACACCAATGCACATAAAATTAAATAAGTTATTTAAAAAAGAAAAAAGCTGATGCCTGCACACATCTGTGATCTCAATGACTCAGGTTGATGCAGGAAGATCCAGGTTACAAATCCCATCTCAGTGTGTATGGTTTGCTGGGGAGACTGGCCAGAAAAACCTCCTCCAGTTTCCATTGTAACTTTTTCTTCTAAAAAATACAGTGCTTTATTCATGTAGCATAGTTTAGAATTTGCTTAATGTTTTATAATTTTTAAAGTTTTTAAAAAAATTTTTGTAGTCTTGTCAAAGACAGACCTTGTTTCATACGTTAGTATATTGTGCTTATTATAGTGTAATTATGTCTCATTATTGTCTCCCCAGCTGTTCTCAACATGTGGACTTTGACCCCTTTGGGGGTTGAACAATCCTTTCATAGGGGTCACCAAGACTATCTGTGTATCAGATATTTACAATTCATAACAGTGGCAAACTTACAGTTATGAAGTAGCAATGAAAATACATTTTTTGACCACAACATGAGGAACTGTATTAAAGGCTCGAGATGTTAGGAAGGTTATATCCTGAGGTCTTCCACATAAAATAGGTCTCAATATATGTTTGTTGAATGGATATATTAAGTAAGCTTCTCCTTCAATGCCTTACACAGTATTATACACATGACATGGGTTCAGAAAAATTTGTTGTTGAAGTCATACAGAAAAAAATTTTTGATTCAACTACCACACAAAGCTTGACCTTGTCACAGAAAAGCATTTCTACTCTAAAGTTCAGTTACAAACACTACAAATTAAGTTTTCCTCTAATACAAATAAGTGGATTCCATGACTACATATCTAAGCTAGCTCAAGGATTTAAAAGCCATTAGCCTAATTAATGAATTTGTGAATCTCAATATGGCAAAATCTGGTTACATAATCAAAAGAAGTTATCCCTTGTAAATTTATACCTACAAAATAGAGACAAATGATTAGAAAGCTTGTTTCTGCAGATTTAGATTTAAATGGATAAATTATCTTCACCCCTGACATGAAGCCATGATTTTCAGCAGAAATGAATAAACCAAAGTGTCTAAACTTGATTCCAGAAAACAGTTCTTGAGATTCAGAGGGTTATTCTCCGCCCTCAGGAATTTTAACTCCTGAAGACTGCTTTTATTTCCAAGTAATTAAAATGTATTCTGTCTCCTAAAATAAAACCTCATCTATCGCTTCAAAGACATAATCTGAATGGTCACACCGAGGAAACACTGGGCTTCATATACAAGGTATTAAAACTACTCCTAGATCGAGTGTTCAGCCTCCTACTGCAACAGAAACACTTCCTTAGCTTTAAGTTCTGTTTGTGAAAGGTCTAAGTGTTTTACTGTATTCTCTTTTGCCATATCATCTCCACTGATTTTACACCGCATATATAATTTCACAAGCACATCGTAAAGGAGTTCTACATTTGAATGAATCTGGAAAGAGCGTGTCGTGCACACACCCCCTTGTTTCGGTTCACAAACGCGCCGGGAAGCACACCTCAGAGTCTTCGGGGGTGTGTGTGTTTCTCAAGACCGTCTTCTCTCCCCCCGCACCCCACGACTTAGTTTAGAGCAGCAATCCTTCACTCTCCTCTCCAGCAAACACCAGTTTGCCCAGACTTCTCAAGTCCAGCGCATGGCTCGCCCGGCATTTCTTTAGCCAGGGGAACGGGAAGCCGGGAGGCCCGGGACGCCACCGTGCCCGCCATACACTTAGGACTGAGGCGCGGGCCAGCCGGCCGGGCCAGCCTCGGGAGCGGCGGGGAGCGGCTGGGCGACGGCAGAGGTCTGACCTCCCTCCTCTCCGCACCCCTACCTCACCCCAAACGGCGAAAACCAGCCTGGGCCCAACTCCCCGCCCCGACTCAGCACACCCTCTTCGGCGCACTGCCCACTTCTTCCCACTTCTGTCGGAGGCACTGGGCCCGGTACCGGCTTCCCACACCCCCTGCGCTCACCCCTGCCTGAACCCGGCCCCACCAGGTCTCCCGCATCCCTCCTGCCGGCCCCAGCGCGGAAAGGCGCCCGGTCCCGGCGCCCACGGGACGGGAGTCGCTCCCAACGCGTCGCCCCGCGCTGCGGCCGGGGTGCGGGTCTCCCGAGACCCGACCTTCTGCACCCCCTCCCCCAGCGCTACCCCTGCACCCCGTTTCCGCCAGCCCCGCCCCCCTGATGGTGTCGCACTCACCGCTCCCGCCGTCGCATCCTTAACCGCCGCGGCTGCTATAGCTACGGGGAGCCAAGGCAACCAGCTCTCGCGAGACTTCTTCAGCGACGGCGAGAACTGTGGAAAAGAGACTCGAAGAACTGAGTCCCCCGCCTGGTGTCCGGGAATGTCTCGCGATAGTGATGTGTAAGATGGCGGCGGCCGGGGGCTTCAGCGTTAGCCGGGAAAGGTTTGGGGTGGAACGCGGGCGACGGCGAAGCTTCTCCGCAGAGTCGGAGCCCGCCCGGCCGCTGGTGTGTTCCCGCCGGGGACGGCTGTGATGGCGGACCTGGACCGCGATAACCGCAGGCATGTGCTGTCCTTCTCCGCACTCCGTTTCCAAGATGTGTCCCCTTCTTGTCGAATCGTTATGGGTAGGCCTAAGCCGACCTCCGGTCGCCGCTTGACCTTCCAGAACTTTCCATCCGTTCCCTTCTATCGTCTGCCTAACGTACTTGGCTTCTCCGAGCCGCTCGTCCCAGGCGCCCCGCCCCATCAGGGTTCGAGACCAAAATAGGAAGTAAATCACATCCGCACGCAAACAATGGCAGAAAGAGACGCGTGAGTGGCCGGGATGCGCTCGCTGCCCGCGGGCACACCGTAGCCCCGAACGCGTGTCCGCTCTCGCAGACCAGGAAGGCCTCTAGCAAGACAGAAAGAAACAAAAGCGGATGAGCAGGGAATGGAAATTGCAAAGAGTTTTTGCTTCTTGAGGCCCTTGGGTAGTTTTCAGGAAGTGCTTTAGTCTAAACCAGTTCTGTCCAGTAAAAAATATACGGCTAACCTTAAATTTTCCACTCGCCGCATTTACTAACAAATGAAATTGAGCCGGGCATTTGTGGCGCATGCCTTTAATCCCAGCACTCAGGAGGCCCTCTTTGAATTCAGGAGAATTTCTGTGAGTTCAAGGCCAGCCTCCGCTACAGAGTGAGTTCAGGACAGCCAGAGTTACAACAGAGAAACCCTTTCTTGGAAAAACAAAAACAAAATAAACGAAAAAATGAAATTAATTTTACTAGTGTATTTAACCACTTCAGTTTGTAATCAGGTCAGGTGTACACACCTTTAATCCCAGAATTTGGGAATCTGGTAGGCAGAGGAATGTGGATCTCTGTGAGTTCCAGGCCAACCAGAGCTACATTGTGAGACCCTGTCTCGAGGGAAAAAAAAGTTGTAATCAGTATTAATTAAAAAAAATAATAATTTAAGACAGGGTCTCACAGTGTAAGCATAACTAGTCTGGAACTCTCACAGAGACCCACCTGCCTCTGCCTCCCAAGTGCTGGGATTAAAGTCCAGCGGTGCTACACCCAGCCAAGATTGTTTTTTTGTTGTTGTGGTTTTGGTTTTGGTTTTCACTTTTTCAAAAACCAGTGTTTAGGTGCTGGAGAGAGATCTCAAAGGTTAAGAGCATTTGCTGAGACTATGACAACTCCAGTTCCAGAGGATCTGACGCCCTCTTCTGACAGCTGCTGACGCTGCATGCATGAGGTGCACAGACAGGCAGGCAAAACATCCACGCGTAAAAAATGAGTAAATAAAACTTCTTAAATATTTGTTTTGTATTTATTCCGCATCTAAGTTTAAACCAGAAGTGTTTAGTGAGCTCAGTAATCACATGCAGCTACTAAATACGGTCTTGTACAGCATAGACTCAGTCTTTACAATATTCAATGAGCAGTCTACCAAAGGAGCCGTATTAGGAGTATGTGATTTCTGAAGGAGGGAACTTTGAAATTGCTAAATTAATAACTGCAGAGGCTAAGGAAATAACAAAAGCTAACTTTGTGTAATACAAGAGGTAGTAAGTACTAGAACGCACTAGGATCACAAACTGAAAACTCTCCTGAGTTTGTACTTGTTTTTGTTTTTATCCATACAGGGTCTCACTATATAGTCCCGGCTGTCCTGGAACTTGCTCTGTAGACCAGGCTGGCCTCAAACTCAAGAGATCTGCCTGCCTCTGCCTTCCAAGTGCTGAGATTAAACGAGCGTGCCTCTATGCCCAGCTTCTCCTGAGTTTTCAAACAAATAGTGCATGTGTGAAGTTCAATCCCCAACACTGCAGTAAAAATAAAAGCTGTTGGGTTGGCAGGGTGGCAGAGTAGGTTCTGGGCCAGCCTGTTCCTCACAGGGACTTGCAGTCCATCCAGGGAAACAAACCCTATCAAAAGAAAAGATTTGACATGATGACAGAGAAGACCTCTACCACTCTCTTTCATACTCTATTACGTGTGTATTACATACATACATGCTACAACAATTTGTGCATTATTGTTCATTTTATGTTTTTTTTCCTCTGTTAAATTTCTGTCAGTGAAGATTCTATTACATTTATTTGGAGAGGGGAAGTACAGAAGGAAACCTGCAGAAGTCCGTTTTCTCTTTCCACTGTGTGGAGCCTGAAGATGGAACTCAAGTCATCGGGCGTAGTAGCAAACACTATTATCCACTAAACCGTCTCACCACCCCCAACCAGACCTTGGGTTTTTGCTTAATTGTTCATTGTTTTTGTTTGGGAACAGTGTCTCAATGTGTTGCCCTGGCTGGCCTGGAACTATGTAGACCAGGCTGACCTGGTCTCCAAACTCATGGAGATCCACCTGCCTCTGAGATTAAAGGTGTGTGCAGCTCATATCCAGATCATCTTAGTTTTTTGAAACAGGATCTCACTATATAGCTCAGGATGGCCTTTCGCCCTGTGTTGTTCTCAGGCTGAACTGAAATTTATTATCTTCTTACCCCTTTCTCTAGAAGGCATACACTGCTGTGGCTGGCTGCAGAAGCCACCTTTAAACTGATGGGAAAGGTATAGCCACATCTGAGAATGTGATATGGTTTCTGTCTGGTCCTATGCAAGGTTAGGCCGCTATCACTACTTCCTAATAAGGTTTGTCTTCTAAGTAGTCTTACATGCAAAAGAAATAATTTCTGGTCTTGAAATAAAATCTGGTCTTGAAAATTACTCAGTTTCCAGTTTTTAACGATACTAACTAGCAGATGTTAGACTCCCTCTGCTCACTTTAAGGGACTATAATAATTATTTCATGATTGACTATGAAAACTCTTTATCACATGGGGATTAGTTGTACCTCCTTAGCCTAATATTGAACCTATAATAAACAGTAGGCATACAATAAACGTTTGTTAAAGAATATAGATGAGGGTGTCCTGAGTTTGGATCCCAGCACCCACATCTGTCTGCTCACAACCCCTTGTAACTATAGTTCCAGGGGATCCAACACTCTCTTCTAGCCTATAAGGGCACCTGCAGACACGAGTACACAACACATACAAAAATACACATAATTTTTAAATTATTTTTTTAAAGAACACACCCCCACTTCTAAAGGCTGAACATTTCAGAAGAGGAGACCGAAGGAGTGTAAGAGCCAGAAGCAGTCGACTACAAAATAACACTCTTGGACAGAGAAGGCAGCTGCACATATAAACTCATAGTAGTTGTGAGAGCATACACAAGGCCCATGTTAGCCCAAGCCAGACCAAATTCCAGAATGAAAAAGGGATTTTGGCACAAAGCCACTCCTAGCCAAGGAGCTACTGGTATTGTCAGCTTCTGGGAGAGGGGAAGCCGATTTAAAAGTGTAGCCCCTGATAAGTCACCCTGGCTTCAGTGGAAGTCCACGCATCCAGGATTATTTGGGCAGCATGAATTGGCCCTGATAGAGAGGAAGGGGACAGAGGTGAGTAGGGAAGGGGGGTGGATCCGAGAAGTGTTGAGGGAGGGTGAATATGATTGCACAAAATTTTCAAAGAACTAATAAGGAAAAAAAAGAAGATAGTGGGCCTAAGGAATGTTCTAGTAAACTGAGTCACGCAGACCAACCAAAGAATGAGAGCCACTCTATGATGCGAAGCTTCAAACAAAAGAGCTCCACCCCAGCTGCTCTGCAGAAGCACTTTCATTGGCTATCACACTGTAAAGTAATTATTATCTCTAGCAGGTTTCAGTAAAGAGCCAAGACAACTATCTGCATGGAAAACCTAGACATCTAAGGCAGAGGGTCTCACCTCACATTGCTGACTGACAGACTTCATGACTCCAGCCTACTCCTGGCACTGATCCGGACCACATGACATCTAGGTATTTTATTGAAGGGAAGTACTGCCCACCATTACAAACAGGCCTTAATGCATAATGAATAGAACTTCTACAGTGCACCAAACCCCAACCTCAGCTAGCTGACTTGATGCCCCTTTACAAGCCAGTCAAGTCCCCAGGCAAGGTCTTCCCTGACTGATGGTTAGGCTGAAGGAGGACCCAGTAAAGTTCCTCCATTAGCATTAATACAACTGGATGCTTTCAACATAAAAATCTCAGTAGGCAGAGTCTATATTAGAGTGACAAATGTTCCAATCAAGGGCCATTGAGTAGAGAATTGCTGGTGCTCCAAACTAGCATGCTCTCTGCATTCCAGAGACCACACCTAAGAAGCTGGTTCCAATAGCTAAAGTGACCTGGTGACCTGGCAATGGCTCAAGCTGCTGGATAAAGAGCTTATTACTGCACAGAAGCACGTGTAATTTTATAATATTTGAGAATGAGTTCAAATATACTGCAATATCACACAAAGGCTATTTAGCTTTTACATAACAGAATTCCTAATTTAATCTTTGTTTTCTGAAGACACATTATCAACTGTTGGAGTCCAGGGTACCCAGACTATGAAAGCTTCAGCTTGACAAAGTTCCTGAGCTTTCACTGTCAGGAACTGGAATTCCCTAACTGCCTTGCCCCGTTCTTGTCTTCACTGTACGGAGACATGTTCTCTCATCAATAATAAGATCTGTATAAGCCAATAGTAATAGCAAAATCAATCCCTGAGCTGGCTACTGTGGGCTGGAGTGAAACACAGCCATGCTATCCAGAAGTAAATTGCAATAAAGCAACCCAGGTTTATTGCAAAGATTTAAGAAATATAAAACCCAGAAAATTCCCCTAAGTGTTAGCGGTCACGTAGAAACAGCCCCTCCCCACCACCTATCAGCAGGGATTCTTTCTTCCCCTTCCCCCCTCCCCAAAACACCAGGCGCCACCCAGTCTCAAGGGGCTAGTCCAAGGACACGGGGTGCGAACACCTGACCAACGAGAAGGAGAGACACAGAACTTGGGAACTCTAAACCAATCAGAACAGCAAGGCTCGGGGACCCGGATAAAAGCCCTGGACGGAGGTTTCTCTCTCTCTTGCCAAGCTCTCCTGTACGCGCGCCGGTTAACAATAAAGCCTCGTGCGTTTTTTTTACAATGACCCGGAATGTCTTGCGCCTTTTTAGAAGTCCGTCTTACTAAGGAGCATTAAGCTTGCCAGTTAAGGGTCCCATAAAAGAGTGAGATACAGGTTCTCACTCGTCGCTAATTTCAGTTGTTTTACTCTCCTTCGTGGAAGCTGAAGAACCGGTTCGTGGGGGCTAGAGCTGGACTCCAGGACCCCCACAATCAACTATGCAATCTCAGCCTTTTATTAAGAACTGTTAATGAAGAGACAAAACAGACTCCATTTTAGGTCCAAGGCTTCATCTCAAGCTTGCCCTGGGGCTGACCCTGAAAAGTCATAAATTCTAAGTGAAAGCCATAAAAGTCCTCCACCCAAAGGGTAACCAGTCAGAGATGAGGGCAATCACAGTGCAGCCACAGGAATGTAGGAAGGCCTTATCTCAGGGCCTGATATCTGTGCCTGGCACCCCCACATGCTAGGAGGTATGTGAGTGTCTTGAAGTTAGCCAGTCGCAAATAGACCCACGTAACTGTCTCACCGACCACCAGTCATGTTCCCTATTACCTCACCCATGCTGAAATTCTCCTTACAACCTATAAAAAGGCCAGTAAGTCTCTTTTGGGGGTTGCCATTTTCTTGAATGGCTGACCTCTGCATGCAGGAATTTTTCTTTCCTGAAACGAATGCACCTTTGTTGATCGCATACATGAGTGGTGGTCTCTGTGCTGTGATTTCAGACTTAACAGTCCACAGTCCTCAATAATCCAAGACTTCCTGGTATGCCGGGACATCTTGTGACTGAGATCTTGCAAAAACTGTAAAATTCCTCCATTTACAATACAAGAGTCTTTCATGACCCAAATTACTTCAAACAAAGACTTCAGCCTTGTATTCACACCAGGTACAATGGCTCCACCAACTTCCCACAACAAACAAATCTCAGAAAACACTAAAACAATCACTGAGTATTTACAAAGATTTCCTCAAAGCCTAGGAGTGATCCATCTCTCCAGCGTTTATTCCAGGTACAGTGGCTCTACTAACACTCCCACTAGAGGAATGTAGCTCTGTGGCAGAACACTTCACCTCGTATGTGAGCCCTGCGTCCAAAAAAATATGCAAGTGTAGGAATTTCACTCAGTTGGTGTAGTCCTTGCCTAACAAGCATAAAGCCCTGGGTTTGATCCCTAGCAACTGCATAAATAGGGCATGGTGATGCATGCATGCCTATAATCAATACTTGACAGATGGAAGCAAGAGGATCAGAAGTTCATGGTGAGCTTCAGCTATATTATTAAGTTCCAGGGCAACTTGAGTTACATGAGACCCTGTCACAACAAAACAGCAAAAAAAGACTACAACTCTCAACCTCCAGCAGGGAGGTGCTACAGTCTTACAAGCTCGAGAATGATGAAAACGAAGGACTCTACAAACCTATGGTGCCCTACTTATGTTACCTCTGTCTACCCCAAAGCATGAGGCACCTTTGGGACAAACTCTGAGCACCTCCTATCAGAATATCTGGACATAGTATTCTTTCTCCTTTATCTGCAGGGAATGTGGTCTGAAAATCGTCCCTGCCTAAAACTGCAGATGGTACCAAACCCTGAATATACTGTGGTTTTTTTGTTTGTTTGTTTGTTTGTTTGTTTTTAATATAGTTGCATGCCTTTGATGGAGTTTTAATTTAAAGGATTGGTGGTATAACTTTGCAGTAGCGCACTTGTTTAATATTCATGAGACCCTAAGTTTGAACCTCAGTACTACAAAAAAATAAAGTTTAATTCATAGAAATTAGCAAAAATTTAAAAAATGCAACAACCGTAGCAATACACCACATTATCAGACTAAGAACACAGCACTACCGTATGTAGTGTGATGGCTAAGATGATTCTAATGAGAGGATGCTAGAGAGAGGGAGCAATGCGCGTCAGCATGATCTCCCTCATGCTACTCCAACAGCGAACGGTCGGAAACTGCGGAACTGCTTTGCGGGTGCAGCGGTGGCTCAGCGGTGGAGAGCACTGTAGCCCTTGCTAACAACCATCTGTAACTCCCTTCCCGGGAGAGCCCGTGTCCTCTTCTGACTTTCTCGGGACTGCATGGACATGTGTACATACAAACATGGAGACGCACACATAAGATAAAATAAGTCTTTTAAAGTACACATTTCTGAAATTTTCTGTTTAGGATTTCTGAATAGTGATTATAATCTATAATATCTTCATATTGAAGCACCGATGTAACATTAGCAAACGGTGCGACTCGGTGGCTAAATACTCCATTTCTTTACTTCTGAGGTGTGCTTTGTTGTAGTGTTTCTCAGAATTTTCTAGCATGTAGAGCTCACCTGAAGAAAGTAATAAAACGAATTTGCATTTATTCCCCCCCCCCTTTTTTTACTCTTTCAAGCCCCAACCCCGAAATTCGCTTTGTAGTTCAGGTGGGCCTTGAACTCTGGATGACCCTTCTGCCTCAGAACCGAGTACGTGATTACAGGCATGAGCCACCACATCCATCTCCATTTCTTTTTTATTTTTTGCTTTTGTTGTTATTCTTTGAAACAGGGGCTTGCTGCATAGCCCTGGCTGTGCTAGAATTCACTCTGTACCTAGGCTGGCCTCAGATTTCCCATGATCCTCCTGCTCCTCCCAAATGCTAACACTACAGGCAGAAAGGGCCACTCTGTCCGCTTTGGAGCTCCTCAGATACTGCTGCTAACAGTCATGGGTCATTCTTGGAGGGGTGGGGCTATCCGAGATTTCCAGTGGGATTCAGCCTCCATCACCCAAAGCACTTTCATTGGCTTTCTCTTCATGCTGCTTGGATTTCATCTTCCAAATGAACAGTTTCCATCTAAACCTTACTTCAGGCATTTTAGGGGGTGGTCTATGAAAACCTTCCTAGGAAAATTTACACACAGAGTTTTGCTTATGTTTAAAGAAGATAGGAATTCTCTAAAAGCTTTTTTTTTCTCCCCTCTCTCTCTCTTTTTGGATAGAATCTCAAGTAGCTCAGGCAGTCAAAACGAATTAGGAAAGTACACTTTAATCCCAGCACCACTTGGGAGACAAAAGCAAACATATCTCCCTGAGTTTGAGGGCAGCCTGGTCTACATAGTGAATTCCAGGCCAGTGAGAACTACCTAGTAAATCCCTGTCCCCCACCCCACAAAAGAAAAAAAAAGAAAGAAAAGAAAAAATTAAAAGATAAGCCTGAAATTCTAGGGTGACCCTAACTTTGAAACCAAAACAAAGAGTACTGTCATTCACTCCCATTGTGCTTTCAAAGTTTCTCAGCCACATTTTGGCTATTACTAATGCCCCCTGGACTCCTTAGATCTTTTTTTTTTTTTGCTACGCTCACATAGAACATACTGTCACTATATCTAGTTTCTTGATTCTATGTAGTCTCCTACTTTGTCTTTTTGGGATATATATATATATATATATATATATATATTATTTTTAGGTTTATGTGCTTGTTTGTTCTGCCTGCAAGTGTGTATGTGGCAAGTGTGTATGTGTAGGTGCCTGCGGAGGTAAGAAAAAGGCATCAGATCCACTATACTGCGGTAACGGGTGGTTTTGAACCAGTGTGTGTTGGGTACTAAACCCCAGTTATCTGCATCAGTAGTACATGTTCTTAACTCCCGAACCATCTCTCCAGCCCCAAATAAGCTTTACATATGTATTCCCAAGTCCACTCTCGTATCTGGTAACTTTAGATTTATTTTTACTTTATGTATATGAACGCTTTGTCTGCATGCATGTATGTGCACTATACGCATGCCTGGTGCCCTAGGAGACCATGAGAGGGTAACATATCTCTTGGAACTGGGATTACAAGTAGTTGGGAACAGCCCATTACGGCTTCTGGCATCTGAACTCTGGTCCTTTGGAAGAGCAGTAAGTGTTTAAACTGCTGCGTCATCTCTTCAGGTCCTCTGGTAACTGTAAACAGGATCTTGTTTGGTGAAAATCAAAGGAACCTCCACTTTCTTAACACCTCATTTTCCTTTGCTGGTGTTTCCCAGCTTCTAATTGGCTACACAAAGACAACTAATACTGGTGTGAGCAATATTTATTTCCTAATCAGTGTACAGTAGCTTCTTAGCTTTATACACATGTGGGCCTGCATGTGGGTTTACACATGAGAATTTATCTCATGTACTGCTGAATAATATGTTTTTATTTATACTCAGTGAATTTTGTGGGTATAGGTATGTTAGCAGGTGTGGGTATATAAGTAACCAAAGCTCACATATGGTTTTAAAGTCTGAACAATGAGCATTTGATATTTAACTTTAATTAAATCAGCCTCAGTTTTCATCTGCCTTCAAATATCAGAAGAAGAATGAGTTCATTTCCTTGAAGTTTATTGACTGTTACAGGTGGCAGAGAAAATTCCATAAAAGATGCCATATGGAACAACAGGGCACTCAGGAGCGCTCATCTGGCGAGGAGGGACGCTTTGGAGTGGGAACTTGAAGGGTGGAAAAGCAATGGCTCCCACTTTCCCTTCTGTTGCCACAAGGATACAGGAGTAACAGTTGGGGCATCCTGTCCAGCATCCCCTTTCAAATTGGAACCAGAGTGGGGAAATGATGCAAATTATAGAAGGAAATGCTTCACAGCTCCTCTGTCTCTCCATCCAAGGGAATACCAATATCCACGTTGTAGTCTACAGGCTCTCCAGAGCTCAACCAGGGAATAGGGGTTCGATTGAAAGAAGGCCTGTTGGCGAGGTTTTGGTTGTAGAGGACCAGGGGTTCACTGAGCAAAGGCCCCAGGTCAAGCTTGGGCATCTGGAAGGTCATGCGTTTGGAGGCCTTCTCATATCCACCATAGGGCATTGCTGTCCTGAGAGGGGGACATATAATTAAAAATCAGAATAAAATAAGCAGTGCCTTATCAATGAGATATTAACCTGTTTTAAGGTAGGAAGAGTCTACAAACTGTAGTTAGAGATTGCTTCTGTGCTCCTGGTTCTTCTCTCTTAACACCTGGCATGGTTGTCTCTCCAAAGTAATGAGAGGAGTCCAGTGAACACTACATGGACAGCTGTGACCAAACCAGCATTTTAGAAAAAATGGCCCCAAATACTACAGGGCCAACAATGTGAGACCATCTTAGACTACAGTGTGTCTAAGATACAATGTATCCCCTCCAACCCTACCCTCACCTCAAGTAGATAGTGAACAGAAGGAATTAACAGTCAATGCAAAGCACTTCTGTAGACCTTCCTCAACCTGCTCTCGCAAAGATCTCCCATCATGGTCTAATGTGTCAATTCTGAAACAATAGTAACCTGGAGCAGAGAATAAAGAAGTAGAATTGACCTGCAGGGAGAATAATGGCATCTTCACCTTGAATGACAGGGAGCCAGAAGAAGCCTCCAACCACAAAATGTGATCTCCCTGTTTTCCTTTCAAAAAAACCAAAGCTCAAAAAAGCAGTGCCCAAACTGTTGATCAGTGAGATCTCACTTCTCAACAAATCTTTTCTTCACTACACTGCTACAATAGACAAAGAAGCAAAGATCTTGCATGAGGGCCCCATATTTCAACTATTCCCCCTTAGTCTTCCTCTGAAACACTTGAACTATAATCCCATACCAAGTAAAGCACAGTATCACACAGCAGTACATCTTGTTCCTTCCCCACTACCCTACCTGTTGAAGGACTTATATTTGGGGAGTTCAGCTTTGGCCCCATATGCCAATAGGTCAATGCCAAGTTCCACTTTTTGCTGAGGGTCAACCCCCATGGCCCGATCCCATGGGGAAATATAAGTCTTGAATACGGTGATATGTTTTCCTTCTCCACCTGCCTGGTCACCTGGTAGCCATGAGAGAGAAATGTAAATCAAATAGTAGCAGCTATTATTGGTAGCTAATAAAAACTAATCCTGTATTCTACACCTAGGGAAGTTGCTGAGTCTAGGCACCAGAGGTGCAGCATCCTGGGAATTGTATATGGTTTGTAACATAATGGTAGTCTGGGGTGAGGTCTGTGACTGAATCTGAGAAACCAGGAAAAACAAAGGCTGTGGGTGGAATAGACACCAACTAGGCTTTATTCCTAGGGACATCTCTGCTCTAAGGACTAGATGCATTATTTCTGGTGAGGCTTGCCTGATCCTGGTTCTCCAATCCCTGCTGTGCCAGGAGCTCCTCCTCTGTCAGCCTGGCCTCCAGGACCACCTGCACCCCCAGCTCCAAACCCAGAGCCCTGAAGATGGTGGTGGTCAGAGCCATACTGTCCAGCGGAACCACTGCCCCCGGCCTGGCCTCCACTGCTGCCCTTGCCATAGGAGATCCCTTGACCAGCTGTATCCAGCTGTCCTCCCACTGTGGGGAGAAACTTCTGGAAGTGATCCTGAAAATAATACAAAGCAAGAGGAAGGTTAGCAATGGTTATGGAAAATACACAAAGACAGATGTATATATACAAGGAGGGGTAACTAGGGAGAAGGACCAGCCAGAAAACCCCAAATCTGTAAGAAATCCTTTCTGATAAGTGCATAGTGAAGACTGTTAGCCTGAGGGAATTACTTTCCTGGACTGGTTTAATTCCCTAATTATACTTAGGATAAGACAACTCATTTTCCACTCCCCCTTCCTATCTTGCTAAGGCAAAGCAAACTAAGACATCTCAACAAGAAATTACAAGGATGAGTTTCAAGGAAGAAACCAATTTTAATTTGAAAAAAGAGAAAACAAAGCAACAACAAAACCCTCTGTCTCTCCTCAGTCTGCCCAGCAGGGAGAACTCTTTCCCTGCTCCTCTCTCCCTCTCCCCTCTTGTTGGCTACTGGACTAGAATTTTCTCACACTGAAACCGTAGCCGGTGAAGCGGGGGAGGATGGCAAAAGGGTAACACTGGTTTCAGCTCCAAAGTCTAAAAATAACCCTGTCAACTCCTTGAGGAGGCCCTTCTGCCCATCTTATAGGGAGCGCATCCCCATGCCCCACCCGGTTGTAACCAGAACCAGCAGCCTCCTAAAGTTAGATATGACCCTCTCAGCACTTTTACTTTGATCCTGCGTAAGGGCCAATGACAGACACTTCTGCCTTGGCCACATCCATGTAGGCAGCTATGTCTACTGTCCCCCAGCTACCCAGAGAAGGTGGACGAGGAATGGAGACAGTCCACCCCTCCTCCGTGGTAACATCCTGTACCTGGCCTCTCTCCCATCCCTACTTCTCTTTCTTTGGAGAAGCCTGACTAGAAGACGTGTGATCTTAAAGAAAGGATTTTAGCTCCCTGTTTGGTACCCTTACACAAGAAATTGGGCCTTTAAAGAAAAGAATGATTCAAAATGAAGATGGCTATGAAAACTCATTAAACTCTTCTGATATCACCAGATTTAGCAAGTGAAATTGTAACTACCACGTAAATTTCATGCCTTAAATAATTAATGGGATGTGTTTATATTAAAATATTTGTTATGTATTTAAATTGAAAATATAACACGCCTTTAATCCTAGTATTCAGGAGACAGAGGCAAGCAGAGCTCTGTGAGTTTGAGGCCAGCCTGGTCTACATATGGAGTTCCAGGCTATCCAGCTTTAAATGATAAAAGTCTACCTCAAAAAAACTAATTTATTATCCAAATCTTATATTACTTTTATGTCCAAAATGTTATAGGAAACATATTAACAGAAAAAGGTCAGCTATTCAATGTAAAAGTTTTCTTCAAACTCATGAGCAATCCTCCCTCCTCACCTCCTCAGTGACTCAGCACACTGGACAAACCTGGAGGTGAGATTTGGCCCGATACTGGATTTTTGTTGGTTTACTGTTTGATTTTGGAGGGTACTGGAAATGAAACCTAGGGTCTCAGGCATGCTAAGCACCTGCTGTGCCACTGAGCTATACCATCAGCCCTGAGAGTCTGTAGTTTTTTGTTTTGGTTTGGTTTTGGGGTTTTCCAGACAGAGTCTCTCTGTTGTAACTCTGGCTGTCCTGGAATTCCCTCTGTAGACTAGGCTGGCCTAGAACTCACAGAGATCCGCCTGCCTCTGCCTCCCAGAGTGCTGAGTGCTGGGATTAAAGGTAGGTGCCACCACCGCCCAGCTGGGTCTATAGATTTTACAAGGTAAAAGTTTTTTAAGTAACCAAGTAAACACAACAAGTAAAAAGTAAAACAAGCTTTTCTTGTTTTGTTTTTATGTCCCCAATATTACAAAGAGCGTATTTTACTAAAAAATTACTCATTGTGTATCTTAACATCAAAATACAGGACTGAGTATCCTGAGTTTTATCTGACAATCCTATTTTAACACTTATCCACATCAGGAAAGAATTTTCTCCTTATGGATGTGGTCTATGCGTGCTTGTACTGGCTCTAAGATGAAAATTAAGCTTCCGAAATGGGCTGTAACCCACCTTAGAGCTATTGCAAACTTAATATATTTAGGGTGAACTTACAATTTCTCATGGAGAGGAGGTTGGTGGTATTTGGGGAGATTGGAAAGGCCCTAGCCTTTGAGAGTGTAGTTGATATCCATACTCACCATTGAGCTGTCAGAGAATACGTCTGGGTGGTTCTCATAGATAAATTTCTCTACCCTCATCTGCCGAAGCTTGAACATCTTGGAGCCTCGGTTGGTAAGTAGTGACAGCTCCTCCAACATCACATCCCTTGGGACACTGATCTTCTTGCCCAAATTCAGGCCTGAGCTCTCCCGACCACCTTTTCCAGGAGGTGGAGAAGAAGCAATAGAAGGAGGAAATTAGGGCCTTCTGGACTCAGAATGGAAACACCACCCACAACTGAGTGTGTTCTAAAATAGATCATTTAGGGGGCAGATGCTATTATCTGGCCAAAGTCTGTCTAGTTTATGAGAAGCTTTTTGTTTGCCTTATGAGTGCTTTAAATTTTTTAAAGATTTATTTATGTTTTATGTATTGTTTTGCCTGCATGTGTGTGTGTGTTATGTGTACCACGTGTATGCCTGGTGCCCGCAGAGCTCAGAGGAGAGCTCAGATCCCCTAGAACTGGAGTTACTGATGGTTCTGAGCCACCCAGTGGGTGCTGGGAACTTAACCTGGGTCCTCCCAGGAACAGCACTTGCTGTTAAGTGCTCTTAACTACCGAATCATCTCTCCATCTCTTCGGTCCTGTGTGTGTGTGTGTGTGTGTGTGTGTGTGTGTGTGTGTGTGTATGTGTCAGAGAGAGAGGTGACAGGGTCTCACTCTGTAGCCCTGGCCTGGAATTCACTGTTGAATTCCAAGGACCTGAACTCCTTGAACTCACAAGGACCTCCCTGCCTCTGGGATTGAAAGAGTGGACCATCACACACAGCTCATAAGAAATGTGGTTTCTGTTTTGTTTTAATTTCGTGAGAAGTTTTGATCTCCTGGTTTGGAGTTAGAGAGAATGCAAGGGAACAAGAGCTCGAGCGTATACAGTTATGATACCAGAGTAGAAAGGTAAGCAGGGCCACAGGAGCCTGGGCTTGGGTGGAAGAGAACAAGTATAAGGGAACATGATTGACAGAGAAATTTTAGCATGGAGGAAAGCTGATAGGCCAACTCCACATGCAGTTGCCCATCTCTAAATACAGATTCTTGTCTGCTTTCCCTTTTTTCTTCAGTGAACTCTGGCTCCAAAGGCATCAGGAGAACTTCACACTTGGTAACTACTCCTGTGCTTCCCCAGGGAGTATGCCTGAGCAGTTTCCTATTTTAAATGCTTACACACATTCCCTAGCACTTAGAAATAAGGAAGTTAACCATTTGGTGGGGCCTAGCTTGTGTCCTCACCCATACCTTGCTGACCATGGGCCCTGCTGTCCTGGGCCTGGCTGAGTAGTGTGGCAGAGTGTCTTCTGGGATAACCAGCGGAAAGGGTGTGTGAGGGGGGCCTCCTCTTCGCCCTTCTAACCTCTCCATAACCCTATCTACCACATCTCTCATGGAATTCCTCTTGCTTTTTCACTCTCTCATATCCAGTCTCGTGCCATTTCTGGGACTCTTGAGTCAAGGATGCTTGACTAGGGGCTGCATTGGAGAGCTACAAGCACGCCCTACCTCCAGTGAGTTCCATGATCAGTTTGCTGGGTTTCCTCCTCTTGTTTGGGGCCGGGGTTCCCGAAAGCGGCATGATGGAAGAGTGGGAGGCAGGCTTAAAGGAGAGATAGAAATGGAAAGAGTGAGTGTGCGCACTACAGCAGTACTTCTTAACTTGGGGTCAAGGACAAACTTTCTTCAGCTTGTGTTTGTGTGTTTCTCTGGTGCTGAGGATCGCACTCGGGTTCACGCATGCCAGGCAGACTCTCTACCACTAAGCTGTGCTCGTCCACTCTCAATTCTTCTCAGAAATGTGTATTCTCCAAAAGGCAAAACTCCATTGCCTTGGGGCTTCTGTTTTCTTTGGAAGCAGAACAGGAGGTAGAGCCGCAACCCTTCCCCTACCTCTTACCAACCTCCTGTGTCTATTTTACTTAGCTCCCATGTGGGGATCAGGACTACAGCTGGGGCCAAGGGGCATTTAAAAGACAACAACACTGGCAGGGCAATGCACCCAGGTTTCTTGGGCCTGGCATGATTCAAAATCTTCTTGTCTCCTCCTTAGGCTTCCCTAAAGGTTCACAGGGATAAAGAAATGTTCTGTTGGTATTGAGATTCAGCCAAAACATTCTCCATAGGAATGAGAGATTGTTGTTCTTCCATGAGGCCAACTGGAATGTGGCCTGAAAGGTCATGGGTGTGTTCCTTGCTCCTTCAGGCACTCCTATCCCTAGCTGCAGGGCTGGGGTGGAGAGCGAACTGAGGGCATTTGATCTCTGTCATGTCAGTTCAGCAATATTGTACTCGGCAGTAGAGAATTGTGGGAGAACAGAAACATAGTAATAGCATCTGGCTATGGATAGGAACAAGCTAGGAAAATATATGACCTCTCTTTTCTCCCCAATGGTCATGCTGTTTTCTGTGGAGTCCTGTCCCACAAACACAACTATACTCTACCAACTTAGTGGGGTCTCAGACCGCTCCTTCACATTCCTCAGGTACCTCCCCACACACCTTAACCCTCCCCCAACACCTTAGGCCCCTTTTTTCCAACAGCTGGAAACTGAGCAGAGATGAGAGCCACCACTCCCCTAGGATGAAGAATCACAATTGCAGTCACAAAGGTCAGAAGAGTGGGCTCCTGCCCCTTCATCCCACGAATCTACAGACTTACCAGCCGCTCAGTTGGTGGTCAGCTCTCCTGGGGTCTGGCAGCTCTGGAGGACTGAGCTGCAGTGACTGGAGAACCTGAGCTGGACAAGCGTAGGGGAACACCACAGTGGGGGAGGGAGGCGGGGGAGGGAAGTGGTTATTAATAGAGATGGTGAGCACAAGCGGCTCAAATGGCACAGGGGGTACTGAGACCCTGGAACCAAGATCTGCCACCAGGCTGTCTGAACCAGGGATCAGCGGGCTGAGGGGTGTGCTCTAGACCCAAAGAAGCATTTTAGGAGGCAATCGAAGGCAGAGGCAGAGAGGAAGCAGACAGTAGGTAGTGGATAAGAATTAAGAGTAGGTAAAAAAGAAAGGGCATGATTTGTGGGCTATTCAAGGCTGTTTCAGGCCAGGGCTGGAGGGACCCATGGGTATATTTGTGGATGGGGGTATAAGACCCTAGGTTTAAGGCAAGATGGAAACTCACAGTGTAGTAGCTTTTAAACTTCCTGGGTAGGTTGCATTAGATCTTGGCAGGATAACTCAAAGCCAGTGCAGACAGTGTGGTGAAGGCCTCTCAGCTTCACTCCTTGCCGCTCAGGAGCTGCAGTAATACTGTGAATCCTCTCCCTTCTGCCCATGTTCTGAAACCAGCTGCTTCTGTACCTCTAGCACCAATACTGCTGCCTAAGGAAATTTCTGGGTTGGCGGGTAATTTCATAAACATATAAAATAATAGCTTTCTTGAGTCAGACAATGGTGGTACATACTTTTAATCCTAGCACTCAGGAGGCAGAGGAAGGCAGATCTCTAAATTTCAGGATAGCCAGGGCTACAGAGAACCTCTCTCTCTTAAAAAAAAAAAAAAAAGTTTCTAGAGAGATGGAGAGATGGTTCAGTGGTTAAAAGCATTGACTGCTCTTCCAGAGACCCAGGTTCAATTCCCACAAGCATCTGTAATTCCACTTCCAAGGGATCTGACACCCTCTTCTGGTCTCTTTGGGCACTGCATGCATATAGTACACAAATGTACATGCAATTAAAACACCCATACATGTAAAATAAAGACTTATGTATCCTTGTACTATGACCATGGTCACCTCCCATGACCTCCCCTTGTTCCCACTCCTCAAAAAAGTGGCTTTTGAAGCTTCCAGAATGCACCCCTGTCCTGTGAGCTCCCCCATGTTCCCTGACCAGGCCCTTCTTCCACCCTATTCTTGTTATATTTAAACTGGGGGCTGAAAGTCCCCCCACACCACACAGGTAGCCACTGCCCAGACCTTTCATCTTTGGCCCATTTCTTTCCAATCCAAGAAAACAAGAAAAAAAAAACCCTAAATTTTGAATGGTAACTTTGTTATTACTATTACATTCCTGTCATAATACAAAATACTCAAAATACTCAAAGTCTGATCTCCTATGACCAAATACCTGAAACAAAATAAATGAAGACATACTCTTTAGCTTACGGTGTCTCTACCCTTCCTTTGGAATTCTCAGACTCTGTACTTGGGAGCATCTGGTTATTGGCACAAACATGCCACCTGCTGGTAGGCTAAGTAATGACACTTTCCTTTTCTGTCATTCCAATCAATCCCCAAATTCTCTGTTTTAGTCTCACTCCACACTCTTTCTTCCTTGCCATGCCACCCACCCACACCTGACATTACATTCCCATCATGTGATCCCAGGAGAGTGTTTAACACGGCTACTTCCTTCAGGGAGCCAGGAGACGTCGATGGCAAAGGGCTCAGACAGCCTTTCTGATTACTCTCCATTGTGCAAACAGAACCTTATCTGGAAAGAATGAGCTTTGGAAGGAGAGGGAGAGGCTCCAAATGGAGATCAGGGAGAGGAAACCAGGAGGGGTGGTGAAGGCGGTTAGGTTAAAGCAAGACGATTGGATGGGAAGGCAGGTAGGGACAGGAGCAAGGATCAGATCAGCAAAGAAGAGACCACCAGGGTTGATTATAAAACCAGAAAAGATGACAGCAACAGAAGGTGTGGGCATACGTTTATTCTTGTGCACAAACCAAAGAATTGTGTCACCTCATATTGCAAAGGAAAAGATCGATTTCTAGATCCAATAGCAAGCACAGGCTGGTGGTGGTCTTCATGGAGGGAGAGTCCTAACCCTTCTGGGTTCAGAAACTAGGAGCTAAAGCTGAAAAGGAACAAGAGCTGGGGTTCTACAGGTAGTATGGGAAAAAAATGGGTTTGAGGCCAGTGTTTCCCTGCCTTTCCCAGGTAGTCAGGAAAAGCTGCACAAGAGGAGTGGAAGGTCAGAGTCGCAGCAGGCAGCACAGCCACCGACCCCTTAGCATTCTGCACACATCTTCACACCTTTGCATTCTTCTCCTGAGCTCAGGCTTCCCCACTATGTTCCCTCACACAGTTGGTTTCTTGTTAGCCAACTTTACTCTCTCCCTCTTAGTCACAATTGCTCATTTCAATCCTCCCCTGGTGTTTGCCTCACTCCTGGCCCACTCTGGCTCTGTTCACCATCCTTTCTGTTTTAGGCTCATTAAGCAGTTCAGAAGAAATTTTCTTTTTTACTTTCTGTATACTGACTTGCTCAGCACAGGACCCTGGTTGCTAACTTCCTGAAATCCAAAGAAATAGAATTCTTACTTTTATTCCCAGTCTAGCTTCTATTACTCAGACTCGTGAATATTGTCCATGCCTGCCAGTCTTGTCAGACTGGCTAATTTCACAAGATGCTGTGCACCTGCTACAAACATTCCTCTCTCAGGAGTTTTCTCGCAGTTAAGTTCTTGTCTCCCGCAAGATTCCTTGCAAGCCAGCTGGTCTTGCAAGCCATCTGACTATTCGAGCAGGAGGAAAAGAACTCCCCTCTTATCCTTGCCTCGAGAGAAGCACACATGTATGCGTATTTGATGCTTTTCCAGAGCAGATCCTAAACACACACACACACACACACACACACACACACACACACACACACACACACCCCTAGGCATGTGCCAGCTAACCTAGGGAAAGGGAGGTGAGGAGTAGAGTGCGAAAGGACGGGCTGAGGACACAGTTCCGTCCTTAAGTTGCTTACCTCACGGTGAGCTTTTTGCCTGAGATTTCAGTGGTTATTTTATGGTGAGCTCTTTACCTAACACTAAAGTGCTGCCCACACAAAGAAACACAAAGCTGAGATCTCTGGGTGGAGAAGCCAGAGACCTAGGCAAGGAAATACAATACCAAAGCAGAGCTATCAGGTTACAGAGCAGCAGGGAGCTGCGGAAGCTGAGGGGACACTATCTCTGGCAAGAGGCAATCAGCCTCAGATGCGGGGAGGGGAAGCTGGCAGGACAAAGCAGATGCTTCTGGGACTCTAAGATCCATTACTTGGTCCTGGGACCTATGCCCTGCTCACTGGTGCCCTGCCCCAGGCCTCCACACATGAGCCTGCAACCCTGTTCTGGTGGCTGAGAACCGGGGCCTGGCTACTTGGAAACCACAGGAGCTGGGGGCCGCAGTGAAGCTCCTGGGAGACTCTTGAGGAGGGTCTAGGTTGGGGACAGGAGGTGAGGCCAGTTCTGTCCTCCAAATGGGTTCATCTAATGTGGTAGCTGCTCGGGGGACAAGCACAGTGGGAGCCAAGGGTTCTGCAGTGGGCTGGGGTGCCGGAGTGGAAAACCTGCGGATCTCCTGGACTCGGGCAGTTTTGGGAGGCACTGAAGTGGGGCCAGGAGTTGAAGGTACCTCGTCAAAACAGAACATGGCAGTTTTAAGTTGGTATGGCTGATGCCGCATGAAATCCAAGGCCTTTATGCCCTGCTTGGGAGTTGCCCGAGGTCCCTGGGGTTGGGTCTTACTGGGGAGAGTTCGGGCAGCTTGGGGAAAAAATGGTGAGAGGAGTGGGTTGTAAGCAATAGGAGGTGGGGCACGGATGTTGGGTGAGTATTTCCACGACGGGGGCAGTGAGGGTGTGGGAGAAGGACTTCTAGGGCGAAGGCCAGGATTAAAACTAGCACCAGGTGTAGCTTCCACTACGTACCTGTCGGCACGGCTCTGCCGCTTGGCAAAAAGCTCCCCTCCCCTCCCCTGCAGCCTTGGGAGCTCAGGGATTCCTGCCATCGGGGCCGACCCATTCACTAGCCCATCCAGGAGCCCCCGAGAAGCCGGCTTAGGAGCCACAGGGGGTGGAGTCTTAGGAGTTGTAGGGGGTGGGGTTTTGGGAGCCATTGGAGGCGGGGTTTTCGGTGCCACTTGAGACACGGTCTTGTAACTCCTGCCCCCTAGTGGCTGCATGAAGTTACAGGCTTCAGCTCCGAGGCTTAAAGCGTCCTCCTCCGGACCAGATTCCGCACCACCGGTCCGAGGTTTTTCATCCAGGTTCTGCACGAGCGACAGCAGCTCGGGGTTGGGCGAGTTCTTCGTCTCCTCCTTTCCAGGCCGGAACATCTGCTTCCGGGTGCCCCGGCGCCGGGCCTCCTGCAGGATGCCAGTGCGGGCAGCTGGCACAGAAATGCGCTGCTCCCGAGCGCTGGCAGGCTCGGAGGCCGCACCGGGCTCCTCCGGGCGCGCAGAGCTTCTCAGAGGCGCTGACAAGAAGATGGAAGCGGTGGAGGTCATGGCAGCCGCGCTAGGAGGAGTGGGAGGCTCCGAGGCTCCTGGTGTAACGGGCCGGCTCGGGGCTGGGATGTACAGGGAGCTGGTGGCGGTCACAGGACCGGAGGAGCGTGGGGTGCCGGCAGCCCCGGGGACGGGCGCGTGGCCAGGCACCGCCGCGGCGAAGCTGGGTAGAGGGCTGGGCCCCTGCAGAGGGGCTGCGAAAGGGGAAGGGGCGGGGCCGGTGCTTCCCAGGCCTTCATTCACCTTCTTAGGGGCTGAGGGCCTGAAAATCACTGAGGTGGTACCTGACCTTTGCCCTTGTAAACCTGGAGTAAAAGGCCTTGCTGACCTGTTAAAGATACTTGGCGCTGGACTAGAGGCTCCACCATCCGGAAAGAAAGGGCCAGGGGCTGGCAGAGGGCTGAGTGGGAGCACAGCTGCCTCTGGGGGAGCACTCTGAGCTCGAGGCGGTGACTGCAGACCTTGCCCATTTAGCGTGGCTGCTGGGCCCACCTGAGCCAGCTCCTGGGTGCTGGAGGCTGCCCGCTGGCGTTGCTGCTCAAAGAGCTGGACCCCTCGCCCAGAGACCTCGCTCAGCTGCCCTCCTGGCCTGGAACCCTGACCCTCCGCTGTGCCTGAGCTAGCCCTGGCCAGCTCCATGTCCAGATAAGGGCTGTCCCAATCGGACTGATTGGTAAGGCTGCGGGCGTCCGAGAAGGCCTCTTCATCCAGCTCCGACTCACTCGTTGCAGGGACGCCGTCCTCCTCTGTTCCAGTCCCAGCCGCAGCCCCGAAACTCACTAGGGTGTACTTCTTGGCTCTCTGCCGCCGTTTCTTAAACATAAGCACCCCCTTGGAGTGAGGGTTGGGTGCTGCTGTTAGCAGGGATGCGATAGTCCGGCATTTGGTCTTGGCCTCCTTCACGCCCTTCTCTTGGAGGCTTTCTGCACGTTGCAGTTCTGAGGAGATCAAGAAGTAGATTGATCAGGGGGCTTCACAGCCTGTTCTGATTCTGCTTCCCACAATGTCTCTTGCCTGTAGCCAAGTCCTCTGACTTGGAGACAAGAGGGGAGAGGGAAGGTGAAACCAAGGACAGCTGCTCACACCACAGCCCTTCTGTCCCCCTCTTCCCTTGTTGAGTTCCTATTTTCCAGGAGATGAGCTTTATCCACCTCACACATTCTTCGCCTGCCTCCCATTCTTGACTGGCAGTGGAGTAGGGGAGGTGTCACTCTAAGGCAGATAGGAAAATCAGACTTGTCCCAGAGGGGAAAAAAAAAAAGATAAGGGACACCTTTCTCCCACCATACTATGTAAGTGGGCTTCTCACAAAGTTTGGACTTTATCTTCACTTCTCACCTATTACCACTATAACTAGGATTTAGATTCTTTTTGTGACAGGGTCTCTCTACACAGCCCTGGCTGTCCTGGAACTCACTGTGTAGACCAAGCCAACCTCGAACTCACAGAGATTCAGCAGCTGCTGTCTCCCAAGTGCTGGGATGAAAGGTGTGTGCCACAATGCCCTGCATGCCCCACCCAACTCACAGATTCTTAACAGAAGCCTCTTCGTTCACAATTCCATCCATCAAGTTGTTCACATCATAAACACTCCTAGAAATAACTCCCACACACCTTGTAAACATCAGTCTCCTGAAAATCAGTTATGGGCATATTTTCTCCACTGTGTTTTTCTTATTCATCAGCGTCTCAGCTTACATACACGCCAGTTCACATATACTTATACCCTCATACAAACAGAGTTATCAAATACATTTGTATACCTTACATGCTCCAGGTAGCTCTTCCCAGAGTTTTCCCTGTAGGAACTCTGGTATAGTGTAGATAGAACTTTAGAACTGATCTTGGCCCTCCCACCTGCTAAAACACTCCTTTGTGCTTCATACCTCTGCTACTCACATTCAGAAATAATCTCCGATCCAAGGTGCAGGAAAAGGCAGAGTGCTGCTTTCCAAGGCAATGCCCTAAATCTTTAGGATATTTCAAGGTCACCAGGTAAATATATTCTCCTTCACAAGTTGCTGTTGACACTAGGGTAGATGACCCCTGAGGCTAGAACTGCTTCCTCTCCCATTTCCCAAGCCTTTCAAGTAGAGACTCAAAGAGCAGCCTGAGTGGGCCTGAGAGGGTCTGAAGAGCCAGGGCAGGACTTCTTATGCCATGTGGGGCCTGAGTAGGTGGGGCAGGAAGTGGGAAGGGCTGCCCTGCTATAAGACCCCGCCCTGGACATGAATACTTTCTGGTCTGTGGTCCCCAGCTCCTCCTGGAAAATTCTTGACATGCCATCCACTTTTCCTCTCAAGACTAATTAGGGCCCTCATTCCTTTTGTCCCCACGTGTATAACACAGAATAGTACTACACATGAGAGAATAGACACGGGAGTCAGAATTCAGTTCTGGGAGAATTGCTTCACCTCATTCGTCTACTTCCCTCATCTGTCAGTGAGGATGATAATGGCTACCTCCTCACAAGATCACTGTGAACATAGGGAGATAAGTAAACACCATTTAACACACGCCAAGGCCCACTGTGAGCAACCATTATGCGTGATGTAAGCTGCTCGTGTACAACGTGTTCTTGTTCTTATGTATCTTCTCCCAGACTCACACATACATGTCTTCATGTGTTCATAGTGCACTCCCACTTCTCACTCTCTTCCCACAGCTCATGTGGCCATAAATCCTTGACGTGCGGTTTTAGCATCCACCCATTCTGAGAAAGGGGTAGGGACACTTTCCTGAAGAAGGCAAGGATGGCAAAAAGAGAGGGAGGACAAGAGAGTATGACCCTTCCAGAGGCCACCTTCCTGCTCTGCTGAGGTGTGCCCTCCACTCTGCCCCCAGAACTCTCAAGTGGGATGGGGTAGTACCTGCATAGAATGAGTCTTGGCGCTCAGGAGCTGGGGCTTTGTCACAGCTGGCTTGGCTGAGGGTCTCTTGGATGTTGGGCTCAATGGTCTCCATGCTGAGAAAGGCGAGCTGGCTGGAGCAGGACCAGCTTGAGCCACCCCCAAGGCCTTTTAAAGCCCCTTTGTCTTGTCCCCAGAGCTGGCAGCTGAATGACCTCACTGAGCTGTTTTTAGAACCTGTCCCCCTCCCTTCTTTCCCTGTCCCACAACTCCTGGTGTGACAGACATGGGCACCTGCCTCCCCTTCCCCGCACCCCACTCCCTCTGGGCTGTGAGGTCTGCTTGGCTAAAAATAAGTCTGAGCCACTAAACAGAATCTTGCCCAGCATTCTGTGAAAGGTGGGGGGGGAGGAGGTGCTAAAATGAGAAGTAGGGATAAGTATGGGATCTTGAATGGCATCTGGAATTTCTTTGTAGGATACAGGACAGTCTAGGGATGTCAGACTATTAACTCGTTCTTTTAGCCTTTATGCAAATTCAAAGACATAAACTTTCTGAGGTGAGATTTAGAATGATGGAAGAGAAGAAAGATAACAAGGGAGAGCAAATACTGAGATTTTAGAAGTGGCCTTTGCTACCCAGGGCCACCCCCCCCACCCATCCCCCACCCCGCCGCCAGACAGGGTTTCTCTATTATAACTCTGGCTGTCCTGAAACTCACTCTGTAGACCAGGCTGGCCTCAAACTTACAGAGATCCACCGCCTCTGCCTCCTGAGTGCTGGGATTAAAGGCGTGTGCCACCAAAGCGAGGCCCCAGGCAACATTTTTGCTACATTTTTGAGATGAGAAACCAATCATGACTATCCCCAACACCTTGCTAGATCCCAGAAATCACAAATGAACTTGTAAGTGTCAAAAGTAGCAAAAAAATACTGTGCCTACAAATTAACATTGTGAAAAGCCTCAGCTGGCTTTCAAGTACACTCCCTACTCTGAATTACCCTTTTTCCTCCCTTCATCCTAACATCTAGCAAACAACCACCACCACCAAAAACTTCAGGTCCCTTCCCTGTCTGGCCTTTGTAGTCTGTTCTTAGTTTGAATTGAGCCATCTTTGTCTAATAGCAATGATGCACGAGTAAAATTATCCTCCTCTCCCTCATTACTCCTCTCAACCTGTCCCCAAGGCTGTTTGCAAGGAACACGAGGTAGATGGGATGCGTGGATATGAAGTCAGGGATTTAGGGCTCAGATCCTGATTGAAAACAAAAGGGTTCAGGCACTCACTGGCTTGCTTGGCCTTCTGGACATAGGTGGTAGTGAGATCTTCTGCCACTGGGTGGGGGACTGGGCCCACCATAGGGATGAGATGAGGACCAGGCCGTAGTGGGCCATGAGGTAACAGAAGTGCTTCTGCTGGTGGCGGCTGAAGGACTGCCCCTTCCTCCCAAGATGGGGAGCTCACACGGCTGTCCCCCTGCATGGGAGAGCCAGTTTTAGCAGGTGCTGGGTCTGCAGGGCTGTCAGACAGGTACACCTCATCAGGCTGGGCTCCTGGAGGGAAAGGCCTTGTGGGACCTCGGCGGCGGGTTCGTCGGGGCTTCTCCTGTGTGGCAGGGCCATCAACATCACTGTCTGTCTCTCCATAGTAAGCTTCACTGTCAGGGGGTGAACGAAGGCTCCCAGGCTGAAGAGCTTGGGGGACAGGAGCGCCTGGGGGCTCAGGACTCAATGGAGACAAGGGTGACAGCACCTGAAGCTCCCCTGGAGATGGAGATCTCATAGACCCTTCATCTGCTACCCTGGATGGAAAAGATGACAGAGTTTGAAAGGAGGGGCTACAGGACTAACAGCTGTGGGAGGGATGAAGGTAGGGCAGTGGAGAAAAGGAGACTGGCATATGGTTGGAAGAGGGGCATCTGAAGGCTTTGAGGAAGATGTGATAAGGAGGACACAGGCCAAGGATTGAGGTCCACCAGTCATTCAAATACCTCCTCAACATCCCATCCATCAGCTGCAGATACATTCCACTGGGAGATATATACAAACATTCTCCAGCAGAAAAACATAATCAGAAATAGGTATTGTTAGTTACTGAAGCCAGGCCAGTGAGACAT
This sequence comes from Cricetomys ansorgei, assembly GCA_026225945.1. NCBI lineage: Eukaryota > Metazoa > Chordata > Mammalia > Rodentia > Nesomyidae > Cricetomys > Cricetomys ansorgei. Next base: position 7,707,219 of record JAMJFZ010000770.1, on the reverse strand, counting down.
AGCACTGAGACAGGCAAGGAGAGACACAGGCTAGGGTTTCTCCATACCTTCTGACAGTGAGGACAAGCTGATGTCCTGAGGCATCAATGAGGGTCATGGCACTGGCATGGGAGAAGCTGGTGCAAGAAACCCCGTTGATTGCCATGAGCTGGTCTCTCTCTCGGAGCCCTGCTCTGCCAGCCTGACTCCGTCTTCGGATCTGCAATGTTGGAGGAGAGATTGTGGATCGTGGAGAGTTCCAATGGGAATGGAAGGAATGGGTGAGAACGACCCTTGTGAGAGCTGATTTTTTTTTAGTAAAGTGAAAAGGATAGGGAGATGGGCTGGAATGCAACTGAAGAGGCCGTTCAGAGAAGATTCGGGTTGATGGGAGGCAGCAGGGTAATCACTGACGGCAGCAGGCATGGAGAAAACTGCATGGGGTGAAGGCTGAGAAGTGGTGAGCCCCAAGATTTTCCTCCAAGGACAGTATCCCTACTAGCCAGAAAAGTACTAGCTAGAAAAGTTTTCTAGGCCTTGAAATCGCAGGTGCCATTATGTGTTAATGTTAGGATGGTATTCCAGACCAAAGTGACCCAGCTGTATTCTGGAAGATTGTAACACAGGGCTGGCTATCATTTATCTGGAGTTCTCACTGAATGATAGGCACTGTACTGTGTGAAATAGTGCACCTAATTCTTAGAATGGGTTATAAAGTAGTTACTATCATTACCCACATTTTAAAGCCCAGAAAACTAAGTCTGTAGGGCGGAGCCATAAGGCTAATGACTTCATCAGAGAGTCTAGCACCCAGTCTTGCCTAGTAAAAGAATGGATATAACTTAGGGAAAGAGGAGCACTGAAGGAAGGCACTGGCATGGCAGGGCAGGGCAGGGCAGGGCAGGGCAGGGCAAGACAGGGTTGGGCTGGGCTGGCTGAGACTGCCTCAGCTTGTCACATATCAGTTTAGTCAGAGAGAAATTAGAACCTTCCCTACATTCCTGGAGTTTAGAATAGAGAGGCTCACACACACAGGGGAGCAAATACTGAATGAGCAGACGCAGCCTTTTCTCCCATAGTGCTGAAGCAGAGTCTTCCTTTTGCTCTGCTCCCTGGAACCAGAATTGGCTTTACCAATCGTCCTCCAGGAGCTTGTGGTCACAGCCTGCTCCCCTATAGCCTTTAGCATGCTTACCTGCCCACCTGCCCACCGCCTCTTCACATCCACCCACTCTGCCCACCCCCTGGCCCAGGAGGCCACCACATGACTCTTTCCAAGTTCGCTTGGGTTCCATTCTCCATAAAACATCATTTCAGGGGCTCTCTCTTACCTTAGATACCTGTAAAGGTTTCCTCTGTTCGGCCCCCCCCTGAAGTCGGAAGCCCCAGGGTGCTCCCCCTGCTAATATGACCTGCACTTCCTCCTCAGCACCCATCGCACAGCTTGGCTTGTGGCCCCCGAAGTTTGGACAATGTCCCTGAGAGAGAACTTGAGGTGCTGGTACCCCGTCCGGCCTGCCTGAGGCTGTCCTGCTCCTGCCGACCCAGGCCTGCCCCCCCAACCGCACACCACAAGCAGGCAACTTAGCCCTGGGATCAGTCCAGTCCAGTCCACATGTCCTGTCAATCACAGCTTGCTCAAAATAGTCGCCAGCTGTAACCTTCTCCCCCCCCCCCCCCCCCCCCCCGCCCCGACTGTGTCACTCCTGGAATCTAATTATAACACAGACTTCTGCCCTCCATGTCCTCCTTCCCACTGCATGGGTCTCTCAGATCGCTGGGCTTTCTAACTAAGTACGATCTTTCAGGTGCTGTGCCTTCCCCCAATAATTATGAACCTAACTGCTTCCATTGCAAAGTGACAGCAAGAGGCTTCACTCCCAGAGTTGGCGAGAAATGACTGGGTTTGCTCCATAAACTCTTAAGGGAAGAGTGCTGTTTTGCTGTTTGAACTTACTATTGAACTAGGACATGTTTGTGCACTGTGCAGTATACTGATCATGGAAAAGATGACTTTTGTGAAAGAATAACAGTTTAATGCCAGCACTTGGGGTAGAGAGGCAGGCAGATCTCTGAGTTCAAGGCTAGCCTGATCTACAGAGCAAGTTCCAGGACATCCAGGGTTACACAGAGAAACCTTGTCTTGAAAAACCGAGAAAAAAAAAAAGTTTATACATCAAGTGGTCAGATATGTGTAAGTAACAGACCCAAGCCTCAAACCTTCCCCAGAGGGTACAGCTAAGGGATATGTGTAAGATAAAGGACACCTGGTAGATGGCTCAGCATTTCAGCCTGATGCCTAACCTGAGTTCTGTCCCTGGGACCCACATAGTGGGAGGAAGAAACTGACTCCAAAAGTTGTCCTCTGACCTCTACATGCACCTTGGAGCATTCAAAAAGCAGCACCTGGGTAGTCTGAGGCTGGGGGAAGGTGAGCGGAGGTGAGGTAGTCAATGGTGCTCTGCGGAAAGATAAGGTTTACCTTTCCCCATGTGACCCTAGGGATTGAATCAGGCTTTGTGTGTGGAACGCAAAAGCTGGACTTCTGAGCTCTAGCCTTAGTCCTCAAATCAAGCAATTGATCAGATACTTGCAGAGGTCCAAAGAAGAGTCAGTTCTTTCAAAAAAGTCCCTGAAGGGGAAAAACCCCACACAACTGTTATCATGACCCACAAATCAGAGCGCTATCCACCGCAGGGCTAGTGGGGACAATGGTACACTGCTCAGCCGTGTAATTTTAAAAATTAGTGATTTTGGTGTCAGTGAGGTGGCTCAGCTGGTAAAGGTACTTGCTGTGCAAGCCCGGCAGCCTGTCTGATCCCTAGAACCACAGTGGAGGAGGACTGACTCCTGTCCGCTGTCCTCTGACCTCCATACCTGTGCTGTGACAGAGTGTGAGCACACCCAGGCACACATGTCACACACAATCATGCATTTTCAAATTAGTGACATTTAAAGTCAACTAAAATCAAGTAACTAAGTGATTCAAGATTCAAGAGGCTGATGCAGATATGTTCTTATTTTTCATTACTATTAATCCGTGTGGAAATCTGTGTCATCCACCACAGGACTGGGTACTGTGAGGAGGAATTTTGATGAGATCTGATTCAGTTGTTTTGATGCCTCTTTCTCAAAGCCTTTTCTAATCATCTTCCAGCTCCTCCCCCACAGAATCAATCCTTCCTTCCTTGGGCAACATAGGGATCTTGTGCACACTTCCATGTTTCTGCTGATAATGTAGATTATTCATATGCTCCTAGAACATTAAAAGTTAGAGGCAAGGAATGTGTGCTGATGTTGTCCACAATTTGACTTTTTGCTTTGTTTTTCTTTTGAGGCAGAGTCTCACGTAACCCAAACTGGACTCCGAACTTCTGATCTTCCTCCCTCTACCTCCCAAGTCATAAGTTGCATTTTATTATATTCTGTATCTCAGGTTGTTCTCAGTAAATGTTTGCTGAACTGAATTGCTATCACAGTACAAGGGGGAGGTATTCGTGGAAACATGGGCACAGAGATGTGTGTAAACAAGCAACTGTTGATACTAATAAACTACTTGTTTCTAGGTTTCCATTGCACAGATGTGTCCCACATTATGAAACCTCTTTCTGTTATAAAACATAACATTATCATGCTGTAACTGATTAACAATGTTAGGGTTTGTGGGTAGCTGTTCTGCTGCTGTTATAAAAACTTGGCTATGATATAGTTATGAGAAACATGTTGTGGGATATTTTACTCCTGTGTGCTGTTTTTGGTTTGTAAAAGGGCTTCCTGTAGCCTTGCAGCTGTGAAGCCTGATGCCTTGCAGGCCTTGCTTCCTACGCATTTACACCTTAGTGCTAGTCGCTCAGATCTCCACAGGTAAAGGCTAATTGTTATTATAGTTGAAGGTCTGAGGCCAGGGATCAGAGAAGACTCTGATCACCCACAGCTGGTAAGCTAAGATACCACTGTGTTGTGATGAAGGCCTACATGAGGAGATGGGGCTTGGAGAAAAGATTAAAGGAGCTAGCAGGGGAAGCAGAGGGGAAGAAACAGAATGGAGAGGCAAGAATGGAGAAGCAGAAGCAGGAGAATGGGGAGGTGTGAGAGGATGATGGTGAAAAGACTGGGCGGCTGACCCCCAAAGAACCAAGAGACAGTCAGACCGATGCAAATGCAAGAGGCTTTTATTGTCCGGTGTGCCGGGTTCCACCCTCAGCAAGTTCCTGTGCAAGGAACAGGGAAGGCAGACCCCGATCCCTTTGTCCCTAGGCCTTTTATGGGGTACAGGGGAAGGGGTCTGGGGACAGGGCTTGTGCAGCTCTGATTGGCTCAGAGCTCCCCAAGTTCTCTCTCAAACTAATTGGTTAGGTATTCGCATGCGAGAATGGTGGCCCGGGAGACAGGGAGGTGCTTGGGGGTCATCTCCCTGATGACTGTTAGCACTTGGGTGATGAGGCCTGGATGTATTCATGCTATGTTTCTTAAATCCTTTCACTTGTGACTGTTCCAATCATGGAACAGCTGTTTCTAGCTCCTGATCACTAGCATTGATTAATTGAAATTCTTTCACTTGTGACTGTTCCAATCATGGAACAGCTGTTTCTAGCTCCTGATCACTAGCATTGATTAATTGAAATCCTTTCAATGGAATGAAGTCTCTGCCTAGTCGCCTGGGTATTGAATCCCCTGAGATTTGACATGACTTGTAATCAATAAAGAGCACTGGAAAAACCAACGATGGACTTTTATTAAGCAATTGGACATTTATTAACAGAAACAGAATTTAGAATTAGAGTTAGAATTAGAGTTGGAGAATTTGGAGTTAGGAGAACAATCCCTGAGTTCTTGTTACTCTATTGCCTACCATGATTTTATGAAGTTATTAGACTTTACCAGTGGGAAAAAAATTATCTAGATATCTCTTCATTGACTATTCAAATATTTCTTATTTCTAAGTTGTGTGTCTGTGTGAGTGTGCATGTGTGTTCATGTGACTATAGTGCAGAAGAAGGCACTACATATCACGGAACTGGAGTTACAGGTGACCGTGAGCCTTTCTGTGTAAGTCCTGGGAAACAAACTTGAGTCTTTTGCAAGAGCAGCAAGCGTTCTTAACTGCTGAACCATCTCTCCAGTTCCTTGTTTTTATTTTTTATTTTTTACCAATTAATCTTTTACTTTTATTGTACATATCAATATTTTACAGAAATAATTAACCTGAAAGTACACCTCTTCCGATTCCTTTCATTGTATTTTTATTTACGTCATATGTGTGTGTATTAATGAATACATCTAAGGTCACCACTACTCAGGAACTGAGGCAGAAAGATTGCTTGGGCACAGAAGGTCAAGACCCACCTGGCCTGGACAACATAGCAAGATCCCACTTAAAGAAAAAAATTAAGTGCTACCTGTACGCCAGTGACTTAAACTAACACTCAGTGAATATCAGAACCACCCAGAAAACATTGGCAGCTGTGGGTTCCCTCAAATAAGACACGCATACACCTTCAGCTTTGGGGACTTTATTGGTCTACCACCAGGCAGCGGTTGAACACGCAGTGGAACAGTACCCTATGCAGAGCTCCACCCGCACCTCCAGCCTTTCCTCTTCATTCATTCATGTCATTTATTGTTTTGAGACAAAGTCTCGCTACATAGCCCAGGCAAGCCTTGAACTTCTTTTTGAGACAGAGTCTTATGTAGCCCAACCTGGTCTTGAACTTGCTATAAAAGGTGCCTGAAGTTCTGATCCTTCTGCCTCAGCCTCCAGAGTGCTGGAATTACAGCTATGTACCACTATGTCCAGTCAGTGCCAGTGTTTTGTTATATTTTGTTTTGTTTTACAGCAGTAACTGTTTTTGGGGGCGGGGAGGTTAAGACAGGGTTTCCCTGTTGTGACTCTGGTTGTCCTGGAACTCACTGTAGACCAGGCTAGCCTCAAACAGAGATCTGCCCAGCAGTAACATTTTTAAGAGCACTACAGACAGTTCTAAGTGCAAAGTTGGGATATGGGAAATTTTAAGCTTGTGAATCTTAGCTTTTACTAGGGGTGTGTAACTGTAAGCAGGACAAATTATATGTACTTCCGTGTGGTGAAATCAAAGATAAAAAGGAGAGAGTCAGGGCTCAGCCTTAGGCAGGCGCTCAACAAACGTTAGCTGCATTTGGCAAATTACTACACTAGACACGTGTTAGTCAGCAAATCATCTGGGAGGGAGACATTTGCCATGCTTACTGTTAGGGACTCAAGGGGTTAGTGTTTGCTGAGCTCCATCTTCATCTAGGCAGTTTAGAAATTTACATTTCTAGCCAGGTCTTCTGGCATACACCTTTAATCCCAGCACTCTGGAGGCAGAGGTAGGAAGAACTCTGTGAGTTTGAGGCCAGCCTGGTCTACAGAGTGAGTTCTAGGACAGCCAAGCCAGTGATACACAGGAAAACCGTCTCAAGGAAATAAAAGAAACAAGGAAGGAAGGAAGGAAGAAATTGACATTTTTAACAAGTCCCAGCTGATCCAAGGATCCACTGACATTACTTTAAAACTGGACAGAAACACGGTTGGTGACAAAGAACACTGGCTGCTCTTCCAGAAGACCTGGGTTTGATTCCCAGCATCCTCATGGCTACTAACAAGCTTTTCAACCCCTTTTCCGGTAAAAGAAGGGGGTGTGGGTGTGGCTGTGTACTGAGTCTGGGCTCTCAAAGACTGCTGTTACTCTTTCTCACTGGCAACTTGACTCCGGGCCTCCTTTTCAGGCTAAAAGATTTCTAACTTGTAACATTTTTAAACCTCAGTTAGCTCATAGGGTTAGGAAGAAAATGTAAGGAAAGAGAAGCCTTTACAACCCTTTTTTGGCTGTTTTAATCTATCTAAGCCTGGGGAACAGAACTAACTCTTCCCCCTTCTGGTTCAGCTTCTCCCAGCAAGGCAATTACTGAGAAAGATCTAAATTGTTAACTTTTCTAAAACCCCAGTTAGACCACTTTATCTGAGCCTCATTTCTGCCTGCTTCCCCTAGCATCATCTTTCCTCACGCTCTCACTCTCTTATATACCTCCCTCCAAGCTGTTCCCAGAAGTGCAAGCAGCATGCAACCACAAGGGGGAAGGGCTTTTCTTTGGCAAAATCTTACTCTACAAACAAGTCTGTAAACTGCAGTTCCAGGGGATCCACTGCCCTCTTCTGGTCTCTGCAGGCACTCATCCACAAGGTGCACAGACACACATGCAGTCAAAACACCCATCTATAAAAAATTAAAAAATCTGGACAGTAACAACTGCCTGGTTAGCAATGCATGCGGAAACCGAAGTACCCATTTTTTCTAAGCATGCACTACTGTGTAATTACCTTTACATACGAAAACAAAACATTTTGCTCACTCTGAGTTGGCCCAAGGAAGTGCTTAAGGCAGTATAAACAGTACTGAAAGGATTACAATGCATGCACTGGATAGCATAAAAGTTGTGAGTTCAAGGTGACCCTGGATTAGAGATCCAGTTTCAGAACAGCCTGGCTATTGAGATCCAGTCTCAAAAAACTGATTAGGGAGAAAAAAAGAGCAACAGTTATTGATTAGTTAATATTATTCTTAGAGAGCCTTATGATTACTGTAGCTCTTTTCTTTCTTTTTGTTTTTGGACAGTGTTTCTGTTGAGACTCTGGCTGTACTGGAGCTCCCTCTGTAGATCAGACTGGCCTCGAACTCACAGAGATCCACCTGCCTCTGCCTCCCCAGAGCTGGAACTAAAGGCCTGCGCCACCGCCCCCGGGCTAACCTTTATTGAACAAACACTATACTAGCAATCTTATAAAACATCTCTAAAATCACCTCAATTCTGTTTGTTAGGCATTATTTTCATTATAGTGAGAGAATAAGTCGGGCAGAAATCCAAACATCGAACTAATGGGCTCAAACCCGAACTCATAAGCATACAACCTCACAGCAAAGGATCGTAGGCTGCCACTATCATGCTTGGCTCAAAGGTCAGGGATTAGATCTACCTGGTCGAAGCAAATCAATGGGGTGAAAGGTTAACAGGAAGTGGTTACAGGGCTAGAGGTCATAAATCTGTCACGTATGACGGAGGGAGCGTTACTAAAAATAGTCTGACCTAGCCTTGTCAATACCCTCTCAGCTGGCAAAGCCATAAAGAATATGGAACATATGGGGAAAAAAAAAAAAAAGCGTAAAACTCTGTCGCTCCACAGCGGCCATGACAAGAGAAGAGGGGCGCATGCGCAGCATCCGGGTTCCCGGAAGCGTGCCTAAGGTCGACGTGGCAGAAGGAGTGGCCCGGCCCTAGAGCATGGGGCGGGACTTCCGGGGACGACACGCCAGCCCACCTCGGAACCGGAAGTTGAGCCTGGGAGCCTTGACGTTAGGAACGAAGTCGAACCTGGATCTGGAGCCGGGTGAGGAGTGGCATCGCGAGGTTGCGCTGTGGGGAGGAATGCTTAGGAGAGGACGGGGTATTTCTGGCCTGATCGCGGTCCGGTTTTAGAGGAAAGGGAGGAGCCTGGGGCGGGGCCTGGGAAGAGACCCTCACCTCCCGCACCGGTGCCCGAGAGTCGGTCCCAGACCCCTCCTTCACCTCCTAGCACAGGTTCCGGCTCCCGCCTCGCCCTCCCAGCATGTTGAAGGGCATTAGGAGCTTCGTCTTTACTGCTTAAGGAGCCGGCCCTCATTGTGGCCCAAGAGGCTGGCTTGGCTTCCGATCTCGATCCCTGGAGCTCCCAAGCCTCCGCATCTCGGGTACTTTCAGAGTTCTAGAAAGCTTGCCCCGCCCCTTTGGGTTGTCACCCTAGAATGGAGTCAAGATTGGAGTTTGACTCCAAGCTTGTTCCGTCCATCTCTCGTCTGACTTCCCGAAGTTAAAGGGAGAAGGACGTCTCCCAAGCTTAGTGTCGGTGGCATAGGCAAGATTTAGGATTTGGAAGGACAGTTACGACAATGGCTTAGACTTCACAGAGTTTTCAGTCGAGAAGCGGTTCAGCTTTTGAGCTTTCCTAGCAGAGAGAGAGGCCCATTGTTCTACTGCACCACCTGGGAGGGTTTACTGCTCCTGGATCCCTTTTGCCTGCGGAATAACTAGAGTGATAAGGCTGTTTAGATCTGCTGTCCTTTTGGAAGGACCCTTGAAAGGAACTCAGACTCATTCTTCTGTTGCTGGGCAAGGTTGTAATAGTTTTTTTCATAGCGATCCATCAAACAAGTATTAGAACAAAAACAATTACAGACGTGCCTTGGAGTTTAGAGTACCCATAGCTCTCTGCTTGGATGAGATGCTTGATCTTTGTCAAGATCAAGCTTGCTAGATTTTCAGGTGTTTTCTACATTTTTATCTTATTGCTTCATTTGTAAGGTTAATACACTCTTTTTCATGGACAGACTGGTCAGAGTAACATTTGGATTATTGTAGTCAGACAAAGAATGCCATTTCTTCAAAGCAGCTAATTGATAGATAGCTTGTCTTTCTTGGGGAGGGATTTTAGTTGATCCATTTTCTACTTTTTGCCTTAGTGGTTACAAAAACAAAACCCCAGCACATTAGCAGTTACTAAGTGTTTATGGGATGAATGGGTGAGTTGATGGTAGACAGAATGAATGGGAGATGGAAACATTGTTTTATTTACCTGTAACAGAATGGTAGGTTATCAGCCAGAGGATTCTGTGTGTCTAGACACTGAGAATGGTGGCTGCTGATCCATTTCCTTAGGTCTGTCTGAAGTTGAAATTTATACCTTCTTGGCAGTGACACAACATGAGGTTCACAGTAACAAAATCCTTGCTTTGCGGACAGTGACTGGGTACTGTATGGGGCAGGAAGTTACTGAGATCCTGTGGTAGTGTGGGGATAGCTAAGTTGATCACTGCTTGAGAAGATCAGTCCCTTTTTGTCTCCTGCTTCCCTAAGTAGTTGCTCTCTCCTTAGAAAGTATATTTTGACTGATTTTATTTTCCTTTTCCTTCATCAAATAGGTGAGATCAAATCGGGGATGCTCTCATAATGAATGTCAACCAGTCAGCTCCACCTGTTCCACCATTTGGGCAGAACCAGCCCATCTACCCAGGGTATCATCAGTCCAGTTACGGTGGGCAACCAGGACCTGCAGTCCCTGCTACTCCCTATGGGGCCTATAATGGCCCAGTGCCGGGCTACCAGCAGACACCACCCCAAGGTATGTTTCCGGTTCCTTTTGAGCTAAGGAAGGGAAATGAGCAATCTCCAGGTTAGATTGTATTGCTCTAATGAAGCTGCTTAGGGAGTGACTGAGGAGCATGAATCTGGCTCTCTGAAAACAAAGGCCCTGTGAGTAGTCTGCCTCACCCCGTTTTTACATGTGTGACTGTTTTCACCTTAAGACATCTATTTGGAATGCATCTTCCAGATTCAATAACAGCTCACTTCTGTGGGTGTCACCCTGGATAGCCTCACCCGGCTGCATTATTAAGAAAGGGTCATCGCTTTTCCATTGACTCTTGACTTTTAAGTCTCCCTAAAATCACTTATATGTGTTGAGACTGCCTCTTATTTGACTCCTGGTTCTGGCCATAAAATGATTCTGGGACACGTGTGTCTGTAAATGAATCTGAGAGGAAAAGTGTTTGTATGCCTGACTAATAGTACTCCCTGTATCTTTTAATGTCATTCATTTTCTTTTGCTTGGGTTTCCTCTTCTTGGATGTTTTGTAATATCAGTGAAATAAGAAAACTTGGTGTTGCGTTAGATTCTGTGTGTGTGTTTTGGGGGTTAAATGTAGGCCCTGTATATACATGCTTTTTAGCATTGAGCTATGCTACTAGCCCTGTGTTTTGTTTTATGATACTTTTTCAAGAAGAGTAGCTGGTCCTCTGCATGTTACCTGAAAAACCTTGTATAGTCATTAATAGTAGAATGTTTGGTTAGACTGGCTGAAGACTTAAGAGTATGCCAAACTCTTTATGTTATTTAAGAGAGTAGATTCCACTGGGCCTGGTGGCACAGGCCTGTAATCCCAGTTATGAGGGAGGCTGCATTGGGAGGATTGCAAGTTCAAGGCCTGCCTGGGCTGTAGAGTGAGTCCAAATCCAACTTAGGTAACAGAGTAAGATTCTGTCTAAAAATAAAAAGTGAAAAAGAAGATAAAATCATTGGCAAAGTGCTTGCTTAATACGTATGAGATCCTAGGTTCAATCCCAAGAACCACCAAAAAATAAAAAAATAAAAGTGGGTGGGGGTTGGGTTAGAGGCTTGAGACGGCTCAGCAGGTTAAGGTGCTCATCACTAAGCATAATGACCTAAGTTCAACCCCTGAGACCCACAAGGTGGAAGGAGAAAAGAAGTTGTCTTCTGACCGTCACACACAATAAATACATAAATATAATTTTATGATGTTTAGAGAGATGGCTCAGTGGTTAAAAGCACTTCTTATTCTTGTAGAGGACCCGGATCCAGTTCCCAGCATCCACATGGCAGCTTACAACCATCCCTAAGTCCTGTTTCAAGGGATCCAGTGCCCATTTCTTACTTCTGCAGGCACCAGTCATACATGTGATACACATACATGTGACATACATGTGAACGAAGCACTCATACATACAAAACAAAATAAATAAATCTAATAAATCTAATTTTTAAAAATTAAAGAGAAAGTAGATTTAATTAAGAGAAGGTATTAGCCAAGCAAGGCATGGATAGGTTTTGAAAATGAATAAAATATTATTACCATTATCTCACTATAAAAAAACTGAAGTGGTAAAATTAGGTCTCCGTTCTTTAGAAGTACCTTGTTCTGGTTGGGACTTTGACTGGACATAGTCCACTTCTGCTCTGTTAGGTTTGACTTATCAGAGTGGAGTTTGTTGTTCTCTTTTGAGAGAGGTTTGTTATTGAAGGGACAATCTATTTGGTTATGGTTATGGCTAGTGAGCAAATTCAACTTCTCAATCTGCTCTCTCCTGAGGGTCAGCAATATTTCAAAAGTGATTCATCATTTCTTGTATTTTATGCTGGAAGTATGGCTAAGCTTAGTGGAAGTAGTTTTGAGGGCAGATCTGGTAAGTGGGAAAGACAGAGCCCAGCTTTTTCGAGAATGTAGGTGACAGCATTAACAATGGGATACGCCACTTGTCCTGACAAAACTCTTGGAGAAATAAAGGTCTCTGACTTGTAAGAATGCTACTGAAAATGGAAGTGGGTGAGAAGTACATGAATAGGATATATAAAATATACAAAGAAGAGTGGGTCAGAGGAGCCTCTCTGGGAAGTGCCTTTCTTGTGGTTGGTGTAGCTCAATGGGCGAACTTGCCTAGCATGCCTGAAGCCCTGGACTCTGTCTCCAGCATTGTAAACAACAAACAAACACCCCTCTCACTCCCAGTTTCTTGAACTTCTGATCCTCTTGATTCCCAGATGCCAGGATTATAAATAGGTGTGGACCACCATGGAGTTTATTTTAGATTTATTTATTTTATTTTACTGGTGAGAATGTTTTGCCTGCAAGTATGTATTCAGAAGTTAGAAGAGGGAGTTGAATCCTCTGGAATTGGAGTTACAGATGGTCGTCAGCCACCGTGTGGGTGCTAGGAATAGAACTTAGTTCCTCTGCAATTAGAACCCAGGTTCTAAACTAATGAGCCATCTTTCCAAGCCCCACCATGCAGTGTTTTATGTGGTGCTGGGAGTTGAATCCAAGACTTCATACTAGGCAAGCAACTGACCACATCCCCAGACCCCTACTTTCTTTCTTTTTCTTTTCTTTTTTGAGACAGGGTCTCACTATGTTCCCTGGCTGTCCTGGAAATCACTATGTAGACCAGGGTAGCCTTAAAACTCACAGAGATCCACCTGCCTCTGTGCTGGGATTAAGGCTTGCACACCACTGCCTGGTCACACCCCTAGTTTCTTTTAGAGTAGTTCATTACATTCTTGCTCATCATCTTCTGCACTACCTTTCTCATGTGTCCTTAGTTTCACAGTTATGGAGTAAAATATTTCCCTGGAAAGGATTGAAGGCTGTCTTTGAGTGAGAGAGAGGAGAGTGTATTGATGCCCTACATTGTGTTACTCTGACTAGCTTCATCCTAATATTCCTGTTGGAGAAAGTAGCCTGTTTGTTGGACATCCATGTGCCAAATATTGCTGCAGTAAGAGTTGCATGGTGTCCTTTTTTGCTGTGAAGCTGGAGTGTGGGGTTAGTGAAGGTTTTTCTTACTGATTCTTGCTTTGCATTCCTGCTTCAAGATGAAAGAGAAAGTTATTCCCCAACCATTTAGTTTCTGTCCTTTACTCTCAGGTGTGTCAAGAGCCCCACCTTCCTCAGGGGCACCTCCAGCCTCAACAGCACAGGCCCCTTGTGGTCAGACTACATATGGCCAATTTGGCCAAGGTGATATACAGAATGGGCCAAGCTCTGCAGCTCAGATGCAAAGGTATGTACTGGGTGAGCCTAAAATCAATGCGATGAAAGTAGGTTAGGAATGTATGAGGGTCTATTTTTTTTTTCCTTTCACTTAGATTCTTTTGCCTTCTTTTAATTATTTTTCTTCACATCTACCTATCTTAAATCAATCTGTCTGTCTGTCTGTCTATCTGTCTACTGTCTATCTATCTCAAGGCAGGGTTCCTCTGTATAGATAGCCCTGGCTGTCCTGAAACTCACTATGTAGACCAAACTGGCCTTGAACTCACAGTGTTCTGCCTGCCTCTGCCTCCTGAACGCTCGGATTAAAGGCATGTGCCACCACCACCCAGCTCGTTTATTTATTTTGTATGTATGGATGATGTGTGTGGGGGCATGTGTGCCATGGGGTGCATGTGGAGGGCCACAGGACAACTTTCAGGCATCAATTTTCTCCTTCCAGTGTGTGGGTTCTGGAGATCAAACTCAAGTCTTGAGGCTTGATGGCAAGCATCATTACCCACCAAGATATGTTTCTAGCCCTTGCCTTCTGTTTTTCCAGGTTACAGGTACCAGCTACTACTGGTGTCCATCCCTATTATGGACCCAGCTTAGTACTTGGATTCTTCCATATGACCTTTTTGTGAACCTGAATCCCCCCTCCCCTCCCTTATTAGACATACATTTCTACAGTGGTTCTAGTCCTCAGGAGCCTATGCTAAGGGAAAACAGGAACAGGGACCTCAGGATTGTATGTGTTTCCCTTTCCACTAGACCAGGCATTTAGTAGGACTGATTTATTAAATTTGAAGGAAAGCTGCATAAATAACGAGAAGCTGATAAACCTCTCTTTGCATGAAAGTCTATTAAAGGAAGGAAGTCATGTCTGTCAGAATGTGGTTAGGGTTCTGGTAGTAGTTTAAAAAGTATAACTGGGTATCATGTGGTAACGAGAAAGTCATTTCTGGCACTTACCAAGTGTCCTGTATACATACATTGGCACTGAGCATAAATCTTAGATAAGGCAAGTATGGGACACAATAGATGATAATAGACAGACAAATACACCTAAACATGTAAGATAGGGTGAGGCTGTGGGTAATTTATGAGGAGGTTGGAGCTGTTTTAAACATGTTGGTCAGGTAAGCCTCTGTGAAGTATTTGAGACCTTAGTGAAATCAAGAAGTAAGCCATACAAGACCTGAGGGAAGAGTGTTTTAGGTAGAGGTACAGCAATGCAAAGGCCCTGAAGTAGAAATTAATTTGGTGGACATGGGGAAGAACAAGAGGTCAATGTATAGTTGGAGTGTAGTCAGTAATAGAGCCCTTGAAAAAGATAGTGAGTAGTGAGATAAGAGAGCGAGTGTTTCAGGGAACTGCAGAGATGGCTCAGCAGTTAAGGACTCCTGCTGTTGTTGCAGAGGACTTGGCTTCAGTTCCCAGCACCCACATGGAGGCCGACAACCGTCTATAACTCTAATTCCAGGGGATTCAGCCCTCTTCTGGCCTATTTGGGTACCAGGCATGTACATGGTACACATACATATGTGCAAAAAACGAAACAACAAAAACACTCATACACATTTAGAAAATTAAATATTTAGAGAGACCAGGTGTCTGTTGCACACGCTTTTATTCCCAGAACTTGGGAGGCAGAGACAGGCAGATCTCTGTGAGGTATAGACAAGCCTTGTTTGCATATCCAGTTCAGGCCAGCCAAGGCTGCACAGTGAAGCCCTGTCTCAAGGTGGGGGTGGGGGATAGTTTCAGGAAAGGGAGAGCGCGATCAGCTTTGTTCATTCCTTCTGAAAGGTGACGGCAGAGGACTGGCCACTTTATTTGGCGAGGTCATTAATAAAGTAGTCTCAGTGAAGAGATGGAGAAATCTGCCTGCTTGGATCGAAGACTCTCATTTTCTTTTCCTTTTCTTTCTCTGACAGCCCTGGCTATCCTGAAACTCACTATGTAGATCAGGCTAGTTTCAGACGTAGAGATCCGCCAGTCCCTGAGTGCTGGGATTAAAGGCTTGAGCCACCAATATGTGGATCAAAGACTTAACTGGTGGATAGATTACTATCACCTGAAACTGTTTTGTTAAAGTACTCTAGAGAAGAGAGATGAAATAGAACTTCAAAACAAAACGAAACAAAAAAATCCCCCTAACTAAAAATTAAGCTATTAGAAAGAATGTGAAAGCCTTAAGTTCCAGAAACCAAGAGGGATTTTAGGTTAGAGTAGTAAGTTGAATTTGTAGCTGCCTGTTAACTAGGTGAAAAACATCATCTTGAGAAGCCAGGGACTTTTAAATTTAAGCAGTTGTTGGGGATAGGAAGTGAGTCCTTGCATTTTCCCATGAGGTGCTAGGAATGGAGATTGTGATTTTGAAGTGTGTGTTTGGATTAGACCTGCAGAAAGTCTGCACACTGCCAGAGAGAATGAGGAGCTCTGCTTTGCTCAGGTTGGCTGTTGGTAACCAGGGAGGGAAGAGGTCTTGGGACACAAATGGACATGAAGGAACATTCGGGGATACTAAAAATGGTAAAGCGTAGTATGGTGACATACCCTAGCACTTGGGAGGCTGAGGCAGGAGAATCACAAGTTTGAAGCGAGCTTGGGCTACCTAGTGGAGACTCTATTTCAAACAGTCAACAGAAACAACACCCCGTATGTACAGATTTAGGCAAAGCTAGATAGTGACATATGCCTGTCGACTCAGTAGGGGAAGCTAAGGTAGTGGGGTGCTTGAGCCAAGAGTTGGGTGCCAGTTTGGCAATATAGGAAGGTCTGGTCTCAAGAATTCAGGCTGGGTATGGCAACACACATCTTTAATCCCAGTACTTGAGAGGTAGAAGCTGGCAGATCTCTGAGTTCAAGGCCACTTTGGTTTACATAATGAAGTTAAGGCAGGCTAGGGGTATATAGTGAGACCCTGTGACAAAAATAAAAACAAAGACTCATGCCTATATACAAGTTAGATGTATAATCTCCACAGCAACATTATTATTGTCTTAAGATTTATTTCTGGTTTTTAATTGTGTATGTGTGATGGCATGTGTACCTGCGGAGGGCACTGGATCTTCCTGGAGCTAGAGTTACAGGAGGTTATAAGCCATTCCATGTGGGTGCTGGGAACTAAACTCAGGTCCTTTGCGAGAACAGTACACACTGCTAACACTGCTAAGCCATCTTTCCAGCCCCAGGAACATTATTTTTACTGACGCAAAATTATGCTTCTCTAGCATGAGTAAAGCCCTAGGTTTGATCCCCAGTCCACGAAATTGAAAACATATGTACCATAAAATGCTTAGTCAAGTTGTAGTATTTTTATATTGTTCTTACTTGTTTCTGTATGTGTGTACATGGATGATGCATGTCAGAAGATGACTTGTGGGAGTTGGTTCTCTTCCAGCATATAGATTTGGCAATCAAACTCAGGTCAGACTTGGTGGCAAAGAGCCTCTGCTGGATGGGCCACCTCATTAGCTCAGGTTATGGCATGTTTAGTGAAATAACATTTAATGAGGAACGGGAATAACATAGATAAGTTTCATAAAAATACACAAAATCCAGAGAGCACATACATTATTATTATGTTTACAAAAGGCTAAAGGCTGACAAAACTGAACTCCCCTGGGAGAACAGAAAGGGAATCACAAAGGAGACACATGCAGGGCCGTTGGATGTAGTGTGCTGATTTGCTTTCTAATTTTTTTTTTCTTCCCAAGACAGGGTTTCTCTGTTGTAACTCTGGCTGTCCTGGAACTCACTCTGTAGACCAGGCTGGCCTCAAACTCAGAGATCCTTCTGCCTCTGCCTTTCCAGTACTGGAATAAATGGTGTGCACCACTATGTCTGGCTAAAAAAGGAAAAAAATTAAAAATTTAATTATTTTTAAAAAGAATTAAAGTCAGAATTTCAATGTAAGATACCACTGTTTTGATGGATTTGATTCATTTCAATTCCCAGATAGAGTTTCTATGTTGCAGATATCTGCAATAAGATCTTCATGAGACATCAGAGCAGCTGCCTACACTTGGTATACAATGCTACTGGGCCGATTAGTGCTCCTATCTGAATGTGTTGTCCTTGTGCTGGTGTCTAGTGTAGTTACTCAGTAACAAGGTGTTGCTAATAGACCCAGCTGAGAGGCTCTTGGGTCGCTTCTGTAACCCTGTCTTGCGGCAGTGAGCACCATCCTGGGTAATATCTAATGCCAGTCTCAGCAGATCTGCTTCTCTGATTGATCTCACTGATTCTTTGAACCCTATTCTGAGATGAGATCATAGGTACTTTAGTTCAAAAGCTGAACAGTTGGGCGGGAGAGATGGCTCAGCCGTTAAGAGCTCTGACTGCTCTTTCAGAGGTCTTGGGTTCAATTCCCAGCAACCACCTGGTGGCTCACAGCCATCTATAATGGGAGCAGATGCCCTCTTCTGGCGTGCAGGGGTACATGCAGCCATAGCACTCAAATAAAATGAGCAGTCAAACTGTACTGTTCTTCAGTCTTGGGTTTCCTGAGTGAGCACTTGCTTAAGTCTGCTCCCATGTGCTTTTCCTTTCAGTTTCTTCAGGTAATTATAGAACAGGCTAAGGAGATGATAGCTTCTCTATCAAACTAAGTAATGTTTGACCAGAGGGTGCTTGGAATTTGTGGGGTGATCCTAGTGGAAAGTAAGCTTTGCAACAAGTACTACTTGTGTAGACCATGAAGAATGCCATTTGGCTGCAACCATGCAAGTATGAAGCTATCAGAGAGGAACATAAAGTGCCAGAACACAATGCAGCTTTCTGTAATGGTGTGGAACTCTGCCAACTTTGATGACACCCCCCCTGCAGTCACCTCTGCTCTCGTTCTCTTTACAGGCTCCCTGGGTCTCAGCAGTTTGGGTCCCCATTGGCCCCTGTGGTCAGCCAGCCAGCTGTGCTTCAGCCCTATGGCCCTCCCCCCACAAGTACACAGGTGACTGCACAGCTGGCCGGAATGCAAATCAGTGGTGCTGTGGCCCCAGCCCCTCCCCCTCCTGGTTTGGGCTATGGTAAGTAATGGTGAGGCACGCTATCATCCACTCTTCAGAAGTTACGGTTTTGAGGCACATATTTATTTTCGTGTACCTTTGAGCCCCAGATGCAGGGGTTATATTTGTTCCTTTTTGTTGGGGGAAGAAACAATTTTCCAAATGAGGCAGAGTGACTGGACCTCTGCCTGTCTCTTCTGTTTCTCAGGTCCACCAACACCATTGGCCTCAGCCTCAGGAAGTCTCACTAATTCTGGTCCATACAGCTCCTATCCTCAGAGCCAGGCTCCTCCCCTAAGCCAGGCTCAAGGTCATCCTGGAATCCAGCCTCCCCTGCGGTCTGCCCCACCACTGGCTTCCAGCTTCACACCCCCAGCTTCAGGTGGTCCTCGGATGCCTTCCATAACTGGTCCACTCCCGCCTGGACAGGGCTTTGGGAGTCTCCCAGTGAGCCAGCCCAACCATGTGTCCTCGCCTCCTGCTCATGCTCTGCCCCCAGGTACCCAGATGACTGGGCCCCAAGTACCACCACCACCTCAGCAGCCAGGTTATCAGCTTCAGCAAAATGGTGAGTTTTCCCTCAGCATCTGGCTAGAAGCCAAATGCGTGTATTCAGGGTTTTTGTTTATTTGTTTGGAGACTGCTTGCTAAGTGGTATATTAGATGGACAGCTTCAGGGACCATTACTAGGATGTGTGGTTGATAAGACATTTCTCTTGTCTCTTAGTTCTTTCAGAAAGAATGGTCTTTGAGTGGGTTCCTTAGGCACTAGTATACCTCATAATCTGTCTCAAAGAGTCCAGTTATTTTCCAGAGGCCTTAAGAAGAGATAGGGAAGGGATTTTGAGTTTGTTAACCTTGTGCCCTTGTGTCTCAGGTTCCTTTGGACCAGTCCGAGGCCCTCAGCCTAATTATGAGAGCCCATACCCTGGAGCGCCCTCCTTTGGCAGTCAGCCAGGGCCTCCTCAGCCACTGCCTCCTAAGCGCCTGGACCCTGATGCCATCCCCAGCCCTGTAAGTAGGTGCTTATGTGGTCTTGGGGAAACACATGTTGTCTGCCAGATGAGCAGGCTGACCTAAAGGAGGTGTTTGCCTAGCATTTTCTGATAACATTTCCTTTTCAACCATCTTCCTGAAGACTTAGATGTAATATCTAATATCTAAATGGAACTTGAAGTCCCCAAAGTCTTTTAGAGCGGTTTTACTCTATAGCTGTACAGAGAAGAAAGGGGAACCAAGAGTGATCAGCTGCGTTGGTAGAGGTCTAGGTTGAGGGTCGTGTTCTGTCCCTCTTGGACATAATAATAACATGGTCATCTTTGCCCTTTTGTGGAGTAGTGGTCAGGTCTCACTGCCTTAGATCTTCCTGAATCGTCAGCAGGTAGGAGCTCGCTGGTATTAGGTGGTCAGAGCAGGAAAGCCTCACTGGTTCCTCTCTGCTCCTATATAGATAGTGTTGTAGGATGATGCCCCTATTACTATTGGCTGGCAGGACCCTATTATGTAGATGGGGAGCAAGCACAGTGTATGAAGGCAGTGTGCATGTAAAGTCCATTGAGGAAGCTGCTCCCCACCCAGAGCCCCTCCTTTTCAGACAGTGGTAGAGTAGTTCTCCCATGTAGGGCCCGCTTTATATCCTGTCTGTAACATCAGTGTCAGTTACCTCTTCATACTTAGCCATTGTCATGTTCCATTCCGTTCTCTTCCCTCTTCCTTTGGGGAACTACAATGATAAGGAAGCCTATTGGCTAAGGAGAACCCAAAAGGACTGACAGCCCTTCCTTCTCTCTTCCATGGTGGGAAGGAGAGTCTAGCTGGACAGCCAAGGCATCTTCCAGCATGAGAGTTCTTAGGTGTAGGTTTGGCCTGCTAAGGAACTTCCTGTTCTTCAGGGTTTTTCCCATTAGGTCCTCCTTAGAAAGTCCTGCTTGCTTCCTGCTTGCTCCACCTGACTTTATCTTGCTCCATTGTAGTCTGAGTCACTGAGGCCTTCTTGTGAGGCCTCTGTGTTGGGTTAGAGAGACTTGGAATTCCAGATCTACTAGGTCCCTGACTTCCCCAGTCCGAGCTGGGCTCCAGCTCGTCATGATTCACAGGGTTAGAGAAGTAACATCTGCCTCTTGTTCTTTTGTCTCCCTCCTTGTATACCCTTGCTGCCTTTATTATTAAAACACTAAAAGCAACTTAATGAGCTGCCTCCTCAGCAGAAAACCAGGCACAGAATAGACCCTGATGCCATTCCTAGTCCAGTAAGTGCAGGGGGTGGGACTATGTGCTTGTCATCCCTGTGTTAGTGCCACTCATGCATGCCTGTGACTTCACCTCATCCACATCCCCATCCCTTTCCATTCTCTTCCCTGAGCCCGTCTAGATCCTTGCTTTTATAAGCTAAAGGATGTGCATGCCCCGAGTCTGTGTATGGAGGAGATGGCAGGCTGTTGGCAGGGCCTCGAGCGTGGGGTGGTGTGGTCAGGCCTGAGGGCTGCCTGGGGCATGCTAAGCTTTGGTTCAGTCCTGCCGGCTCCTCCAGGAGCTTGTGTGTGGCATGTGATGGAACCAGACAGAGCTGAGCAGCAGATCCTTCTAGTTTGGTGTGAGGAGAATGTTCTGGTGGGTGGCTATGAACGTATAGGTTCATGGCATTTCCTAAAGGGGAAGAGATTTCTTGTTTTGGGAGCACATGGGCCACCTTTTCATCTGGGGAGTCTTAGAATCTGGTGTATCTTTAAGCTTCAGCTCTTTCTGCTTCGGGGTACAATCTTATTTGCCCTTTACGTTTTCTGGTTTTATCAAATTTATCTTGTAACTGACCAAAGATCACCAGCCTGAACAGGGATCTGATTACCAGCTTTGCATATCCTTTTAGTGTTTGTTTGCCTCGATGTCTTGTTACAAGTAAGGGCTGAGGACTGGGCCATGAGGATTGGGCACTCATCCTCTCCTATACGGACCCACAGACGCTCACCTGAAGGGAAGGCAGTATCTGCTCCTTCCCTTACCTGATCATGGGTGTTTAATTCTTTCCTCTCAGTTCAGAGCCATTCCAGGTAGATCCATTTCTACGTGGGTTTCTTACCATCTGTTCTCCTTGCTCTGACTCACTGTGTCTTCTGGAGAGGAGGAGAGGGAAAAGCTTGATTGGGGTGGAGAATGGAATCCAATCATGTCTTACGGTTTGGGATGGAAGTTGAAACTTTCCTGGAGTGAGAGAAATAAAGGGGTACTCACCAATAATTGGAGTTAGGGGTGATTTATCAGAAAGTCCATTCTCACCAAGGCCTAGCATCTTCTGCTAGCTGCTGCAGAATGGAAGCCCGCCAGTGTGGCATCTGATATGGACTCCAAAGGAAAGCATGCCTGGTGCATGAGGTGCTCTCGGCAAGTTATCTGTCCTTGTGCTGCATTCGGGCCGCCTTTGTCCTGGAACTTCTTTTTCTTTACCATATCACTCATTTCACTTTCTTCCTACAGATTCAGGTTATTGAAGATGACAGGAACAATCGGGGTTCAGAGCCATTTGTCACTGGTGTACGGGGACAGGTACCACCCTTAGTCACCACCAACTTCCTGGTGAAAGACCAAGGTGAGATGAGTTTTCAAGTCTGTTTCCCTATGGCAGCTAATTTTCTAAGGTGGTTCCCAACATTCCTAATTCTGAGACCTTTTAATATAGTTCTTCATGTTATGGTGACCCCAAACACAAAATTATTTTTGTTGCTTCTTCATAACTGTGATGAACTGTAATGTAAGTATCTGATAGGGAGATGGTATTAGGCAACCGCTGTAAAATGGACCCCAAATGGGTCGAGACCACACAGGTTGAGAAACACTGTTCTAAGACTATCTGCTATGGATCATGCCTTTGTCAGTCTTTAACCAGAGACCAGCTCCCCAACCCCCAACCCCTCCTTTAGGGGGCTAAAAGCTACTGCCAACTCTTAACATTTGTGGAGGTGGAGTGACTCACCAATGAAGAGCTGGTATCCAGAAAGCTCCTGTGATATGCCTCAAATCTTCTACCTTCAGGGAATGCAAGTCCCCGGTACATTCGATGCACATCCTATAATATCCCTTGCACATCTGACATGGCTAAGCAGGCTCAGGTCCCTCTGGCAGCTGTCATCAAGCCACTGGCAAGACTTCCCCCGGAGGAGGTAAGTCTGGGAAGGGCTAGAACACAACAGAAGAAAGAAAGGGAAGGGAATGAGGTTTCTTCTAGACGTGACTCTGGCTGGCATGGAAGACATCTTGGTTGGGTAGGAGGGACAGACAGTATGTTTGCTATATTTCTTTCTCAGGGCCAAATCTTTTTATAGCAGTGGTAGGGATGAAAGCAAAAGCCAAACAAATTATTTTGTAAGATTCCTAGGAGGAACAAATGAAAAGAAGCAGAGCCAGCTGGGTGTGGAGGCTCACACCTGTAATTGTGGCATGTGGGAGGCTAAAATAAGAGGCCATGAAGCTCAGCCCAGCCTGGCAACACAGTGGACTCTTGTCTCAAAACAAACAAACAAACAAGGAGCTAGGCATGGTACTCAGGAGGCAGAGGCAGGCAGATCTTTGTGACTGAAGCCAGTCAGGGCTATGTAGTGAAACCCTGTCTTAAAACAAAGTGGGTATGGCCAACCTAACTTGTAGAGGCAAGACAGCTAGATGTAGGAACTTCTCCTTGTGCAGCAACAGCTCTGGATGGTAACAAGTGCATTACTCTGTTGTGCTTTGTTTTTTGAAGAGCTCTGGTTGGGTGGGGCTATTAGGAAGGCATATAAAAGAGAAGGTACTGTTGTATCCAATACTCCATCCCGCACCTGGCTTGGGCCCCTTTCTGCCAGTCCAGTACCTGAAAGCAATATTTTTTTTGTTTGTTTTTGTTTTTCTTGTTTTAGTTTTTTTCAAGACACTGTTTCTATGTATACCTGCTCTGGCTGTCCTGGAACCCTCTCTGTAGACCAGGCTGGCCTCAACTCAGATATCCACCTGCCTCTGCTTCCCAAGTGCTGGGATTAAAGGCGTGTACCAATACACCTGGCGAAAGCATTTAAAAAATTTAGGAAGCTGTTTATTTAGGTCTTGAGAAGTAACACTTAAGGGTAAAAGAGCTCTCCAGAACTGGAACCTCAAGGCTCAGTGTATATTCAGCTTTCTCAATTCCTTTTTTGGGTGGATGCTGTTCTTGTATTTGTAAGATGGCATCTACCTGGGACAACAGTAGGTGTCACAGAATCCTCTTGTGAGTGGTGGAGGAGAAGTATCACAGATACGCAGGGACTGATAGACGTCATCTCTAGGAGAGGAGTAGAAGTCCTGTATAATCTTTGGCTTTCTCCTTATGCTTATGGCATCCCTGGCTTGCTATGGCCTGTTTCTTGGGCCCTCTTCTTTTGTAGGAAGAAATGCATTCTGGAATAGGAACTGAAAAGAGAGGACTGGAGTGTTCCCAGTGATCAGCACCTTATCATTGTCCTCATCTCCTTCCGTTGTATTCCTTCCTAGACAAAATGCCTGGGCCCTGCTACCTGTCCCTCCAGTCTGTCATATGTTGCCGTATGTCTGACCCATTGTGGCTTTCCTCCATCTGAGCCTTCCCTTTGTTCCTTAGGCTTCACCGTATGTTGTGGACCATGGGGAATCTGGCCCTCTGCGCTGTAATCGCTGCAAAGCGTATATGTGCCCTCTCATGACGTTCATCGAGGGAGGGAGGCGCTTCCAGTGTTCCTTTTGCAGCTGTATCAATGATGGTATGCTGTGGAGGCTGAGCTTTGTGGGAAAGGCTCGAATCTTCATTGTTCTCTCCCTCGTTAGATAAATGAGGGAGCATTTCTCAGGAGCTGGGGAAGTAGGGCACAGGTGAAGACATGGGGTATTGGAGTGTTGGGAAGGAGCTCAGCTAGGATTGAGAGTGAATCTTTGAGTAACACACTGCATCCTCCCCACAGTTCCCCCCCAGTATTTTCAACATCTGGATCATACTGGCAAGCGTGTGGATGCTTATGACCGTCCTGAACTGTCCCTGGGCTCTTATGAATTCCTGGCCACTGTGGATTACTGCAAGGTGAGGAAAGGCAATGAGTGGAGGATTGTGAGACAGCCCAAAATAGCTGTTACCGTTCCCCTTACCCTGTCATGGTCCCCTTTGATGTTCATTGCCCTCTAGTCTACCGGCCTGCTTACTATTTTCTTGTGTCCTCAACATTTCCTTTCTCCATAGAACAATAAATTCCCCAGTCCTCCCGCCTTCATCTTTATGATTGATGTTTCCTACAATGCCATCAGGACTGGTCTTGTTCGGCTCCTCTGTGAGGAGCTCAAGTCGCTCTTGGACTACCTGCCTAGGTGAGAGTTGAGGAAATACTGCTTTCCTTTGGTTCATGATGGAGGGGTGTCTGGGTTGACTGAGCAGGTGGAACATTATGTCTTGAAGTCATGGGTAGTGAAGAAGGTAACCAGTCTTGGTAACAGTGTTACCTTCCACAGGGAGGGTGGAGCAGAAGAGTCAGCAATCCGAGTTGGCTTTGTCACCTACAATAAGGTGCTCCACTTCTACAATGTGAAGAGCTCCTTGGCTCAGCCACAGATGATGGTTGTATCTGATGTGGCTGACATGTTTGTGCCACTGCTGGATGGCTTCCTGGTCAATGTCAATGAGTCTCGGGCAGTTATCACCAGGTAAGAGCCAGATGGTGGAGACAAGAGAGGGAGTGGGAGGGTACAACCACAGATGGCAAAGTTGTTGAGCAGAGGGATTAATAGATGGGCAGGGGTGTGGTCCAGAAGTTTTCAGTTTGGGAATTGAGAATAGAGGCAGCTAAAATCTGGGTGGCAATTTTGGTTGTCTGCCATCATCTGTCTTTTCAGCTTATTGGATCAGATTCCAGAAATGTTTGCAGATACAAGAGAGACAGAGACAGTATTTGCCCCTGTTATCCAGGCTGGGATGGAGGCTCTGAAGGTAAGGCAGGAGTCCCTGGTAGTCTCCCCTCTTGCTTTCCTCTGACCATGTTATCCACTGGAAAACATTGCAGCAAAGTCAGCCCATTTCACACAATGCCTAATAAGCAAGAGAGAAAAAGATGAGCGGACAATGGATGAATAAAGGGAGGAACGGATGAGTAATTGTATCTTTTCCTAGGCTGCTGAATGTGCAGGAAAGCTGTTTCTGTTCCACACGTCCTTGCCCATTGCTGAGGCCCCCGGGAAGCTGAAGAACAGAGATGACAGGAAGTTGATCAACACAGACAAGGAGAAGGTGTGGGACTGGAGGGGGAAGGGCATTCCATGACGGAGGAAGGTAGTAACTCCAATGTCAACTCTTCAGTGTCATCAAGGTGGACTGGGATTACATTCTGCCCTCTCACAAGTCCCACCTGCGACTGCCAACCCTCTAACAAAATTCTTGGTGGACTTGACTAGAATCTTCCCTTTTGTCTTTTTCATTTCTGCTTTCTTAAGATGGAGTCTAGCTATGTAGCCTAGGCTGGCCTGGAATTCACTATGTAGTCCAGGCTGGCCTCATACATGTAGGGATCCTCTTGTCCCTGTTTTCAGTGTGTTGGGATTATAGGTGTGTCCGGTGATAACCCTGTACCTTTTCTTTTTCCCTTCTTTTCTCTTTTTCCTTCTCTTCCCCCTATTCTTCATTCTCTCCCTCCTTCCTTTTCCTTCCAACTTTCTCATGCTGTTGGGATTACAAGGTGGTAGGTCTGAAGTCTTGAAAGTGTGAGTTTTTTATTTTACATATACAACTCTCACGTTGGGCAGAACTTTTTAACATTTCTTCTGTTCCCCTCCAGACTCTGTTCCAGCCTCAGACAGGTACTTATCAGACTCTGGCTAAAGAGTGTGTGGCTCAGGGCTGCTGCGTGGACCTCTTCCTCTTCCCTAACCAGTATGTAGATGTGGCCACACTCTCTGTTGTTCCCCAGCTCACTGGAGGCTCTGTCTACAAATATGCCTGCTTTCAGGTATAGACTTCTGTGTGTGGAAATGTCTGCGTGTATGTGGAGTGGCCCTTTACTACTGACTTATTACTGTTGCATGAAGTTGAGTCCAGAGTATAGTGGCTAGGTGAATGGGTCTTGAGATCAGTCCACTGGCCTAGGGTAATCACTTAATTACTCATCTTTTGTTCTTTCATCTGCACAGAAGAGTTTACTAATTAGGATTTGCCTGGAGAAGTAATCAATTATATCTAAAATACTCTGTGCTGCCTGGCATGCCATAAGTCCATGAAAGCTTCATAATTAATCAATTATATATAAAATACTGTGCTGCCTGGTGTGCCATAAACCCATGAAAGCTTGTCATTGCTGTTTTCATCCTGGGTCCCACCGTTACCATGAAGCAGGCTTGTAGAGTGGAAGGGGTATAGGGAGACTGAGTATGGGGTGAGCTGTGTGGTCAGTGATGTGACTCTGGGCTGCAGGTGGAGAACGACCAGGAACGGTTCTTAAGTGACCTGCGTCGAGATGTACAGAAGGTGGTTGGCTTTGATGCTGTGATGCGGGTTCGGACAAGTACTGGTGAGTTCTGGTGAAGGCTAAATCTAGTTGAGGCACTTGGCGTACCTTTAGCCCTGACCTGTTTCTGTGGCCTCAGGTATCCGTGCTGTAGATTTCTTTGGAGCTTTCTACATGAGCAACACAACAGATGTGGAGTTGGCTGGACTGGATGGGGACAAGACAGTCACCGTGGAATTCAAGCATGATGATCGGCTCAGTGAAGAGAGTGGAGCCCTCCTGCAGGTGGCAGGCGGGAGACGGGACCGGGGATGAAAGTGCTGGGCACGTTCCCTGGGGAGATAAGGGGTAGGTGGAATTGTGAGGGAGGGGTGTGAGTTCCCCCTTTCTCCCTTCCCCTAGTGTGCCCTGCTTTATACCAGCTGTGCAGGGCAGCGTCGGCTCCGCATCCACAACCTGGCCCTAAACTGCTGCACCCAGCTGGCTGATCTGTATCGAAACTGTGAGACTGACACGCTCATCAACTACATGGCCAAATTTGGTGAGGGTAGAAGCAGGGTAGGGTGGGATTGGGGATGAGAGAAAAGTCCAGGTTGGTCAACGACGCAGCACTCTGGGGTAGGTGTCATGGTGGGAAAATGCACGTGATAGGAAGCTGACCAGTGAGTGACTGTAATCTCTCCTTCCCACATAGCATATCGGGGTGTTCTAAATAGCCCTGTGAAGACTGTGCGGGACACTCTCATCACCCAGTGTGCCCAGATCCTGGCCTGTTATAGGAAGAACTGTGCTAGTCCTTCTTCTGCAGGACAGGTGAGGCAAGGATGTTGATGGAAGCATTATTTCAACAAAATTTTGCACATTAGAGGGATTTCTCATGCTCATTGACTTTATTTCCACAAATCCCCCAGTTGATCCTTCCTGAGTGCATGAAGCTACTCCCAGTATACCTGAACTGTGTGTTAAAGAGTGATGTTCTACAGCCCGGAGCTGAGGTCACTACTGATGACCGTGCCTATGTTCGACAGCTGGTTTCCTCCATGGATGTGGCTGAGACCAATGTCTTCTTCTACCCTCGGCTCCTACCGCTGGTGCGATTGAGGGCTGGGGCATGGGACACTGAACTGAGGAAAGGGCCTCTAAGGGAGGGTGTTACTTTACTGTCTAGAGACTTAGCTTTCTGAGTGTGTGTGTAAAACAGTGTCTTGTAGTCTTTGATGACTTTTTTCCCTTTTTGTCTAGACAAAGTCTCCCATTGACAGTACCACTGAACCACCAGCAGTTCGAGCATCTGAAGAGCGTTTAAGCAGTGGCGATATATATCTACTGGAAAATGGGCTCAACCTCTTTGTCTGGGTGGGAGCAAGTGTCCAGCAAGGTGTTGTCCAGAGCCTTTTCAACGTCTCTTCCTTCAGTCAGATCCCCAGTGGCTTGGTGAGAACAGGTGTCAGGGATGATATGGGTGTGGAAAACACTTGTGATTTGACGGGGTCAGTGAGGTCTTTATGCTGGTTCCTTCCTTTACATATCAGAGAGCACTGGGAGCAAGGGAAGGTACTGTCAGTGTTTCCAGGTTTCCGTATTTCAGATCATACCCAAGTCTGTGTTGCTTCCTCTTGATGTACGTAAGAGAACTTTGTCATAGTAACAAATGAATTTTTGTTCCAGAGTATTCTGCCAGTTTTGGATAATCCACTGTCCAAGAAGGTTCGAGGCCTCATTGCTAGCTTACGGGCACAGAGGATGCGGTATATGAAGGTAACACAGATCTCCTGTGTTCTGTGGTGGTGCTGGGTATTGAGCTCTAGGCCTTCCCTATGCCAACCAAGCATTCTTACCAGAGCTACACCCCAGCACAGTAACACTGACCTGAATCCTGGGTTTTTACTTTGCCAAGTCAGCAGAAAAGAGCGTGGGGAGTGGGAGGGGGAGAGAGTATGAGTACTTTTCATTGGCCCTTCTTTACAACCTGCCTTCTGGCCGTAGCTTATCGTGGTGAAACAGGAGGACAAGCTGGAGATGCTGTTCAAACACTTCCTGGTGGAAGACAAGAGCCTGAGTGGAGGTGCATCCTATGTGGACTTTCTCTGTCACATGCACAAGGAGATCCGGCAGCTACTGAGCTAAAGCAAGTGGGTAAACGGCATAGGGTCCCAGGCCAGCTTCCAGAAAGTACCCCAGGATGGCAGAGAAATTAGGACAGTTCCATATCTTATAAGTCATGTAAGCTGACCTCAGTCTCTTTGTTGGGGGTAAGATATAAGGAGCAACTTCTTTCTGGGCTCAAATACCCTACCACTCTGTCATGTCCTGCTGATGGAAGGGGCCCCGTCCCCTTACCCTACCCTGTCTCCTGCTAATCTTGTTATAATGAATGTAGTTTCTCAGTTCACTGTATATGATTCGGTGTTGGGGGTTCGGAGGCAGCCAGGCCCTGGCAATATTGTGTCCCTCTGGACCAGCGTTCAAGAGGAAAGGGGCAGGCAGGAAGGAGTGGGAATCCCAGGGTTATCACAGGAGGTGGCAAATTCAGCTCCGTGTCATCAACAACTTCCTATATTAGGGATAAAATATACAGGTGCACAAGAGCTGGGGTACAGATCGCAGGTGGTGGAGAGTAAAATAGTTGGTCCTTTGGGGGCCTGGTGTTGAGTAGCAAAGTCATAGTTACTGAGGATGGATGACTAGTTGTCTCTCTACTTCCATTGTGCGTGTTCTCTCTCCCCTACAATGACTGGTGAGCACTTCGTGGACAAAAGCATGTAGCTAGAGATGAATGAGCCTGGGGACTGAATTGCAAAGCATATTAACACCTAGGGGAGGAAGGAGCCTCCTTTTCAGCTGGCGAAGCCCCAATACTGGATGAGTTCTGTAGAGAGCCTGATGGTCAACTTGCAATACCTCACAGAGCCAGCCCACATCCCACTCAGCTCCCACCGAAAACACGTCTTTTGTAAGCCGGGCGTTGTTGCGGAGAGGCAGAGATGGGTGGAGCCTTGTCTTCCTGTGCCAGGACATTGACTGACTCGCTGACAGTTCTCTTCCAACTCCAATTGGCTGGGGCAGGACAAGGGCTAGGATTGACGGTGGCCAGGCTTGCCTGCTCCCAGCCCGGGATGCCCCTGCTCTGGACCTTTCATTTCTTTCATTGGTTTATTTTTCAACGCATCTTTAATTTGTAAAGAAATAAAATAAGATGTAACCAGTATTACCTTTTTCACTCATTACCTCTCCTAGCCCTGCCTTCGGCTGAGGAGTCGCGCATGCGCCGCGTGACTATGGCGTAGGCCCTGGTCCTCGCCGCAGGGCGGGGTCTGGTGCTGTCCGAGTTGGTCTGGGATGGAAATGGCTGCTCGCTGCACCGAGACAGTGCTGGCCGCCCTTGGGGTGCTAAGTGTCTGTGCGGCCAGCAGCTCTGGGGCCGAGGCTCCGGGGGAGGCGGGTGGGGCGGCAGAGTGGGCGGAGCCGTGGGACGGCTCGGTTTTCCGACCCCCGGCCGCCCTAGGCACAGTGGGGGTGGCGCGCGGGCCGCGGTCCCCGCCGCCTGGGAGCTCGGAGCCTGCGGACCTGCCGGTGCTGCTGTGGTGGAGCCCGGGCCTGTTTCCGCACTTCCCGGGCGATTCGGAGCGCATAGAGTGCGCGCACGGCACGTGCGTGGCGTCCCGGGACCGGCGGGCGCTCTCCGACCCGCGGACGCGCGCGCTGCTCTTCTACGGCACGGACTTCCGCGCCGCCGACGCGCCCCTGCCGCGCCTAGCGCACCAGAGCTGGGCGCTCTTACACGAAGAGTCGCCGCTCAACAACTTCCTGCTGAGCCACGGCGCGGGCATCCGCCTCTTCAACCTCACGGCCACCTTCAGCCGCCACTCGGACTACCCGCTGCCGCTGCAGTGGCTGCCCGGGGCCGCCTATCTGCGCCGGCCCGCGCCTCCGCTCCCGGAGCGCGCCGAGTGGCGCCGCCGCGGGTACGCGCCGCTGCTCTACTTGCAGTCCCACTGCGATGTGCCGGCGGACCGGGACCGCTACGTTCGCGAGCTCATGCGCTACATCCCGGTGGGTGTGGGCGGCGAGGCAGGGAGGGGGTGGGCCGGGCGAACGCCGCACCCTGCTGACCGCAGTGCTCTGCCTCGCTTAGGTGGATTCCTATGGCAAGTGTCTGCAGAACCGCGAACTGCCCACCGTACGGTTACAGGACACAGCCACGGCCACCACCGAGGATCCAGAGCTCTTGGCCTTTTTGTCCCGCTATAAATTCCACTTGGCCCTGGAAAATGCCATCTGCAATGATTACATGACAGAAAAACTGTGGCGCCCCATGCATCTGGGTGCTGTTCCTGTGTATCGTGGCTCACCCTCTGTGAGGGACTGGATGCCCAATAACCACTCCATCATCCTAATTGATGACTTTGAGTCCCCGCAAAAGCTGGCAGAGTTTATTGACTTTCTGGACAAGAATGATGAAGAGTATATGAAATACCTGGAGTACAAGCAACCTGGGGGCATCACCAACCAGTTTCTTCTGGATAACCTGGAGCACAGGGAGTGGGGAGTGAATGATCCTATGTTGCCTAACTACCTCAATGGCTTCGAGTGTTTCGTCTGTAACCATGAACTGGCTCGGCTGGACGCCGAGAAAGCACATGCATCCTCTCCTGGCGACACTCCTGTCCCCGAGCCTCACATTGCCCAGCCCTCACACATGAACTGTCCAATGCCTACCCCTGGCTTTGGCAAAGTCGAAGAGATTCCTGAGAATGACAGGTAGGGGTTGCCGGGATGCTCTGCACCTGTCACATCAAACTACTTGCTTTCTTAATGTGTAGGGGGCTGGAAAAGACAGTATGGGCTCACTTTGCTTTAAGATGTCAGTGGTAGTTGGGAAGCTGGATGTGGCGCATACTCCTGTAATCCCTGTGCTGTGCGGGGAGATGAGGGAGAGAACCTGAGCACATGAACTGGGGCCAGGCTATACATAGCCTGATTGCCAAGCTGAACATATCGCCTCAGCTGAGTACCTTTGATTCAGAGGTGAGGAACACAAAGGTGAATTTTGCCTGTGCTGGAGATTAAGCCCAGGGCCTTCTGCATGCCAGGAGAGTACTTTTCCACTCAGTCACTCCTCAGCCCGTAAGAGCATTTTAAAAGGATTTTCTCCCACCCTGCAGTAATCAATTAGCCAGACATACTATAGTCTCACTCTGTAGCTTGGGCTGATCAAACTTGTGATTCCCCCGTCTCAGCCTCCCCAGTGCTGAGATTACAAGAGTGAACCACCATACCCACGAAAAGCACCGACATGTGTGTGTGTGTGTGTGTGTGTGATGAAGTCATGGCCGTGAGTATGCTAAGCAAGCACTGCTACTGAGCTACACTGCCCGCCCTCCTTGGGTCATGTCCTGATTGTTCACTCTAGACAGAATGGAAGGGGTATTTTCAACAGATGTATAATCGACAGTGTGGGGTAGAGGGGAGTGAGTAGGAAGCAGAATGTACCTGGACTACGGAAAAAGGCATGCATGGGAGGTGACATGGGAAAATGTTGACATTACCTGCTGCAAGCCACCACTATTAATCTGGAGAGATTAGTAGAATCACTCACAGAAAGTGACTTCAACAGTGGCTTACATATGCTGCTGGCACAGTAGGGTCCTGGTGATGGAGTCGTTCACTAAGAATCAGTATCAGTTTATGCTGACCATTATGACTTACTAGAGAAAAGTTAAAACATTAAGAAGATAGCCAGAGGTGGTATTGCATTCCTGTAATTCTAACACTAAAGAGACAGAAGCAGGAAGATTAGGAATTCAGGGTCAGTGTTGGCCACGCACAGTGGGTGTGAGGCCAGCCTGGGCTATTGGAGACCCTTGTCTCCAAAGAAAAGAAAATTGAGGTTATGCCTTTTTCTACACACTAGATGTCACTGCGACTTCATTTAGATTTTTAAGTAACAGTGAAGGTTAAAACCATCTAAAGGGCCCTCACTGCTCCCTTGCTTTCCTTTAGACTACTACTTATATGCTCTGGACCCTACAGTGATCTTTGCACTCCCTCCACATTTGGGAGCTGGAGGCCAGTCAGCAGTGTCAGCTCCGTGGGTGGACTGTGATGTCTTCATGTTTATGACCTACTTCCTTATTTTCTGGGCTAGCATTGGTTTTACTCCTTACCTCCTTTCTCCACAGTAGAGCCTTGTCCTGTTCAGAGGTCACAGTATCTGCTTAAGATTCTTTTTTGTTTTTGCTTTTGTTTTTTGAGACAGTGTAGCCCTGGCTGTCTGTAGAACAGGCTGGCCTTGAACTCAGAGATCTGCCTGCCTCTGCTCCTGGGTGTTGGGATTAAAGGCGTGTGCTATCACTGTCCAATTGGTGCTTTAGATTTCTTTAGAACCACTCAAAGGAACAAACGGCCCATTACTGTTGTGGTACTAATTCACCTCTTCTGTTTTGTCATTTCAGCTGGAAGGAGATGTGGCTCCAAGACTATTGGCAAGGTCTCTATCAGGGGGAAGCCCTCACTGCCATGATCCACAACAATGAGACACAGCAGAGGAAATTTTGGGATTATGTACATCAGATCTTCATGAAAAGAAATAAAAACCTCTAACTGCCCTTGCATAAGAGCCTATAGCTTGGAAGACTTAAGGAGGCTGTTTTACCACGGTACCTAAGGCACACCCACTGCACAGACTTCAGTGAATAACGTCTACCATGGATTGATGTGTTCACTGACCCTCCTGCCCTGTATTGGGGATGGAACTTGGAGTTTTGAGAATGCTAGGCAAATACTCCCAGCCTTCTCCTCTGTACCTGAATGGTATGGAGCTAATATTTCAGCCTGTGGTAACAGAGCTTCCCCTTAAGGAGAAGCAGAAGCCAGAAGTACCTATTTAACTCAGATATACTTCTCATGTCTGTAGCCATTTCATCATTTCAAATACAGGCAGGATGAGTCAGGTTATGATCTAAAAACTTATTTAGCACCTTTCTCAATAGTGTCCATTCCTCATCTTGGTTTTCTTAACAGGTGGTACACTGGTAGAGAACCCCCTCTGAGGGTTTTTTTTTTTTTTTTTTTTCTGAGATAGTCTCCCTACATGACTCCCTACGAGCTATCCTCCAGCTCTTGGGCCTAAATGACAATGCCTGCCTCAGCGTCTAAGTAGCTGCAGCTGTAGGCGTACACCACCATGCCCAGCTCTTCAAGTTACTTTAGAAAATATCTGCATTGTCTCTATGTCTAGTATCAAATGTTTTTAAGTAGCTCTTTCTTCCTGGCTTTAGGCTCTTTCCCACAAACATTGGAAAGATCAACAAAAACATTTCCATTGCTTGTTTTGTTGTTTAGGGTATATTTGGAATTCCTTCTCTCATGAACAGATTAAGTAGCTAATAAGACGCTGGCGTCCATTCAGTGTAGTGCCCTGTTCTAGGGCTGGAAAGCTCCATTCAACCCATCACTCACATTCTTCCAGGTAACTTTATGGTGCTGAGTCACTGTTTTTTGTGGTTCTAGGAAGGCAAACACAATACCAACTGAATTATAACTGCAACCCTAATACTGAGGTTTTTTTTTTTTTATTTTTGTTTTTTGTTTATGAAGCCAACCTAAGGCCTCTAATTTGAAGAGATTGAAGAAGTTGAAGAAGGCAAGGGATTTAAGTCATCATAAATGGCTAGCTAAATAAAAACTTTAGATTTGGGGTTGGAGAGATATCTCCGCTTGTTAAGAGCACTGGCTGCTCTTTCCAGAGGGCCCAAGTTTGATTCTCAGCACCATGTAGCAGCTTACAACTGTCTGTAACTCCAGTTCCAAGGGGGATTCGATCCCTCTTCTGGCCTCTGAGGCACCAGGCACGAATGTGCTACACAAACATACGTACAGGCAAAACACCCATACATATCTTCAACAAAAAACTTTAGATTTGGAGATGCAGATGAACCACCTAGTGTGACCAAGAGACCAGGAGCTTTTTCTGGGGCGGTAAGAAAGGGTGTCTTGGACCTTAAGAGCTATGCTAACGTGTTAGTGAATTCTCACCAGAGCAGTCTCATGGCTTTTTAATACATCTGATTGTAAACTACAGATATCTGAAGTTCACAGATATAGAATCCATATCGATACATGTTAGAAGCTTCAGCAACCAGGTTTCACGGTTAATATTGTGACGTCTAAGGATGTGGCACTGGAATCCGTTGCTAAAGTTTTTTTTCTCATTGCGTGTATGTATGTTGCCGGAGATGGATCCCAAGGCCCTGTGCATGATAAGAATGTGCTCTAGCTCTGCCTCTCTAGTTATGTCCCCAACCCTTAATTCTTTAGTAAAAAATGTCTTTGTAGTAGCATGGAGATTTCTTAACCTCTTTAATCTCTTGCAGAGAACAAGAGAGAAAAATGTTGAAAAAGAAATACATCTGAGATAGGTGGGTCCATGAACTAGGCCAGCTTGGGCTACAATAGCAAGGCTGTGCTTTTAAAAAATATGGGTAAGTATGGTTGCACACACTTTTGGTTTCAGCATTCCAGCACTTCAGGAGGCAGAGGCAGGTGGATCTGTGTGAGTTTGAGACCATCATGTTCCACAGAGTATTTCAGGCCAGCAAGAGCTATACAGTGAGACCCTGTCTCAATAAATATAGATAAATATATTACAAAAGTCAGACTGAGAGTTCTGATTTCCAAGCTTGTAATCCCTTTCAGTGCAGATGCTGATTCCTATAGCAAAGAAACCACACAAGTGCAAACCTAACCAGAAAGCTAAGTGATGGTTATGCAAGACGCAGGTCCTCTTCACTCGCCAGTTCACATGCGCACTCCTGTAGCACTTCTGTGCACAAAGCCAGTTCATGAATGAAGTTCATGAATGGTTATTGCTGGAGAATCAGGCCTGTTTTTTGCTGTGCTTCCGAGAATCCTTTGTCCCCATCATTATGTTAATCACTATGAAAGACCAGGGTAAATCAGGTGCTACATTTCCACAAGGGAAAGAACTATGAGTAACCACATAGTACTTGCCAACGAAAAAGTTTTATATCTGGAGAAAGCACGCAAAGTGACTTTTTTCTGATTTGGAGATTTGGGGGTCAGCTACACCATATACCAAGTACTTGCTGCAGGTTATGGGTACTAGTGGTAGGAATTTCCGATAGGAGTCTTTTATTTACTACTACAGTATGGGGTAACCACAGGACTGATGACTTTATTATTGCAAGTGTTACCATTTTTATTATCTCTAGGTTTCATCTTATATAATAAACTGCTTTTTACATAGTATCTTCTACCTGGTTACTTTCTTATTACACTTATTATGTGTATGTGTGCGGTAGCTTGTACTACACGTGTATGTCAGAACAACTTGCAAGAGTCGGTTTTTTCCTTCTACCATGTGGTCCCAGGGACCGAGCCCAGTATCAGGCTTAGTGGCACCACCTTTGTTTACCCACTGAGCCATTTTTCTGGCCTCTATTTGCTTATTTTTGGGGGGGCTGAGGGTAAATTGGAGACTTGTAAAAATAATGCTAAACATTTACTCTTTTAACATTTTTCTTTTTTGTTTTAGGGTCATGTTACCTATGTGGCCCTGGCTTGCCTGGTGCTCATTATGTAAATTAGGCTGTCTGAGTTACCTCATAATGTGCCTCCTGCCTCAGATTCCTAAGTGCTTAGATTCATCAATGAGCAAGATACACAGAGGCTCCTCTGATTTTAAATATTAAAAAAAAAAAGATACTTAAAAATATTTTTGAGAGAGAGAGAGTGTGAGTGTGTGTGTGTGTTTTTCTGGAATGCCAGAAAAGGGCACCCCCTGGAGCTGGAGGTACAGGTGATTGTTAGCCCTGTTCAGTGGATGCTGAGAACCAAATTCTGAGTCCTCTGGAAGAGCCGGAAGCACTCTTAACCACGGAGCTACAGCCTGAACTAACCTTTGAAAGTAGATGTTGGGGTAGATATGTCACAAACAATAAATTCAGACTGTAATGGGTGCTGATAGGGTGTGGAAAGAGAGGGAAAAGTTCTTGGACATGATCTGAGACTCAGGAAGAAAGCCATCTATGTAGGTTATCAAGGGAGCATCAAGCAACTGGTAAATAAATTCAACACGAATGTACCCATGCAAGTACATTGTGCTCTAAAGGAGACATAAACTACATGATTGTTAGGTTCCGCTTCCATTAGCAGAAATGTCTTAGTTCATTTGCAAATGTGATAAGAATCTGTGGCACATCTTTGGACTCGATTTTGTAAACAGCTGAAAGTCAAACACTAAGTCTGATGAATCACCCACAACTGGAGGTCCAAGTCTATAAACAGTTATGATATAAATGTCATAATAATGTTAAATGTTATACATTAATGTTAGAACCCTCACCCTACTGTGCGGTCATTCCAAACGAGTAAGCAGCATCTGCACAGAGTTGTTATAAGGTAAAACAAGGATTTTCTTGAGATTTTAGAATGGCACTAAGAGTAGTAAAAAGCAACCATTCTCACAAGTTTGTTAAAAATCTTTTCCAACCCAACGTCCTTAATTCCAGCCCCGGAGGATCCGGCGCCTTCCCCTAACCTGGTAGTGGGTGCCGACTCGCCGGGGTTCGAACCCAGCGCCGCCGTGAGGGACGAGACGAGAAAAGCGCGCGCACAGTTGTCTGTAGGTCGTACGCCAAGCGCGTAAGGGTCACGGAGGTCACGCACGGCGCCGCGGAGCCTACTGGGAACCCTGTGCAAAATGGCGGCGCCCAGTTTGCGCGGCCGTTTGGCGCGGTTTACGAACCCGGGGAAGCCTGTCCTGAAACCCAACAAGCCTCTAATCCTAGCCAACCGCGTTGGGAACAGACGGCGAGAGAAGGGCGGTGAGACTCGGAGCGGGGGCGGCCGGGTGGGCGCGCGGAAGAGGTCAGGACGGCCCGGGGCTGATGGTCTCCCAGTCCTTTCCCTCCAGAGGCTACCTGTATCACGGAGATGTCGATGATGATGGCTTGCTGGAAGCAGAATGAGTTCCGCGACGAGGCGTGCAGAAAGGAGATCCAGGACTTCTTCGATTGTTCTTCCAGGGCTCAGGTGACAGCTGGCTCCTAGGGTGCCTTCTTGCGAAGAGAAAGGGGAAATGCAAATAAATGGTTCGCACTGCCTTGTGCTAAGTAACGGAGGTAGCCTCTCATTCACTTGGGACTATCACCCTCCCCAAAGTGAGAAAAACTAAGTTTCGATGATGGCTGATCTTAACTAACTCGCTAGCCAGAGTAATAGCTTCACATGATACAAATCGTTTGTAGGTTCCAGATCCCCTTTAAATCCCCTTTTTGTTTCTCTGTTCTTTTCCTCTGTGTGTGTGTGTCTGTGTGTATGCATGCAAGTGCATGCGTGTTCGAATATGCAGGGGTACATGTGTGGGCGCCAGTGCTGTATGGTGGCCAGAGGTTAGGTTAATGTCTGGATTTTCCTCCCTCCTACACCTTATTCTTTGAGGCAGGGTCTCTTGGGGTTTGGAGTATTATAAAAAGTATGGGTCTAGGTCAGAGTAAAATGAAAACTGATATATTTTTTTTTTCTGTTGTGTTTTCAGGAAGCCAGAAAGATGAGATCAATGCAGGAGGCTCTGGGGCAGTCTGAAAGTTTACCTCCCCACAAAATGACCAAGTTGTTACAGAGATTTCCCAACAAATCTCACCTCAGCTGAGAATGGAGAAACACTCAATTTTGCTCTTGTGAATGAATCATGTTCTGGATGCTGTACTTAAATTAAAACCCTCAAAAGAAACTGGCTGTTTCTTCTAATTAGATACTCCCTCCTCACACCCCACACCCATGCTGAGGATATTGGCCTTTCTCAGTATTAGGCAAGCACGTAACCACGGAGATAACTCTTAACACTTCCTTTCTTGAACCCTATACTCTTCCTAATATGCTCTTCCCTGCCATCATCCTTCCTTCCTTCCATCCTTCTTTTTCTCTTTCTTTCTTTTGTTTTTTGAGACAGGATTTCTTTGTGAGGCTTTGGCTGTCCTGGAACTGTCTCTATAGACAAGGTTGGCCTTGAACCTTGACCTACCTGCCTCTGCCTCCCAAGTGCTGGGATTAAAGGCATGCTGCACCACTGCCTGGCCCAAAAATGCTCTTGATGAACAAGTATGGTTGTTTTTTTTGTTTTTTTGTTTTTTTTTTTTGTCTTTCAAGTCCTTTACACCACTCAGTGCTCTTACTTTTAGTTACATGAGGGATGGTGAAGCTGCTGTGTATGCAGAGCTTTTTGTCATCAGCTGTATTCAGTGAGTGCATTCTTCACGAATAGTCTGTTCAAATGCATTGCTGAAGAAAGTGCATAAATTGACCTACAGGTTCTGCAGAGTATTTGATTTGTACAATTAAGAATAGTTTTTAACTGGGCGGTGGTGGTGCATGCCTTTAATCCCAGCACTCAGGAGGCAGAGGCAGGCGGATCACTGTGAGGGGGCTGGAGAGAGGGCTCAGCATTTGAGGGTGCATTGAGTTCCACAGCAGTTATGCTAGGTGGCTGAGTGCCTGTGGCTGACTCCAGGGGATCTGACATCCTCTTCTTGTGCTTTCACAGGTATACAAGGAAACAGTTTGGTTGGGTATGGTGGTACACTTCTTTTATCCCAGAACTTAAGAGGCAGGCAGGCAGGTCTTTGAGCGAGGCCATATAGAGACCCTGTCTCAAAAAACAAAAAAATTAAATCTTTTTTAGGAAGTTGCTTTTAAAAAAAGCAAACGTTACCAAAGAATCAAATACTCTGCTCAGTCTTGCTTAATGTATAAATAAGCAGTGCTATGTTACAAATTTGTTGATTTTTACTGATTACAGTAAAAATTTGAGGATAAAGTCTTTTCACTTTCCCTCTAGCAACTATTTTCTTCTACTTGATAATTAGGTAGAGCTGATTACCATCTGCCCCGATTTTCTAGCAACTTCTCATTTATTTCTCCCAGATGGTAGAACTAAGACTTGGTAGGCAATTAACTTCATTTCAAATTACTGTTGTTGTTTTTCTTCCTTACATTGTCTGCTGTTTGCTGAAGGTATTTACTGTCCTCTGATAGGAATAATTGTGTAGGGTTTTATGTATGTTCTGCCCCTTCAGGCATAATCAAGTTAACCTTTTCTTTGTAGTTGATAGCATTAAATGTGGTATAGAAGAGGCTAGAGAGATGGCTCAGCAGTTAGAGCACTGGCTGCTCTACCATAGGACCCGGGTTCAATTCCCTGCACCCTTATGGCAGCTCACACCTGTCTGTAACTCTCCTTCCAAAGGACCTGTAAGACACTGTCACACAGACATATGCAGACAAAACACCAATGCACACGAAATAGATTAAAAAAAAAATGCATTGACCATCACTCAATGGTCTAGTGTGAAGAGGTAAAGAGGGGTCTTTCCTCCCAGTTCCTCAGTAGCTACAAAGTTTTTGGATACTTTAGTCTAAGGAGTCCTTAAACCTATGGCCAGTAGATTCCTAGTAGCCTAATAAGAAATCTGTGAACTGGGATGGGAAATATATCTGGCCACAGCTGAAACTTGACATTTCAATTATAGTAGCATTAGTGTCCATATGAAATAATTTTTGGAGAGGTGGTTGGTGGCTAGGCATAGACCCAAAGGCCTTGAAAATGCTAGACAAACATTACCAATTAAATACCTTGCCCATATTGACCTTTAATGTTTAAACAGTACTGTGTTACAACTTTGTTTTATTAAAGTCTTGATAATTGTATTTAAACCTAATTAATGTATAATTCATAAACAGGCGAGGTGGAGGGCATCCATGTATTTCACTAGAGTGTTAAAAAGTCTACATCACTCACACACGCGCATTTAAAAAATCCCTAATTCCAAGGCAGTACCAAGGATGACAACCATTTCCTGAAATCAAATGTTTTCTTTCCTGGCACTCCCATTTAGAGCCTATAGAGTGGCTGCATTATAGGCTCTGGACTGCAACTCCCAGAAGGCGATGCGGCCTCAGGGCCTATCCCACGGCGTGACAATAACCTATCCAGTGGTCACTGTCCTGCACCGTACTGTCCCCTGTTAGCCTACAATTCTCGTCGTGCACGGTCGCTGTTTCTTCCTCGGACATTACAGGCATCGAGCAACTGCAGGAATCCGTAGTTGCTTCGTATACCTTTGGGAGTTGTGTGTGGGCTCGAGAAAACAGCAGGCGATGCACACACGTGTCCCCTACACCCGTCCGTACGCGGTCCAGTCCCGGAGCACGCGAGGGCGGAAGTGGTGATGGCCGGCGCGGCCGGAAGTTCGGATCAGCTGATGGGGGAGGCGGCGCCGCAGCCGCCTAGAGGCCCTGGCCGCCCAG
This sequence comes from Cricetomys ansorgei, assembly GCA_026225945.1. Classification (NCBI taxonomy): domain Eukaryota; kingdom Metazoa; phylum Chordata; class Mammalia; order Rodentia; family Nesomyidae; genus Cricetomys; species Cricetomys ansorgei. The sequence goes on along the minus strand of JAMJFZ010000770.1, from coordinate 7,666,068 downwards.
CGCTTCGTCCGGGCCTCGAGTCTCGCAGACTGGCCACAATCCCCGCTCGCGTCTCGCTGTTGGGTGAGGCCCGGCCCGGTGTCCCCTCCAGGCCCGAGATCCTCGCCCGGCACGGCCGCCCTGAGCGCCCCGGCCACCCCCAGCCCCGGCTCGCCCCTCAGGCCCCGGGCCTCCCCTCAGTCCCCGGCCGGCGGCCCAGGCCCCGGATCCGCGGGGGGAGACCCGGCCCCGGGGGGTGCAGGCCCCATGGAGCTGATGTTCGCGGAGTGGGAGGACGGCGAGCGCTTCTCGTTCGAGGATTCCGACCGCTTTGAGGAGGATTCACTCTGTTCGTTCATCTCCGAGGCCGAGAGCCTTTGCCAGAACTGGCGAGGATGGCGCAAACAGTCAGCGGGGCCCAACTCCCCCACTGGAGGCGGTGGCGGAGGTGGCGGTGGCGGTACCAGAATGCGAGGTGAGGATGAGCGAGGAAGACTGCGAGGGGGAGGGGAGCAGGCAGGCCCCGCTGGGCCTCGCTCGGGAGCTGTCCGGAGCGGGAGCTGTCCCGAGCTTAGAGCGGACTTCAGGACACGCTCGTCGGGCCTTCCAGGGATGGGGGCATCTTCACAGCAGAGAGAGGGAAGGTGAGAGGGAGGAGAGGAGGGCGCGCGCACACACACACACACACACACACACACACACACACACACACACACAGAGAGAGAGAGAGAGAGAGAGAGAGAGAGAGAGAGAGAGGGAGAGGGAGAGGGAGAGAGAGAGAACCCGCGCGCGCGCACTAGCGCGCTCGCGCAAGCTTGTGTTGTGGCAGAGAACATCCTGGGTTGGCCAGAAAGATCTTTTGTTATTCCTTTACGCCTTAGAGACGGAGTATGAGAGACTATTCCTTCTCTGTTTTAAGAATGCTTATCGGAATTTGGCCTTTAGCAAACCAGAAGTAGGCAGAAGAGAATGTGGTTAGGCGTGGATTGTGAAAAAGTGACCACTTGAGGTGTGTTACTCTATCGATGGTGCATTGGTTGCTTTGCTTCCAGGATGTTGATCTCTCTTCATAGCTGCACCAAGAGGAAAGTGGAAGTGAACTTGCCTATGAGAGGAGATGCCATAATTCATAGGGTTAAACCGGAGGTTTGCTCCTGGCATCTGTCAGAAGCCAAGGCTAGGACCATTGGTGGGAGCCTTGGACTTCCATATCTGATGTGGGCAGAAGGCCTTGCTCATGAAGCTCTTTTCCTTGTATTTCATTCATTCTTGGTCCTCCAGTGAAGCCATGGAATAGTGCTGTGAAGAATTTTGCTTTGTTAGAGGGGATAGAAAGGAGAGTGGATACTAGTGAACCCTCTCAAGCTTAGGAATCATCACATCTTTTCCCCGCTCTGCCCAGGAAAGTTTTGTCCTGGGCTTCAGTGGAAGCTGGTTTTCTTCAGTAGTAGAAAGGATTAATTTATGTGTTTTCGCCAAGCCATTCCAAAGGCCTGTTCTGCCAGCTGTTTTGTAGAGATTTCTGGTGCCCCTCTAGGATGGAGAGAAATTTGCCTGTGTCACTTTTTAGGAGTGGTAGTATTCAGCTTCAAATGGAGAGAGAGCACTTGACTGTGTGTGTATGCATACATTCACAGGTCATAAGTAGCTTCCATGTGAATCTTTTGTGACCTCCCTGCTTCTTTTATATTTGAGAGTGTGGGTGGCCTTTGGGGACAGTAACCGAAAGCTTGGTGATGAAATTTTTCAGCATATTGGTATCTTCCTGCATAGGTTAAGATCTTTCCCCCTTTTCTTCCCTCCCTCCCTCCCTGCCTTTCTCCTGAGATAGGATCTGGCTGTATAGTCTAGGTAGGTCTTGGTCCTCCTGTCACAGCCTTCCAGACCTGGCCTGAACATACTGTTTGTACCCCATCCCGTGCCCTCCTCAGTCACCTTCAGTTGCTTGCTCATAAAAGAGTTGCTGTTTTTGAAAAGTTCTTTTCTGTTTTGTGATTTTTTTTTTTGGACCAGTCTTCTAATATAGCCATTTGCTGTAAGATCTGCAGTTGGCTATGTTATTACTGCTTTTTGTTAAAACAGTGTTAAAAAACCTCAAGTGCTAACTCTATCCTACTCCAGGTGATTCCAGGGCAACAGCCAGGATGACTATCTCCCCCGGCTTTCAGGATGGGAAGTCAGTCTTTTAGGCTCTTTTTCTGAATTCTGGTTCATCTTCTCTCCTTAGATGGGGGCCTGCTATCATTTAGAGAAAAAGTGATAAGTAAAAAGACATTCAGAGGTGATTGCCAAAGAGACTGTACAGTAAATGTGAATCTAAATGGATTATGTAGGAAGCTTTGTCCCGAGGCTGTGAGTGGATTATCTGCTGGAATCCTAGAACACACCTCTCTAGCCAAGAGTTTCCTAGAATCTTCCTGGTATCTTCTGTTCTGGGCCTGAGGTGGCCAACTGACTATGAGTGGCTAGAGACTGCCCAGCTCCCCTCTCCCAAAACAAATTTCAAGGGTTATTATCCCCTGACAAGAAGGTGGTGGGCCAGAGAGATGGCTCAGAGGCTAAGAGTGCTTGCTGCTCTTCCATAGTACCTTCATTCAATTCTCAGCACCCATTTGGGATGGCTCACAACCACCTGTAACTCGAGCCTCAGGGGTTCTGACATTTTCTTCTGGTCTCCTCACCAGCTCCTGCACTCACATACACAAACCCACACACAATAAAAAATAAAACTTACTGAGTGGTGGTGGCTCACGCCTTTAATCCCAGCACTTAGGAGGCAGAGGCAGGCTGATCTCTGAGTTTGAGGTCAATCTGGTTCACAGAACAAGTTCCAGGACAGCCAGGACTATACAGAGAAACCCAGTCTCAGAAAACAAAATGAACAAAAACAAAAAAACCTTCAAAATATATATTTCCAAAAATAGTGTGTGTGTGTGTGTGTGTGTGCGCGCGCGCGCGTGCGTGTGTGCATGAGCGCACAAGCACCCAAGGTGTACTGGTAACCAAGTAATCAGGGCAAAATAATTCTGTCCCTTTCTCTTCCACTGTCTCAATCTTTGTTCCCGCAGATGGTTTGGTAATCCCATTGGTGGAACTGTCAGCAAAGCAGGTGGCATTTCACATTCCGTTTGAAGTGGTGGAGAAAGTTTATCCTCCAGTGCCTGAACAACTCCAACTCCGAATTGCTTTTTGGAGCTTCCCTGAGAATGAAGAGGACATTCGGTGAGTCCAGAGAACTGATAATGGGCAGTGGAGTTCTGATATCTCACGCTGGCTGCTGGGCTTTCTGCAGAACAAGAGAGATCCTGTAGTTGGAACTGCTAAGAGGAAGATAAGGGAAGGAGGGAGTGCTTGAGATTTCCCCTACGGAGTGGAATGGAGAGGTTGCCTACAGCATGGGGTCTCTCACAGGGTCTGTGGAAGGTTATTTGCTGGATTATGGCTGTGTCCTCTTTTTCCCCAGTCTATATTCATGCCTTGCCAATGGCAGTGCAGATGAGTTCCAGCGAGGGGATCAGCTGTTCCGAATGAGGGCTGTGAAGGATCCTCTGCAGATAGGTAAGGGATCCATCATGCCCTGTGGTAGCCTTGCTCCTCTCATCACTGGTGTTAAAGATTTAGAACCTTTGCGTCTGGGCATGATTGCACAGGTTTTAATCCCAGAACCCAAGAGGCAGAGGCAGGTGGATCTCTGAGTTTGAGACTAGCCTGTTCTCCATAGTGAGTTCTAGGACAGCCAGAACTACACAGAGAAACCCTGTCTCAAAAAACCAAAATCAAAACAATAACAACAACAAAACAAGTGGAGTGAATTATATAACTAAATATGGGGCCAGGGTTGAGGGCAGAGACTCTGGTCTTGGCAGATACTTCTGACCATGCCCTTATTTCTTCCTAGGGTTCCATCTGAGTGCGACAGTGGTGCCACCGCAGATGGTCCCTCCCAAAGGGGCCTACAATGTGGCCGTGATGTTTGACCGCTGCCGGGTCACTTCCTGTAGCTGTACCTGTGGGGCTGGGGCCAAATGGTGCACCCATGTCGTGGCACTCTGCCTCTTCCGCATTCACAACGTGAGGCCCTCCCAATTTATCCTGGCCCTATATGCTCCGTTTCCCCCTTCTCTGCTGCATGCCTGGCCACAATGTGAGCCCCTTTACCTCCCCTCTGTCCCTCTCTCCCCAGTTCCAGCTCCAAAATCTTTTCTCCAATGTTCTATTTCTCTTTGCTCCTTCAGGCTTCTGCAGTCTGCCTTCGGGCTCCAGTCTCAGAGTCCCTGTCTCGGCTACAAAGGGACCAGCTTCAGAAGTTTGCTCAATACCTTATCAGTGAGCTCCCTCAGCAGGTAGGTGAGGTTGGCACATCTTCCCACTGCTGCCTTTCAGGCTTCAAATCGGCCTTCTTGTTCGGCCCAGCCTCCTTGGATTCACCTGTGCCTTGTTCTCTCTACCTTTGCCTCTTTCCCTCAGATTCTCCCTACAGCTCAGCGTCTCCTAGATGAACTCCTCTCCTCCCAGTCAACAGCCATTAACACAGTATGTGGAGCTCCAGGTAAGTGTGGTGAGAAAGAAAGAGCTGCTAGTCCAGAGCGTCACTTACCAGAGGCTCTGTGTTGTCAGGTGGATCTAGGTCCTTATCAGTAGGTCACGTACTGCCTGTCATTACCAGACCCTACAGCAGGACCCTCAGCTTCAGACCAGAGCACTTGGTATTTGGATGAGTCAACACTCACTGACAATATAAAGAAGACACTGCACAAGTTTTGTGGCCCCTCCCCTGTGGTGTTCAGGTAAACCGGATCTCTGCATACTGACTCTGGTGAGCAGGTACCTTCCTCAGGCCACTGGTAGATCTTTGCTGTATTAATGCATGTCTCCTACCTTTGCATCCCTGCACTGGTGTGGTACCTGGCACACAGGTATCAGTGATACACCCATGATTGACGATGACTTTGTAGAGTCAAAGTGATTTCCTGCCTGGGTAGAGCCAGAATCGTTTCTCTTCCTTTGGCTGATCAGATTGATGTAGATGCTGAGCAAGGTCAATAATTTTGTCGCAGGTGTCCTTTACCCCTCTACTCTGTATTTTGAGTCAAAGCCTTACTCTGTTTTAACCTCCTTTAGCCCTACCTTAGTCACCATCTTCTCTGTTCCTTTTACAGTGATGTAAACTCTATGTATCTATCTTCTACGGAACCTCCTGCTGCTGCTGAATGGGCCTGTCTGCTGCGCCCTCTGAGGGGCCGAGAGCCTGAGGGTGTCTGGAACCTGCTTAGCATTGTTCGAGAGATGTTCAAGCGGAGGGACAGCAATGCTGCCCCCTTGCTGGAAATACTCACTGACCAGTGCCTCACCTATGAGCAGGTAAAACCTCAGGTTTGGGGAGCTGTGTTCCTTCTTTCCCTCCCCTCATCTTATTTTCCTTTTTCTGACAGGAACATGGAGGAGGGGAGGGGCCTCTTTGATTTTTTGAGCTATGGTGTACCTCATGGCTCTCTCTCTCCAGATAACAGGTTGGTGGTACAGTGTGCGCACCTCAGCTTCACATAGCAGTGCCAGTGGTCACACAGGCCGTAGCAATGGGCAGTCAGAGGTAGCAGCCCATGCATGTGCAAGTATGTGTGATGAGATGGTCACACTATGGAGGCTGGCTGTGCTGGACCCTGCCCTCAGTCCTCAGCGGTGAGTCTTCCCTCAGGAGTACCATATTCTGACAAGGCCAGCCCAGGACAGCCTGAGCACTGATCTCCTTGAGTATGGGGATTTCTCTTGTCTGGGGAAATGGGAAGTGCTGAGCCCGGGTGTTATCAGGGCTTTGTGAGACCTGTTTCTGACAGGCTTTCTTCCTCCCCTCCTTTAAATAGAACCCACTTTCCAAAATTCCTGACTGTTGCTCTGATGTCTCATGGGGCTGGCTCAAGAAGAGCAGCCCTTCCCCACTGTGTTCTTCTCTATGCCTTTCCTTGAGGGTGTATTCCTACTTTATCTCCTCCTTTCCACTCTCGGTGCAGACTGCTTGTCATCCCCTAGCAGCCTCCTGCCTTTGTTTCCACAGCCGCCGGGAACTGTGTGCACAGCTGCGCCAATGGCAGCTGAAGGTGATTGAGAATGTCAAGCGGGGACAGCACAAGAAGACCCTGGAGAGGCTCTTCCCTGGCTTCCGGCCAGCAGTGGAGGCCTGCTACTTTAACTGGGAAGAGGCTTACCCCCTTCCTGGTGTTACCTACAGTGGCACTGACCGGAAGCTAGCCCTGTGCTGGGCCCGGGCCCTGCCCCCCAGGCCAGGAGCCTCTCGATCTGGGGGCCTGGAAGAGTCTCGGCCCCGACCTCTTCCTACTGAGCCAGCTGTGAGGCCCAAGGAACCTGGGGCCAAGCGCAAAGGATTGAGTGAGGGGGCCTCCTCTCAGCGGGGTCCCCGCCGCCTCTCTGCTGAAGGAGGAGATAAGGCTCTGCATAAGATGGGTCCAGGTGGGGGCAAAGCCAAGGTACTGGGTGGGACTGGCAGTGGGGGCAAGGGCTCAGCAGGCAGTGGGAGCAAACGGCGGCTAAGCAGTGAAGACAGCTCCCTGGAACCAGACCTGGCAGAGATGAGCCTGGACGACAGCAGCCTGGCCCTGGGTGCGGAAGCCAGCACCTTCGGGTTCCCGGAGAGCCCTCCAACTCGTCCCTCCTCAGGTGGCTCCCGAGGACCTTCCACCTTCCTTCCTGAACCTCCAGATACTTACGAGGAAGATGCCGGTGTATACTTCTCAGAAGGACCTGAGCCTCCTGCAGCCTCTGCTGGCCGCCCTGGCCTGCTGCCTGGGGAGGTCTGTACCCAAGATGACCTCCCTTCCACAGACGACAATGGCGGTGGGCTCCACAAAACCAAAGAAGTGGCTCCTGCAGTTGGAGAGGAGGATGATGACTACCAAGCATATTACCTGAATGCCCAGGATGGGGCAGGAGGCGAGGAGGAGAAGGCTGAGGGCGGGGCTGGGGAGGAGCATGACCTGTTTGCTGGGTTGAAGCCACTGGAACAGGAGAGCCGAATGGAGGTGAGGGGACTAAAGGGGGGGGGGTGTTCCTTACAAATGACTAAGAGGGGCCCAGTGGCTCTAGTTCAGTAGTTCTCAACCTGTGTGTGGTGACCTATTTGGGGGTTGAATGACCCTTTCACAGGGGTTGCCTAGGACCATCTCTGTATCAGATATCTATGTTATGATTCACAACAGTAGCAAAATCACAGTTATGAAGTAGCAGTGGAAATAATTTTATGGGTTGGGGTCACCACAACAGGAGGGACTGCATTAAAGGGCCGCAGCTTTAGGAAGGAGGAGAACCATCTTGTTAGAAGTGTTGAGATCACTAGCATGACTGTCAGCATTCTGAAGGGTATCCTAACCGGCCTCCTGTCTGCCATCTGTCCTCTCTAGTGCTTCTATTGATGCTTTTCTGGGTATTTTTCAGATTTTGTGTCAGTGTGCAACTTAAAAGTCTTCAGTGGTTGCTTGCTGCCCTTAGAGTCAAAGCGAAGGTCCTGGGCATGACCTGGGGGCTCCGCTCTGTCTGACCTTTGCCAGCTTCTCCAGTGTTGTTTGTCTTTCATCTTCTGTGCATCCACTTATTTCTGGAGCTTGCCATGCTCCCTCTTGCCTACATACTTAGGTACAAGTTGGTCTTTCTGCCTGGAATATTCTTCTCACCAGGCTTGGTTAACTCTTGTTCCTTCTTCAGGTCTTAGAGACCTTAAGTTCTGAGAAATAGGGACACAAAGTTGATGAACTCAGAATCTCCTCCCTGCCAGGTGTGGTAGCAAATGCTTGTAGTCCCAGTGCTTGGAAGGTTGAGGCAGGAGAATCTCAAGTTGGAAGCCAGCTTGAGCTACATAGTGAGACCTTGGCTCAAATAAAGTAAAACAGACCTTGTCTCCTGAGAATTCTGTGTCTGAGCTTCCTCCAGCTGGCTCCCCTAGCCTACTGGACCTGAAGTGCTCCCGCCCCCACTCCACGAATGAGAGTAGCAGTGTCCCTCTGTCCCAAGCCCGTGAGCCATCGTGTCCACTCACCCGTCTTTTGACCCTTCTCAGTAATACTTGTTATTACATCATCTCGAATGTTGGTGGTTAAAAGCAGACTGAACTCCTGGTACGTCCAGGATCAGCATGGCCCCCAGTGCTTCGGGAATATGTGCTACATACTCAAGTATGATGTTCTTCAAGCGAAGGCCTTCAGTCTTTGGGTCCTGTGTCCTGTAGGTGTTATTTGCCTGTGCTGAGGCTCTGCATGCCCATGGCTACAGCAATGAGGCCTCTCGCCTCACTGTGGAGCTTGCCCAGGACCTGCTAGCCAACCCACCTGACCTCAAGGTAGAGCCGCCCCCTGCCAAGGTGAGAGAGACCTCCTTCCTCTACTTTCCTGGCCCCACTTATCCCTGTTCCTGTTCCCCAGCCCAAGTGAGAGCCTCCTCCTCCCTCCACTGAGGTAAATCAGACTCATTTGTCCCAACTCTTTGCACTTCCCATTTAGGGCAAGAAAAACAAGGTATCCACAAGCCGTCAGACCTGGGTGGCTACCAACACTCTGACCAAGGCAGCCTTCCTGTTAACAGTGCTTAGTGAGCGCCCAGAGCACCACAACCTGGCCTTCAGAGTTGGCATGTTTGCCCTGGAGCTACAGCGACCCCCTGCTTCTACCAAGGCCTTGGAGGTCGGAGGTTCCGCCTGAGTCTTGTCCCTTAACCTTTTCAGATTCTTAGACCTTGCTCTCCACTGAGGTGTAGGAGGTCTGAGTTCCTTCCTGTGCTCTCAGGTAAAGTTGGCCTATCAGGAATCTGAGGTGGCTGCTCTGCTCAAGAAGATCCCTCTAGGTCCCAGTGAAATGAGTACCATGCGGTGCCGAGCAGAAGAACTCCGGGAGGGCACACTCTGTGACTACCGGCCTGTGTTGCCCCTCATGTTGGCCAGTTTCATCTTTGATGTTCTCTGTATTCCAGGTACAGTGCCGGCCCTACAGTATGTGGAGAACTTGGGGGAGGGTGTTGTTGTTGTTGTAATAAGGTGAACCAAGGGCCCTAAGACTCTGAGTCATTTTTGTGGCCCATCAGGCGGCTTCACAGGTAGGTCTCGGCGGATGAAGGTCTTGAATTCCTTTGCATTTGTTTCTGTGGTGCTTTTGCTTGCCTGAGTTAACCCACTTTTCATCTAGTGGTTTCTCCCACGGGTTCCCGGCCCCCAAGTCGCAACTGGAATAACGAGATGCCTGGAGATGAGGAACTGGGATTTGAAGCAGCAGTTGCTGCCTTGGGTAAGTGTCTTGTCTTGAGCATGTCCATGAATGAGCAAAACCTAGCCTTGAGGAGTTGTAATGGGAAAGTCAAGATGGTATGAACCAACTGTTAATGCTTATGACACAGTCAGTAATTTAGAGCAGGGGCTGGAGAGATGGCTCAGCAATTAAGAGCACTTACTGCTTTTCCAAGGGACCCAGGTTCAATTCCCAGCACCCACATGATGGTTCACAACCCTCTGTAATTCCATTTTCCAATAAATGCAACACCCTTTTCTGACTTTTATGGGCACTGTAAGCACATGGTACATACATACATGTAGGCAAAACACACATAAATAAAAATAAATAAAACTTAAATGTGTGCTACATATGGTGGGTGTTTAAATTGCAGCAAAATAAAAATCTGAGGAAAGGCCCTAGGGAGGTGACAGAATACATAATATAGGTCAACGTAAGGAAAATGTCAGGAATAGGCGCCGTTCTAACACTGGATATGGTAGTTATGCCTGCAGTCCCAGTACTTGGGAAGTGGAGCTAAGAGAATGAGTTTATTTTCATCCTTGCTACATAGCAAGTTTGAGGCCAGCCTGAACTACATGAGGCCTTACCTCAAAAAAACAAGCAAACAAAAAGTGAGATGTGCCTGGGTGTGGTGGTACACGCCTTTAATTCCAGTAGAGTAGAGAAGTTACAAGGTCTTGAGAAGAAGACAGAGTTAAGGCTGTATATGATACGCTGTGGGGCTGTTTTCTCATGGTCTGGTGGTTGGCCCTGGTTTGTGTGCTTCTGCTGCTGTGAAGCTGTGGCCACTCCTGACCCCAGAGGCCTCCTTACAGGCATGAAGACAACAGTGAGTGAGGCAGAGCATCCCCTCCTCTGTGAAGGCACACGTCGGGAGAAGGGTGACTTGGCCTTAGCGCTCATGATCACTTACAAGGACGACCAGGCCAAGCTCAAGAAGGTGAGGGGCTGAGGTACTGGGTTTTTGCCAGGCAGCGAGTGAGCAAAATGTCACTGTCTTTCTCAGAAGTTTCCAGTACAATGGAAAAAGTACTGATCTGCCTGTAGGAGGTAAGTAGAAAATCTTGGAGACTTCTCATAAAGAACAAGAGACCAATGGTTCTTATAGGTTTGCTTGGGCATGAGGTGGAAGAAGAGAAGCAGAGAGCATAAAGTCAATCATTCATTTATTTCAATATTTATTGAATATCAGTATGTTCAGTCCTCAGGTAAGTGTTATGGAAGATTCCAAGACATGTAAGCTGGGAGGTTATCCTGTAGTTACAACTGGGGAAGACTTCTTGAGGAGGTAGCATTAGGCTGCTTCAAGAAGAGAGGAAGGTAATAGAATTCAGAAAATAAAGGACATCATGTTACCGCTTGTCTCTTCTCCAGATCTTAGACAAACTTTTGGACCGAGAAAGCCAGACACATAAGCCACAGACACTGAGTTCTTTCTACTCATCTAGCCGTCCAGCCACAGCCAACCAGAGATCTCCTTCAAAGCACGGGGCCCCATCTGCCCCTGGGGCCCTGCAGCCACTGACTTCAGGCTCTGCAGGGCCTGCTCAGCCAGGGAATGTGGCAGGGGCTGGGCCAGGCCCCACTGAGGGCTTCACAGAGAAGAGTGTACCTGGTGAGGTGGGGGCACTGCATGGGGGAGGGGAGTGGTTCAGTCATGTGCCCTTTCCTGGGCTCATCCTAGTACCCTATTTTCTCACTCAGAAAGTTCCCCACATTCCCCTTGTGAGGCTCTCCCACCTGAGGCAGCTTTGACTCCGCGGCCAGAGGGGAAGGTTCCTAGCCGCCTAGCTCTTGGCAGTCGTGGAGGCTATAATGGTCGAGGATGGGGCTCCCCAGGGCGGCCCAAAAAGAAGCACACAGGTAGGGCGCGGAGGGAAGGGCAGTTCTGAAGGTTGGGGCTGACTGACTTTAGGTACTCCTGGTTTCCAAGACTTGACTCGTTTGGGGGTGTTAGGCATGGCCAGCATCGACAGCAGTGCACCTGAAACTACATCGGACAGCTCTCCTACCTTAAGCCGAAGGCCACTTCGAGGGGGCTGGGCCCCTACCTCCTGGGGCCGGGGACAAGACAGTGACAGCATTAGCAGCTCCTCCTCGGACTCCCTGGGCTCCTCATCCTCCAGTGGAAGCCGCCGGGCTAGTGCCAGTGGAGGGGCCCGGGCAAAGACAGTTGAAGTTGGCAGGTCAGTAGGGAGAAATGCCCATCCCTAATCTAGCCCATCCTCAAAACCATATTCCTTGTGTGACCCGACAGCCTTACTTACCCTGGTCTCTCCTACCCTACTTGGATACCCATTTTGGAGAAACTCCAACCCTATCCATACCCCATTGCTCCTCCAGGTGTTACAAGGGCCGCCGCCCTGAGAGTCATGCCCCCCATGTACCCAATCAGCCGTCAGAGGCAGCTGCACACTTCTACTTCGAGTTGGCAAAGACAGTTTTGATCAAGGCAGGGGGCAACAGCAGCACCTCCATTTTCACACATCCATCTTCCTCAGGAGGCCACCAGGGTCCTCACCGCAACCTGCACCTTTGCGCCTTTGAGATTGGGCTTTATGCCCTTGGCCTGCACAACTTTGTTTCCCCTAACTGGCTCTCTCGCACCTATTCTTCCCATGTATCCTGGATTACAGGTAAGTCCGATGTCCTGATTTGCATACAGGAGGAAGTGATCAGAAGTAAGGGTCGTGGCTTTGGACATTGCTGATCTGATGAGAGATGTCACCCCAGACCTCTAGTGGTGCCCACTCTGCTCCTTCCCTCCCAAAGGGCAGGCGATGGAGATCGGGAGTGCAGCCCTGACCATACTGGTGGAGTGCTGGGACGGGCACCTGACACCCCCTGAGGTCGCATCACTGGCCGACAGAGCGTCACGGGCACGAGACTCCAACATGGTGAGGGCAGCGGCAGAGCTGGCTCTAAGCTGCCTGCCTCACGCCCATGCACTGAATCCCAACGAAATTCAGCGAGCCTTGGTGCAGTGCAAAGAACAGGTATTTCCTGCTCTCAGTCATCTGGATACTTAAGCGCCCAGCAGTTTTTTCTCTTAAAAAATTATTTTTGTACGTGTATGTGATAGGTGGGTGTGCCACATGTGTAGTGGAGGTCCGAGGGCAGCTTGTGGGAGTTTGTCCTTAGCACCACGTGGGCTAGGAATCAAACTCAAGCTGTCAGGCTTGGCAGCAAGTGCCTGTACCCCGTCTGTGGCCTGTCCTCCCTTCTCCTTCCTCTTCCTCTTTCCCTTCCCTCCTCCCTCCCTCCTTCACTCCCCCCTCCATCCCTCCCTCCCTTTTTCTTTCCTTCCAAGATGTCTAAGTTGTCTACACTGGGCTTGAACTTCCAATTTTGCTTCAGTCTTCTGAGTAGCTAAGACATGCTATTATTTGGGGTTTAGGGACTCTCGATTTCCCATATTCAGGAGTTTATGAAGTATCTAATTTTTCTTTCATTGTATTGTTTCACATATTACAGGTTGAGTATCTGTTAGGTTCAGAATTAGAAGTGTTTTGGATTTTAGGTTTTGGAGTATTTTCCTATACATGAGCTATCTTGGGGGATGGAACCCACATCTAATCATGAAATTCATATTTTATGTATTAATTACACACATCCTGGAGGTAATCTTGTGTCTCTCTCACCCACTTTCTCTTCAAAGTGTGTGTGTGTGTGTGTTTATGGGGAACTGGACCCAGAGCCTCATGCAGTGTAGGGAAGCAACTGACTTACAATCTCCAGCCCTGTTTGTGCATGAAAGCACATTTCATGGTATTTTCCACTTGAGGTATCATGTTAGTGTTCAAAAAATTTCTGATTTTAGTATTTTCAGTTTTCAGATTAGGGATATTTGGCCCAATAATATGAAAACTTTCACATTAATCCTTTGTATTCATCCCATTATGTTCATATACTGTGTATTGTACTCTATCATGTATATTATCCTGTTAATAACCCTAAAGCTAGGGCACACAGGAAATAGATGCTTACAATTTAGGGACCAGGACGATCCCTGAGGATGGCCTTAGAGAAATGTTGAGTTTGGGGGGCGAGGGAATAGTTATTTCTTCAGTGTCTGGGTGAAGCACTCACGGCTGGTACTGTGAGCACTGACCCTGGCCTGATGCCCCACAAGCAGCCATCGCTTCTGAGTAAGCCCTTTCCTAACGCTCTGTGCTCCTTTCCAGGATAACTTGATGTTGGAGAAGGCCTGCATGGCAGTGGAAGAGGCAGCCAAGGGTGGGGGTGTATACCCTGAAGTACTGTTTGAGGTTGCACATCAGTGGTTCTGGCTCTATGAGCAGACCGCAGGCGGCTCATCCACGGCCCGTGAAGGGGCTACAAGCTGTAGTGGCAGTGGAATGAGGGCCACTGGGGAGGCTGGGCGGGGGTTGCCTGAGGGCAGGGGTGCCCCAGGGACTGAGCCTGTCACAGTGGCTGCGGCAGCAGTGACAGCAGCAGCCACGGTGGTTCCAGTCATCTCAGTGGGGTCCAGTTTATATCCAGGTCCAGGACTGGGGCATGGTCATTCCCCTGGCCTGCACCCCTACACTGCTCTACAGCCCCACCTGCCCTGTAGCCCTCAGTACCTCACTCACCCCGCTCACCCTATGCCTCACATGCCCCGGCCTGCTGTCTTCCCTGTGCCCAGCTCTGCATACCCACAGGTAAGACTAGTGTTTTACTGGTGGTGTGGGGCATGCGGGAGAACACTAGGAGTTCACAGGGGTTGGAGCAGAGAACTTTGTGAGCACACTAGGGATGTCGAGGAGTCCTGGTGAGATGGTGGGAAAATGGGAGACCAAGGCCAGCTAAGATAAGAAATGTAGGGCTGCCCATTTTGTTACCTAACGTGACTTGGTGTCTGTTCTTCTTTCCCATCTGTAGGGTGTGCATCCTGCATTCCTGGGGGCTCAGTACCCTTACTCAGTGACTCCTCCCTCACTTGCTGCCACTGCTGTATCTTTCCCTGTCCCTTCCATGGCTCCCATCACAGTCCATCCCTACCACACAGAGCCAGGGCTCCCACTGCCCACCAGTGTGGCCTGTGAGTTTCGGGGACAGGGAGCAGGTGAATGGAGGGGAGGTGCACTGGACGTGGGAGGTAGGGAGGGGATCTTCTCTGTACCTCTTCCCTCACATGGCTTTCAATCTACCCTCAGTGAGCAGTGTCCACCCAGCATCCACGTTTCCAGCCATCCAGGGTGCCTCACTGCCTGCTCTGACCACGCAGCCCAGCCCTCTGGTAAGCGGAGGTTTTCCACCACCCGAGGAGGAGACACACAGTCAACCAGTCAATCCACACAGCCTGCACCACCTGCACGCTGCTTACCGTGTTGGTAAGAAGTCCCTTTCTGTACTCCCACCTACCAGGTGAGGGCTCTTCTGTGGACCCCCTCCACTAGCTCTTTTTTTTTTTCGGTTTTTTGAGACAGGGTTTCTTTCTGTGTAGCCCTGGCTGTCCTAGAACTCACAGAGATCTGCCGGCCTCTGCCTCCAGAGTGCTGGGATTAAAGGTGTGCATCACCACCAGGGCCCTCCAGTAGTTCTTAATTTGTTGGTCAGGTACCAGGTTAGGGTAGAGCAGTGGTTCTCCATCTTCCTAATATTGTGTGACCCTTTAATACAGTTCCTCATGTGGTGACCCCCAACCATAAAGTTATTTTCAATTGTTACTTCATAGCTGTAATTTTGTTGCTGTTATGAATCGTAATGTAAATATCTGATATGCAGATGGTGTTAGGTGACCCCTGCAAAAGGGTTGTTCAACTCACAAAAAAGGTCGTGACCCACAGTTTGAGAACTACTGGGGCAGAAAGTGGAGGATATACCTTACCGTGTGCCCATCTGTGTTTCCTAGGAATGCTGGCACTTGAGATGCTGGGTCGCCGGGCACACAACGATCACCCCAACAACTTCTCTCGCTCCCCCCCCTACACTGATGATGTCAAATGGTTGCTGGGGCTGGCAGCAAAGCTGGGTAACACCTCCCCTCCCCAGGACCATTGTCCCCCCGACCTGCTTCCCTTACCTTCCTATCCCAGACCTCCTTCCTAGCTCTTGCTCAGAGTTGAGGCCTTGGTCGGGTATGTGTGCGAGCGCGGGGGCGGAGGGTTACCTCAGCTCCTAGGGTGGAGGGAGGCTCTCTGTCAGACCAGAGCTGAGAAATTTAAGTGGGTCCCTAGGGCAGAGGTGGCCACCCCCGTCTCATGCCCCTCCCCCTGCCCCCCAGGAGTGAACTACGTGCACCAGTTCTGTGTGGGGGCAGCCAAGGGGGTGCTGAGCCCGTTTGTGCTGCAGGAGATCGTCATGGAGACGCTGCAGCGGCTGAACCCCATTCATGCCCACAACCACCTGCGAGCCCCGGCCTTCCACCAACTGGTGCAGCGCTGTCAGCAGGCGTACATGCAGGTGACAACTCAGAACGTAGTGGACGGGGGGGGGGGGGGGGGGGGGGGGGGGGGGGGGGGGGGGGGGCACTCCTGGGCGGTCGGGCCAGACACCCCAGCTGCGTGCGCTTTGTGCTGAGCTTCCCCTCCAACCGTCCTGCAGTACATCCATCACCGCTTAATTCACCTGACGCCTGCCGACTACGACGACTTTGTGAATGCGATCCGCAGTGCCCGCAGCGCCTTCTGCCTGACGCCCATGGGCATGATGCAGTTCAACGACATCCTGCAGAACCTCAAGCGCAGCAAGCAGACCAAGGAGCTGTGGCAGCGGGTCTCTCTGGAGATAACCACCTTCTCCCCCTGAGGCTGGCCCCCCTCGGGCCCTATGTAGAGACACGGGCCAGCAGCTATGGGGGCCCTTCGCACAGGGGGCGTGACTCTTGGCTGGACAGACCATCCCCACTCGCTTCCCTGGTAGCCCAGACTGGTCGCTGCTCTTGGGCTGTAGCTTGGGGCCAAGATGTCGCAGACCTTAGAAGCCTAGGGGCAGGGGAGACAGCCTTGTCTGGGAGAGGGCATTGGGTGGCCTCTGGTATTTATTTGGCATTTATAAATATATAAACTCCTTTTTTACTCTATTTTCTGGGTCTTTCTCTTTGTGTAGAAGAGCTGGAAAAAAGACAGTTGATATCCTCTGTGTTCGAGGCTTTTCTCATTGCAGTGAAGCAAACAAAACAGAAAAATAAGGATGTTTATTAAGGACATTTCTAGCCCACAGCTAGGGCTCATATTCAGCTCTGTGAGCAACTGTCCGACCTCATCCCCATTCAATGTGAATGACACTAGGGAGGCCGGGCCACACAGGTAGATCCCACTGTCCGACTAAAAGGGACCACAGCAAAGGGGCCTGTCACGGTAGGCAAAGACAGATAAACTGCTGGAAATGGAGAGGGAAATCATTGAATGAATACATTCTTCTACCCCCTCCTTGGACCCTCTCTTCCTCACCTCCCAGGTTCATAGGTCAGCTGTACCTAGTACCATGATATGGGGTACCAAGGGAAGCCCCTCTATTAGGCTCCAAAACTATGGGCTATGGGAAAAGGATGGATGTCCTTCCCTTTTCAGCTCTTCAATCCTGGGGGCCACTGAGGTAGAGGGGTAAGGGGCCAGGCCACACTAATCCCCCTTTTGGACCCTGCTCTAAGGCTTGCCCCTCAGTGAAGCAGCAGGCTTTTTGCTGGTATGGGAAGGCTGGGGCATCAGCCTGCACTGGAATGCTGCAATTCTTCCCGAAGCCACAAGGGGGCTGGTTGTCCAAGCCGGCTCAGCAGCTTTGATAGCTCCAAATTATGGTTCCGGAAAAAATCCGTAAGGAAAAGGCGAGACTGATGGGAGAAAAAAGTGAAAGGAGAAACAGTGAGGACTGAAGCTGGACCAGACCTGGGAGTGGAGTGGACCATGTCTGGCATTATTACCTCTGTGTCCATGGCTGGGTACCTCCGGCCTTTGCTTTTCCCTAGACAGCGAGTCTTACCACCTTCAAGTCCCTGGCACCAAAATCCTTTATCTTCATCAAACCTGCTCAAAGGAACAGGCCATTAGGTGTCAGGGAGAAGAGAAATTCGAACCCCACAAATGCACCCTACACCTCCCAGCCCACAGGGAAAGATGTCTCTTCCAACAGAACCTCCTCCCCCTTTTCCCGTAAAACCTTCTTTTTCTTGGATCATGCTCTCCCACCTGAGGGTCCTTGTGTAGTTCAGAAAAGGAGTGATACCCAGGAACTTCTGTATGATCTCCATTGAGGCTGCTGGGTTGATACGAAGCTCCTGCCCATCCACAATCAGCAACTGAAGGGACAGGGATGTGGTTCCCTCTAGATTCCTAAGGCTGGGATGATGGGAAGGGGTAGCTAATGAGGGCTCTTGGGAGACCGTACCTGTCCAGAAGGGTAGTAAGTCAGCCAGCGTTGCAGGTGGGTAGAATAGTAGCCAGGGACAAGACAACGATTCTGCAAGGAGCGAAGTACCAAAGGGGCCTGAGAGGAAGCTGAAATCACTTGGTAGAAGGTGTAGTTCAGAGCAGCTGGGTCTCCATGTGCTCGCTGGTGCTACAGGGCAAAGGAGAAGAAGGGATGGGGTTGAATACTGACAGATGATTCTGGCTGTACTCCCTGTGACAACACCATAGCACTCCTCCCTCAGGGGCTGGTTTAGTCTGCCTACCCTCACTCCTTTTTGTGTCTCTAGCAGGAACTACCTTCTCCACCTCTCCCTTAAGTCCCAATGTGTCCCTAGCTTCAGGCAAACCTGGTACCAGGAGTAGGCCCTGTCAGCAGGGTTGGTGAGCACAGTGATGATCTTGGCTCTTGGCAGAAGGGCAGCCCCCCGCCGTGGCACAACCTCTGAGTCAAAGTAGGTGGCACTCTTTTCAAAAAGGAAGTCAGTGCTGGCATTGGAAGGAACAGGAAAGAAGTCCATGTACCTACAGAGTAGCATAGGAAAGAGAAGAAAAAATTTCAGTGACCAGACCAGATGTCTGTGTGCTGGCAGAGCCGGGGTGGGCAACCCATTTTTGGAGAAGGCAATGTTGCTCTGAGAAACACTCAGTCTCACCAGTCAATACCCTTGTGGTAATTAGGGCCACTGAAGAACTGAATTTCCTCAAAGGTGCTGGGGCTAGGGAAGCTGCTTGTCACAGCGGGGTGTAGGCTCAGGAAGAAGTGAACAGCTGTGGTGCCTGTATGGAAGGGAAGGAGCGGCCCGTTGCAGCAGAACAGCCAGCCAGCCTGAGTTTGCAGAAGGAGAAGGTACTTCCGCCAAAGTGAGAGAAGGAGACCCTGAGAGGCCCAGGAACGGGTTAAAAGCAGTAGCGGCTTTCATCCCTCCACCCAGTCAGAACCACTGTGACTTCCTCTCCCCCGCCCCCCCCCCAGGACTGGGATGCACTGGGGCTCCACTGTGGTGAACGCCCTCGCCCCCCCATGCAGTCCCAGGTCTCCTTTCGCTTTCCTTATTTTGAGATTAGGTCGTACTAAACTGCCCAGGCTTCTGTGACAGGCACTGAAACCGACACTCTCCTGCCTCTGCCTCCCAAACTGCTGGGATTACAAGCCTGTAAAACCAAGCCTTCCTCTTTCACAGGTTTTTGAGACAGGGTCTTATGTATACAAGGGCGGCAGCCTTGAACTCTCTGATCCTGCCTGTTCCACCATACTAGATTTTTGCTGGGGATCAAACCCAGGCTTTGTGCATGCTCAGCAAACACCCCAGCCCCCTATCTGTCTGTCTGTCTATCTATCTATCTATTTAATTTATAAGTGGTCTATCTACATGAACATCTGCTACCAGAAGAGGGCATCAGACCCCATTATGGATGGTTGTGAGCCACCATGTGGTTGCTAGGAATTGAACTCAGAAACTCTGGAAGAGCAGCCAGTGCTCCTAACCCCTGAGCCATCTCTCCAACCCCTATTTATCTTTTAAACTCTACAGATGGGAGTCAGGTATAGTGGCTTACAGATGTAATTCCAGCACTTGGAAAACTGAAGCAAAGAGATCAAGAATTCAAGGTTGGCCCAGGTGACATGAGACCCTGTCTCAAAAAACTAAACAAATTCCAGGGATGGGAGCTGGAGGGCAGCTGAGAGGTGCAGTGGAAACACACGCAAGGCCTTGTCACTGCACCTGCCCTTGCAAATCCCTGCTCTTTTATTAGGAGTACTATTTTAAGTTTTTAAAAACAAGGTCTTCTCTCTGTATCTCAGGCTAGCCTGGAACTCAGTATGTAGCCTAAACTGGCTTTGAGTTCACTGTAATCCCCAGCCTCACCCCCCAACCTCCCACCCTTCCTCCCAAGTGCAAGGATTACAAGTGAGCCACTATGCTCGGTTTTCTACAAATAATTGTGCTATACAGCTAGGTTTAAGGGGGGAAAAAAAACCTTCCTGTCTCAGGGCTGTGGAGGTGACTCTGTGGGTTAAGGTACTTGCCACCCAGTCTGACAATCTGAGTTTGATCCCCAGGATCCACATGTAAAGGAAAGAAATGATTCCTTCAAGTTGTCCTGCACATGTATGTACACGTGTGCGCAGGCGTGTACGTACACACATGCACACTAAATAACTGTAATTTAAATAAATATGGTGGTCCATGCTTTTAATCTCTATGAGTTCGAGGCCAGCTTGGTCTACAGAATGAGTTCCAAGGACAGCCAGAGTTACATAGTGAGATCTTGTCTCAAACAAACAAACAAACACAGTGAAGATGACTAATCCTCCCAAGTGTCCTGTGTGTGTGTACACACATGCACGCAAGCACACTAAATAATAAATGCAATTTAAATAAATGTAATTTAAAAAAATGAATCCTTTTCTCAAGAGACTTGATTAATTAGAAGTAGGTATAAGAAGGTAGCATAAGATAAATTGTTTGTGGATCATTTACCTGTCTTCTGTGGTCCTACAATGAGGAACTTGGGGAGTCGATCACAGGTTTTCTCCTTCGACCAGATATCTTTGTGCCTCTTGTCATCACAGGGATTCTGAAGGTTAGGCCACGAATCTGATAAGGACTAATCTCATAAACCGTGACCCCCATCAGATCTTGGTCAGCCTGAGTTCTATCCTTACCTGCCAAAGGGGGCTTCGTTCCTGAGGAAAAAGTTCAAAGTACTTTTGTGCAAGTGGGACAGGAGGAAGGGTCTGTAGGCGCAGCCGTGTCCAGCACTGCAGGAAGCGCACCAGGCTCTCGAAGGTGTACAGGCCCAGCCGGTCATTTCCATAGTTTGACAGGTGGGTCATAAAGACGCTGATCTACAAGAGCACGTCTGCACGTGAGACTTAGACAGCTTTGGTGAGCAAAGGCACTGGCCTGAGAGCGCTTTGGCTCTCCAGTCTTCTGGCTCCCTTCTGGCACCTTACCGGATTAAGCAGCACTGTCAGAAAGAGCTCTCCACCTCGGATGCTCCGGTCTAGTTCACGAGACCCTCCGGGATACTCATTGTAGAAGATCGTGTGAGTGAAGAGGCCGCACGTTTGCCGGGGGAGCACCTGAGAGGAAAAGAAAGTAGCTGAGATTTGAATGGTAAGATGGAGAGCAGATAAGGCCCAAAGTCAGGAGGTATTGGATCCCCTGGGTTGAGAGAGGCCCAGTTTGAAGTAACAGTAACAAAATTTACTATCTGCATTACCATAACATTTATTCTCTATTTTGTGGATGCCTTGGGCTGGCAGTTGACAAGCCACAAGTCAGTGCAGGTTGGAGCCTGCCTAAATGCTCAAGTTGGATTGGAATGTAGTGAAAATCTCTCACCATGATGCCATTGTGAATGAAGCCACGGCGGTAGCGGGCAGGGCGGAGATGGGGGTACTCCTCAGTGCTGGTCACCTGGATGCCCCATACAGATTTCCAGGCCTCATAGAGCTGCGTGTGGATGGGGTACACGCCCGAGTGGTGGGGGGCCACAGCATACCCCAGATCCGTAGGAATCCCATGCTCCTGGGAATGGCATAGACTCTCACCAGGACCTGGTGAGGTTTGGGGAGTAGAGGGTAAAGAGGGTGGGGATGCCTCCATAGGAAAAAAACTGGAAAGGGTAGGCGAAGGTGTCCATTAGGGAGGGTTAAAAAGGAAACATTATCTCTGGGAGAAAGTGTGGGAAAGAGATTCAAGAGTCTCACCAAAGCAAACTGTCTGTTGAGCCTCATCTGGTCAGCCAGCACGGAGCGGTTGTGGAACAGATGCGGCTGCATGTGGCTCCACATGTGAGGGAACCACCAGAACTCTTGGCGGTGCTTCAGCAGCATGTCATCCCCTGCGTCCTCCTCCTCTGTCCCTGAGACCACACGCTGGCTGCTCACCACAGCCAGGCAGCCCTAGGCCCTCCGTCTCACCACAATACTGACTGTCTTCCATCTTGGACATACTGGCCCCTGCCCAGAGCCTAAGGCTTTTATTTGCTCCACTGGCAACGTGTCCTTCAGCCACCACGCTGATGTATCACTAGCTCATCACTGCACTATGTCACCAAACTTTGTCCCTCTCCAGCTTGATGACCAGGGTCAACACTAAAGAGACAGCTCAAACTAACTGATCGACAGCAACAGGGGGTGAGCTCACCAGTATGGTAGAACTTGCCCGAGAAGCCCAGGTTGAAGGTGAAGTTGGGGACTAAGGTCCTAAGTTTGTTCTGGGTGGTCAACAGAGCCTGGAAAGAACAGTAGAGAAATGACAAATCAGGAGGAAACAGACTGAATGAGAAATATACAGTAAGTAGCTTTTCCCCAACTATAAAAGGCAAAGAATGTACCAATGACCAGCTCAGAATCAAAGCAGAAAATCTGATAGCCAGGGCTTGTAAATTTCCTAGCAAAATAAACATAAGAGAAAAAGAGAAACTGACCTCAACATCTGCCACCTTCATGCGAGTACCTTCTTTGCCCACAAAGATGTCATCAATGTCCACTAATATGTAACGGTCAAGGTCCAGGCAGAGGCGCTTCCCAGTGAGGTATGCAACAGCATCAACAAAAACAAGCTTATGGAGCCAGAAAGAGAGGCCATGCCCAAACAGCACCCGCTGTATGCCATCATGAAGCCCCAAGTCCTGTACCACAGTGGGGAGCCGGGCCCGCCGAAGCACTGGTCCTGGCATAGGGAGCTCAGCTGGCCGATGGCTGGCAAGAAGCACTGGTTCGTAGGTGCTATGATTGGACTGGAAGATGGTCCAGTCATCACCAGGCAGTGGTCCAGGCTCCAAGCGGCTGGGGCGAGTGAGATGTAGAAGTGGGGCAGAAGGGTTCACTTGGTAGTCCCGGAGCCCCAAATTTGAGTGTAAAAAAAGGGGAAAGCCCTTAAGTTGGGCACTTAGTAAGCTGTGCTCATGGGCTCGGAAAAAGCCAATGATGCCTACACCATACTCCACACAGTACCGGTCTAGCAGCTCTCGACTCCAGGCATCCAAGTTCACATACTTCAGAAGGTTCTCATAGATGACCAAGACATATCGGCCATGGGCATGATCAGTCAATGTGGGCATATCCCCTCGGCCAGGGGCTAGCTCAGTGCTGTACCGAAAACGACTCGACTCCAGGATGGCCACAATCTCCTGCCCAAGCTGAGAGTAAGCACTCTCCACGAAAACAAGGACCACGGGTTCCGTTCGAGTTGTTTCTGGAGGCCTTGGTGGTGGAGGTGGGACTGGTGGCCGTGCAGGGCCAGGGCCCGCTGCCCCACTACTGCAGTCTCCCAAGGGTAGAGGCAAGGGTTCCTTGGTCTTGGGGCTGGTGGACACGTAGTAAGCCAGGAATCCCATGGAGACAAGACTGAAACCAATCAGCATCAGTATGAGGCGGTGTAGTTCCAGCTGCCGAGCAGGGCGCACCACCTTCCACAGCTGGAGCATGGCGAGGAGAAACAAGGGAGGGACAGGGAGCACCTCGGGATGGGAGGCAGGAGTTCTATAGGCTAGAACTGTCTTGGTAGGGCAGAAGAATAGGAAGATAGGGAAAGGGTTTCTCTTAGGGTCAGTTCCCTAATGAGATGAGCACAAATTCTTTCAGTATAGGATAAGGGAGGCAGAAGGAGCAACAGGGTGTACTAGACAGAATCCACTGGTCAGGTCACCATGGCCCCGTGGCCCATGCCTGAGGCTGAACTTGAGCTCTCTCAGCTCTGATGGAGGTTCTTACATCAGAAATCAGCAAGTCCACAGGTTGGGCCCCCACAATCTGTAAAGCAGAGAAATAGATGGATTACTTCTTCCTTTGAAAGTCTGACATTAACCCTTTTTCCTTATCCCACCTCTTACCCATGCTCATTAGATGACCTCTTCTATACATGTGCACGCCTGTGCATGCCTGTGTATGTGTGTATGTGCGCGCTCACGCACGCATGTGAGCGCACCTGTACACAGGCCAGAGGCCAACATCAGATGTCCTCTTTTACTGCTCTCATATTCTTTGGGACAGCCTCTCACTGAACCTGGAGCCCTCTGTTCCAGTTGGAATGGCTGGGTAGCGAACCCCTAGCATCTGCCTGCTCTCACTCCTCCCTGGCTTGGGGACATACACCACCACACACCTGGCTTTTCATGGGCACTGGGAATCTGAACCCAGGTCCTCATGCTTGCGCAGCGAGCACTTTACCCACCAAGCTGTCTCCCTGGCCCAGACGAGTCATTCTTTAGAAAAAATAAAGCTTCTACAGAAGAATACAGGCTGAACCCCCTACCTTGGCTCCATAGCTCATTTCACTCTCTCAGAGTATGCAAACAATGTCCACATTTCTCTATGCTCAAGCTTTCAGGTTATGGGAGAGCCTATCCACAGAGACCAGACAGCTGGGAGGGTGAGCAGAGGTCTACTCTGAAAGGAATTTCCAGCCTGTGACTGAGCAGTCTGCCAATGAGCAGGAGCTCTGGTGGGCTCTAGGAACAGATGGCATGTCTCGGAAGTCTCATGATCCAACGAAACATCAGATAGGAGGAAACTCATGAGTCTTAATCTTCTACATCAAACACAGTCATTATCATACCCAACAGTACTAACGAATTTGGGTCATGTGGGCACTATGGTGGGGAAACTTGAAAAATGGTGAGAGTTATTGTTCTATTAGCTTCTGAGCTCAGATTTGGGAGACTTTTCTTCCCACTATTTGTTTAAATAGTATCCTGTACCCTTCACTTCACCCATAATCAGGAGAGATGAAAATGTAGACCAGGGCAGGGCATGCCATCAACAGCACCTAAGAAAAGCTGAAGGCTGAAGTCAGAGTCTCTCCCTATCCATTCTACCTCTCCTTCCTAAACTAACCAAGGCACTACCATACCCTCATTCCAGAATAGCACAGACGTGTCCCTGAGCTAGCCTGGAGGGATATGAGGGACTGACTCCAGGCACAGAAAGTGAATTAAGGGGCAGATGATCAGAAACCAGTTTTCAGAAAACCTAACTTGCCAGCTTCTTTTCTCAAACAGACTGCTGGAAGTTTATAGTCACTCTATCTTCGCCACTCTTAGGAAGGTCAGTAGCTGGCAACCCCTTCCTAACACCCCTTCTAGTACGCACACCTCAGCGGCAATAGGCAGAGACAGGAGCCTTCAGAATCCAGAGATGATTTATTTAGAGCTCAACTTTAGCCTGGGTAAAACTAATTGTCCTAAGAGAGCTGGGAGACAGGAGGAAAACAGAGATGGGGGTGGAGTCCTAGTTTAGTAGCAAAGCCCATGATTAATGTGTGAGTCTCTAAATTCAATGGTGGGGGAGGGGGAGAGGAGAGGCAGGAGTAGGAGGGAGAGGTGTAGATCATGGGAAGAGCTGAATTTCCCCTCCCCTCCCCCAAGACAGGGTTTTCTCTGTGTAGCTCTGTCTTGGAACTCACTCTGTAGACCAGGCTGGCCTCGAACTCAGAGATCCACCTGCCTCTGCCTCCACAGTGCTGGGATTAAAGGCGTGCACCACCACTGCCTGGCAGCAAGAGCTAAATTCTAACAGAGAAAACTTTAGGGAAGACAGTTGTGAGAACTTACTGAGAGCAAATAGTACTTAGATTGTATCACCCATGGTAATAATAGTATCTATTGAATGTTAACTACTTGTCCAACATTTTTCTGAGGGCTTTGCATATATACAAACAGACCTAGACTTAAAACGGTTTGGTTTATTACAATGTGCAAATGATAAACACTTAGTATAAGGTACACTTCATATTGTTTTGTAGTTTGATTTTCAGTGCTGGTGACGGAATACATACATGGCTTTGCACATGCTAGACAAGTGTTCTACATGGAGTTACAGCCCCAGGTCCGAGAGTCTTGATCTTTTCCTAAGATAGTGGGTTTACAAACGCAATACTCTTCTTGTAATGCTAGACAGTAGAAGTTTCTACTCAGCTACACAATCAGAAGGTTAAGCAACTGACACCACACAGTAAAGGGCATTGATGAGCTGCCGGTCAGTAGGTTAGGTGTACTACATGCATTTTAAATTTAGGATATCTTAAAGGTTTATCAGGACGTAGACCCACTGTAAATTTAGAGCTTTCTCTAAGAGGTAGGGAAAACACACATACCTAATACTAGTTCCATTTTACACACAAATCATTTCAGGCCCAGAGAAGTTTAGTAACTTACCCAAGAACACAAAGCGCCGTCAGTGGAGGAGCTGGGATTCAAAGGTCAGGCCCAGCAAGCTCCTGTGTGCAGTAACCACTGCATTTTAGCTTCATACCTGGAGGAAGCAGTGAGATTTAGGGTCGGGGTCATGTGAGAACTGTTGGGTGGGGGCAGCAGGGTGACTAATACTGGAGCAGGAACATGTGTGTGGCAGAGGAAAAGTTTCTGAGGAAGGAGAAACCCAAGAGTCGTCAGCCAAAGTGGACAGCAAATACTGGGTCAGGGAGGGCTGGAGGTGTGGGCCCCCCCGGGAACACTGCAGAGCTAATGCTGAGGGAGGAAGGCAACCGACTGGGGACCTGGCCTAGAGGACACAGGACCCTGCTACGGGACCCACGAGCTCACCAAGAGCTGAGGCGCCCACAGGTGGGGGAGCTGCAGGGGAAGGGGCCGGGCAAGGCAGCATGGGCGTCCAGGCGGGCACCGGCTCAAAGTGACCGGAACGGGGCAACCGAGGGGAGGCCAGCGGCTGGGCACGGGGCAGGGGCGCAGGGCCGACAGACCCCGGTGGTTACGGCGGCAACACTCCCAGGTCTGCAGGGAGAACCGAGCGCGGCCGCGGGGGCTGCTCTCACGGGTGGCTCACCCGGCGGAGTGGGCGGCGTCTCCGCTGTCCCCGGGCCCCGCCGCGTCCGGGGCCGCCCGGCTTCCCTGCTCGCGGGGCCTCGGGCCGCGTCGCGGCGGCTCCGCCATCTCCGAGCGAACGCTCCGCCGCAGCCGGGCCCAACTACCGCTCTCCCCGGGGGAGGCGCCGCTGCGGCGCGTGGGCCCCACTCGGGTCCGCGCGCTCTCCGCGCGTGGCCGCCGCGCCACCCGGGTCCGGAGGGGTCCAAGGGCCGTCCGCCGCGCTCGGCCCGGCCGCAGCCCCCCAGCCCCCGGCCCCGCGCCCAGCCCACCGAAGCGGACCCCCTCCTCCACGCCGGGTGGCACGGTCTGCGGAGCGTCGGGGCGGGCCCAGCCCCAACCGGTCCACTCAGCCCCGCGGGGGCGGGGCCTCCTCCGACGGGGCGGGGCGAAGGCGCAGCCCACCTCCGCGCAGCCACCCCGGACTCCGCAGCCCAGGCTGAGTTTGTAAGTTTCTTCTTCGCGGCCCGAGGGAGTGGAAGAAGATGTCTCCCAGAGAAGCCTTGTCACGCAGGCCGCTAAAGTCCAAGCCTCTGACCACGAGCCCCCAACAGCAAGAACACAATGGACTGTTTAGAGGTTATTTTATTAAATATCTTCAAGGTTTCATTGTAACAAAGCTATGAAGGGACTACCAACATTCAGAACAAACACTATTTTTAAATTATTTCTATGTCATCATGCAAAAATTCTGCATCAAATGCCTTCCATTTCCTGTTTTAAAAGGTGGTTTTCTTTTTTAAATAGTCTATAGATGCTGACATTAGCCCCAGAAGTGGAGTAAGAACGCTAAGAAGTGGGGCTGGAGCAGCCAAATGAAGCTATGGGTCTCGATGAGCTCTAAGACCATTTGTTGTCTTCAAGCCAGCAAAACCAAACCCTGTGGTGAAGGTGTCTGTGGGCTGGCACTGCAGGCTGCAAAGGGACTAGGGTCCAGGGTCTGAGGCATGCAATAGGTGCTTGAGGAGCCTGGCTAAATTCAAGCACCAGCACCCATGAGTTTGCTCTCTTCTCAGCTGGTTCCAAAGTTGTCTCTTTTCCCAGCTCCTTTGCCTCTTGAAGGTCATCCAGGGAGCTGAAATCTACCCATCTTTCCCCCCAAAATGCAGATAATATGCAGTTGTTGGTTCTGTGTGTGTGGGGGGGAACCAAGACTATGGCCAATTGCTCCTCCATTATCTTCTCTGTTATCTGCTTAGAGTATAGATCTTTTCCTCCTGGAATGGAACTCCTTGGGCAGAGAAGGACAATGAATGTAGGAGTCTTGGCTCTGGACCCCTTTTTCGGGTACATGCAGGTGAGGGGGTGATGCCATGCACTGTCCAGCACAAAGTCTATACTTCAGTTGGTCAATAAAGAAGCCTCTGTAAAGAGAACACTTCTCCCCCAAGCAGTCAGTTCAGTCTTAAACACAAGGAGAGACGGACGTGCAGCATGGGAAGGGAGGCAGCCCAGAGGGCAGCCAAGAATGCATAGAAACAACCACCAAGTCACCCCACGGTCTCACTCCTCCCATTCCACAGGCCACTGGGCAGAGGATCCAGGCCCAGATGAGGATCAGCACGGGGACCATCACCATGAAAATGCACGACAAAGACGGTCCAGATCAGCACAGAAACGTAACTCCCAAAAGTGGCAAAGGAGCTCTGGCTGAGGTCTGGATGTCTCCTTGCTAAGTTAGGAAAACCAACAGGAAGCAGAGTAGCAACCCCTCACCCTTCCCATCTGCAAGATACCAGGCCTTGGTGCCAGGGCCCACGTGCACTGTGCATCCTATAGAAATGGATGAGCAAGTGTATGTCAGACTAACACGAGGTTTCTCGTCGGCTTCATAGCGGACACACTTCTGCAGCACCAGTTCTCTTCTTACACTAACGAACAGTACAGCAAAGTCCAGGCCTTCAGTCCTGAGGCCTCTGCTTCTCAGCCACCTCCACAGCAGGCCGGGAGCGCTGCACTCTCTCCCGAGTAGGTCTGATAGCCATGGCATTTTCTTCTGCCTCATTCCAGGTGTCAATGCATGTTCTGAGGAAGTCCACTCCTAGACCTGAGGTAATCAGGCCACCACTGGGGCTGCAACCACACCATGGCTCCCAAAGCTCTGTCAAGAGTCCTTGCCTGGTCCCCCTGAGTCCATAGGGGCCTGTGGCCAAGCTCACCTCTTCAAAGCTGGTGGGTCAGCCCACTGTTCGCACCTGGACGAGGTATCACACAAACTCCTGCCTTCTTGCAAGCCCAAGGGCTATCAGTTGTTTCAAAACACATCACGGTACGAATTCCTTTTTTTTTTTTTTTTTAAACAATCTTTTTTCTTTTTTTTCTTAAATGTAAAAAAACACCTCGGTACAGCAGAGACAGACACGAAGGGCAGGCGGGAGGGCTGCATGCAGGGGCGTGCATTGGCTGCTGCCGCTTTGTAATTTAATTGTTTTAAACCTCAAACGAACAGGACTGCCGCTGTCACTCAGGCCCTCCAGAGTCACTGGCTGCGAAGGTTCGACCTCCAGCTGGAATCTCCTAATGCCCCTGTCAAACAGGACAGAGGCAGTAGCAGAACAGAGAACAGTGAGTACACAAGTGAGTTCCTGGGGATTTAGCGCGCGCGCGTGCGCGCGCGCGCACACACACACACACACACACACACACACACACACACACGGCTGAGTCCACTTGGGTGAAGAGGGATGGGAGGAGTAGATAATGTTTAAATACAACATTGCCTCGCATTTGAGTGCCTACTAAATGTTCTGTACACAGTATCTCACTCAGTCCTCACAACTTATCACAGAATGGGGGTGGGTACCACTTCCTCCTCTTTGATAGCTGAAGAAACCGAGGCTTAGCAAGGGGAAGACTGCATGCACCAAGTTTTGCGTTTGTCTGATTGCAGAACATAAGTTATCAAACTATGCTGCCCAGTCTTTGCTACCCCTCTGGGATGGCCCCTCCCCCTCCCAGAGTGCCACCTCCTACCCTTCTCCTTCTCCAGACCCCACCTGTCCCAAGCTGCCTCTTCCCTGGCCAGTCCCTGCTCCCCCCAACCAGGTGCACCTGTGGCTGAGCTCACTGCAGCGGTGCGGCCGGGGCCCCTGAGCAGTGATAGTGGACATTGAGCCACTTGCCATCCCGGCGGTGCCAGACTCGGGTCTCCTCTGACTGGCTGGTGCGAGGCCGACCCTGCCCATCGATGTACTGGGTGAGCCGGATGTAGGCGATACAAGCTGCGTCCTCCCCGATCACGTGGACGTGAGGGTTTAGGATGGTGGTGTGGATGGGCTTGCTGTTCTTGGACAAGACTGCAGGGGGCAGGGCAGGGAAGGGGAGGCAGCAGGTGTGAGGCTCGGGCGCACACATCTTCCTGCTGGCTCCACCTTATTTACTTTAGCTCCAGCAGTCATTCCTAGAATCCCCAAGTGCCCCCTAGCCCCTAGAGGCCAAGGTCCCCCATTACATTTGTTTCATCCAAAAGGAAGAGGAATGTAGTAACAATAGTAACTACTCTTTTCATTAGGTACTGTGCCGAGGTTTACATGCGAGAGCTGGGTTTCTTCATTGATAATATAAGAAGGAAAAAGACTCAAATCAAAACATTTAAACACAGGACCATGTGGCTCTAATAAAAGCCCGTGGTTTTTCAACTTGATTAAGCTGATGTTTCAAAGTTATAAGCTTATTTCGCCCCTAACTAAGAAAAATCATGAAAGCAACACATTCAAAATCAATTTGTGACTTAAAGAGAAAAGGCACATCAAAGTTTAAAATTCCCAAAGCACCCAGCCCCGGATCTCCCCAAGCTCTCCGGGTTTGGAAAAGCAAGGGAACAGGACTGCCATTATCAAGCATATGCCGTGCATATGGTGATGCTTCCATTCAGATTCCCTAAAGCTATTCCAGTGCTACAGAGGCTGCAAGAGACCTGCCTTGGACCCATAGAAACACTGCGTCTGGCTGTGCAGACAGCTAAGGGGGTGCAGGCAGCTAAGATGTGGAGAAGACAGAAGTCAGGGCAGACTGAGAGACACCTAGGATAAAGTGGACCAGGGGAGGGAAGGTGAGGACTGGGGGTCTTGGGAAGCAGAGAACGAGGATGGAGGGTGTGGCGACTCAACTCCGAGACCGCCAGGAACGATTCAGACTACAAGCCCCTACTCCCACCCTCAACGTCCAGGGTGTCCTAGCCACATCTTCTGACCTCGAAAATCACCGTTAGTGCTGTTACTTGCTTATTTACACGGTCTTGTTTTTAATTCCCTTTACTGTGAACCCTGCGGACACAGACTTTCCTTATTACTTGCTGAGAGCATCTTGACTTAATCTTGAAGAGTTTATAGTCTGTCTTGAAGAGAGGTGATGCTAAGGGAACGCAATGACCCTAGAGGTGACGACCAACAGGGCCTTGATACAGCTGCCAAACGAATGGGCACTCAGCTTTGGAGCAGTGCCAGTTAAAACCAGCAGGGCGCAAGGAGGCGAGCATACAGAGCAGGATGCAGCAGGAAGGTCGGATAAGGAGAGAAGATGGGAAACTAGGGTAAAGGGGTGGACAGGGACAGAGGCAGGGGTAGAGGGGCAGGCAGGAGTATATCAGCAGCACGAACCCACTCACGATTCTCAAAGTAAAACTTATGGAAATCCATCCCCTCCACGAGGTTACCAAGGGCTTCTGGCTCAAAGGAAGTGAGGCCTGGGTCACAAATCTTCCTGCAGAAAAGAGGGCCAGGGTTGGGGTGGGGGGCAAAAAAAGCCTGTCAGGCCTCTGTGGGAATTGTGTGCCTTCTTTATCAGTGGGTATCTGTCTCTAGCAGGTTAGCTATTGGCTACACCTGACAAGACAACACTGTTCAGGGTTTGCCTGCAGAGCCTCTCAGTAGTCCTGCTCTTCCACCCCAGCGTCAGGAGGACAGGGCAGGCTCGGTTGTAGAGAATCCTGCAATGGATCCTAGCCTACGGGCTTAGGGTTTGACTTACACATGGCTGAAGGTCCAGCCTGCCCTTTCCCCAGGATCACAGACACTTTCTGGGAAACAGAGGTGGACTTGGGAGACAATCAAACATCTCAAGGCAATGGTTTTACTCACGTGTAGGCCTCAAAGTCCCCATTGTTGATGGCTTCGATCAGTTGTTCTGTGATCTTAATGATCTCCTGTTTTCTCACTGTCAGGGGGTAAAAATCCACCAATTTACCTGCTGGGCAACTTTCCAAGGGACAAGAGAGCCCTCCTCAGTCCTTCAGGGATCCCTTGTGATCTTTCTGTCAAAGGCATCTTCCTCCTCTGTCTTTTAGGGCTCTGTGCAGGGGAATAAGCTCACCTCTCTTCCCACCCCCTTTCTGGCATCTGCAGAGCCAAGGACTCCCTCCTTTCTAAGCCTATCCAGAAGTCACGGATCTGTGGCCTATGCCACCTTCTCCATCAACAACCAGGCTGAAGAGAACATCTTGTTCTAACAGCTGAGGAGCCTGTAGTGTAAGGAGCCCTCCAGTCAGTCTGTGTGCTCCATTCTGAGCAGGCGTAGGCTCTATGAGAAGCAACTCCATACCTAACCACTTACTTCTCTCACCAGAAGGGCTCAGTCAGCTCTAAGTTGCTACCCACTGAGCCCTTTTTCAGCGGTCCAGAACTTAGCCGTGGACACCTGCCTGAGAGCAAAGCCAAGCTCGAGATGAAGTTCCAAAAGGATGAAGAGAGGGCTGGGCTGGATGCTTCGTGCTCTTTACACCACTCATCTCTTCTACGGGGCTTTTCTGGGATAAAAGATCTTGGGACTGTGAAAAACTCCGACAGCCCCTCGCACAAGAGATGTCTACACTGCCCTGGGATAAACTTCAGAAAAACTAGAAACCTATTCCATTTCTCTTGTCAGGATGTGTTCTTATGGAAAATCAAGACAAGGCTGACAGGCAGGAGGGTTGGTGCCCTCCTTCCCTACCCAAGGGGCACATGATGACATCCTGCTCTCAAGGGCAGCTCACTTACAGACAGAGCCACTATTAGCAGGGGTGTCTCTAGCGTAAGGGCGAGCTTGGACTGAGTTCAGGCTAACCCTGACTGTAACTGGAGCCCCAGGCTGGTCCAGGCCACAAGCCTTTCCTCACAGGAGCAAGAGGCTGCAAGACAGACAAATGCGAGCATTAGAACAGTACCAGCAGGGCACAGCTGGGCCAGCATAGCCGAGGGGAATATCTGGGAGGGAACAACACAGCTACAGGTGCAGCCAGGAGGCACCTCGCAGAGACCACTGAGAGGTGGGCAGCCCTGAGAGAGCAAGCAGAGTTTTAACAGAACCAATGAGTGCTATTCTCTCTCCGGAGAAGCAAGCAAGTATGTCCACACAACACTTCCCCTGGGTTCCATCAAATCTATCTGCAGGACCTGACCAGGCGGAGAAGATTGGATTTAGAAACTATAAGGATAGTCAGTGTGGGGCAAAGAAACCAAGAGAGGAATCCTTGAACACAGACAGAACTACAGAGATAAATATGTGTGTCAGTAATCCTGCCAGCTGCTACTGTGCTTGACATAGGGACCCCCCTCACCAACCCCCACTTAGCAGATAAGGAAGCTGAGGCTCTAGGAAGCTAAGACACTTCTCATGGGCTTTTGAAAGGAGCATAGCTGGAATTTACATTTCCTTTTGAGACAGGGTCTCATTGTATAGCTAGACTAGCCTTTAACTCAGTGGAGATCCTTCAGCTTCAGCCTCCTAAGTGCTAGAATTATAATTGTGTATCACCACGCTGAGCTAAGGTTAAAAATCGGGTCTGTTCCATTCAGAGTCCATGCTCTTGATGTAGCTGAGCCTCAGGAACC
The DNA here is from genome assembly GCA_026225945.1 of Cricetomys ansorgei. Classification (NCBI taxonomy): domain Eukaryota; kingdom Metazoa; phylum Chordata; class Mammalia; order Rodentia; family Nesomyidae; genus Cricetomys; species Cricetomys ansorgei. The sequence continues at coordinate 7,632,804 of JAMJFZ010000770.1, read as the reverse complement.
ACTAACCCCAACACAATTTCTAGGCTGTTGCAATGCACCATTGCCTTTGGCCTGACTTCTCACTGTTCTTCCTGGCTGTTACCAAAGCAAGGCCCATCACACACCCCAGTGGCTTTCTAGTCTCCACTTCACATCATGTTTCCCCACCCATTCTTCTCTGGGCTCCAAACTCAGCTCTGCCTGGGATTAGTGCCTCCAGCAGGTCCCCCAGCCCTGGTAGACACCGTGCCCCTAGAGCTGACTAGCAGGCAACTAGGCTAGGCGGACAGCTATTGGGGGGATCCCTGAGGGGCTTCAGGAAGAGCCAGGGAGTTGGAAGTCAGGATGTGCCTCCCTCACACTTACTGGCTGAGGAGCAGAGAGAAGGCTGGGGCTGCATGCCTGCAGAGGGGGCTGTTCTGTCCCGGGGGCTCCGTCCTTCGGGCACCAAGCTGCCATTCCCAGTGCGGAGCGGGGCAGCTAGCCAGCCAGGGCAGGGCAGGGCAAGGCAGAGCAGCCAAAACAAACAGAATAAGGCAGGTGAGCGAGCAAGCCGGACAGGACCCAAGCCACTGGCACTGCAGAGCCGGGGCAAGGTGATGCCTGGGGCTGCTGTGGACACTGGGCCACATCCCACTCAGCTGCCTCTGCCAGAGAGGCCTCCCAGATGGGAACGCCACAAAGGGGCATAGACCTAGGCTTGCAGCTTCCAAAGAAGCCTTCAAACAGCCTATACAAGGACCATGCTCCCAGAGAAGACATTCAAGAGGGCTAGGCCATGAGGCCACGAGTCCAGCAGTGAAGATGCCTCTTACTGTCAGCGTCAAGCTGAGCTGACCTCACTCCCAGCAGCCCTGGAAATACTGTTCCTATTAATTTGTACGTATATGCTTTCGATGTTCTGGGTTCCCAAGGATAAGGTGCTGTCCCACATCTTATCTTTTCTGATAGCCTGGCAGAGGTCACTTATAGAAAGCAAAAGCGGAAAATCCAAGAGGTCAACCCAAAGAGCAGGAAGAGATTCCCACTGGTCTGTCCTTTATGCTCCTCATAGCTCCTGGCATTCTGGCAGCCCCAGCTTAGGCTAGTCATCATAGGCCTACAAAGACAGCTGAATGTAGCTGCAGACACTGGATCAGTTCTAATTCTACCACACCTGGCTAGAACTCAGGACCAGAGTGGCCAACTCATCCCAGTCAGTCTGGGGCTGTCATATTTTTTTTTTTTTTTTTTTTTGAGGGGAGAGGTGCTGGGCCAGGCTAGTGTTCTACCACAACCCCTGGACCATTTTAAAATTCAAAGTTCTATATCCTGAGAATTACCTTGGTCTTGGGAAAACCAGGACCTATTTCTGCAGATGCCGCTGCTCTGGGATGTGACATCATTATCAGTAACAGGAACAGCTTTCTAAGCCCTGGCCCTGGAAACAGGTAATCTGGCTATTCTAGACTTTGTTTTAAAGGAGGGAGGAGTCTTTTTTGCTCAGTTCACGAACGCCAGAAGGGGACCTCATCTCAGGGCACAGAAAGCAGTTTTAAGTCAAGTCCTCCTACAGTTAAGGAGGCACCAATCCCAGTTCCAGGAACAAGAAAAGACAGATGCTCCATCCACGCTGAGGTGCCGGAGTCATGCTTGGGGTCCCTCCCCTTTAAGGGCCAGCACTTACCTTTGAGGTCTTCATCTTCTGTAGTGGTATTGCAGCTCTCTGTGGAGCCCTGCCGGCCAAAGAGAATATGTCTATGATCAGCCTTTGGAAGCTCAGAGGAACATGACAAACGGGTTCCTAAGGAGGTGCTAAGAGAAGCAGAGACACTTCTGTTCCTGCCTCTGCTCTTTGATTAGGACACTCCTCAGGTCCCAGTGCTTCCCAGCTTTCCTATCAGAAAACGGCATCGCCTACCTGCTAAAGCTTAGAGCATCCTTCATTCTTCTCTTCCTCTTATGTTCCCATCCGTCAATCCAAAATAAAACTCAATATTCTGCCTTTAACACAAACCCATGTCTTACTTCCCTAGCTGCAATCTGTCCAAGGTACCAACACCTCACACCGGAATCCCCACCATAGCTTCCAGCTCTCCTCCTTAGAGTTCTTGCCTCTAATGTGGCCACAGTGAACTTAAAATATACTAGATTTTATTTTTCACATGATTAAAAACAAAACAAATCATCAGTAGCGTCTCTCTGCTGCTGGAATAAACATAAACCACAGTGCCAGGTGTGGGGCTGCACCTTTAATCCCAGCACTTGGGAGGCAGAGACAGGTGGTGGGTCTGTCAATTCTAGGCTAGCCTGGTCTACATAGTGAGACCTTGTCTTGAAACACACAAGTCAACAAAAACCTCTTCCCTCAAAAAAAAAAAAAAAAGAGTAAACCATCCTGAAAACTGCCTGCCCCCCAACCTCACAACTCTCCTACCCTCTGGCCCTCGCTCACCAAGCTCAGCTCTGCTTGGTTTGTTCAGGCCCTCCTCAGGCCAGGTCTCCACACTGCAGTCCCCTCTGCCTGGCAGTGGCCTGTCTGCCTCTTCCCCACTGATATTTCACTTCTAGCTCAGATGTCCTTCCTTAGAGGCCATTCCCTGACCACTTAATTAAAGGCCCAGTTCACTCTCTTTACTCTGTGCCACTTTCTTCAGAGCACTTACACTACTGGATTTTTTCTTACTTGATTATTGGTATGTTTATCACTGGGCCTGCCCCTCACTGGAAATTTGTTTTCTCCTCTCTATAAAGCAGAAGCATTTAGTATGCTAGTAAAAACGCAAACATTCTACTAAGAACACTGCTAGGTCTGGTTATGTTCTCAAAAGGGTTCTTGCCCTTTTGGTATGTGTGTGTGTGGGGGTGTGAATGCACGTGCAGTGTGTGGGGTGTGTGTGTATGAGTGCAAGTGCAGTGTAGTGTGTGGTGTGGGGGTGTATGGGTGTGAGTACACATACAGTGTGGTGTCTGTGTATGTATGGTGTGAGTGCACGTGCTGTGTGTAGTGTGTGTGTGTATGTATGGGAGTGAGTGCACGTGCTGTGTGTAGTGTGTGTGTGTGTATGGGAGTGAGTGCACATGCTGTGTGTAGTGTGTGTGTGTATGTATGGTGTGAGTGCACGTGCTGTGTGTAGTGTGTGTGTGTATGTATGGTGTGAGTGCACGTGCTGTGTGTAGTGTGTGTGTGTGTATGGGAGTGAGTGCACATGCTGTGTGTAGTGTGTGTGTATGTATGGGAGTGAGTGCACGTGCTGTGTGTAGTGTGTGTGTGTATGTATGGTGTGAGTGCACATGCAGTGTGGTGTGTGTATGTATGGTATTAGCGCAGGTGTGGTGTGTGTTGTGCATTTGTGTATGGGTGTGAGTACACGTGCAGTATGGTGTGTGTGTGTATGGTGTGCATGGGTGTGAGTCACACATGGAAGCCAAAACTCTCAGACCCCAGTAACTCAGTCCCCTTTTATCCTCCTGAGTGAGAAAGCAGAGTGGATTTGGTGGCTGCTCACTCACCTTGATCCCATCTGTTGCATTATGCACCACGGTGGTTTGTGGTTCCTGTGAGAGAAGATACAAATTACCCTCATGATTTGGAGACTACAGCTCTTCCCTGAGGGATCCCCACTCCTTACCCGTAGAGTCCCTGTGATGACCACTGAGGCCTGCCCACCAGCCATCCTTACAAGACAAAATGTTCTGGCTCAACTAGGGTGTCAAAGAGGCGGGAACCCTGGGTTTAGTTGATGGCACTGGGTGGTAAAGAGCAGTTTGGAAGAGGCAGGCTCTCACAAAGCTGAGAGGACAGGGGCCTCTGTACTTGAATCTTGTTGGATCTGAGGATTCTTCCTAGACTGGAGCCCCATTGGGGTAAGTACGTAAGAAGAGCTGTGGGATTCAGAGCACAGGTCAGGCCCTGCCAACAGTGTTCATCAAGGGGTGCACAGAAGACAGGGACATAGGGAAAGCAGGAAGATGAGGTCTTCCAGAAAGACCTAGGATGCCCTTTGGCCATCTGAACTAGGGAGGTGCCCATTCACCCATCTTCTGCCTCCCCAGATGGCCCTATGGCACCACACTAGGTAACAAGAGGGTCCACAGAAGTAGGGGGCATAGTCATCTCTTCCCAGTCTCCTCATTAGTTTGTTAGCTAGCCAGTACCCATTGAAGAACCCAGGGAGAATTGAACAGAAGGGCTCTCCAGGACCAGAGAAACTTTAGGAAACCCCAGTCCCCTCCCTGTTCCTGACTGTGTGAAGGAGAGGCCGAGGCAGGGCCTACAAGGATGCCTCTAAGAACTAATGACCAGGTACGAAGACAGATCCTACCCTCTGCTTTTGAAAACAACTCACCTCCCTGGCCCCCTTAGCAGACCCACAGAGGTGCCAGCCGGGGGGTGAGGCCTAACTAACAGCCCTGATCACTCTTCCCCAACAGCAAAGGAGCAGGAGCAGTGGTTCTGCCATGCAGGATAGAGCATTGCCAGGCAGGAGAATGGAGGGCGAGGGGCCTGCAGGGCAGCGCACAGAGCATCTGCTCTATGAAAGTCAAAAAATGAGAAAAGCTAAGGAATCCTAGGGAGGTAAGGCAAGAAGAGGAAGTGGGAAAGGGGCAGGAGGCAGCCAGGGTCAGGCGGAAAAGCCGTAGTCAAAGGTACCATGGCCGTCTGCAAGGGCGCGGGCTCTTGGGCTGGGCTTACGAGACTGTTTTTGTTGTTGCTCTGTGGCTGAGACAAGAAAACAGATGGTTTAGTTCCTCTAGAGTCACCAAAGTTGCTCGGATTTGATCCCAGACCTCCCTTGTCCCCTGGTCTGGCCTGAGGTAGCAACTCTAACGCTATGTAGGTGGAAGCAACAGTGAGATGACTGGAGACAGGGAGAATTTGGGGAGCCCCAGGGACCTAGTCCTGGAGGCATCGTCACTGTAGGACTAGCCAAAGACAAGCATCTCTCCAGAAATCTCGGCTTACTCCAGGTGCCATGTCACTACACAATCACACCAGAACCAAAGAAATGCAGGATTTTCTTCCCACGTCACGGGTGGAAAAGATGGTGACTTAAATTAGAGCAAAACTGAGAACTCTGGCTCCCCTGTCACCTTTCCCCCGGCACCCGCATTTCCTTCCCCCCTACAATACCAGCGTGGAGCCTGATATGAGAAGAGGAGGAAGGAAATGGGCAAGGATACCTGGCTTAGGAAGTGGTGTCCAGAGAGGAAATGGTGGAATTTAACTTTGGATATAAAATATAGCCACAGATCTCAGGGAACAGGACTGTGCTCGTCATCTTCCGCCTGATAAATCATGGACTTGATCAGCTGGAAGTGAGGGCGGAGCTCCAAGGAAGGGCAGGCAAATCTCAACAGTGGTTGTGGCCGTAGCTCAGCTCCCAGGGGAAAAAAAAAGCTGCCCAGCAAGCCAATATTCCTAATGGCAACACGACCACCAGGGATATTCCCTTGCCTTTCAAAACATTATAGAGCGGCACAGTCAAGGAGTGTGGAGAGGCTAAGGAGGAAGGAAGAAGGCCAGTCTCCAGTGCAGGAACCACATCAGTGCTCCCTGCCTCTTCCCACTCTCTAAGTAGTTCAACTCGGTCTCACTGGGTCCCAGTGGAGTCTCAGCCACAAAGGAGTGGCTGGACCTCCTGGGTTCATCAACAGGTACGGATACAGACACTCCTCTGTTCAGAGCATAAATGAAGATATACTGACGATCAGAATGTGTGTCTTCTCTCCTAGGATACACCCAGAATGCATCTAGATTCTTCTACATCTTGCGTAGAGACTTCATAGACAAGGATCTAGAGCCACATAACCCCAGCTTGCTTTCAGTGGCTGAGATAGTGTCAAACCCAGGGCTAGGAATGGAATCTGGAGTCAACGTCAAGTACTTCAAGATGACACTGAATTTTCTATAGGCTGGAAAGGAGGCCCAGTGGTTTAAAAAAAAAAAAAAAAAAAACCCACAGCAACTGCTCTCTTCTGTTCCTATCCTGAGACAGCAGAGGGCAGAGCTCTCTGAGCTCAGCAACTGATAGCTGATTTTCTGGTTGGAGCTGATTGCAGAAGAGTGCCCAGTTTGAAAAGTCCAGTTGACATCAAGACCTCTGCAGTAGTGAGCACTCCATGGTAAGACGTGCCTTACCTGCAGAGGTTTGAGCTAACACCCAAGTGGCAAGCTTCTGGTTATAATGGATGGTTTCATAATTGACTAGGCTGCTGTATTCTCTTGGTGCCCCGTGTCCCATGAGAAAAGGTGCATTTACTGTAGTCTTTCAGTGTTCCCCATGAGGGCTGGGTGGGCAGGCTACAACCCTGGGCTTAGCAGGAAAATTTTCAAAGGAGTAAAAGGTTTAGAGCCAGGAGCCAACCATGAGCTCTTCTTGTTACCTGGCTGCCTACTGAGTGTTGGCCGCCTAGGAAGCAGCTGCTCATGCCTGGAGAACACGCCTTTTCTCCTGAGTGATGGTGAGAGGGTCTCTTGTGCCTGCTGCTTTCCCAAATCCCTATTAGCTTTACTTCCTGTGATGGGCTGCTGGAGGCTACCCAACCTCCACACCACACCTTCCAATGCCCATTTTTGAGGCCACTGGATGACCTTGGGCAATGGCCCCCGCCTGGCAGGACAGGCCACATCTGCCCACACAGCACAGACATGCAGTGAGGATGAGTGACACACACACACATGGCAGAATGGGTCTGCATGGCTGGCAGGCGGGCACAAGCAGCATGGAGTGGTCGGATGGGTGGGCAGGCAAGGCTCACCATTAGGTGCACGCTGGAACTCGACTTCCTTTTCTGGACACACCACAGCAAAAGGGAAAGAGAAGGGGAAAGAGGAGGTAAGAAGAAAAGCACAGAGACATTGCAGGTTAGTGCACCAGCTTGGGCTCTGCATTGGGGGGAACGTGAGGAGGAGGAAGAGGAGGAGGAGAAGGAGGAGGAGGAAGAGAAGGAGGAAAAGGAGGAGAAGAACAACCCTGGAGTCCAGCACCAGAGGGGTTAAAACAGTACACAGACCACATGCACATATACTTCCCCAGTCGCTGGAGAAGAACTCTTCTGCTGGGCTCACAAACACAGAAAATTTAGTGTACTCTGAGAAGTCTGTCTTGTTCAGTCACAAACCTATGTGGGTTTGATAGGACTGGCACCCTGGCAAGGGTACTACATTCTCTACAGCCAGGACTGTTTGAAATGCGAGTGAGTAGCTACCAGAGAAATAACTAAACCAACTATAGGATGTTCTCCGCTTTAATAACATTTGACTTCTGAACTCAGACCTCAATGACTCTATCTTACAGATTTTGACATTCTATTCCCTGTCAGTATAGCCATGCTAGTTTAAAAGATCTGCATGTTCTATTGCTTTTGTAATGACTAGAAACAGAAACAGAGTGCTGGTGGTGTAGAACACAGTGGTCAAAAAGATGCAAAGAGGAGAGCCGGGGAGAGAGCTGGAGCCAACTCTTTAACCCCCACTAGATGCTCGGACCTCAGGGCCTGTGTGAAACAAGAGCATCGAGGGTAAGACCAAACAGCACACTCAAATACACCAGAGCAGACTAAGAGGTTAGAGGTAATTATGACTCTTATAATTAGCTCACTGGGAGACAGAAGTCCCATTGGAATATGTCTGTCTGTTGTTTGACTTTTGCACATTCACTCAGCGACATCCAATACCACTTACTGAGGGTTGTTCTTGGCATAATAAACATATCTGAGAGATGGTTTTTGTCCCCACAGGACCAATAATCTACTTTAAAAGATATTTTCTGGAAAGGGGCTACTAATATTTAAAAGAACAGTATTTCAGAGGGTAATGGGGTATGTGAGGGTGTGTGTACACATATGAAGACGTCATAATGAAACCCATTAATATGCACAATTCATATGCAGAACATTAAATCACTCTCCACAACTTGGATCTGAAATAAAAGAGAAAAACCTATGGTAGGCTTCCCTTTGCGTTAGCCCTTTGTTCTTTTGCGACAGGGTCTTGATCTATGGTCTAGGCTGGCCCTGAACTTGCAGCCCTTGCCTTAGTCTCTTGTGTAGTGGTATTACAGGTAGGCGCCCCATACTGGACTTGCACAAGCCTTTTTGTTGTTTTAGAGCAGGACTTCAAGCTCAGGCTGCTTTTGGCCAAGTTGTATAGCAAGAAAAATCTGACCTCCTGATGCCCCTGCCTTCACCTACTAGGTGAATGTGCTCCAATGAGATTTTATTGAATGTGCTCCAATGAGATTTTATTTCCAAAATTATCACCCAAAAGGAGGGCGCTGCCATACACGTGTACCTATCACGCTGCGTCTCCAGCCACCTGTCCCTCATCCTGCTTACCTATCCTATCCTTTTATCCAAGCAGTATTCACACTTGTTCTCCTCTTATGATTTCTTCCCTATGGACAGGTTCTCACTGTGGCTCACTCTGGCCTTGAACTTGTGGCGTTCCTCTAGCCTCAGACCACTACGCTTAGCTAGCACTGATGCTCAGAAGGAAGGGCCATTATTTTACCTGCTGTTCGTAAAACTGAGTGTCTCAGCAGAAGCCTGACAGTTAATTTGTATCAATAAACGCACACTGGGCTGACCGGGATTGCTGAAGGGGTCGCTTCCCTGAGCTAAAGCAGAGTGCAAGTCTCCACTGTAAACTCAATAGGGACACTCAGTCCAGGCCCCATCTCGGCTCGGTGATTTCCAGTGGCTGGCTGTCAAGAGCCATTGCAGCCGCTCTTACCTGGCCCCTGCATTCAAATGGGAACCTTTCAGTTGCTGCTTCTACCTCATGGAAATACGTTTCTAGCTTTCTCCTGTCTGGCTGTCCTTCCTAACCCATCCTACAGGGAAACCAGTCATACTTCTCCACTCTGAAGCTGTTTCCCAGTGCCTGTCTTTCAGTTTATCTTTTCAGGCTTTGCCCCCAGCCACACGCAGCTGGGCTCCTTCTCAATCAGAACAGCACGGCATTGTTAAACGCCAGATCACTTTTAAAGGACCATGTCTGCTTTTATTTAGAAACTGTACATAAATTTAAAATTTTACAGTTAAAGGGTTTAGGCCTCTTTTTCATATGCTCAAAGAGTAATTATAACCTTTGCCTTTTTTCTTCTTTTTATTAAAAACAAGCAACTTGGATGGCCACTCTGGCCTGAAACCAGAAGAGTGCCACGCTGTCCAGAGGCCTCACGGACTGAGTGTTGTGGTCCCCTTCAGTCCTGCCCTTCAGAACTGGAGCGCACTCCACCACAGACCCTGGGTCACTAGCATCAGTCTCAGCCTAAGCGGGACCTCAGGCTCTCCGATTCAAACGCACGGGACACAGTGCCCAAACCAGTGCTAGTTATCGTGCTAGTTATCTCACAGAAACATCTGAACAACGGGACGGGAACCTTTCCACAGACAGCAGAAGAAATCAGGGGAAAGGAAAGTCAGATTCTAGAAGAACCGGAATGCTGAAAGCTCGGCATTCTGGGTGATTTTACAGGCTTCCCTCACAGTTCTGGCTATTAGCTCAAGTTTCAGGAGAGCCCACAAAGGTCAAATGCCCTGCACTTTGTCTTTTCCTTTCCTTTTCTTAGCTTTTTCTTTCAATCGTACAATTGATTATTTATATGTTACTGAGTAAGAAAGACTATCATCATATTATAAACAATTTTAAAAATGAAAGGGACATTTGAGTGATTTTCCTACTGCTCTTGTATTTTTTCATATGTAATTAAAAATATCATGAGCTACATGTTATATAGTACATGTTTATGCTATCCTTCAAAATTAGCATTCTGAGTTAAAGAATGATTTTTGAGACCATCGCATGTAGACCAGCTTGGACTTGAACTCACTACGTTGTTGAGGATAACCTTGTACACCTGACCCTCCTGCCTGCAAGTGAGCCCAGGCATGTCCACTAGTGTTTTTAATTTTTATTAGAGAATAACTTGATCTGCTGATTAATATTAATGCATGGCCCATGTGAAAAGTTTGGAAAGTAAAGAAAAATCATAATAACCGAAGTTTAGAAACTCTGATGTTGCCAGGTGGTGGGAGTGCACGCCTTTAATCCCAGCACTCAGGAGGCAGAGGCAGGCGGATCTCTGTGAGTTCCAGGCCAGCCTGGTCTACAGAGTAAGTTTCAGGACAGCTAGAGTTACAACAGAGAGAAACCCTGTCTCAAAAAACCAAACAAAAAAGAAAGAAAGAAAGAAAGAAAGAAAGAAAGAAAGAAAGAAAGAAACCCTGATGTTACCAAAATTCCTATCACTTAATAAAACTATGGTAAAATACTTCAGTGAGTTTCTTTTGTTGTTAAAAGCACTCGATGCTCTTGCAGAGGACCTGGGTTTAGTTCCCAGTCCCAACATGGTGACATGACTCTGACTACTCCAGTTCACCATCGGCCCGAAGACAGAAGAGGGCCGGATCTCCTGGAGCTGGAGTGACAGGCTGCTGGGATCCACCAGGGGTGGGTGCTGGGGACGCAATTACAGTCCTCTGCAACAGCAGCAAGTGCTCCTAACTTCTGAACCATCTCTCCAACTCAAGACGAGTAACTTTCTAATGGTCTGTTAAATGGCTTTCTCATTATTATTTAATCATTTATTTCTGGCTGGCTTTTGAAACAGTTTCCAATCTTTTCATATAATGTCTATAAAACATTTTTCTGCTTTTAGCTTTTCCTATTTTGTATTACTTCTTTAGGTAAATTCTTAGAAGAAAATGCCCAGAGGCAAAGGTAGGAACATCTGTATGGCTTTGACACTGGTTTTTTACTACAATTGCTAACTTAAATAAAAATCAAAATGGCACATTGCCCCACCTCCGCCCCCTTTCTCCGTACAGCCCCAGCTGTCCTGGAGCTCACTCTGTACACCAGCCTCATCGTTTCAATTTGCATTTCATTGACGGTAATAAGGCTAACGATTGCCATCCTGATCTATGTTCCATCTTCAGATAATCCATGGATCTTTTAAGAGGGGGGGAGTTACATTTGTTAAACTCTTTAGTAACACTTGTGCGACCACGCGTTGTGTCTGCCCATCTCCCGCCGCCTGCCAGCGCTCAGGACCGGCGCACTGGGCAAGTGCTCTATGGCTGATACTCCCAACATCTGTTGTTGGTCTGTTAGCTTTGGCCATTCCTTTCTTAAACACTTGTTTCTTGGTCTCTTACCGCATCACAATAGTGAGACCTTTTTCTCAGGAAAAAAAAAAAAAAAAAAAGCACAGCATTAAACGCATGTACAAGCACACTTCAGGGTCTGACACTCGACACAGCCGGTTTCCACGCTTCCATTTCCCAGCAGCCCCTCCTCAGCACTCCTGGGGCCTAACATGCTGCACACCTGTTCTCCAGCATGCTCTCTTTCCATTTCCTTTGCTGAAACCTCCTTTCCAGTGCCTTAGTAACACATAACTCCCATTTTTCCTTTTACAGTACCCCAAATTCTCATGTGCTTTAGACTTACACAGAAGGAATGCATTAAAATTCAATAGTTGATTCTGTCTCCCACTCAAGGCCTCTGGAATATAAACTCCAGGCTATATCCTGTAATCAATTTTTAAAAGGATTTATTTTTATTTTATGTTTATAGATATTTTGCCCTCACGTACCTCTGTGCACTGTGTTCATGCAGTGCCCACAGGGGCCAGAAAAGGTTGTAGGGTCTTCTGGAAATGGAGTTATAGACAGTTGTGAATTGCCACATGTGCACTGGGAACTGAACCCAGGTCCTCTGTAACAGCAAAAAGTGCTCGAATCCACTGAGCCGTCTCTGCAGCCCAAATCAGTATTTCTGGTGGGTGTGTTTTTGTGTGTTGTATGGGAATCAAACCCAGAACCTTGTATATGCTGAGATATACCCCAGCTCTGAAATCTGTATATATGACAATTATCTTCTTAGGCTACTGTTACATGGTTATACTAGACAGTCATCTTTGAGACTATTATCTCAAAAGTTTTGAGTCTGTCAGAAACTCAGTGCACAAAGATGGAATTAATGGGACATACCTATAATCCCAGCACTTACGAGGGAGAGGCGGGAGAATCAAGAGTTCAAGGCTAGGGATGGATTCTTCCCTGGATTGTAACATGCGGTTCCCAGGGCCTTTAAAAACATTCCCAGCAGATACTCCACCTGTCTCTTAATCTCAATGGGATCAAGACAACTCTTCCCACCTGAACAGACACTTCATTCATAACTGCCCGGAGCACTTCGAGAGGTACCACCACTTTGTTCAACAGTTAAGACTGGAAACTTTGACATTGTCTAATGAATTCTCTTTTTATTTCCTCTCTACACAGCCCTGGCTGTCCAGGAACTATGTAGACCAAATTACCATCAAACCCAGAGATCTACTTGCCTCTGCCTCTTGAGTGCTGGGATCAAAGATGTGCACCATGAAGCCCAGCTAATCCTTTTTTTTTTTTTTTTTTTGAGACAGTGTTGTGCTATGTGGCTCAAGCTGGACTTGAACTTTTGACTGCCTCTACCACGCAAAGTTTACAGGAGTGCATCCCAAAGCTCAGCCCGTGGATTCTTTTAAAATGACCTACACCCAGTGGGAGCCTTTTCAGGCACACCTCTAGTCACAGCAGATACTCCGTGTTAGGGGTATAGAACCATGACTTCAGGCAACCTTTATTCTGATTAGTTAGGATCCGCGCCGTCCCACTGGTCAACAGTATGGATTGTTTCCGCTAGGTATGTCTGACCATCTTCCAAACCTTTCTTTCACCTCCAGATTCTAATATGCCCGGACACCTCTGTGCCAGATCTTTCCTTCTTCCACTCATCCACACACACTCAGGCCTCTCTACTTTTTCGAACCCAGGGCGGCGTGCATACTAAGCGTACCCCAGCCCTTCAAATCCTTCTTACCATCGCTCTGATCACAGCTTCCCCATTGAGGCACACAGTGCTTTCCACAGTCCAACAAACCTCCAGGCCTATTGCTCAATCAGATCAATGCCGAGGCAGTTCTGTTTTCTGCAGTGCCAAAGAATAAACTCCAGGGCCTTGCTGCTCTCCACCAACGAGACACTAAACCCATCCCTGCGGCCCCAGTCATATTTCTTTACTGTTTTCCCTCCCTTCTTATCCCCTTTCTCCATTAAAAAAGTTTCTTTTTGGCCAGGTGGTGGCGGTACATGCCTTTAATCCCAGCATTAGGGAGGCAGAGGCAGGCGGCTCTCTGTGAGTTCGAGGCCAGCCTGGTCTACAGAGCGAGTTCCAGGACAGCCAGAGTTACAGCAGAGAAACCCTGACTCAAAAAACAAAAACAAAAAAGTAAAGTAAGAAAGAAAAAAAAAAAAAACCGAGCTAAGGTTTTTCTATGTTATCTCAAGCTGGCCTCACCCCGCGCCCCGCCTCAGCCTCAACGGAGGCCTGCGCCGCCATGCCTCTCACAGCTTTCCACCACACACCTGTGTTCAGGTTGGACAGAGAACATCAGTGTGTGCACAACTCATACGAATGCATTTTGCTGTTTTTAGATTATAGAAGTAATACTGTCTCGTTTATTTTCAAAGAAAATGCATTCAAGTGTAAAAGTGAAAAGAACTGAAAGCTGTTCTCCTGTCTTGCCCTCACCTCCAACTCCGTATCTTGGAGGCGATCACTAGATGGGCTCATCGCCCTGTGCCCCCCTAAGCTTCTTCCCAGAAGAACCAGGGGGCTACCCCTAAGCCACGGCTCCATGTGAGTGGGTGTGAGTGCACCCTAAGCCCCCTCCTAGTGGCAGGAAGACAAAAAGCAAACATGCAGAGAACAAAGGGACAAGGCACAGGGGAGAACGGGCACGTGTATGTATGTAACCTAACTGTGGCTAGTCGCTCCGGGGAAAAGGCCCAATTTATGCTTTTCTTGGATGATTTATTGGTCTGAAATTCTCTAAAGTGTCAGTTGGTAGGTCTCAGGATGTGAATTACTATCCAGTATTCCAGTCTCAGGACACTTTTTGCCTCCAATGTATCTGTGTACCCTGTGTCCTGTGGGCATCTCAGGCCACCACTTCCCATCTCAGTGAGTCACTACTCCAGGCCCTCTTATTCCCTGACTCACACAGGAAAACTCCTTTACCAGATGGACATGAGCTGTGACACACCATGTCCCTTCACTTATAAAAGCTGGAGACTCTCACTCAACAGCCATCCGACCTGGGATCTGGTTTACGGAAGAACAGCGGAAAGATAATAATGGCTTCAAGCTCCCCGTACGGTACCCTGCCTGGGTTACTATGGCACATTGGTTTACTTTGAGTAAAAGGACAAGATTAACCAAATGGCCCAAACAAACCGGCAATCTAGAGAGTCCAGCCCTGGAGATACGGCTGGTGTATAGAAGTCAGACTCAGGACAAGCTCTAGGAAACTGTAACTTGGATCACCCCCCCAGCATCTTTCCCATCAACCTAAGGTCAGGGACCATATCCCTTCTTCCCTCTCAGGCCAGTGGAACCTCCTGTTCTGAGCACAAAGGCTTAAATAGGAAGGCAAGGTTCCTAGGGACAGGGAGAACAAAGTGCTTAGAATCCCTCAGCCGCTGCTGGTCAGAGGACTGCAAATACACCTACCTTGACACCGCCATCTGACTTCTTGTTCAGTAGGCTTTTGGCAGCTGTGAAAACAAAGAGGCAAGTCATGTCTCCTGCATCACATCCTCTCTTCAACCTGGCATCCAGATCTGCAAGAAACTGCTGAGCTAACAAGGGGCCAGGAGCCTCCACAGCTCCTGATGGAAGGCCATCCCAGGAGCTCTTCTGCAGGAAGGGCATCTCAAGGGTCTCAGAGCCACGGCGCTCTAGGACCTTCTTTGCCATGGATGAGGGTCAATAGAAGAGAAGCCACACTTGTACTAAAGCTCCTGGAGCACACTGGGGGTGCTGTCTCCAACAGCTTCTCCCCAAGCCTGGAAACAGAGTGCAAGGCGAGAGGGTGAGGGCACCATTTCTAGACACCATGAAGTCCTCTCCATGGAAGGATGCAAGACATCTCCAGAGTCTGCTTAAGAAAACAGTGTCACAGTTCACGAAGGAGACCAGACATGAGGACAGACAGTCACAGACACAGAAACCAGGACCACCTACAGGAGGGTTTTGCCAAGGGGCTGAAGCCTTCACTGGGCAGGACCTCACCAGTTTATTGGGTTCTAGATATCACCCTTTCCTATTCTCTGGATCATGAGCAGGAAGGACTAGCTAGAATTGTGAGCTGCCAAACAGATTCCAGCCAGCCATGGGGTGATACTCAAGGCTGATGACTTATACCAGGTGGATGGTGACACCAGAAAGCCACACAGGTCATAGGAAGGCCGCAGACAGAGGGTGGGAGAGTTCTGGGAGGCACAGGGAGACAGAATCAGCCCAACTCTCAGATCCACCTGGACTGCCCTAGATTTGACTCTTCCTAGCTATGTTTTGTCACTGACTACGAGTTATTTAACCACTCTTGAGTCTCAAACTCTTTATTTATAAAATTGGGTAAAACAGCACCGAGGTCACAGGACAGTGGTGGGAATCCAACTCGACCATGCCTTAAAGGCATTTGGCAGGATGCTTGGCATGTAAGAACCACTGCCATTGCTGTGACTACTGACACTGCCCTCTGCTCTTCAGGGGGCCACTCCTATCTAACCTACGTTCTGTCTCTCTCCAGTGAGAGACAGACAGACCATAGCTTCATCACAACATTTTGGTTCTCCAAAAAGTGCTTCTAGCGATAGGCTGGCCACCTACTGCCATATACATCGGCTTGTTCTCAACTCACAAAGAACACTTATACTTGCCCCACCCACTAAGAATTCTGGTTTTGTCTGGGGCGGAACCTTGGTTTCGGTTTTGTTTTATGAGCTCCCAGGTAGCTGGTGGTTCTATATAAACAGAGTTGAGAACCCACAACACACATGTTCTTAAGTATCTCTGTGTTACTTGTTAATTGGAGATGAAGGAGTTAGGGGAGGAGAGCGGATGTGATTTGTTCCGTGTGTGACAGAGGTAGGATTCCAGCCCCGGGATGGCTGACCCTGAGGATACTGTACTCCCCAGACCTTTAGGCCTGGAAGTCTGTAAACTCCAGGCTTCACAATTTGGAGGCTTTCTCTGAGGGTCTTAAATGGTGCTGCAAATGTCTTAGCACGAGACAGCTCTAGGCCAGGCCCAGGGCTGTTTGCAGGTCAAGCCCGCGGGTCATCCGGAGGAAAGGCTCTACTGCCCAACTCCAAGTCCCCAGGCTATTGCCTCCTGAGAGTTGGCAAGCGCCCAGCATGCACGGCTGGTTAGGGCCTTCATAACATCAGTGTGCTTGCAGATGCCAAGTTAGGTGGTCCATATGGCATGCCCATCTCAGCCCGCAAGCATGGGACTCGCCTCCCTGGTGAGTGGGCCTGGCATGCTGGCCCTACTGTGGGGTGGCAGGGAGCCAAGGCAGGCGGTCAGGGAGGACTCATGCCACGTACCTTGCCCGGCCAGGCCGGCGGCGCTCGCGGCAGGCGAGGCGGGGGCGGAGCTCTGCCTGCCAACTGAGGGGATACAGTCTCTCAGTGCACAGAGCCGCCGCAGAGCCACGGGGGCCAGTCAGCAGCGGGCATGCCCCAGCATGAGGCGTAGGAACCGCTGGCTGCCTGCACAGCAAGGCCTGGGTGGCATGGCCAAGCCAGCCGAGCTGGGGTAGAGGCGCCAGGGGGCAGACTGAGGAGGCAGGAGCAGCCAGCCCTACAGCAGTCTGGGGCCTGTGAGGCTTGGACAGGCTGGAGTGAACACCATGCCTCTACTTCACATGGCAATGGCTTCCTTGCTTGCCCACGGTCACTTCAATTTAAGAGCCCGTGGGTAAAAGCCTGACCTGGTGGGAGGCAGGTACCTTTTCTGAGGAAACCAAGCTTTTGTTTAAATGAGCCCGTTAGTAGAGCACAAAGCATTTACCTCACCATATTCCAAATAACAGAGAGGGACTGGGGCACGGGAGGGCTCCCAAATGGCCCTTGGGCAGCCAGCTTTATGGATAAGCCCCAGTTCCTCCCTTAGACACAGGTGTCTCTCCCTAAGGCTTTCCCTCTAAGGGGTTAGCCGAGAGAGGACGCTTTTCTCAGTCTGTATTTCACTGTGCACTGAGGATGAACATGCCCAAGAAAGGAGTCCAGAGACAAAACAAAAGCTAGATGTCAAAGTCAGGTGCCAACATCTGTCCGACTCCTGCTGCCCTCCCTGGATCGACCTGGGAAACAGTCCAGCTTGTGCCTAAAGAGATGACTATCTCTTGCTCCACACGTAGAAGTCTCTTTCTGTAGAAGCTTTTGTAGCTCTGTTTTCACCTATCCCAAATCCACGGCAGAAGCCGACGTGGAAAGCTCACAGTATGCTTTGCTTCCGTTGTCCCTTCTGACCTAGAGTAAAGTGAGCTCAAAGGCTAGAAGGCTCTTGAAGGATGAGTCAATGCTCCTTCCTAACAGTCTGACTGCCTGAAACCAGGACACTAATTTCCTGAAATGGAAAGGGAGGCTGATGTGCAGCCCAAGACCACAGGACAGAGCACTTGCTTCTGACTGGTCAGACTACACAGAGGCAGCAGCCTGTCTTACTGCTTCTTTGTCTCAGAGAGAAGAAATATCACCACTCTGTGCACAGCACAGAAATGCCCTTGAGTGTCCTCTAAAAAGGCTCTTAAATCAAGATAATAAAGCTGAAAGTCCTTCCAGGACAAGGAGCACTGTCTAGACCAGGGTTATCCTGGGCTCACTATCCACTCCTGGCATTCTAGAGTCCTGTGACCCAAGGGTAAGAGTTTGTGGAACCCTAGCCCTCCTGCCTGAAGCCTCCTCTCCAATTACCCAGAACCAGGTTCCAACCCAGCACAGGCCATCAGGACCTGAGCTCAAAGCCCTGCCCAGAATGGCCACGTACTGTGATGGTGGGTGGCACCCCCTCACAAGCCCCTGTCCATGGCTGTGCAGGAGGTAAGCAAGGGAAGGGGTCTTGTTAGAAGGATGAGAAAGGAGGCTCTCAACCAAAACAGCGAGGCTGGGGATTAGAGGAAGGGAAGACCAAGGGCAAAAGCAAGCTGGGAAGAGACCTCAGTCTTCAGTTAAGTCTTTAACATTAATCTTTTCCTCGCAGAAAAGCCACTGTGCTCCCAACTAAGGGCAAACAATGAAGGTGTGGGCGAGAGCAGGGCAGAGGGGACTGGAATGTCTTGCATCTTAAAAAGATTGTCAAGTGTGATTTACAAATTACTGACCCAATGCTTCCCAATTCCTCATGCAAATTAAGTGCGGTCCTTTCCCTCCCCACCACTGGCCTGCATATTCTCTTTTTTTTGCTAGTGTCACAGAGGGTATTTTAAGCCTCAGTCAATGTGAAAGGTTTAAACATCTGGAACAATTTCTATTAGGCACCTCTTCTTGGACGCAGTGAAGTAAGAGATGATCTTGAGTGGGTGCAACTGAGAAGACATACTGTGCCTCCCCTTTCTCCAATACCCTAGACTGGCTAAAATCTAAAAGATGTGAAGAGTCTTCAGAGAATTACAAACACAAGGGGAAAAAGCACGTGGGAACCTGGGCAGGCTATTCCTTGGGCAGTCTGAAGAAACAGGATTCAGAAATTGGTGCCTCAGAAAGGCCCTTCCCGCCACATGTGACGAAACTGGGTAACAGAATCCAGCAGCAGCCACCCTCAGAACAGGATCCTCATTTATCCTGAACCCCAAGCTGCCTAGGCTACCCAGCCCCACTATCGCCCCACTCACCTCAGCAGAATTAAAGCACACAGCCGGGAACACATACCTGAAAAGTTCCTGGAGACCAGCATGGTTGTGAGGATGGCGCCCTGGGGAAGAAGAGAGTCCTGTGAGTTCCAGTGTGGCCTAGAGGGCGGCTCTAGGCCAGAGCCTACAATCTTGAGTGTTCTGGTGCCCCAACGAGGACGACCTTCACAGCTCAGCTCCACCAGAAGGGAGCTACACAGTCAAAAGGCCAGATTTCGAGAGGCCAGTGACCCAGAAGCAAGGCTCACCTTCAGTTTTCTCCGGGCGTTGAATTTGCGCAAGCACTCCACTGTCTCTTGGCGATGCATCATGGATGCCACTGTAGATCGTTGCTGGAAGCCAAAAAGACAGGCCTGTGAAATCTGCATCACAGATCCTCAGTGCCTCACCTTAGCAACGACGGCTGTGGCAGGAAAGGGTCACACACTCCGCTACCGCAGTGCTGATCACACGAGGTCACAGATGAGAACACATGAGCTGCCACCAACTTAAGCTTATGTAAGGACAATCCGAACCGGAAAACCGCCAATAACTGATGCTAGATGAGGGTGCCAACAGAGCTTTTCAAAGGCCAAAGATGAGAAGAGTATCCAGTGTGCTGTGTTCTTGCTCAGTGACTTCTTCAGCAACTGTTTACTGAGTACATGCTGTAGCCCAGACTCTGCACAGGGAGAGACAGTCTCCTGTTCTACAGAGCGCCTTCCAGGAACCCCTCAACACACCCTACAAGGTCTTAAATGGAACTTCGTTCTGAAAAGCTAAGAGTTACCTCAAAGCAGAAATTACCTTTTGTTTTTCTGAGACAGGGTCTTGCTGTTGTAGCCCAGGTTGGCCCTAAACTCCTGATCCTTTAGCTTTGGCCTCTGGAGTGCTGGTGTTACAGATGTTAAGCACCATGCCCAGTTTTTTCATCATTTTGGAGGAATTTTTTTTTCAATGTACTTCCTGTTAACTTCCTTGCCTCCTTAATCTGAGTCCACCAGACACAGCCTGCGTCTCCTTGATGACTCAGGGTCATAATGGAGGCATTGTTTACTATGTAATCCTATCATACAGTGATGACCTCGGGAGCTACAGAGAACTAACAGCTGTGGTGGGGCCCACAGAAATGGCTGCCTACACACAGTACTTCTGTGATACCCGAGTGCCTACACTGAGCCAGTCATCACCTTTTTTACTGTTGCTACCTCAACCAGGTTGAGAATAAATCCAGGGTCTACGGCCTAGAGTGCCTGCCACCCACAGTCCTCACTGTTGCCACCTTTCCCGGTTCCCAAAGTAATTCTCTTCACTTTCTCTACCTCCCCCTACCCCCATCCCGCTCCTTTTACGTGTGGGTGGGGGTGGGGGTGGTGTAAAATTCCCCACAGAAAAGTAAGAGGCTACTGCACATGCCCTGTTCCTGCTCCGGCCTTCATTCCCAAACAGAGCCAGGTGGCAGCGCACAACTTTAATCCCAGCACTCAGGAGGCAGAGGCAGGCAGATCTCTGTGAGTTCAAGGCCAGCCTGGTCTACAGAGTGAGTTCCAGGACAGCCAGAGCTACACAGAGAAACCCTGTCTGGAAAAACAAATCAAACACAAAATCCATTCCCAAATTGATTTTACCTAGCTCCAACCTAACTCACATCCCAGATGTGTCCTTTCTTGTGCTCAGGGTGGACCCCGCCCCAGGTCCAGGCTGGGGAACCCCTTCTCCTTTTGCTCTCCAAGCTCATTCTTCTTCAGTCAGTCTTCCTGTCTCATATTCCTTTTTGTAATCTTTACACTATATTCAAACTTATCATCAAATAAAATATTTTTTAAAAAAATCACTAGAAATGGAGATTACATTATGCTTTATGTATAAATAAGCCAGACACACAAACAGGCATTACTTACTATGTGTTCTCTCTCATACATGGAAGTTAGAAAGAAAGAAAGAAAGAAAGAAAGAAAGAAAGAAAGAAAGAAAGAAAGAAAGAAAGAAAGAAAGAAAGAAAGGAAAAGAAGAGGGCAGGAGGAGGGCTCATCGGTTAAGAGTGCTACTGTTCTTGCAGAGGCCCCAGATTGAGTTCCCAGCACCACATGGTAGCTTACAGCCATCTGTTAATTCAGTTCCAAGAGCTCTGCAACCTTCCTCCGAGCCCCATGAGCACTAGGTACGCACACAGTGCACATACACACATGTAGGCAAAACACTCACACATAAAAATAAATCAAAAGTCAATCTACAAGTAAAGCCAAGTAAAAACAATCATTCCTGGGGGTTAGAAAAGAGGGGAGTATATTAAAGGTGTGGGAGTTGAACAGTACCTGGCGTGGGCATGTACAATTAACAAGGCACATTTGTATGTAGAAATACATATAAACAAACAAAACTTCCCTTTGAGGAAGACTGGTTATTCTCTCCTCCACTACCTGGCTTCCCAGACTTCTCAGCCTCACTTATCCAGAGACATACTCATCAGGAGACTATCCCACTCTCTCTAGAAGTTACGCAAAGCCACGGCCTCTCACTGGTCAGAGCGCGTGATTCTTTCCCTACTTTGTCAGGAACTCTTAGCATCTGGCTGCCGATGCTTTCTTTCTGAGCCCCACTGGATTCTTATTTTCTGTATCTTCTCTGAGTAGAGTCTCATTCTCAATCCCTTTATATGACTCATTTAACCCCCAGTCCTTCAATGATGGTATTTAGGGCTATGTCTTCTCTTACCAAAGCAACACCAGCTCACAGTAAGAATCTATCTGCTCAGCACAGAACATTTCATATGCTTCCAAACCTCAACATCACCTACGTAGAAATGACAGGTCACATCTTCAACATATCCGCTGTAATCGCTATAGCCCCCTCTCTGTGACATTCCATGTGCTGTTTTTGGTGCTGGTTTCATGTACTCCAAGAAAGCACCCAACCACCAAACCACAGCCCCAGCCCACCAGGCGCCTCAGCTGGCGGCTCTGTGATGTCACACTCACTGCCTACCAAACTCAGTCTTCATCTTTTCTCACACTCTAGTTCTTCTGAGTCCATAAACTGTGTGACCCTCTGCTCGCTGACCTGACCCTAGCACTCCCGTGGACTTGTCCTCTGCTCCACTCCTCAGCCCAGGTCTAACTCCTTCAGATTCTCAGGATTTGGTGGCAGCACCCACACCTCCATCATCACGGCCGGCTCAGACCTCACCTGGCCTTGCTTAGACCGCTCTGACAGCTTGTTTCTCTTGGCTCCGTCCTCCTGCTTATCAATTCCACTTTCTACATAGCTTACAAAGTGACATGAAATGCAAAGATCACACTCTCTTCAAAACCCTATCTGCTTTTGAATAAAAACCTCACCTCTTTAGGCAGACGCTAGTATGTCGGGCAATCTTCTTTTGCCGTATTCTCTTGCATCCTTAGCCACAGTCGCACAGAAACCAAACTGCTTAACATTTCTTACAGGTGCCCATTTCCTGTGGCCTCTTACTGTCTCCATGTTAACCTCTGTCTGCAGGGTAACATCTGGGGGAACCCTTAGTCAATTGCCAAGAACCAAGACAGAGATCACCTTCTCCACAAAACCTTCTGTGACCCTAATGCCTGCCAGGGGCAGTAGAAACCCTTGACAGTTACACTATTTGTGTATCTCTCAGATTATTAGCATGGTTGCTTGTTCGGATGCCTGTCTCCCCAGATCTTTGGGGCAAAGAGCACGCCACATTCATCTCCATGAACTGCCTTGCTTGGTGACCAGCACCAAAGAGGCAATCAATAAACAAATGCTCTGCAGTTCAAGATGCTTCACAGGACCCTTCCCTTCTTCTGGAGATAGATATTTCAGCTTGAGAGAACTGTGTATGAAAACACAGTGTTAACCTACACTGACAGCCTAGAAGGAGTTCCTTAGGAATCAGCTCAAGAGCTTCACAGCTAAGCTTCAGGAGCCTCTTTTGTTTATTCATTGGGTTCTGGTCAGAGTTGAGGCCCAAGTATGTCCTAAGCTTGGGACTTCACATTAGGTACCAGCTGTTTTCCATCATCAACTACCTGCCCTGATTCAACAACAAAATCAAACAACAGCCTCGCAGCAAGAAGTCCCGGAGAAAATAAGACCTATTAGCACTTTTTGTCTCCTAAGCCCCTGGTAACATTTACTGACCTTGGATTCCACTCATTCCCCTGCCCTCCTTCTGAATCCTTGTGCTGGGAATGTAAAGGGTACAGGAGGGCTGCCATCCCTAATCTTCAAGATGGCGGCGGCAGGGGGGTGTTGTAAAGAACTTACACAGACCCATGGGTGCTTGAGAGCCTGGTCAGCTGTGATGCGCTTTGCTGGGTTTATGGTCAGCATCTGGTTGATCAAGTTCTTAGCTTCTGGAGTCACTGTGTCCCATTCTGGTGATGGGAACTAAGGAGCAGGAACAGGGGGAAGGGAGACAGGAAATTTGTGAGCCTTCTACCCTGAAATGTAGACTGTCTTCACTCTACTCCTATAGTTGGAATACTCAGCGGTTCCCAAGGGCTGGAGAAGTCCTGGGACTAGCCCAGGATCTGTGTCCACTTAAAGACTCGAAAAGAAAGACAGAATAGTGGTTAAATGCCAGTGTGTCAGATCAGTGAAGGAAGGGAACTCCGCTTCAACTCTGTTTCTACCAAGGAGACATCAGGCTTTGCAATGTGCCGAGGTAGCGAAGAGGTGGAGAAGCCTCTAGGATTCTCCCTGTGTGATACAACGCACCATGCTGCTTCTCTGTTCTTTGCAAAAATAGACCAAAGGGAGTTTGATCAGTGAGTTCCTTAAATTTATAGGAGGATTAAAAAAAAATCTGTTCCCTGTACATAAGGTGGCAAGAATTGAGTCCTGTATGCCCATCCTTGGGTCCTCAAAGTCCCCTGACACCCTCTTATCAAATAACAACACCACTCCCTTGGACAGACCCTTAGGGGCAGGGAATCTGTCCTTCCAGGAGTGCCTGCCAGCTCTCAGAAAACCCATCCTTACATCGTAGGCTCCAGCTTTGATCTGCTGATACAGCTTGTGCTGATCCTCATCCCAGAAGGGAGGGTAGCCCACCAGGAGGATGTACAGGATGACCCCTGCGAGACAGAACACACAGGTCACTGCGGTCAGTCACCCACCCTGAGGAACCAAGAAAGGCCATGCAGGGCTCAGAACCACCCAGAAAGGCAAGGCCAGGTCAGAGTTGGATGCCGGCTGGTAAAGCTGTGCCACTAATCCCTCCGGCTGTGCCTCACTCCTCACGTCACCAAGCCATGCCAGAGACTTCTTTAGGTACAAGCTACCCTCTAAGGCGTGGGCAGATCCTTTTCCAAGGAGGACGCAACATAATCCAGGAAGTTACTTGGGGAGGAGGGCATGATGGGAACAGCCCTCCCAAGGAAATGAGAGCAAACACCATGATTTCACATACAGCAGGCACGTGCGGAACCCAGAAGGAATGGTATGCCTCTTTCTGTGGCATCACAGGAAGCCAAGGGCTCATAACACCAAAAGCTGAGGGTGTGGAATGGGCTTACCGCAGGCCCAGATATCCACAGGCTTTCCATAGGGATCTTTCCTCAAGACCTCAGGGGACAAGTAACCTGGGGTGCCAGCAAAACCTGTAGCAGGAGAGAGGGCAGAGCCACACTGAACCACTTTCTCTCTTATTAGGTCCACATCTGTAACTTCCTCCAAAGCCCTGCTAATGCCTGCTATGTTTACTATAGAAGCTCTCAGCACTCAGGCTGCAAGAGATGACAGGCTGGGCTTCTTGTACTGCCTGGAATCTAAATCAGAGGGCGAGCACTTGTGCCTACCAGGAACTCAAACACTTCCCCAGAGGCAACAAGAACGCAGGGCTGACAGCAGCCAGACTCACTGCACTGAGTCATGAGGGCCAAGAGGGACCTCGGGGCCTTCCCACCCTCCTCCACTTTCTGAAAAGGCCAGGACCATTAAAGGCCTGCCTTCTAGTTCTGAAAGAGGAAGGCAGATCAGGAAAAGGAGGAAGGGCGGAGGCTGCATTCCCGGAAGACAGGGTCACCCTTACCAAACCAAGCCTGCTGCTCTCCCTGAACTTCGATGGCGAGGCCAAAATCAGCTAGCTTGACCGCAGCTCCCTTGCATTTACTCGCCAGCAGCAAGTTCTCAGGCTGCAGAAGGAACAAGAACCTTATGAGGTACCCACCCTGGAGCCCAGAGGGAGCCTACTCTGGGCTCATACAGTACCACTACCTAGCACCAGGTGGCGCCAACAAGTCACAAGCAGGAGACAAAGGAAGTCAGCTTGGTTAAGTACCTTCAGGTCCCGGTGGACAATGTCATGCTGGTGGATGTGGTTAACACTCTCCAGAATCTGATGTATACAGTGGCTGAAAAAGCAGCACAAGAAGTATCAGTGCAGGGCTAACCCACCTCATCAAAATCCACCTGTGTGGACCACGTTCACTGAACAATAAACTAGAACCCTGGGCTTTGAATATTATCTAGCTCAACCAATTTTTGTTTTTATTTTATTTCTAACTGAAAAATAACTACTGTTGAAGGACAATGTGAAATTCTGATAATGCACACCGCCATGCACCTCATCTCAGATATTTATTCTTTCTAGTGAGAGCATTTAAAATCCTTTTTTATATGTTTTAAAACACTGCTGGGCAGTGGTGGCGCACACCTTTAATCCCAGCACTCTCGAGGCAGAGGCAGGCGGATCTCTGAGTTCTAGGCCAACCTGGTCTACAGAGTGAGTCCCAGGGTGGCCAGGGCGACACAGAGAAACACTGCTGTCTCAAAAAAACAAAAAACAAAAAAACCAAAACGCCAAACCAACCAACCAACCAACCCAAAACATTACTAACTATAATCACCTGCTGTCAGTAAGATGTGGGAACACATTCCTCCTGACCACCAACTCTCCTTTCCCAGCCACCCCTATTCTAGCTCCTGCTAACCACGATTTGTCTTTACGTCTATGAGATCATTTTTTTCAGATTCCACATATCAGTAAGATCACGTGGTATTTGTGAAACAAGCCTGGCTTGTTTCATTTAATATAATGTCTTCCAGGTTCACCTATCTTCTCATGAATGGCAGAATTTCCTGGCCTTTTTAAGGCTCAACGGTGTAGACTGCTCTTTTTGAACCCACTCATCTGCCGATGGACATTCAGGTTGTTTCCGTGTCTGGGCTATTTCGAAGAGTACTGCAAGAGTGTGGGTGTGCAGACATTTCTTTAGCACACTGACTTTAATTCCGCTGGGTATTTACCCGTCGTGGGGTTGCTGGATCATATGGTAGCTCTATTTTTAGTTTTTCTGAGAAACATCCATACTGTTTTCCAAAAATGGCTATACTAATTTACAATACCAACAACGTATAAAGGTTCCTTTTTCTTTCTTCTTTTCCTATTTTGAGGGAGGGCCCTCCTGCTATGTAGCGTGAGCTGGCCTGTTCCCTGCTCTGTGCCCAGACTGTCCTTGCATTCATGATCTTCCACCTCAGCCTCACACCTGCTGGGACGGAGAGTTACATTCAGCTAAGAGTTCTCTTTTCTCCTCATCAACACTTACTTCACAGGAAAGGAAACTGAGGCTCAGGTAAGGCTATGCCCGTTTTTTTCAGAGTGACATACCCTAAGACAAAGACTAGAGCAGAGGCTGACCACAGCTCATTTTGACTGCAAAGGTTCCTAGCAACCAATCTGTTTTCTAGAGAGTGAAAGATGCTAAATATTCTCAAGAAAAGTGAGAGCATCCAACCCTCCCTTCTCTCTCTACACGAGTCAAGCTTTTCATTAGAGAAGGAGCGTATGCTACCACTTGGAGGAGTTCAGGAACAACGCATGACTTCGCTGATTCCAGCACTTACCGAGTGATCCTCGGGTGTTTCTAGTACTACGAACGATATTACCTGCTCTAAAGTTTATCATCTAGTAGGAGATAAGACAAGCACAAAGATTCCTTCCAGAAATAACATATTTAAGAGGGCTCTAAACAGGGAGCCTGCAAAGCATCTCTTGACAATTTGCACAGAAAGGACAACCTAACTCAAGAGGCACACTCAGCTGCTGTTTCTTAACGCAGGAGGTCCACCTTGACTTCTGACTGCCCTGCTGTCAAAATTCTGGCAGCAGGTGTAAGTGCTCTAGAGAGAGTGTTTCCAAGTGAGGGTGACTGTATCCTCCCAGGGACATGCAATGTCTGGAAATAATTCTTGTTGGCACAATTTGGAAATGGGGTATCTACTGCTCAGGGATGCTAGCAGCTCTATCCACGCATAGGAGTCTGTGGTCAGTACCATTGAGGCTGAAGAATGCTGGAGTATGCCCAGTCAGTAGGCTCTACCAGGTGTGTAGGCAGACCTGCAGAGCACCCAGATGTGCTGCCTGCAGAGCATCCAAATGTGCTACCTATAGAGCACCCAGATGTGCTGCCTGCAGAGCACCCAGATGTGCTGCCTGCAGAGCACCCAGATGTGCTGCCTGCAGAGCACCCAGATGTGCTGCCTGCAGAGCACCCAGATGTGCTGCCTACATAACATCCAGATGTGCTGCCTGCAGAGCATCCAGATGTGCCGGCCTGAGTGGTCTGCACTTATTCGTTTCTCTGAAATCTGGTACTGAGGCTCCCATGAGAACCAAAGGGCCACTGGATGTTATGAGACTGAGAGACTGAAGCGCAGGGCCTCCCACAGCATAGAGCCCAAGTGTTTGCCAAAGGAACTTTAAGACTAAGCTGCAGAGGCGAGTCTCCACAGAATGTATAATTAGAACAGAGCCCGGCTAGCAGGGAGAGCCTTCTGGCCAAAAATGGCAAAAGTGCGAAGTGTCCCAGCAGAGCCAGGCCAAGCCCACTGGTACAGTCCCACACCCCCAGCTCCCCGAGCTATCACCGCCTCCTCCCACCCACAGCCTGGTCCTCTCCTGCTGGCACTGGAATTCATCTCTCTACTTGAGAATTTTTCCCCAGGCTGAGGCATCTGAAGTTGATCAGCAAACATGGCTGTTCAGGGTTGAGAAATTCATGAGGAAGCCAAACTCCCCGCTCTCTAGAGGCAGCCTGAGCCACCACATGACCAGATAAGCTTTGGGCAGGACAACAAGTCAGGTTGTAAGGGGGAGAGCTAAGGTGGGCAAGGCAGACATAACCAGCATCTGAGTGTCACAATGTAGGTGGATTATGCCGTATCACATAGAGCACTAGCTTTGATGGAGAACTGGGGGCTGGCCCACGGGACCTGAGAACACTTCTCCAGCTAGCGGAGCCTCATGTTGAACTGGTGGTAAAGCAGCAAGGTGACAAAGGCTGAAAACTACCAAGGAAGCTCTCCAGTTTATCCCTTCAGGACAAAAACAATGTTTTCCCCACCTCTGACACACTAGTACCAAGTACAAGTACAAGTCAGGACCTTGTACACACCAGAATTCGTCAAAAGAAAGAAGAGGTGTAGACAGAGCCATTAGGCATGCTCGTGAGTACATAATAATGGGGAAAAAGTATTTCTGGGACAACAGAATGAAGGAGACCTGGAAGAGGCGTTGAAAGAAATTAATCCGGAGGTGTTGAATTTTTAACTTCTAATGCTATGCACAGAGTGCAGCCACATGACAGCTCTCCAGACCGTTCAGATGAGTCCAAATGCTATCCACACAGAAGAGTGCTGTCTGCTCACTACTCCCCCAAAAAGAAGTAGCCAGGATTTATTTCAATCCTGAACTCAGGTCTTCTCTCGAACAACCAAGTTCTCTCACCTGGCATCAGCTTCACTGTAGTATTCTCTGGCCACGATGTCTTCAAACAACTCCCCTCCAGTAACACTGTAACCAACAGAAGAAAGGGTCAGAGGAGGCCAACTCCAGCATCCAACAGTACCAGAGCCATACAGTAAGACCGGCTCAGGGCTTCTCCATGGGCTGACACAGGCTCTCCCTCCTTCCTGACAGTTCTCTTTCCATAACCTAAGAGAATCACCGACACTCAGAAAGCGATGAAGATACAGGATCTAAGAAAAAAATTCTAGTGACCACAAAAGTCATAGCTGTACTTAAGACCAATATGAACACAGTCAGGGCTGTGCAAGGGCAGATCTACTGCTGAAGTTGAAGAATAACGAGGCCACAGACACAGAAACCCAACCACGACAATACTGGACAGGGCTTTCCAAGAGGTAAAGAGCCACTCTTAAGACATTAAAGAACAACTGAAGTGGAAGAGACCAATGGAGCTCAGCTCATAAAAGCTACGTCTAACGTCCCCAGAATTTTTAAGGACACGCAAAGAGTTATTATTTTATTTCTCCAATAAGGAAAACACACCAAGAAACAAGGAACTTAATGTACAGAACAGAAAGGAGGAGCAGGGCATGCTGGGACTCAGGCTCCGGAGACCTGAGTGGGGGAGTGGTGACTTGGAGCAGGCACACTCATCCCCCGAGACTTCTTGAGCCCTTTTCCTCAAGCCACGGAAAGGAACCCTCAGCAGAGGCTGAAGACCCAGTTTAGCCTTTCCCAAGCTTTCATCTTCAACCAGCTGGAGAGAAAAGTCCCCATATCCTCAGAGAGTGGCACTTACAGGTCAAACACGAGGTAGTGAAACCCTTCTTCAGAAATACTGTCATGGAGACGCACTGTAAGAGAGGAGATGGGAACAGAGATTAGCAGAGAGGAATTCAGAAATCCTATGCTCCATAGTAACCCCGCCCAGCCCAGTCCTGTCAGCCTCACGGGGCTTCTTTTGAAGATGTCGCAAAGAAAAGTGTGATGTGCCTGGTACCCCCAGGTACCCCCAGGTCATGGGCACTCAGCCATAGCAAGAGTGTTTGGTTTTCCACCGTGGACCGAGGCAAGAGCTGGCTCAGAAAAATCAGTCAGATCAGGGAGAAAATGTCCCTAGAGGGGCTAGTCCCACAGAAGGTGGGCCTAAGACGTGACCACGGCACAGGGGTAGACACCGATAAGAGGGGAAAGTCCAGGAGCTCTTTCAGAGGGGCAAATGGGAGCAGGAGGATGAAGGGGTTTGGGAAAAGGTAGAACCCACCAGGAAGGCATGTGGAGCAGGCCACACACATACTAAGGCAATCAGCGCAATAGCTTTTGAGACAGGGTATACATGTATATAGCCTCCAACTCAGTATGCAGTTGGGGACGACCTCGAAATTCTGATCCTCCTGCTCTACCTCTCAAATGCTAGAATTACAGATACAGGCCACCATACCTTGTTAATGTGGTGCTGGGGATCCAGGACTTCATGCATGTCAGGCAAACACTCGACCTCCTGAGCCACATTCTCTGCCCCCCTAAACCCCCACTTGTGAGATAGAGGCTCACTATATAGCCCTGGCTGGCCTAGAGCTCATGACGGAGATTAGGTTGGCTCAAACTGACTAGATCTGCCTGTGTCTGCCTTCCCAGTTTTGGAATTACGCCACTATGCTCAGTACTTATTTATTTTTGAGATTAGGGTCTTGCTATGTAGCCCAGTTGGCCTGGAGCTTGTGGCAATTCCACCTTATTGTCTCGAATACTAGGATTACAGGTATGTACTAACATGTCCAGTCACAACTGTTTATCGAATGTATACTGTATGCCAGCCTTGGGGTAGATTTATGTCATATACTACTGATTCTATACACATATTCTGAGCAATATAGGATGCCAGATCTTAAGATAGATGATGACATTTAGGAGGGACAGAGTGTTCAAGGCGTTTATCACACTGCCCTGAGATGATTGTGACTTCCATTTTACAGAAAAGAACCACAGAGGGTAAGACTTCAAGTTTCTTGGAGAAGGTTAACTGGTAGGTCTCAGACTCCAAAAGCTAGTCTAACTTGATTATAGCCTCTAAGAAATGTGGGCTAGCCCACACACTAGGCAGCAAAGCCACAGAGCCAAGAAGAGTGCTCACAAATGTACCTACAGCAGTACCATAGATGGGTTCAAGAGGGCAGCAGGTAGAGAAGGGAGTTCACTAAGCGCAAAGAAAGGCTGGCAAGCACAATTCCTTCTCAAAGCCTGCCTCTAAAGCTCTTGGGCAAAAGACCAAGCTGATGTCTTCTGAGGTCTCCTCTCTAGCTTCTGCCTACAAAGCTGCCCCTGGTTTAAATGCCAGGCCCCGAGCATCCCTCTAATGCAAACAGGACTTGCCTCGGCTGCCTGTGGGGATACTCTTGTACCTCCTTACCCAAACTCTTCCTGTAGGGAACCTTTGGTTGCAAAGGTCTCCCTTCACATCTTTGACCTCTGCTCCAATCAGCAGTTACAGGAATATCTTCCAGAGCATTTCAGGAATGGCCTGACACCAAAGCAACTGGTGGAGTGCTTGGGCAGAAACAAATCACAGTGTGGCTTCCTTGGCAGGCCCACACTGCCGCCCTTGCCAGTGTCGAAGCCTCTCCTAAAGGCGATGCATCCCACGTCCCCTTACACTGAAGCAGCAAGACCAGCCAGAAAGCAAAGTACAACCTAGCTGCCACAAGGTACTGAACACCACCACAGCTCCCTCTCTCCTCACTTGACTGAGGACTTAAGAGGCCTGCCAGGCCTGACAACCACACCCATACCTATCCTGGTGGATCTTACCTGGTTTTGAACACTACTCAACTTCTCTCTAGCCTGCAGATGACAGGGGAGGACTTTTAGAAGGAACCAGTTAGATCCCCCTGTTATCCTCTTACCCACCTAACCCAGGCTCAATCTACCCAAAACACTCCCCTGCCCCTCATTCCACTTTTCCGATCTCAGTCAGTACCTCATCCTGAGTCTAGCTGTGGTGGCTCCTTTGCTTCCAAATGGACTTTCCATTTAATTAAAAAATTGCTATTACAAAGCATTAAAGTGTGTAATACAAATAATACCCTGGAAATCGGCTGTCCCAGAAGCCAAAGGCCAGCTTCATTAGGGAGCTGACTAACAGCAGCAAGACGCTGTGCCGACAAGTGGCAGGTAGGATGCTAACAACCACTCCCAAGGGAGTCCAGGTGCCCTGCCCTGCTGGGCTTGGACAACCCCCACCTGGACAACCCCACCCAACCCTCTCCAGCCCCTCCAGCCCCCAGCACTGCAGGCCTGAGAACAGGGCCAGAGGCACAGACTCTCAGGCCAGGGCCCTCCTGGAGGAAGGCCACACACAGACTGCAGGTGGGTGGGGATTAGCAGAGGAGCAGAAAACTAATCCTTCCAGGCCGCACAGCCCCAAAGGTTCTGATGTAAACCCAAGCAAGACAAGACACCCAGCCTGCCAAGATAAGGGGGCTCTGAACGAGACTGTGATCTTTTTTTTTTTTTTTTTAAATTTGTAAAGAAAATTACCAGGAAACTAAGGACAAGGCAGAGAAAATTAACTGCCATGTTAAGCACAGCTGATTCTTGATTAAAATTAAAATGACTAAAATTTAATTAAACTATTCCCACATGCCGACCACTCTGCTACTTTCTTTGAGACAGCCTCTCATTTAACCAAGGCAGCCCCTGAACTCATTATGTAGCTGAGGATAACCTTGAACTTCTGATCTCCCTGCCTCCTCCACCTCCTCAGTGCAGGGATTACAGGCATGCACCGCCTGCTTTATGCAGTGCAGGGGATTGAACCCAGGATCTTACAGGAGACTGGCAAGCACTGTACCAACTGAGCTACATTCCCAGACCAGGTAAAGTATTTTATAGCATTATTTTACTGAATCCTCAATTTAACTGTCAGACAACTACTTATGACGTCCTCACCTGATGGGAGAGAAAACTGGCTCCAAAAGAAAACAGTTCAAAGACACACGGCAGAACAAAGTTCACAGACACATAGCGGAACCTGAAGTAACTGATTTGCCAAATTAACATCAAGACCCTCAATATCAAAGAATCTTTTTGCCCATCCTCTCAGGGGAGCTCCGTCCTGTCCCAGCCATCTCTGGCCGTTCTAGTTACTTCAACATACTCATCAGGTGGCTACCATGAAGCCGACGCTGGCTGTGAAGAGAAGGAGCCAGGCCCTGACACCACAGTTTCCCAGCTGAAAAAGAAGACAGGCTTTATTTCACTGGCAACTATACAAACATGTGACTAGTCATAGTAATGGTGCTGTGGACCCACGGAATAAAGTCATCTGACAACCAGTCCATTTCACAGTAATTACAAGACACAAAGGCCAAGAGGACCACACCAAGTCTACAGACAAGAACAAGAGAAGGAACAAATCATGACTGCACTTCAGCAATAAACCTAGTGACTATTCTCTAAAACTAGTGGGGGAAAGCGCAGACCTTAATAAATTTTACTCCACACTTCACACACTCGTGGACCAAATCCACAACCCGAATTCTGTGAGTGGCTAATTTCAATCCTTCAAAAACCACCAAACCTCTGCTGTATTTTCTTTTAAAGTCTTTCTTTCAAAACAACAACACTGAAAAAGTATCTCTGCTAAAGATGTCTCTTCTGGCAGAGAACTGGTTCGGGTCTCACGCCCGCACCACCTGTAACTCCGTCTCCAAGGGGGATCCAACACCTCAAGCCTCTGAGGACACCTGCATTCACACCCTGCCTGCGTGCGCGCCTTAAAAAATGAGATAAAATATGCTCTTAAAATGTCGTCAATAATAAAATAGTGGGATGTTACTACAGAGGTCTCTGGGGAGCTGAGTCTTTCCCCCAACAGCCAGTGGTAGCAGGCCTCAGCCCTCCCAATAGACGGGAAGGGTTTAGGACAAGCTCGGTCACAACTCAGTGTTTCCTTTTTCTTCGCAATTGCTTTTGCTACATTCACTATGGGCTGAATGGGTCCTTGGCCCAAGGGCTACCGCAGCCTGGCTTGAATAATTTATCAGCTGAGCTGAGGCAGGGGTAGAAGAGCTGGGATTCAGGATCTCTACTTTTACGTTTACACTCTCCATTTCCTGTATCTCCTTTTCAGAAGAACCCTCTGCCAATTCCATAAAGGGATGCAAAGGGCAAGGCAGGCAGGAACATATGGGATAAATAATTTGCTAGGGTCACAGCTTCTAAATAGGAACTCAGAACCCAACCCTGTGAACCTGACTGCAGAAGCCACAAACCTGGGTTTCTCCAAGGATGGACCACAAACCATTAACTTCACCAGGAGACATTGAAGCTGAGAGAAATCTCAGCTCCTCCCCCAAACCTACTGAATCTGAATCTGAATTTTGACACTGTCCCCGGTTGATTCATAAGCACATAAAAGTTTAGAAGTGCTGCTTTAAACCACAAAGGCTAGGCTGCGAGCGAAGCTGCTGGAGCAGCTCAGCACGAAAGGAGACGCTCTATTCATTAGAGGAATTTAGAACAGAGAGCAAGCAGATCACAGGCAGCACGCACTCCATTCAGACTTCAGACTGATGCACTAGCCAGCTCCTCTGCTTAGCTCCACACAGCCAGCCACTCTTCTCAGTGCGCTGAGTTCAACAGTGTTCCTTACACCCAAAAGGCACTGTGTTTGGTTGTTTTTAATGAACTATTTTTTGTAACTGTGTTGGATTCACAGCAAAACTAAACAGAAGGTTCATAGACCCGACTCCCAAGCACGGACTCCACTATGAACATCCCACATCAGGGTTTGTTATAGCTGATGGACCTACAAAAACACATCAGTACTCCAAACCCACAGTTTACATCAGGACTCACTCTTCCAGTAGGTTCTTCTCAGCACAGAATATGTACTAGGAGAAAAACTGGAATTGCCTGGCTCCTTGCACCAAATACTCATGAATTTCAAGGCTTCCAAGTCTGACAACAGCCAGAGGTTGAAGATCTGATCTCTGTTCTCAGCCTTTTCAATTGTGCAAGGCTATTGGGTATTCTGCTTGTCTCCCTTTTGGGATGGAGTTTAAAAAGCCAGAACCAAAGGGGTTATAGCTTTAAAGGACACAGCAGTGGAGAGAGGACTAGTGAATTAAGGGCACAATCTGTCTCCTCTCTAGCCACAAGCCAGGTCTGGATCCATGGCAACCTCTGCCTCCTGGACCCAGAGCACAGCCACACTTCCAGGAGTCCTGGTTCCCACCAGAAGTCAGAGAATCCAGCCAGATGATGCTCTCAGCACAATCCTGGCTGCCCTTTTCTCTGCCTACCCTTAACCCTGGAATTGGTCCTCAGACTAACATACACCTCAGGACACAAAAGCAGTCATAAAATGGAGGCAGTTTTTGGCTATCTGATACCAAAGTAACTGTACCATGCTTGCTTTTCCTGGGGTTTAGAGTTCGCCAGCAGTGTAGACACATGGGATGCATAGCTCCTCCCTCTGCCTTCATTCTGAGCAAAGTGCAGAGAGGAAAGGGGCAACAAAGCATGCAGAGTCTAAGAGGTCATAAACTATATATACTTATTCCTATAAATAGTAAAGGGGCTAGAAATTTTTTGGGCTAGGACTCTGCCCTTCTTGTTGATTTCCCAATAGTCACCACTAGACCTCATCTTTGCGTGGCCAGTCTCATTTCACAGCGAGGCAGAGGTGAGTCCCCTCCTCACTCCTTAGCCCCCAGCCCTCTGTTCTCCACCCAGCCCATCACTGCTGTCTGAGCTGATCACAAGAAACACACAAGGAAGTTTCCGTCTGAGCTAGTAGGTAGCTTTACTGCTGTTTTTGTTTTGTTTTGAGCCGGGGGTTCGCTGCACAGCTCTGCAGGCCCGACCACTCACTATCTCACTGTGCTGTTTTCCTGTTTGTTTGTTTGGTTTTGGTTTTTTAAGAGCAATGGTTCTATGCCACCCTGGCCTCAAATTCATAGAGATCTGCTTGCCTCTGCCTCCTAAGTCCTAGGATTAAAGGTATATGCTACGTCTCCCAATGGTGGGGGCAGTAGGTAGTTTTAGAGCAACATCTATGGTTCAAAAGACAGAGAAATCAATTTTTTTTTTCAAAATGTGAAATGTAATTTTTAAGTTTGCAAATAATAGAAATACTTTTATATCACTGAACTAGCCAAACAAAACATGCCTCATTCTGTGACTGTTGGTCGAGGTGTTTCTGCTGTCTTCTCCTGTCCACAGCAACATACTGGTTCCTACCGTATTTTTCAGGTGAAGGTCTAACCTCAGAGGCTAACCAGGAACTCCAGCAGATCTAAGGCCAAGACTCCTGGTAAGGGGCACTGGTGTGGACCAGAGCACTGGCTATGCCAATCAGCTTTGGTGTAATCCATGGTGCTGACTGTGAGCCAGAAAGCCCTGCATGGTTGGCGCTCCGGTTACCTCAGGGCTGCTCCTCTCCAGCGGGCTGGAGCTCCACCTCAGCTCCTCCTGAGCTCTGGGAAGCTAGAGGCTGGGTAGCTCTGGAAGCAGCATCAAGCTTCTTCAGCAAGTCACCTCTCAGCCCTAGCCACCAAGAGCTAAGCAGGCAGCCTCTGAGGCACTGTAGGAGCCTTGCTATTTAGGCCATGCCGGAGGAGAACACATGTTGTCTTTTATGATGACTCAGGGGTTTCAGGAAAACCCAGGAGATGCTCCCTGCCTCAAGTTAACACTAGGATTTCTGCTCCAACACTGCAGTCAGCCCAGTTTCTGTCCCTTCTGTAAGAGCAACAGATCAGAGCCAACACTTTTGGCAAAGACAACTTCAGCTGAACAATGTAAAACTGAGCCAGAGTGGGCTATGGCAGGAGAGCCTCCTCAGGCTTCAGAACAACCAACAATGTGCCCTTGTACCCCAGTTGGGGTGAGAGCAGGGAGAGATCCTCTCAAGCTTTTCTCCTTCTTGCCATTCCTTCTCCAGAGAAGCCAGGCAGGCAGGCAGGCAGGCAGTTTGCTTTCTTTCCTGGCTCTGAGGAACACAAACAGGAGTGCCATGGAAACCCCCAGAGTGTGCAGGACACTGCAACAGGGGCAGAACTCTTTTAGGTTCAGGAACAAAACTCTGAGTCTTTCATGAAGGCTATGGATGGCCTCTGGTGAGGGACTCTGGCAGACTGGTGGCCCGGAACCTCACTCACTGAGGACCTTGGATTTCAGCCCAAAGACAGAAGGAGAAAGAGTCTAAAACATACTCTAAAGCCTCATACCCAGCCCCGAGATGGCACTGTAGCCAAGGAGACACTCAGGTCTTGAAACAAGAAAGCCCTAGAATTCTGACACACAACTGCCGTCCTACTCAGGTAAGAAAAGACACCAGGTGAAGCTCCATGCCAGAGGTAACTCCACACACAAAACGCCGACCTCTGTTCTCCCTGCCTTCTACAAAATACTCACAGAATACTCCACCGAACACTCACCAATGTTTGGATGTTTCAGAAGTCGGCATATCCGGGCCTCTCGTTCTAGTTTCTGATGATCTAAATGGAGACAAAAGAAAACAGAAGTCACCAGCCACCGTGCTAGCTCTGGTTACCTGGCCACCCACAGTCCTTTCCTTCTTAGGCACCAAAATTTGGCAATTTGCTAAATTAATACAGCAAGTCAGAGCAAATCTGGAGTTGGTGGTTGTGACCACCTCTTCCTGATGAGAAATGAGACTGGAGAGGTTAAACACCTTAAACCAGTGACAGGTAGACCAGAATTTAAATCTAGGTCATTAACTAAACCTTTGTTACCTTTCTCTACAGCAGATACTTCATTGAGCTAGGGTGTTGAGAATATTTGGGGGGGTGGTGCACAGGCGTGATGGCATATGTCTTTAATCTCAGCATTCAGAAGACAGAGGCAGGCAGATGTCTGAGTTCAAGGCCAGTCTGTTCTACACAGTAGTAACAACAGACCTCCCTCATCCAAGGGGGCTATTTCAAGACCCTCGGTTGACGCACCTGAAATTACAGATAGTTACCAGATACTACATAAAAGCACTAT
This sequence comes from Cricetomys ansorgei, assembly GCA_026225945.1. Lineage (NCBI taxonomy): Eukaryota > Metazoa > Chordata > Mammalia > Rodentia > Nesomyidae > Cricetomys > Cricetomys ansorgei. The sequence continues at coordinate 7,595,346 of JAMJFZ010000770.1, read as the reverse complement.
AAAGGCAGGTATGGTGGCCCATGTATGTGATTCCAGTGCTCAGGAAGTAGAGGCAGGAGAGGAGGGATATCAGGTCAAGGCAAGCCTAGACTACATATTGAGATAGTCTCTCAAAATCCAAGGACCAGGGATAGAGCTCTTTGACAGAACTTGTCCAAGCATATACAAAGTCCTGGATCTAATCCTTAGCATTATAAAAAACAAACAAAAACAACAACCAAAACAGATGTTGGTGCACGCCTGTAACCCCAGTACTTCAGAGGTGGAGGCAGAAGCACAAGGAACCCTGTCTCGGGGGGCGATGGGGGGTGGACGGACAGACAGAGAGAACACATTGAGCTACCACAACAGTTGATCAACCTGATAACCAAGAAGACCGTTGAGTGACTAACGGGCAAGAAGCTACGCTGTGTGGATATGTGGGTGAGTCAATCCTGGGTGGGATGGAGCAGGATGGCAAGAAGTTTTAACGTGTTACTCAGACAACATGTGATTTAAAATTTATTAATTGCTTATTTCTGGAATCTTCCAGAAATTTGGATCATAGTTGACCAGAGGTAACTGCAACTGGAAAGCCAAACCAAACAAGGATTCAGGAAGGCTAAGCTAAGGTGTACTGAGTCTGACACAGAGCAGTCACTATGCTAGAGAGTTCTACATGGGTTCTCTGTATTCACTGTATCTACATGGACAACAGTGACAGTGTGGTTGATCAAGGTAACGAAGAATTAAAATAATACCAATTACAGGGTCCATGAGATGGCTCTGTGGGTAAGAGTTCTTGCCACCAAGCCTAGCAACCTGAGGTAGATCCCAGGAACCCACACGGTTGAAGGAGAGAACCAACTCTCTTCTCTACAATCACACACACAAGTTATGGCATTTACACATACACATGGGTGTGCACGTGCAAATAAACAAGGGTAAGAAAAATATTTTAAAATAAATAAAACAATAGCAGTAACAGCTGGACTTAATTAAAGGTTCACTACATAAGTGAGACACGTCTTCTTTTCTGCTTAATACAACCACAGGAGACTGACATAACTATGATCCCATTTTATAGAAGGAGAAACCAGGACACAAAATCTTGCTTCTCCTCAGGATACTCTCGGCTACCCATTGCTTTGGGACTTGACTTCTTTGTACTCTGACCTTAAATTACTGTTTTGAGGAAATGACTGGCATCTGTTGGATCTTCAGATTCAAGTGAGCTAGGTAGGCCAATTCACAGGAAGGCAGAGCTCTGGGAAGCTGAGAATGATTCTCCAAGCAAGGAGGCCTAGAAGCTTCCCCACCTGGCATCCGACTCTACCTGCAAGAACTGGGCCAAAGCCACTTTCATAAATCCTTCCCCACTCTTCTTGGCAGGATGTGCTTTCTCCTCTTATAACCATCTCCCCTTTCTCCCACTGCGTTTCTTAGACTTCTCACATAATACATCACAACTGCTACCTTTTGGTCGTAAGCTCTTCAGAAAGGGTCCAGGGCTCTAAGTCGTGCTTGCTAGACATCGTTCTGTAAACAGAGCTCTCAGTAAGAGCACAAGAGCAATGGCAGTTCTGGTAACTACCTCTTACTAAGGTCACTCCATGTGAGGCAGAGTCAGGGATTCCCTACGGTTCATCCTAACAGAAACTGTGAAGTAGGGATCTGTTTTGCTGTATTACGTAAATAAGAAAACGGAGGCTTAAACAGAGAAAGCAGCCTGCCCCAGGTGACACAGTCAGGAAGCTTAGACCACAATTCTCCCAGTGGCAGAATGAAAAGTGAGAATATCACCAAAGACTCTAGGTTTTGGGGAACAGAATCCAATCCAACCCAACTCTCCAGGATAAGCAATTCCTCCCCTTGCCTCTGTTTTGGAGGCCCAGGCTGGCTTCAAACCCACGATATAGCTGAGGATGACGACCTTGAACTTCTGATCCTCCTGCCTCTACCTCTTGCGTGCCAGGGTTATGGTTGTCTAATACCATGCATGGCTTATGTGTGCTGGGGATTGAACCCATGGCCTCACACATGCTAGAAGAACTCTACCAACTGAGCCACACCCCCAGCCCTCCTGCCTTCTCCCCATCTTACCTCTATTCTCTACAGCAAAGTATCTCTTTAAATATCTCTCAACTCTTTGGTTTTTTTAAGGCAGAGTTTCTGTTGTAACTCCGGCTGTCCTGGAAATCAAGAGATGGGTCTGCCTCTGCCTGCTGAGTGCTGTGATCAAAGGTATGTGCCACCATGCCCAGCTTGATTACTCCAGTTTTACAGATGGTAAAACTAAGGCTCAGAGAAGCTAAGTAACTTAAGGTTCAACAGGAGGAAAGGAGTCAAATGCTGGCCTATCACTCTGAGATAATGCAAAGATGACAGACTAGAAGGAATTCCCTTACACTGTTTTCCAATCATCCTCACCTTTGTCCTAAACCTTCCTTCTAGCAACAGCTCTGCTTTGTGAAAAGAGGTGGGGACAGGCAGAGATTAGCTCCTGCTACTCGGCTAATCCATGCCAGCTGCCCAAGATCTGGGTCAGGCCTTCCTTCCCACCTTCAGGTTCAGCATGGCCAACGACCAGGATTTGGCCAGGAGAAGCCTGGATAATTCCCAATTCCCAACATTTCCTGGTATCCCTCAGTCTCAGGCAGAATAACATGGCCGGAGACTTCCACCAACGGAAACACTCAGGAAGGCAGCAATAAACCCGCTTGATGGGGCGGTGGGCCTTCTCCTCCCGTATCTGGCCATATCTGCCACAGGACAGGGCAAACCCACGTTTCCCCAGCCCTGGTCTTGAGAACAAGGCATGGAACAAGCCAGCACTGCCGGCTGCAGATCCTCCCACCCTGCCTCTGGCTACTCACCTCGCCACCCTTGACCCACGGCTCTTGGGCAGGCGTGGGGGAGCGGCTTCTGCAGTGCGGAGGAGGCAGCTGGGGGAAGGCCCAGAAGATGCATGGCTATCTCCCCTCTTAAGTCTCTTACTGGCTAATGGCTGCAGACCCACAGCAGCAGCAGCACAAAAATAAGGATGGGTGGTCTGGCTTTCCTGGTTGACTCAGAGCAGAAGGGGAAGACAAGAGGCTCTCAGCTTCTTGAAGGGGCTTGCCCACGGTCCAGAGCACTCATCTTACCACTTGGTTCAAGCCTAACCCCAAGGAGCCAAACCTCACTCTCTTGGCAAAGCTCGTATCTTCTTGGAACCCCAGAGCTGTGCTTTGGTATCCGCTCTGATTCTAAGCCACAAGGTAAAGCAATTAACACACTGGTTTTGTAAGGGCTGCCACTCCACCATTTATTAAATGCGCCTGAGCCTCATTGATGCCCTTCAAAAAGTATCTATTGAGGTCTTCACCCTGAGAGGCACTCCTCTGGAGGCTGGAAAACAATGGTGAACAGGTGGATAAGCCCTAGCCTCATGAGTTCCCATTCTATGAATGACAGGACACAGACTCAACACATCAGCTGCTGTAGGAAGTGCTATACAGAAGAATAGAGCAGAGAAGGAGAAGTGCTAAGTTGAGGTAAGGTGCACGGGGAGATGTGCGAAGACAGCCAGTCACTTACCCTTGAAGGAGCATCATTCATTAGCTATCTGTTTATGTATTTACTTCTAGTGAGGTGGGCTGTCCTTGAATTTGGTATGTAACCGAATGTTCTTGCATTTCAGATCCTCCTGATTCTGCCTCTTAGGGACTGGCATTATAGATACCATCTCACCTCATCATGTGCCCGGGATCTAGTCTAGGACCTACTGCCTGCTAAGTACGCACTCTACCAAATGAGCGACAACCCCAGTCTATAATTCCATACTTCTAAAACAGAAACAGCAAAACCTGAAGTTTAAATATGGTAGAGTACTTAGCAAAGCACACAGCACGAGCCTCTATTCAAGGCTCTGGTGATAAAGAGGACGAGGTCCTGGCATGTGCCTATAGCTTTTCTTTTCTGTTTTTCCATTGTGTGTGTGTGCGCGCGCACACACATATACATTTTTGCGTGTATATGAGTATGTGTGAACATGCACATGAAAGCCTGAGGTTAAGTCACTTTTTTTTTCTTCCCGAGACAGGGCTCCTCTGTGTAGCCCTGGCTGTCCTGGAATTTGCTCTGTAGACCAGGCTGGCCTCAAACTCAGAGATCAGCCTGCTCCCGCGTTTTCCACCACCACCCACGGGTCACTCTTTCTTTTTATTTGCTGAGGTAGGATCTCTCGAGCAAATCTCCCAAAGCTTGTAGGTTTGGCTGGTTTTGCTAGCCAGCTTGCTCTGGGGATCCCTTCTCTCCATCTCCTGAAGTTAGAATTCCAGGTAGACCACCACACTATCGCAGCATCTCGGTGAGTTCCTGAAAACCCGAACTCTCGCCCGCACACTTGCACATCAAGCACTTGAACTATGGAGCGGTCTCCCCGGCACACGTGCTCACTCACACTGCCAGAGATAGCAAGAGTGGGACCTGTTCTCCCCCCACCTGGGCCACACGGACTCTGAACCCCTTGACTTGTTCTTAGAGTTCTCACAAGCTGCTCCACTGCCATCCAGAGGCGAAGCCTGAGCACGTCTACAGCCTGCAGATGAAGGCAAGCAAGAGGTGCACCTCAGAGAGCGTCACCCCAGGGAGTGCTTGACTGCAGATGCCTCCTCTTCCTCAGTCTTGCTGGCTTTGGCGTCCTGCCACCCTGAAGCTCTGTTCAGTGCTCCATGTGTCTCATGCCTACCACCCTCTTACTCCACGCACAGCCTGGCCTCTACAGTGGTGATGTCCCATCTCTTCTCTCCACACCTCTTGTTCTCTAGTCTCCCGAGGACTGGAGAAAAAGAGTGTTTCTACACTAGCAGGAACAGAAGATTATCTGTAGAGTACTTTTCTTGAGCACAGCATCTTCAGGCGAGCCATTGAGCTCGCTTGGTCCATGGTGGTGGGAACAGGCCTAGGCTTGGCATCTCAAGGTAAGGACAACCCAGCAGGCACTCCTGAGACTGCCATAAAGACAGTCTCCTCCCTTTTCTCAATGACTACTTCAGAGTAACTTGGACCTTCCCTAGCTGACCCTCCTCTCACCCACCTTTCTGCAGGGCTCCTCCTACCCCACAGCCCAGCACCCCCTTCCTGTTTGACAACAGCCACTTCCCGCTTTTGCACAGGGCCACTTCCTGCCTGCCTGTGTGCTATCGCCATGGAGACCCACCCTGCAGGCCGTCAGCCTGCCTACAACCACAGACAGCCCTCTTTTGAGCTTTTCCCCCTTATTAGCAGAGGTGGCATCAGATCAGAAAGCAGAAGCAGCCTTATTAGGAGTCTGTTCAGCTCTCTTGCCCTGCCTGGGCCTTTCCCCAGCGACTACCCAGGGCAGAGCCAGGCCCTGGGAAACGAGGATAACTGGAAATTACCCTCTTCTACCTTCTGCCCAGGTCTTCAGGACTTGGTCTAGCACACCAGTTTCCCAGCCGAGGAGCGACCAGATGCAGCAGAAATGAGTTAGGGGATGGTAAGGCAACTGCGAGAGCATGCAGCACGGGCACAGGACGCACAACAGCCTCCTCCCTCACTGGAGGCTGGAGGACCGGGAGCACTGGCCACTGAGTCTCTATGGCCCTGCCAAGGAGCAGCATACTGATTTAGCAATACTGATTTCTCTGAACCCGCAAAAGCCAGCACTAGCTTCAGATAAGAGTTCTGTTGTCACCTAAACACACAACCCTCTATAAGTAGGAACAATGCGCGGCCATACTGTGGCTACAAGGACTCTTCCTGAGTTCCAATGTCAGTGACATCTTTCCCCTTGCAAAGGGTATTCTGCACATCTGTGCCCGTGACCTTAACAACAGTTGTGAGACACTCCCAGCAGCCCCGTTGATTTCTGACATGAGACAAAAGGGGTCTCATCTCGTTGTCCTGCTGGGAGCCCCCACCTTTCCTGCACAAACACTGAAATCCTGCTCCAACTCCTCGGCCATCACTCTGAGGAGCAGAAACAAGGCAGCGCAGGGCTTTCGGGTCATTACCCACCTTCCCCTGCTGCTTATGAGCAACCTCAATCCTTCAGCACTGACCAGTGAGAGTCTCAAGCTGCAAGCCCACCGATCCCCCCCCCCCCACACCAGGAGGCCATATCCCTTCCTCTTCGAAGGTGAGGAGGTTCTCCAACTAGAAGCAGAGCCAGGCTACCAAGTAAGCTGTCTTCTAATCCGTGCCTGGCCATGCACCTGGAGCTAACTAATGGTCGTGAACACAGGGGACATGGCCCGAAACACGCCCTGTTACCCTGAGGCTCTGTCCCTTACACAACACACAAATGCCCTGCCTTCAACTCTAACTTGAACAGTCCTAACCAGGTGACAGAAAGTCCTGAGCCTCGCTGTGGCTTCTTCCGGCTCTCAAGACAAGGAAGGGCTAACTAAGGAGGGAAAGGCAGGAGGCGCCAAAACAGGCTCTAAAGTTCAAGCTCCTAACCAGCTTTGACGAAGAAAATCCCCATGGGGTCACTAGCAAGCCCCAAGAAGGCAAGCTCTGCCTGTGAACACTTTGGCTACTTTTAAGGGCCAAAACGGGGTCGGCTACATGCCCCCAGTGGGTGCCCCCAGACTTTGCCCACTGTTTTGGTGACATTTCCTTCATGGTAACCAGCCCCAAGTAAAACATCCCAGGAAGCAGCCCCTAAAAATAGCTCCTCCCAGGGCAGCAGCAAGGGAGGGGGAGGGGAAAGAGAGGGAGGAGAAAAGAGGGGAGCAGATGGGAATCTGCTGCTGCTGCTGGTGACAGGGCCCAGGAAGTAGAAATGATGTATGGGGGGTGGTGGCTAGAAATGCCCCTACCAGAGTCCAAAAAAATGAGGGTCCAGAAGATTGAGGCGATAAAGACAGGTTTGTTCTGTTGGGCTTAGAGCTAGTTGGGGTACTAGATGGAGAGCTGTGGGATGACACCAAGATTCGTCACACAACAAAGATCTAGATCCTGTATTTAAAAAAACCCTAGCACTTGGGAGGTGAAGGCAGGAAAATCAGTTCAAGGTCATCCTCAGCTATATAGTGAGTATGAGGCCAGCCTGCTCTACATGAGACCTGTCTTGGAAGGAAGGAAGGAAGGAAGGAAGGAAGGACAGGCAAGAGGGATGGGGCTGGGGGAGAAACAGCTCAAGGGGAGACGAAGACCATACTGTCTGAAGATGTTGGAGTCTGGGTATCAGCAAAACTATGTGTACTTCTAAAGCTCAAAACAAAACCCAAAACAAACTCAGAACAAATCTTTGATGCCTTGGTTTCCACAAGGACACATCTGTCTGGCTATGCGGAGGTGACAAAGGGCCTCCACAGAGCTACTCAAGAGGTGCAAAGTACCCATCTCTTCCTGTCACCACCCTTTTGGCACCCATAGGATCAGTCCTTGTCCGTCTGCCAAAGCTGTTCAGAAAGTAGCAAGCACAGAGTTGGGGGGGGGCTGCTGGTCACACCAAGCCCTCTCCTTCTCTGTCTCCAGGCTCAGCAGAGAATGGGGCCAGTAACTCACCTCTAGGGTTTCAGCACAGCTTCTGACAAGGATATGGTGAGAAGCGGCAGGAGAAAATCAGAGACCTCTTCTACAGAATGGGACACATTTTAACCTCCATTCCCACCCAACGCAGGGCCCCAGGGCCTTCTGGGAAGGTGGGCAGGGGACAAGGTCAGGTCAGTGTTCTGTACTTCAGCTCCACATCTCACATCACGGCTGCATGATGCCAACAGTCAAGCAGGAGCTCTGGTGCAGGAGGGTCCTCCACCCTGCTCCCTCATGTGTGGTGGAGAGAAGTCAGAGGGGTTCAATCACTTATGTGCAGGATGCCATTTCTTTGTTTCTAGAAACCAGCAAACTTTATCCTCAAGTGCAAAGTCTGTTTTTACACAGAACCTCTTTGACGCTCTCCTCGAGTGCCAGAGTTCCAGTGCAGCGGAGTCCCTTCCAATTGCTCCCTTCTCATTGCTTTATCAGCCTCTCTTTTGTTCCCCTGGCTTCACCCAGATCCTTAACAGGAAAGTCTTACTTGGATACCACAGGGGACACAAATGTCATGGGGCTACTCAGGCCAACACCAAGGGGGTGGGGACTTTCAGCTGGCGCCATTCAAGGGGATCCCATTTCAATCCCCAGGGCCAGCTGGACCCAGAAAGGGACAGCCTTTACCCTTCTGGTGGCCAACATGCCACAACAGCAGACACTCAGCCTGCCATAGCCGCAGACACAAACTGACACCCCAAACTGGGGATACAGAATGAGGCCCCTAATCACAGCTCGTGTAGGCAGGTGGCCGTGTGACAGCAGAGACATCCTGAGACACCACCTGGAGAAGGCTGGGCTAAGGTGTGCCTGGTGAATCCCAGGAGCAAGACCGACTGCTGCTGCTGCTGCTTTGTGGGTTTGTCGTTTGTGTTTGTTGAGACAGGATCTTGCTATGTCTCCTAGGCTGGCCTTCAACTTGTGGCAATCAGCCTGCCTCAGTCTCTATGGAGTACTGGGAATAACAGCCTATGCCACCACAATCAGCACCTACTGATTCTTAACGAGCGGCTCATGGATCACCAGATGCATGTGTTAAAAATGCAGATTCTGGGGTGATACCTCAGGCCTCCTACAGCAGCATTCTGTGGATAGAAGTCAGGAAGCTGCCATTTTAACCTGTACTCAAAGTGAGCTCTGTTTGCATTAAAATTGAAAGTCACTACTTAGAGGAAGTCCCAGAAGTGGTTCTATCAGGCCATTATTGACAAGACAGGAGGAATCATAAGCCTCACTGCTTTATGTCCAAGCACAAGTCTTTGTCCTCATCTGTTCTTTCCAAAGAAGCCTGGTTTCCTGGATCCAAGCCAGCACAGGGGTCCAAGGGCTCCAGCAACTTGACTCTGAGTTTCCTGGGAGCCAAAACCAAAAAGCAACCATGACTGGTTATCTAGCCCTCTTAATTCATTTTATGTGTATATTCTTGCTGTGTATCAGGTACTTTGCTAGTGCCTGTCTACACAAAGGCAAAAAAGAAAAGGTTATTTTCCTCACCTCCTAGGTCCCCATGAAAAGAGGACACATATAGGACATACAGGACATATATAAAATAGGACATATAGTAAGACATATAGTCTTACATACAGTTTCAACAGAAATTTCTTCACATAGAGTATACAGATAGATAAATAAATATAGCAAATGCTGTAACAGATTTCATAACTCTGTTTCTGGTAGCACCCCTCATAAGGCCAAGGGCATTACTCCAGTATCAATTTCAGTCAAAGGACCTGGAATCCAGATAGATAATCCAAATACGAGGTTTCTTATGATGCTCCAAGGATAAATCTTAAGCTATGTAGAAGTCAGAAAGGACCGTTTGCCCTTCAGCTGTAGCAATATGGGGAACATGTTTTGGAGGTAAGTAAAGAGAGCAGGATATAGAATGCTATGCTCCACGAGGTGGAAATCTGTATGCATATGAATAAAGATAAGAAGGGACTGTGAAGATTTAAAAATAAGAAAAAAGACATAAGGGCTCAGGCTCTTTAGGGGGTGCTCGTAAGTCTTAAAATAAAGGCTTATCGTTGCCATCACCTGGCCCACTAGATCCTGCATCCAAGCCTATTTTAAACACCTCCTTCAGCCTAGGATCGAAGTATCTAGTATCTAAGCAAAGCCTAGAACCATGGCTCCTGTAAGAGTCCCAACTCCCTACCAATCACTGCACTGAAGCAAAAACAATGAAATTACATGACTTTTAAGTGCCTACATGGGCGGGCCTGCAAATCAAAACAAAACCGTGCTCAATGCACACCTGTATGCACCTACCTGATTACTCAGTCTTCAACACTGGCTTCAGCGGCCATGACGACCAGAAAGCCCACAAGAAAGCTTCCTATCCAGATCTGACACCCCAGAAGACTAAGTTGTCTCTCTCTAGGGCCTCTTAAGCCACCTCATTATGGACAACAAGGAAACAGCTCTCCACCCTTCCTTCCCTTTCAGTTTTGTAGCAAAGAAAGCAGCTCATCAAGGAATCCCAGCAAACAGAGCAAGCCTCTTTGGACCTTCACACAGGTGACCCTAGTGGGGCAATGACATTCCCAAACACAGAAATCCAACACCTGCGGAGCCCCAGACGGACAGACAGCAGCAGCAAGTGAAACCCAGCCCCAGCCCCAGCACCTTTATAAAATATACAGCGTAAACTGAGAGGCTGCAAGGAAGCCATGGTTTTCACTCCTGAACCCCATGGTACCAGCCCAGTGTGGACCCCGACCCAAGCCCTCTGGCAACACCCACAGACCAGCACACTGTCTCTAAAAGGGTACTCTCTCACTCTCCTACTTCCAAATAGCAATGGCACCTCTACATTCCTGACTCCTCTTTTTGGCATCTGAGCACATCCACCAGCCGCCGCGAGCCTCTGTCCCAAAGTTAACCTGGCACATAAGCCAAAGCCCCAGGCTTGGCACCACCATCTCTCAAGTGGGGGAGTTGCTGCCTGATACACAGGATCTTATTCAAGAGTTCTCAAGTTGAAAAGAAAAGCAGAGAAATGAAATCTCATCCAGTTCAGGCAGGGAAAGAGGAACATCAAAATACCAGTTTGGAAAAGACAGGACAAGGCAGAAAAGATATGAGGACGGGAAAGAGACATTCTGCACAGCGCAGGATGCTCGGGTGGATATGGAAGCTAAGGTGACAGCCCCACAGCCACCATAACCAGCTATCTTCAAATCCCTGATTTCCAGCTCTCGACTCCCTATCCCTCCCCCACGCCTGGACCAGAGGACACTGCTGAGCCAAGCAAAGCACTTCGCCACCAATTAGAGACACCAGATATCGGCCCCATTTCTGATACTCCAGGCCTAGGCTGTGTGGGCACAGGGAGATACCCATCTTCAACTGATTCCTGCCTGCAGCTTCCATTCTTAGTCAGAGCATGTCTGCCAGGGAACCCAACTACTGTTGTCCCCCTTGTCCCAGGGTATGAGGGCACCTGACCACCCACATGTTGCTATGACAACCATCGTCTTGGACTCAAGGTGCCGATGGAAAGAAAGTGAACAAGTCAACTATACAGCCAATGTACATGAACAGTGAGAGACAGGAAACAGAGCGGAGAACCAAACAAGCCTTGGTAATAGAAATGGGAGAGACACTCAGGCAGGAGCCAGACACAGCCCTGTGGAACAGGTCCCAGAACAACTGCCAACAGGACGGAAGCCCACTGTCGTCTCTCTGGAATTTTAGGGCTTCTGAGAGCTTGGGACATCTATTGTCTAACCCTAGTGATGCCCACGTCATTATTGGCCAAAGACCACATCTTCCCCAGGGCATCTGCCCCGGCTCCTAATATATTTATGGGCGTCCTATTGCCTAGCCCTGATTCCTTCCTCTGAGCTGTACAACCTTTGTCCCTGTGCTGCACCCTGAAACTCTCCAGGACCTGACCTCTGTATTAAGCAGCTTCAGTCACCTCACACTTCACACTCTGCTGGTCTACACCTATCAGATGAGGTAAGCTTGGCAAGCACCCAATACCAGCTTCAGAGACGTACACTTGAAGTATTACAGACAGACCTGGCTTTCCAGTCTTAAGTACTCAGGAGAGTCTTACAAGGTGTTGGACTCAACCTTTCTAGTGCTGTGACCCTTTAATACAGGTCCTTGTGTTGTGGTGACCCCAACTATAAAATTATTTTCGTTGCTACTTCGTAACTGTAATTTTGCTTCTGTTATGAATTGTAACATTGATATCTGATATGCGGATGGTCTTAGGCGGCCCCTGTGAAAGGTCATTTGACCCCCCCTAAGGGGTCGTGACCCACAGGTTGAGAACTGCTGCTCTAGGTTCTTCACACACAGAGGCACTGTAGCTTCTGCCAGAGCAGACTACTGGGATTTCTAGACCATGAGGCAGCAGCACCCTCTGCCCAGGACAGACTACATCTGCTGCTTCACCACCAACTTTGTAATTTGATCAAAAAAAGCAATCAAGTTCATCTGGCAGGATCTGTTCCCCAGAAGCCCTTGCCAGTAGCAGCCTCCCCTGGTGTTTACAGATTCCTTCCCTAGGGAGTCTGTTCTGCCGCCTGGTGGGCAGGGGAGGCTGGATTCATCAGAACTGCTCATTTACTGCATTTCCATCCGAAGTCACCACCAGCACAAGGGCTGATAAGTCTGCAGGGGCCACCACTGCCTGAAAGGGCGAGCTTCTCATTCCACATCACCTAACACCTCTAGATTCTCCAGGGAGAGGCTGAACTTCCTCACCCATCTGGAGACCACTCCAGCTACCCACATCTCTTACTCTTTTTTCCTCTCTGAGCACTTCCAAGTCCCTCACACCTCCTTGTCTGGCTTCAAAGTCCACCCACCTTGAAATTCCAACTCATCTCCAAGTGCTAAAACACATACTCCTCCAACTCCTAGAGCATCTGCAGAAGCCGCACTCGCTGGAGGGACCCTCAGGGAGAGGCTCAGACAGGGAACACTCACCTCGGGCTGACAACTTCTTGGTATTAATGATTTTTGCTGCATATTCCTGCGTAGACGTTTTCTTCACACACCTTCGAACCACTGAAAAGGCACCCCTGGAGGGAGAAGGGGGAAAGAACTGGGACATGGGTCCACGCAAAGTGACAGAGACACAGTTCAGTGAGGGCAGCAATGCTCCCATCAGACTTGTAGTGACAACCAACAGCTAACATAAGGAAGATGGGGGGTGGAGTACCACCTGGCTCCTACACCGGCATCCAGTTCCCGAGCAAAGCAACAGCCCCAACCTCAGACTGTCCGCCGGGAGCTGGTGGGCGACGCTTCAAACACACACCTGCTGCGTCAACCAGGAGGGAGAAGGAGCAGGAGACCTTGCTCCTTCTCTCAGCAGAAATAATAGAGTAGAAGGGGAGATTAAACAAAAGCTATGATTTCCTGAGAAATTTCCCTTAAGCATCGGAGAAAGTGAGGCTCAAGACCAGCTAAATTGGCTTAAATCCACGGCATCCCGGCTCAACTGTCAGCAGGGAATCAGAGGGACAGTTCTGAGTCTGACAGCAGTAACTCGCCTTCCCCAAGCTATTTTCCTCTACGTGACCCGCCAAACGGGGGGCGATCTCGGGCCCTGGAAATATCTAGCGGAGCGGCAGAGCGGGGGCTTCGGCGGCCAGGCTCCGCACAGCGGGTGGGGGTGGCGGGGACCCGGGCTGCGGCGGCGGCCAGCTCAGGGCGGAGGGGAGGGGGATGCTGCGGCTGCGGCTGCGGCGCACGGCTCCCGGGACCACTGCAGGGGTGGGGGGAGGGGCCGGGGGTGCCGCAGCTCTGCCCAGCAGCGAGGCTGGGATCCTGGAAGCGGCACTAGCGGGGGGCGGGGCCGGGCACTCACATCTCCCCACACCCGGGCGCCGCAGCGGGGCTGGAGCTGCGGGCAGGGGAGGGTGCTGAGTGCCAGGCGCGTGGGAACTGGGGACCGGGAGCAGAGGGGCTCGGGGGCCGGGCGGAGAGGAGGCGGTGGGCAGGCGGGGTCGAGGGTGGGGGGCGTCTGAAGGGTGCGGGAGGGGCGGGGCTGGAAGGCGCCCTGGAACAGTCCCGGGGCTGCAGTTCCCGCGGCAGCGCCGGTGCAGCAGCCGGGCAGCTGCTGCAAGGCGCGGAGGGGGCTGCGGACGGGGAGCCCAGGGCCGAGGGGCCCCGAGGCAGCACGCGGGAAAGCGGGGGTGGGGCGGGCCGAGGGGGCGCTGCAGCGGCCGGTGCAGGGCCGGGGGGCGGGGCGAGAAGCCGCATAGCGCCCGGGCGCCGGGGCTAGCGAAGGTGGGGGGCCGCGGCGCGAGGCGGGTGGGCCGTACTTGCCGAGCTCCTCGAAAAGCTGGTAGTCGTCGGTGAAGCGGGTGCAGGTGGCGGTGGTGGCCATACTGGCGGGCGGGCGGACGCGGCGGTGCAGCCCGCGCCGACGTCGGTGCACAGTCACCGCCGCCCGGCCGAGGGAGCAAGAGGAGGAGACGGGGCTGAGCCCGGCAGCACCGCGAGACTTTACCGGAGAGAGCGAGGGAGGGAGGGACACCCCCGCGCCCGCCCGCCCGCCGGCCCCGCCCCCAGCCGCGCCGGCCCCGCCCCCAGCCCCGCCGGCCCCCGGCCCGCCCCCCGGGGAGGGGCCTCCCGCCCCGGCCCCGCCCCGCCTGGGGAGCCGCCCGATCCCGGGTCCCTGCGCTAGAGGACTGGGAACGCGGGGTCCGTTCTACCGGCCACCCACTCGGACGGCCGTGCGGAAGGTTCGCGACCTGTGGGCTCCTTCAGGGCGGACCCTGAGAGCTCAGGGACGAGCGTGCTAAAGCGGCGTTTGGGTGGTGTGGGGGTCTGGACCACCGAGGTCTGGAGCGAGGCCCCGCACGTGGGTCCCAAGCCTGCTGCCCTAACCAAGAAGAAAATGCCAAGGTCAAAGAGCTTGTGTGAGACTGTACACTCGGGAGATGCCCCAGACTGGGCAGAGCCAGCTGCCAGCAGCCTTCCCTCAGGGTGCCGACATTCTAGACTGGTGCAAGCATCAAGGACATCATTAGAAAAAGCAAAACAAAACCAAAAAACCTTCAGCTGCAGTTTAATCAGGAAAACCAGACCGTGGAAAGATGCTTGCTAGCTTTCCTTTCTCTTTCCATCTTCCTTCCTTCCTTCCGTTTATTTATTTCGTGTATGTGTGTGGCACTATGGGTTCCACAGGGCACGTGTGGAGGTCAGAGGACAACTTGAGGAGTTGGTTCTCTCTTTTCAGCACGTTGGTTCAGGGGATGGAACTCAGATAGTAGAGCTTAGCGCAAGCGCCTTTAATTGCTGAGCAGTCTTGCTTTCCTACACAACAATCTTAAAGATAAATGTTCTCTCCTGGGTCAGTAATGAAAGATAAAAGTGAGAATGTCTTAAAAAGGATTTGTGCATTGGTGGCTACAAAGCAAGAGAAGATGAAAGCGTAGTCATTTTCTTGTGGGGCATCGTGTACTTTTATTTTAAAGCACTTTATCACATTTTGTAATGATACATTTTCAGAATAAGTGCTAGCACACATTATGGAGAACTCTTGGACTGCCTAGCTTGACTTCTGGACAATTCATTGTCCTTAGGGAATTCATGCAATCTTTCTGAGCTTCAGTTACCTTATTTGAGAACTGGGAATAATAAAGCCGTATACTTCATTTGTGCGAAGTTGTGAACATTTACTGGGTTAAATAACATATAGTACATAGACTAATCTTTAGTACCTAATTAAAACAGTGTTTACAGCTATTATAGAGCCTTTGTCTTCCCCTAAACAGTGCACTCCACTGAATACTCAGTTATAGACCACCCTTCAGTGTCTATGAAATGGCAAAAGGAGTTACCACTCGTCCCTTCCTCTGTCTCCAACATCACAAGTTTATGGGACAGTCAAGTAACTGTCTCTGGAGGAGAAACAGGCTGGGCAAGTTCTCGATGTGCCCCGGCAGCTGTACCCCAAGTCGGGCCATTCCCAACTGGGCAGAATGGAGCTCAGCCAACTGCTGCTTCTCAGACTTGATTACAGCAGGGTGCCCACTGGGAATCCAGCCTCCAGGGTCAGCAGGCTTGTGCTGCCAGGGGAGGCAGCTGAGAGGTGCCCTGGCCTCCTTAGCTTTCCCCTGGGGATTGGGGGGGGGGAGGGCAAAGTGCTCAGTGAGGGTTTCCCTGCTTTCCTTACTCAGGAGCCCAGTGAGCAAAACAGGCTGCCAGAAAAGGGGTGACTGGAGAATAAGAGGGTGGAGTCTAGGAGGAAAGCATTAGCTGGTTGTCTGGGAGGAGAGGAGAAGAACCAAGGCTGAGGTGACCGAGCAGTGCGCTCACCCCTTCACAGGGCAACAGGAAGCCAAGTGTAGGGGACAAGGCTACTTCCTACCTCAAAGCAGCAGGTCCCAAGTCCCAGCATGGGTTGGTAGGGTAAGGAGGTTGTAAAATTGGGGATGCCAATAAGTCTTCAGTTTCTATCATCTACCCTTGAGGCAGAAACGGCTGCTAGCTGTGCTCCAGAAATGGAGGCTACGTATCAATGTTCCATCAATGTGCCCTTCCTGAGTGCTCAAGACTACTTAGGGATACCCCCGGGGAAAACGTAAAGCAGAGCTGTAACCTGACTGATCTGTCTGCCTGCGGTGAGTGGTTTGTTAACCCACCTACAGGTGAGGGGCGTGTGCGGAATGCTTCAGGATAATCGTGGAAAGCGTCACGCGTCTCTGGGCGAAATGGAGAACGACAGGAAAATATTGGGTGAAATCTTGGAAATGACTCATATTACCGCGTAAATGGAGCTACCCACTTTTAAACAGATGTTCACCAACTACCTACTGTGTGCTTGTCACTGCCTTTTTTGTGAAATATCCTAATAAAGTGGAGATTATACAATTAGAATCAGCCATTCTGTTCTTCCTTTACAGCTCTACCTTGCTTCTTTCTCCCCTCCTTCACTATTTCTCCCAGTAGCACAGACTCTGCTGTGTCCACTGTGGCAGTTTGGAGACTATAGACACTTCTTTGTGCGCTTGAGAACACACCCTCACATACACCCTCACATACACTGCTGCAGCACCCACACAACCTCCAGCTACCCCACAGCAATTAGAGGGACGATACATGCAAATAATAATGAGCTCACTAGCTCCCTGCGCACCAGTATCTATGGCAACATCATGGGGTCCACAGGCTGCACTGTTGTGGTTGTAGCCAGTCCCCTGGGCAACACCAGCACTCAGACAGTGTTCAGAGCTCCAGGAACAGTGAATAACACAGGAAATTGATGCCTTGATAATCACCAGAGGTACCCCACTGGGTGGTACCCCTCCTTTGTTCTGATCTTTCTAGTCTTGAAGCCACTGAAAATTACATATTGCTCTTGAAGGACAGAAACTTCCTTCCCTAATTTTGGAATGTGATTTTCCAGCATGTGAGATACTTACACTTTCAACCTAAGGGAAACAGAGCAGTTGGAAGGGACGCATTTAATTGAAAGGGGAGCCAGGTGTGGTGTCACACACCTGCAATCCCAGGATGGTAGCTGGCTTGAGAACAGCCTAGTCTACCTAATGAGTTAGTTCTGTGCCGGCCAGTGCTTATACAGTGAGACACTGCCTCAAAACAAAAAAAAGAAAGAAAGAAAAAGAAAATAAATAAATAAATGCAACGGAGAGGATGCCATTAAAACAAAGTATAGTTACTCGTTTATTGGGAGATGTTGTAAAAATCAGTGTTAGGAGAATAACTTAGTCTCGTATCCATAGGGTGCAGGGGGCTCAGTCCACACTACTACAAATCCTAGGGTACATGGCTATGCTCCAGCTACTAACATACGAATATACACACACTTACACATATATACACATACGTGTGCATGTGTATGTAAATAAACTTGTAGTGTGTGCAATTCTATGATTATTATATTTAACGTGTATTGCATTTTGCATGTCTGTGCACTACACGCATTCCTGCTGCCCTCTGAGGCCAGAAGAAGGAGTTAGATCCTATGGAACTGAAGTTACAGATGGTTATAAGCTACCATATGGGTGCTGGGAATTAAACCCTGTCCTCTGGAAGAGTAGTCAGTGCTTTTAACAGTTGAGTGATCTCTCAAACACATGTGTGTAATTCTTGGCCAGAAAGAAGTTTAAAAATCCACAGGGCCAGTATCTTCTCTGAGCCCTTCCAATTCTGTAAGATTCTAGTACTAGTTTCAGGGAAAAAGAAGTGTTGAGGTCACCCATGAGCCCTCTCAAGGAACTCTGAATTATTGGAGTGAGGCATTTCATTTGAAACTACAAACATGATGTAACAACGTGGATAGGAAAACATAAGTAAAAATAAAAACTACAGACATGGATTCAGGGCATATAAACATGTAAATCAGTCCAAACTTCGAAGTGAAGGATGACCTTGCTCCTGGGGGCCACATCAGGAAAGCTGGTGGGCTCAGAAGGGTCCGCACTTGCTGAGAGTATCTCTCCACTAACAGCCAAAATGGGGCTAAGAAACACAGAACCAGTGACTGTGGAATTTCTTTAGGGGGGTGCTGATGTGTTTGAGGTAAAGTGTTGAGTCCCAGAATATTTGGGTAAAGGGGCCTGGGGTTTGTGAGAGAGAGGCTGAGGCTGTTGAGGTGGGTGTTGAAGCATGGTGTGAGGAACTGAAGTGTCAGTGGGGTCTGAGGCACTAGGTTGAAGAGTTGAGCTCAGAAATGTGTAATGTGAGAAGCCAAGGTTTCTGAAGTGAGGAGAGGGTGTGCTCAGTGTTCGGGGCTCAGTGGTAGAGTACTTGCTTAGTGTGTGCAAAGCCCTGAGTTCATCCCCAGGAAGAAACAAGAAAGGGTTCCCTTCCATTTTCTAGCCAAGAGGGCAAGAGGGCAGTTTATACCTGTTCTTCCCCTCCCCCAGGTCCTCTGCTTCTTGTTGGCTCTGACACCCTCTTTTAGACGAGGTATTCATTGAAGGCAGGAAGTATCTAATCTTTCGCTCTAAGAGCTCAGCACCTATAGTACCTGGCATTGAGTAGGCATTTCCTACAACTCTGTGAAATGAAGAACAGGGTGGGGTGAGGACAGACACTTGGAACGAGAAGGTGGAGCGCACAGCGGAGAGGTAACAGAACTTCGCTAAAGGCAAGGCGCTGCCTGCACTAGCCGCACCGCCAGGCAGGAGGAGCGGCAGCGCAGCCCCCTAGTGGTTGAATGTGAGGCACACGGAGGTACAGCCGAGAGCAGCTGTAAAAGTGTGGTAAAGGACCCAGCCCTCCCGCTAAAACTTCAGACAGAGGTTGTTCCCGATGAGGCACATTCTACATATGCTCTACCGTTTCTGCACACTTCGCCCCAACCCATGAGTAGAGAAGCTGCGCACTTATCTACAGAAGAGGAAGCCGAAGCCTACAAAGGTGGAATAGGCTGTCCATGGTCAGGACAACCAAGGTAAAACAACTAAAGGCCAGTCAATAGAATGTGTGCTCCAGCAAATGGCCTGGAGAGCAACTCAGATTAATTTATGAGATCTAGATTGAAACCTTAAATTCAATGTGGACTTAGCTGCTTCCAGACCTTATTCAGAGGGTGAATCCACCCATCCACCCGCCTACCCACCCACCAACCCATCCACACACCCATCATCCATCCACCCACCTACCCACCCACCAACCCATCCACACACCCATCATCCATCCACCCACCTACCCATCCACACACCCATCATCCATCCACCCACCTACCCATCCACACACCCATCATCCATCCACCCATCCACCCATCCACCTACCCATCCACACACCCATCATCCATCCACCCATCCACCCATCCACCCATCCACCTACCCATCCATCCACACACTCATCATCCATCCACCCATCCACCCATCCACCTACCCATCCACACACCCATCATCCATCCACCCATCCACCCATCCACACACCCATCACCCATCCACACACCCATCATCCATCCACCCATCCACCTACCCATCCACACACCCATCATCCATCCACCCACCTACCCATCCACACACCCATCATCCATCCACCCATCCACTCATCCACCTACCCATCCACACACCCATCATCCATTCACCCATCCACCCATCCACCTACCCATCCACACACCCATCATCCATCCACCCACCTACCCATCCACACACCCATCATCCATCCACCCATCCACCCATTCACCTACCCATCCACACACCCATCATCCATCCACCCATCCACCCATCCACCCATCCACCTACCCATCCACACACCCATCATCCATCCACCCATCCACCCATCCACCCATCCACCTACCCATCCACACACCCATCATCCATCCACCCATCCACCCATCCACACACCCATCACCCATCCACACACCCATCATCCATCCACCCATCCACCTACCCATCCACACACCCATCATCCATCCACCCACCTACCCATCCACACACCCATCATCCATCCACCCATCCACTCATCCACCTACCCATCCACACACCCATCATCCATTCACCCATCCACCCATCCACCTACCCATCCACACACCCATCATCCATCCACCCACCTACCCATCCACACACCCATCATCCATCCACCCATCCACCCATCCACCTACCCATCCACACACCCATCATCCATCCACCCATCCACCCATCCACCCATCCACCTACCCATCCACACACCCATCATCCATCCACCCATCCACCCATCCACCCATCCACCTACCCATCCACACACCCATCATCCATCCACCCATCCACACACCCATCACCCATCCACACACCCATCATCCATCCACCCATCCACCTACCCATCCACACACCCATCATCCATCCACCCACCTACCCATCCACACACCCATCATCCATCCACCCATCCACTCATCCACCTACCCATCCACACACCCATCATCCATTCACCCATCCACCCATCCACCTACCCATCCACACACCCATCATCCATCCACCCACCTACCCATCCACACACCCATCATCCATCCACCCATCCACCCATCCACCTACCCATCCACACACCCATCATCCATCCACCCATCCACCCATCCACCCATCCACCTACCCATCCACACACCCATCATCCATCCACCCATCCACCCATCCACCCATCCACCTACCCATCCACACACCCATCATCCATCCACCCATCCACACACCCATCACCCATCCACACACCCATCATCCATCCACCCATCCACCTACCCATCCACACACCCATCATCCATCCACCCACCTACCCATCCACACACCCATCATCCATCCACCCATCCACTCATCCACCTACCCATCCACACACCCATCATCCATTCACCCATCCACCCATCCACCTACCCATCCACACACCCATCATCCATCCACCCACCTACCCATCCACACACCCATCATCCATCCACCCATCCACCCATCCACCTACCCATCCACCCATCCACCCATCCATCCATCCATTTGACTGAACACTTTCCTTCCCTCTTGTCATTTGGAACACAGAAAAGAACAAGTCAGCAAAATCCCTGACCTTATGGAGTTTACCTTGTTTCTGTTTTAGTCCCACATAATATTTTTATTAATCATTTGAGAGTTTTATACAATGTATCTCAATCATGCCCTCTTCCCATTCCTCTCAGGTCCACTTTCCTACCTCTGTGCCCTCCAAGGGAAAAAAAAAGTCTAGTCCTGTGTGATGGGAGCACAGATCATGGACATCGCTGTGGTTCTTGGTGGCAGCAGGCAAGCTCTGATCACCGGCCCAGATCAGCCTGAGACAAAGCATGACAAAGTTCAACCTAAAGCTGGGTTTCACTGCCCAAACATGTGGGCACCCAGACATCCCGCAGCACTCTGGATATTGCATTGGCACCCGGCCGACACGCAGGCACCCAGATATTATCCAGGCCTCAGGATACCATGCAGGCCCACCCCAGATACTGCACAAGCAACAGGACATCTCCTAGGGCACCCAGACATCACAAAGGCACATGACAGTAATTTCAGACTCAGTTCTACTGCTGAGGAAATAAAATCAACTTGTGGTGTTAGGGACCTGGGTTTGTCCCTAGCACCCACATGGTAGCTCACAGCTGCCTGTAACCCCAGCTCCAGAAGTCCTTGGCCTTCAAGGGTACTGCACACACATGTTGCACATAAATACATACAGGCACACACATACACACAAAAATATTTTAAAAACTGTCAGTGTATTTGAGGGGTAGAGAGAAGACTCTGGCGTAGAGTGGAAAGAGAGAAGAGACGGGAAGAAGGGCCTACAGGCCCTAATTAAACTCCATTGCCCCTTTTACAACCAATCTTGTGTTCCTTCTGAGCCCCAAACTCTGTACCTTGCAGGGAGTTCCTATGGTAGACTGCTTCCATACTTACCCTCACATGAGACCTGAAACCCCAGCACAAGCTGAGAAGATTCCTCCACTAAGGGCAGACATGAATCTAGACCTGAAGCCAGAAATGGTGCTGTTACTTGGCCAGCACAAGAGTGTGGTGGATGTGGGCACAGGATACTGCAGCAGTATCCAGAGGCTCTGGGGATGACATGCGAAAGGCCTCTGAAGTGACAGTGTCCCCTCAAGTCCACTGACAGCTATCTTCCTGATTTTGTCAAGCTTTAATTCTAACTACTATAGAAAACAGAAAGATGGCTCAGAAATAGACCCTCCTTTAGAGAAGATTTACTTACCGGACACAAGAATATTATAACAAACGGATACAGGAAAATAGGTAAGCATCACAGGCAACCTGTAGGTCTTTGAAAAATGTCTAGTCTAAAATTGTTCTATCCACACCACCTTGTCTTGTCTTCCAGCTCTCCGCTCAAGCATGGTTTTCTCCACAGTAGCAGCAAGGGCCTTGACCTTTTGGCCGGATCAAATCTCTGTAATGACAGCCCCAAGGTATCAACTACCACTTCTTCAAAGTACTTATCCCAAGTAGAACTTTATACTTGTTCCGTGACTACAAGCTGCATGAGGGCAGTATCTGTTTATGTTTAACCCTAGGCCTGGAGTGCAGCAGGAGCACAATAAATACCTAGACTATGAATAAAAAGGGTAAGCCTTTGGGACTTTTAGAGGGTAGTAACATGGGACAAGCACCAAAGATGTGAAGTATGAAGAGACGGAAGGAGGAGGATGTTAGCTGTTAGAGGTGGAGTTGAAGGAACATTGCCAGTAGGAAAAAACAGTGTGATTCAGGTGCTAAATGCAGAGGGCATGCAAATGCTTGGGAGGCTGGGTTCTCACATAGACCACAGGGCATGGAGAACAAAGGGGAGAAAGAAGCCACAATGCTAGACTAGTTAGACGCAAATGGTATCTGGCTGTCAGTGGGCTCATAGGCAAGGCAGAAAGGAGCAG